>CM056951.1:23424008-24114508 GCA_029856935.1 Cyclocarya paliurus
TCTCCAGCCAAATACGCCACATAAGACATAAGAGAGCCATCTTCCAAATTGCAGTAATTTGGAAGTTATCCTCTCCAGCTGGCTAAAAGATCCACTACCCTCCTAGTAAATCACCCATGCAAGTCCGACCCTACCGAAAACTCATTCCTTAAGGCCATGGCCACCTCATAATGAAGTAACAAATGGTCAATAGATTCACCATTCTTCCTACACATACAGCACCAATCAACAATAATATTCTAATAGCTTGATTCCAAATAACTGATCGCTTACAAAGCCATCATGAAGAAAACAGAGCTTCTTAAACTCCTATGACCATGGAGTTTGTCTTAAGCCCTCAGGACAGAGTGGCTATCCAGACAAACCATTGTACTCTCTAAATCTTCCTCTTTTTTTCCTTTCCTTTTTCTGCCTTTTCCATTTCATTTTTCTTTTTATTTCTGTATAAGTAATGATCCGATAAGTCATTTATCCAGGCTAATATTACAAGAGGAAAAACTCCCCGCAGTAGTTTATCATTAAACTCAAGACTAGTGTCATGAATTAATATATAAAACACAAGAAAAAATGCACAAAAAAATTGCTAACATAGATATACAGAAACGTGTATGTTTGAGTTACTGCCCTCTCAAGGGTTCCAAGTTCCAAGAGACCGTTTCACGATCAAAAGGGTTAGGGTGAAGCTCACATTGCTATATCACTGCGTTTAAACCTCACGAGACACTTCCCAGCGTGAAGCTCCAATAAACAGTGAGTAAGAAAACATGGATGATTACGAGAATGATGTAATAAATAATCTTGGTATAAATGTATAAAGCCAAGATCCATTACTAAATCAATGTATACATATACGCAGCTTATTAAACGTCTTAACCCTTCCAAACTTTCTGCCATCAAGATCATGACAGAATGAAGGGAAGTTCAAATTCATCTGCCAATATAAGTGAAAAAATAAGAAAAGGAATTACACCTACACGGCATGTATCAAGTGTATGCCATTCCAAAAAAAATCTAGTAGGCGCCTTAATTACATATACTGAAACAAATTTCAGCATATATTTTTCCATAAAAAATATCGAATTTTATGATTCTGCAGTCAAAAAAAATCTGCCAAATAACTGAAAGATATGATAACAATTGGTCAAAAAATGAATAATTTTTTTTTTGATAAGTGGTCAAAAAATGAATAATAAATTTGAATAAACTAAACTTAAACCAATCCTACCTCTTTATTCATCATCAAAACACATGGCTTAACACACAGGTGATCCATCTATCGGTTATTCTATATTATTTTTTTGATAAGTATAACACTTAGCCTCGTTTGTTTTTGCAGATGAGATGAGTTGAAATAAAAGTTAAAAGTTGAATAAAATATTGTTAGAATATATTTTTTTAATATTATTTTTGTTTTGAGATTTGAAAAAGTTCAATTGTTTATTTTATTTTGTGTGGGAATTTAAAAAAAGTTGTAATGATTAAATGAGATGAGATGAGAATGGTTGAGAAAACAAACGAGGCCTCGATAATAAAACTAAACGTTAAACACATGTAGAGTATCTGAATGCATGAGCCTTATTAATAAAGAGGCAAATGCTAGAATCTCAACTCCAAATCACTATTGAGCAAAATCTACATTATACGAGTAAATCATCTAAACAGAGAAAACAAATAATAATGAGCATGCTTTGTGGCCATTATAATTCCTTAGTTAGACTTTAATATGCATATGGAGTAAGTGTCTAAGTGGAAATTCATTGCTTCACAAAGGAAATTAAAAAATAACAAATAAATACAGAAAACCTTGATTTTGACAGGTAGGTGAGAGTGAGAAACATTATGATATGCTATGAGCCTATTAGAAACCAATTAGAGAGCATCTAATTGAAATTGTTAAAAATACTGAACTCCCTCAAATCCGTCATCATTTTTTTGAAACCATCCGCCTCATCTTCCGATATAAATTCTTCCAGTTTTATTCTTGAAGTATGAAGTAAAATTGTTGAAAGACCACAAATTTCTCATTTTCACACTTCCAACACTACCAACCTACATAATGAATAAACTCAAAATCCACCAAACACGAAAACCCAACTGAGCTAACGTGAACTAATTCTTCTTGCCACCAAACCAAACTAAAAATAGATACCATATGTAACCAAGTCAAAAATAACCACAATCTACTCCCAACAAAAATTACAAGATACCCATCAAGAAATAACAAGTTAGCGATCAAAACGAAGCTTTATAACAAGGAGGAACGTCTCATAGTTCCTCTAATTGGCCTCTTTATTCAAACAGGCATTAAATCACCTGAGAATGACACACCGAAGCAAAACTCGAAACCAGGAATTGATCGGTGGAGACCGGCGGTCGGGATTGGTTTTGCCACTGAACGGTGTTGGGGATCGAGAGGGAAAAGATTTCGAACTTGTGAAGTTAGAATGGCTGCTGGGAAAAACCCTTGACGCTGCCTCCTATCTATTTTATTGGAAAGCTTCTATTCAGCCTTCTTATTTAACACAGAGCCACACCCCCACGCTGGCAGGGGAGGAAAGGACCAAAAAGACCAAAGACTCAAATACACGTTTCTTGCCTTCCCGATGGTTCCTCAAACCCAGTTCTCCTCAAGCGTTGGGTGCTCTGCTGCTCCTCAAGCGTTAGAATAAATGCTCTTCGGTGTCACCAAAACAAGTCTCTTTCACCTTTCCAGAATCTTAATCTCAGTAACCCAAAAGCAATGCTAACGAATGAAAATAGACAACAAAATTGAACGTCCCATACATTATTTCTAACCAGTTGCACATTAATAATTGCTATGCAACAGAAATTCAAATAATTGCTAGGGACAGTTTCTACCGATTGCACATTATCAACCAAATGCATGAGATTCCGCGGTTATATACCATTTCGGATGCGCAGTCACTATGAAAAAACTGCAGATTTGAGAATGCACATTATATACCACGCTTTGATGAAGGCTATGTCGGTTGGAAGGCCAGATCCTTTCCCGTCACTGTCGAGAAGAGAAACAGGGCAGAGGGAGGAGTCCACGGTTTGAGAAAGAACAGAACTCGGTTGGAAGAACAGGTCCTTTCTCGTCGCCGTCGAGAAGAGCAGCAGAGCAGAGGCTATCTCAGAGAAATCAATATGCTAGGGAACGAGATGCTAGAGCTTTCGGAACAGCTTTCAGGCCGCGGACGTGGGAACGAGATGCTGTCACACAGCAATCTGAGATGAGAAAATGCGAAGGAGTGAAGTGCAAAGTGAAGTGTGGAATCAGAAGGTTAGGGTTCGGTCGTGTGGGCCTTGGGCCAGGAAGAAATAAAAGGGCTTGTACATCTACCAGGGGCTTTTGCATGGGTCCTGATTTAGTTAATAGAAATATGGGTTAGTCCATAGGCCTGTGAGCCCATTAACAAGTATTGTCTTTCATTTACTGTTTAGTAACATACGGTAGTTTTATTATATTTCCCATTCCATTAGCAGTAGAGTGCTATATCATTGTAGCCCTCATACAGGTTTGTTATGTCAGAAATTACAAGATTCCTATTTTCCTTTACTGTCCATCTTCTCTCTATTTCTCTAAACATTCTGGAGGAGCCTACCCTCGAAGTTAGGCAGCCCATTTCTCTTCTTGTATTTCCAGTCCTTAGCCTCAATACATAAATATAGTGTTACAAGTGGTATCAGAGACAGGTTTTAGGACTCATGAAGGGCACATGCCAAAGTGTAAAGGCATATATTAAATAGTTGATTAGATGTTGTGACACGTGCCAAAGTGTGAAGGCAGATCAGCCTAAACCTAGTGGCTTGTTGTAGCCTCTACCTACCCCTTCAGCCATGGTCTCAAATCACTATGGATTTCATTTATGGTTTACCCTTGTCACAAGGGCTGTGTGTGGGTGGTGGTGGACAGACTCACAAAATACACACTTTACACCCCTTGCCCATCCCTATACTGCAAAAACAGTGGCTCAGTTATTCACTCAGAACATATTGAAGCTGCATGGGATGCCCCAATCAATTGTGTCTAATAGGGACAACACATTCACGAGCTTATTTTGGCAAGAATTGTTCAACATACAAGGAATGGAACTAGCCTTTAGTACTGCCTATTATTCTCAAACTGATGGACAGTCAGAAGCTGTCAACAAGACCTTAGAAAACTATCTAAGGTGCTTTGCTGGAGATCGGCCCAAATATTGGGCCCACTGGATTCCTCTAGCAAAGTTCTGGTACAACACAAATCAACATGATTCTACCCGTGTAACCCCATTCAAGGCTCTCTATGGCTATTCCCCTCCTAGGTTGATAAACTACACCCCGGGCCTAGCTAAAACAGAGACTGTGGAGGAGAGCCTAAAATCTAGAGATCAAACGACGCAGCTATTGAAGCACAATTTACAGAAATCTCAAGATCGCATGAAGAAATACGCTGATTTGAAACGAAAAGAACAGATTTTTAATGTGGGAGATTGGGTATACTTACGTCTACAGCCATACTGGCAGACATTGGTGGCTCGCCACCGCAACCTCAAGCTCTCACCCCGGTATTATGGGCCATTTCAAATCACCCATCGCGTCGGAAAAGTGGCCTACAGACTACAGTTGCCAACCGCAACAGCTATCCACCCTGTTTTCCACGTTTCTCAATTGAAAAGGAAGCTGGGAAGGCAGATCGTGGCCATTCCCACCCTTCCTCCAGTGGATTCCGGTGGAATACTCAAGCCCGAGCCCGAGAGGGTGATGGGTCGAAGGGTTCGGAAGGTTCGAAACCTTCCTCAAGTTGAGATTTTGGTTCAATGGCACGGCATGGGGGATGACAATGCTACCTAGGAACCGTACGAGAAGATCAAATGCTCTTTCCCTCACCTTGTGGGCAAGGTGATCTAAAGAGAGAGGCTCTGTCACACAGTAATCTAAGATGAGAAAATGCGTAGTAAAGTGCGAAGTGAAGTGTGGAATCTGAAGGTTAGGGTTCGATCGTGTGGGCCTTGGGCCAGGAAGAAATAAAAGGGCTTGTGCATCTACCAGGGGCTTTTTTGCATGGGTCCTAATTTAGTTAATAGAAATGAGTATGGGTTAGTCCATGGGCTTGCGAGCCCATTAACAAGTATTGTCTTTCATTTACTATTTAGTAACATACAGTAGTTTTATTATATTTTCCATTCCGTTAGCAGTAGAGTGCTATATCACTGTATCCCTCATACGGGTTTGTTATGGCAGAAATTACAATTAGATTCCTATTTTCCTCTACTGTCCATCTTCTCTCTATTTCTCTAAATATTCTAGAGGAGCCTAGCCTCGAAGTCAGGCAGCCGATTTCCCTTCCTGTATTTCCATTCCTTATCCTCAATACATAAATATAGTGTTACAGATGCAGAGGAGGAAGATGAATCACGGTGATGGACTTGCTAGGGCTTTCAAACTAGCTGTTGAGGGCATTTGTTCTCAAGGAAATTTCTTTCTTTCTTCAGCCTTCTTTGTCGAGTTCCATAGCAGAATAACTTTTATTTGATTAAAGCCACGTCACTATAAATGCTGGCCAGTGTGACCGATGTGTTAAAATATTGTCGGCTCTCTAGCAGGACTCATTTTATCCTCTACAGCTGGTGCACAGGATGCAAGAGCGTATGCTTTGAAGGTTATTTGGGATGAAAAATTTTATTTGTAATTTTTTTCTTGAAAGAGAAAAATTTATATTAGATTTTGTAATCTCCATTTACATTTGTTTATACCTTAAACTTTAAGTAATTTTATATATTAATTATTTAAATAATAATAGTAGTATTATTCAATAATTTATGTTGTTAAAATTAAGTAGCTCGTGAATAGAGATTTGAACTCAAACTAAAAGCAAATAAACTACTCGTAACTATAAACATAAATATCCAACAATAAATTCGAACTCTATTTTGTTTGAATAAACATAAATAAATATAATTTAACTAATAATTATTCGTTCAAACTCGACTTGTTTGAATTGTACTCCAAAGTAAAAGATAGAGACATGCATGAATTGGGTTTTATGGTATTTATTGTTGCTTGTATAATTTTTTTGGATACCATTAATTACTCAATAAATCAAATATGACATTCCTTTTGTGTCTATTTATATTTTATTCTATGTTCAAGAATTCTAAAAAATCTATACGGCACATCTGTTACTGTTAAGGACCAAATTACAACTGCTCAAAGCATAAAAGGAAAGTCAGCTATTCCCCTACAAAGACCTCAATTATATCCTCAATCTCAGCCTCACTCTATCACTGATATAGGCAACACATCAGAAGCAGATTAAGCTGTAGATTTTGTGTAATCAATAGTACCTAACTGTACATAATTTGTTTCATATATTAATATTGCATGTTATGGTACATAGTTTCGGTTTTGTATCACTCACACATTAATATAAATAGATGTCTAATACAATACTAGTATCTCTAATGAGACATGCTACACTCTATCCAATAAGATATTTTTCAACGTATCAGAGCTATACCAAGGATAGCTCCTATTTTCTGATCCGATTATTTACAATGGCTTCCACATCAAGTGTCCCTCCTACATATCTTACCAACACCTTTGTCCTACCTAACATCATTGATCAAATTTAAACCAAGTGGGATGGCACCAACTACCTGAATTGGTATCACAGTTCTTGCCAATTCTTAGAAGTTATGATCCTGTAGGTATTATTGATGGCTCTCTGGCATGCCCCACGAAATTTCTTATTGATGAGTCTGGTAGAGACACACAAGTGTGCTTAACCCAGGTTATGTTTCATGGCAAAGAAGGACTAGTCTCTCCTTGGCTGGTTGACCACTACTTTATCTGAAAATGTTCTCTCTTCCATATAAGGTTTGAATACCTATAGACAAGTGTGGTTGTCTTTGGCTTCTTGTCATGCTTCACATTCTTGATCTCGAGTTGCCTATCTTAAGCGCCAACTGCAATCCTTACAGCAAGGGTCTCACACATGCTCTAACTATCTTAGCCTAGCCAAATCATGGGCTGATCAACTCACTGTTGTGGGTAAACCTGTTGAGAACAATGACCTCATCTCTTATATCCCTGAAGGGCTCAATCCATCATAAATGCCGTCATGACCTCTTTCAACTTTGCCACTCGTGATTCATCTCTATCATTTGCTAACTTCCAAGCAGAGCTTCTCAACTATGAGACTCTACTGGGCAACTTGCAACACTCCACCTCAACTGATTTTGAAAATTTTGCTTTGTTTTCTAACAAGTCATGAAAGCACAATGTCTCCCACTTCTACGAAAGGAAGTCTCCTGGAAATCAGAAAAATAACTTCAATGGTGACCCAAAACGAAAAGATAGCAACTCATTTTCAAAGAACACTTTAATTATAGAGCTCCATGTCAAATTTATCAGAAAACTGAACATCAAGCATTATATTGCTCTCATTGAATGAATTTTGCATACCAAGGGTGACACCATCCTTCTCAACTAGCAAGAATGGCAGCCAAGACAAATTCCTCATTTGGTCATACTGAGGCCCAACCATGATATGCTGAAAGCGGGGCAAATAACCACATCACAACCACTTTGGACAACTTGCCACTTCAAGAAGTTTACAAGGGACAAGAAGAGGTTATCGTCGAAAATGGTATAGGTCTTCCCATTGCTAATGCAGGTTCTGCTTTACTCTTTGACTCGAAAACCCCATTTAAATTATCCACTACACTTCACAATCCCACAACTGTCGTAAATCTTCACTGACTTTCATTACTTTGTGAAGAACAAATGCACGGGGTCGATTTTTTTGCAAGGGCAAAGTGAAGATGGATTAATTTATCTCTCCCAATCTATGAATAAAGTCAAGCCACCTACTGCTTTCATTGGCACTACGATTGATACAACTACTTGGCATCGACGACTTGGGCATCATGCAGCCTCAATGTTCAATAAACTTAAAATTCTAGCTTCTTTACCCGCGCCTAAATTAGTTATTACTAAGTCCCTATGTGAGTTATGTCAAAGAAAAATTCTACTTATTATCCTCACACCACACTCCATATATAATTTTTTATTTTTTATTTTTTTCTCTTACCAAATTTGTGGTGTTTGGATGATGAGTAGAAAAACTAAATTAGTTTCGGAAGAATAAAAATAAATAAATAAAAATAAGTGTGGTGTGTGGTGTGTGGAGATAATTAGTAGCAAAGTTCTTCACTCAAATATTTGGAGTTCTATTTCTGCTCATAATGGCTGCAAATACTATGTTTGTTTCATTAACAATTTTTCTCGGTTAACTTGGATCTATCCCATGCACACTAAAATTGAAACATTTGAATTCTTTGTCAAGTTTAAATGTGTGGTTGAAAATCTCCTTTCAAAGAAAATAAAATGTTTTCAATTTGATGGAGGTGGTGAGTTCACCTCTCTCTAATTAAAAAAATTCATAGAAACTCATAGCATTTTCCATAGGACTTCCTGTCCATACACTGTTCAACAGAATGAGTTAGTCGAACATAAACACATACATGTGGTTGAAACTAGTCTAGCTTTACTTGCCCAATCATATTTTCCTCTCACACATCAAGTCGATGCCTTTAATACCGTAATTTACTTTATCAATAGGATGCCTACCTCTATTCTCAACCATAAGGCACCCTATGAAAAATTACTCAACAAGCCACTAGATTACTCTATGCTTAAAGTCTTTGGTTGTGCTTGTTATCCCCTTATTCGACCATACAACACCCATAAACTAATATACTGATCCAAAAAGTATCTTCCTAGGCTATTGCACTAACTACAAAGGCTATCGATGTTATGATCCAACAACTTGTAAAATTCTCATTAGCCGCCATGTCATATTTGATGAAATATCATTTCTAGCTTGTGATTGGGTGCAATCCTCATTCTCATCCTTTGCATCAAAATCAACCTCAACAACACTAAGTTCTTCTTAAGTAATGTCTGCCAGATTTATGTCTCTACCCATTCCCTCATTCTCTCCAGCTTCTAACACCTCTCAGTCACCTGAATCCTCCATAGATACCACTCATCTCCCTTATTCCTCTCCATTACCTTCTCTCATTAATTCCTTAGCCACCAATCCAGACACCAATTCTCCCATTGAACCAACCTAAGCATATCCTTCCCCTCCACCTGAACTACCCTCAACCTCCCCATCTTAAACTGATCATTTTCTTTAATCATCCAATTTCATGATCACTCACTTTCAAGATGGTTCTTGTAGGCCTAAAACCTTCTCTAAGTACCAGGTATACTATTCCACCAAGCATCCTCTGCTTGCCCTTCACTCTACCAATTTACCTCCCACCCCTGGGACATATTCCCAAGCAATCAAGTCTCCCTACTGGTGTCAAGCCATGCAAGAAGAAATAACTGCTCTCCAAAATAACCAAAGCTGGATCCTTTGGTGCCGTTTGGATAATGAGATGAAATGAGATGAGTTGAAATAAAAATTGAAAGTTGAATAAAATATTTTTAAAATATTATTTTTTAATATTATTATTATTTTGAGATTTAAAAAAGTTAAATTGTTTATTATATTTTGTGTGAAAATTTGAGAAAGTTGTAATGATGAAATGAGATGAGATGAAATAAAATGAGATGAAACATTTTCACTATCTAAATAGGGCCTTTGTCTCCGACCCCCTCATAAGAATATTATCAACGATCAATGGGTTTTTCGAATAAAGCAAAGCAAAAGGTTGATGATTCTCTTGACATGTTTAAGGCCAAAGTAGTAGCCAAAGGCTTTGAACAACAGGGAGGACTCAGCTATACAAATACATTCAACCCTAAGCCAAATTCTCTACCATTCGCACAATTTTTGCAAATTGGTGTCTAGTTTGACTGGCCAATAAGGCAATTGTATGTCTCCAATGCCTTCTTCATGACCACCTTGAAGTAGAAGTTTACATGGAGCAACCCACTGGTTTCCATGACCAACACTTCCTAGATTTTTTTTGTAAACACAAAAAAGCTATCTATGGCTTAAACAAGCCCCAAGAGCTTAGTTCAACTAGCTTACTAGCATCCTGCTTGGTCTTGGGTTCCTTGAATCCCAAGTAGATTATTCTCTCTTTATATTCAATAAGTCAAGGATCAAACTCTTCCTCCTAATCTATGTTGATGACATTTTAGTTACAAGAAATTAGATGTCTGCTTACAGCTCTTATCAATTGCTTACAACAACACTTTGCACTCACAGATCTTGGGTTCTTCAATTTCTTTTTAGGTATCAATGCTACTCGAAAAAGTATAGTCTCCATCTCTCTCAGTCCAAATAAATATCTGAAATGCTGGATGGCACCAAAATGTTAGGTGTTAAACACGCCAAAACTCCTATCCCAACGGGCTCCAAGTTATCTCAGTATGATGGGGACCCACTCCCTAATCCACATGAGTATCACTATCTTGTGGGAGCTCTTCAATATAGCACTCTAACTCAACCTGACATCGCCTTTCCTTTGAACCATCTATGCCAATTCATGCACAACCTAACTACAGTCCATTGGACAACTGCCAAGCGAGTGCTTTGCTATCTTAAAGGCTCCACCCACCATGGTCTTTTCTTTGGCAAAGGTCATCTTCACCTACATGCTTATAGTGACTCTACTGGGGCAGGGAATCAGGATGATCGTCGCTCTACTACTAGGTATGTTGTCTTCCTTGGCTCTTCCCCCATCAACTGGAGTGCAAAGAAACCGTCAGTAGTCTCCAAGTCCAGCACCGAGGTTGAATATAGAGCCTTAGCTCTTGTCATTGCTAACTTGTTTTGGCTTCGCAATATGTTGTTTCAAGAATTACAAATCACACTTCACACAGCTCCTACTATATGGTGTTACAACCTCGGTGCTCTTTCCTTAGCCTTTAATCAGGTGTTCCATGCTCATACCAAGCACATAAATGTGGACTACCACTTCATTCAAGAGAAATTTACTCACAAAAATGCCACAATTAAATGCATTCTCATACTTGAGCTGCTGAGCATATTGCTGATATCTTCACCAAAAGGCTCACCTTTGCTAGGTTCCTTCTCCTTCAGTCCAAGCTGCAAGTGTGTCCTTCCCCCATCAGCTTGCAGAGGGAGGGATGTTAAGGACCAAGTTACAGTTGCTCAAAGTATGAAAAAAAGTTAAATATTCCCTTCAAAGACCTCAATCATATCCCTCAATCTTAGCCTTACTTTGCCACTAATATAGGCAACACATCATGAGCAAATCAAGTTGTAGATTTTGTGTAATCAATAGTACTTAATTGTACATAATTTGTTTCATATATTCTTGCTTGTTATGGTACATGGTTCTGCTTTTATATCACTCATACTCTAATATAAACAAATGTCTAATACAATATTGGTATGTCTAATGAGACATACCATACTTTCTCCAATTAGATCTTTTTCAACATCTACGCTATAGTCATATAACCCAACACAAAGTAAAAACATGTTTATAATAATATCACAACCATATCAATATTTATTTTTTATAGAAAAGTTATGGGTTAATTATATTTTGTCCTGTCGAGCTTTCACTCAGTTCACAATGTGCCTGTAAAACTACTAATTGCATCAAAGTGGACTCTTGAACTTTCAAAACTTTCCAATCCCCTCATTCCGTCTACCAGTAACATTAAATCTAACGAAAATTCACTGAAAATATATAATTTTTATCTAATTTATTATCATTGATCATATAAAATATAAAATAATATAAGCTATTAATTAATAGTAAATCATTAATCATTAACCATATATAAAATTATTTTTTACTTAAGTTGCAAACAAGTATGAATAATCTATGTACACAATAAAATTATTTGATATTCATTAACCATATATAAATTAATAAAAAAATTATTTAATCATTTATAATTTATTATTAATTGATAGCATATATTATTTTATATTTTATATGGTTAATGATAATAAATTAGATGAAAATTATATCGTTGTAGTGAATGTTATGCACATGAACAGCACGTACAATGAAGTTTCGTTAGATTTAACGTTGCTGGTAGACGGAATGGGGGATTGAGAAATTTTGAAAGTTCGAAGATCCACTTTGATACAATTAGTAGTTTCGGAGGCATATTGTGAATTGAGAGAAAATTTGAGAAGATAAAGTGTAATTAATCCAAAAGTTATATTCTCAAATCGGTGTGTAAAACACACCTACATAAAGTGCTTACATAACATAATTTTATTTAAAAGATAAATTTTAAAATTTGAATCTTACGAATCAAATATTACTATTTAAGTAATATGGATAGTGTGCTCTACAATCCAGCTTTATAATATAATAACTTTTATTTATATATTACCACTTCAACATAATTATTAATAACTAATTATTTTATTAAATTTAATGAGAAAATATTAAATATCTAGTTAGTTAAATGTACGCGGGCAATGAAGTGTTATATAGAAGTTTTTTTTTTTTTAAATGATTAAATCAATCTTCTGGTTACAACTCTCGTTAGTAAACCATTAATTCTACTAACGTCGCATGACATGCAATTTGTTCAGAAAAATTAAAAGAAAAAACATGTCAAGGACTCAAGATATTTTAAAACCGAAAGACATTCCTAAAAAATAAAGAATAAAAAACTTAAAATGGAAGAAATGAGACTTAAATATTAAAAAACTCAGTTAAAATAAAAAAAGAAAGCAGAAAACTTAAAAAGTATGAAGATTTAAAAATTACAATAAAAAAAAAAGAAAAACTTTAAAATATTAATATAAGAATAATCATGTGACATTATTATTTAAGGATAATACTAGATATAATTGTGGAGTGCGCAATTATCGTACAATTCTTTTAAAAAAATGACATTTTCTATTAAAAAATTAATTATTTTATATGAATCTTGTATTTATTATTTTTTTCAAATACATTGCATTGTACTTATGCACTAAACAATTATAAATATTAGTTTTTTATTATTTAAATGCTACAATCATTCAAAGACAAAATTGAGTACCTAGCTAAAATTATATAAATATATAAAAATAAAAAAAGTTAAGCTACACCCACCGAGATCGGGATCCAAATTTGAGTCCCGATAAGTGTATTTCATCTTTTCTATTTTTTTAAATTTGTTTACATGTATTTTTTACATCTTTAAATATATTTTTTTTAATTTTACAATACCATTAAAAACACTTATTTAATCACTAAATAAATAAAAATTATCTCGGGACACTCTTACCAAACCCAACTTTGATGGATTTAGCATTTATGTAAAAAAAAATGAGTGATGTTAGAGCTACCGCTGGCTCTAACATGTGTTTTTTCATATGTTTTTTTCAGTTATTTTTTACATAGATTTTTTTAATATTTTTAAATATTTAAAAAAATAAAATAAATTTAAAATATTATTAAAAAATACTTTATTTTATTTCGTGATTAAAAAAATATTTTTTAATAATATTATAAATTTTTTATTTTTTAAAATATTTAAAATTATTTAAAAAAATCTATATAAAAAAATTAAAATATACGTAAAAAAAAACGCATGTTAGAACCAGAAGTGATTCCAACATTATTAAAAAAATTATATACCCGTGACAGATGAACAGAGATTTGTCAGAACAAAGTCTAATCAACACTCCAGAGCTCATTGGCCACATAGTCTTGAAACAGCCGATAAGAGTAGACATCAGTACGTCGTAACATCAGAAAGAAAAAGAATAACAATGTTGATCATCGTGTCATCAGTCATGAGCCATCTCTGACCATTTTTTGGGACACCACTGCCATATTGATGTCCGTTTCACTGGATGTATGGTGCCCTTTGCAGCCCACCAAAGTCATCAAGTTCTGCCCGTGGTGGGCCGGCTTCATTCCATTTCACTCCCAAAGCTTCTATTTTTGAATTACACCATCATCATTCCACACACCCACATGCATGGATGGAATGGATCCTAGCTGGCTGCTTTGTATTTCCCATCAATCTTAATTTTCAAATACAATTCTACTACGTGTGCGTATAAGTAGATATATATACAATTCTACGTGAGGTTCATTCTACCAATAAATATAAGTCAAAGTACAACTACTTTTTATGTCGATTGATGTTAAAATCTTTGATGCTATCGGTATTTCTGCATAATCTTATACTTCAAAATATAGAGTTCTTTCTATTTATCATCTCTATATTACATATCTACTAAGATAAAATAAAAGATAAAAAATAAAAACAAAATGTGATATACACTATAATAAATATGGATTTTTCTCATGAATTCTTTTTTCAAGATATACGATTGTGGCAAATAGTGTGCTAATGACACGAAAACTGTTAGTAAAAAAATAAAAGACAAGCATTTTATCGCGAGATCACGTCGGCAAATAAAACTTTGTAAGAAAACAACTTTTTGCGACAAAATAAATGCTTTTTAAAGCGATAAAAAGTCGCCGCAAATAACTTACCAAAATGTAGCTTAGGAAATATTAGTTTTTGCAGCGAGAATTAATCGTCACAAATAGAGTTAACAGAAGTTAGTTTTTGCTGCAAGGAAATATTGGCTTTTGCGGCAAGAATGAACCGCCACAAATTATGTTTTAGTTAGTTGTTTTATGTGTTTTATTTTCCCCCTTTAGATCAAAACTGGACCCAAGATAAAGGGTAAGAGTAGGGGTGAAAGACGGTCGGTTCGAACTAGATCGAAAAGAGGACTGGTCGGTTTCGGCCCAGGGAATGGGAGATTTTCGATCTTCGGTTCAGTCCGATCCCAATGTGGGGGTTTCTCAGACCGAACCGACCGAATAAGGAAAATGTGTATTTTTATTTTTTAATATATATTATTTTATATAATAATTGTATAATAAATTATGTAATTTTTATCTAACTTATCCCCATTTACAATATAAAATTTTAAATATGTAATTACAAATTAATGTTCTATTAATTATATATTATCAATTAACCTATCACTGATTCACAATTAACTAATTATTAGCATCTACACCTATGATCTAATTAAAGTTATTAGATAATTTTTTTTGTAAAATATCTAAGTTGTAAGTAAATATAAAGTAATTAAAAATATTATTGTAAATTGTAATTAAATAATGTATGATATCAATTAACTAACCTACCATCAATTCACCATTAATTAATTACTAACATCTATATCTATGACCTAAGTTGCAAGTAAATATAAAGCACGTATGTATGTATGGATAATTAAATTATTTATGCTTATTGCGTCATATAAAAAATATAAAAAGTTTTATATGGCTCATTATGCATTAACTTAGAACTATCATAATACATTGACATACTCCAAGTTAGTAATAAAGTAACAATTAACATCATCAATATAATTATAACTAAACTAAATTACTATAACTATAATTATAACTAAATCACTATAAGTCTATAACTATAAGTCTATATATAATATTAATATCACTATGACTAATGACTATATCATTACAAGTCTATGACCATATATTATTATATAGTATTAATATCACTATTAATATAGTATATAATCAATGTATTATTATATAATATATAATATATATTCCATAATGTATAATATGTAGTATTAGTATCACTATATCATTATAATATATATATACACACTATATGTAGTAGTAACACTACTAGTATAATATATATTATTAGTATATATTAGTATATATTAATATATTATAAGAGTTATAGCATAATACATGTATAATAATATAGTATTAATATCACTATTAGTATAGTATATAGTATTAGTATTGGTATAGTCTATAAGTATTTAGCATTATAAAATATATTAATTTTGATAAATACATTTCTATTAGATAAATTTTTGAAAAATACCTAAGTTGCAACTTGCAAGTGAATATAAAGCAATTAAAAATATTAATGTAATTAACTAATGTATGATATGAATATCAATTAACTAACCTATCCCAAGTTCACCAATTCACTATTAACTAATTACTAACATTTACATCTAATTAAAGTTCTAATTTATTAGATAATTTTTTGTAAAATACCTAATAGGCTAATACAATTATTTGTTAATCATATACAAAATGTAAAAACTTAAAAGTTTAATATATTGACAATTATCATAGATTCATAATACATTGACATAATCTAAGTTAGTAACAAATTAGCAATTAACATTTAACATTATTTCTGTAATGAGTTAATTAAATAATTCACATTATATAGTTCACTTAATTTTAATTTTACTAATTTAAATAATTTTTTTAATTAATTTATTTTCCAAAAAGATAAAAGAATTACTAGTGGAAAGCTCACCTAATCTGCCAAACAAGAAACGATGCAGTTTAGTACAAAATTGGATCTAAAAGACGTCATTTAGGTCCCTGCAGGATGAATTCTGAAACGCCGTACCCAGTTATTTTTTTAAAAATTAACATCCTTGAAATGGCATCGTTTCATTCCACCCCCATATTTTGTCCCCCCCCCCCTCCCATCTCCAAACTCATTTCCCCTCCTCTTGTAAGAAAACCCTAGCTCATCCCCCTTCTTCTTTGTCGCTGCATCACATCCCCACCCCTCTCCAGCCCCTTCGTTGCAGACTCGTTGCACGATACTCTCTCTCTCTCATTTTTTTCTTGATTTTATTACAATTTGTGTTGTAGACTTGTAGGTTGCGATTTTTTTTTTTTTTGTTATGATTTATGATTCTAGCCTGGGATAGCAAATATAGCAAAATTGAAGGAACAAATTGACATCCTCTATCTTAAGCAAAATTTTTGCAATCTATTCATTAAACTCCAAGAGCATTACACTCAAAAGAGATGCATGCTTCAGCAAACTTGTTGGACAAGACAACAATGACCAGTAGAATATTTGGCTATGAAAACAATGAACCACTAACATTTATGATATCAAAGTTAAAATCTAAATTGTCTGAAAAATTCAGATTAGTTGAATTGAAGAACCTAGAACTCAAATGAATTTTGCTCCTCAAAATTGTGTTCATGTTTTTGAACAGGGGAAATAGTTTCTAAATCCTCCCATTTGCCTATCCAACCTCAAGCACTTTGGTGCATATTAGGAGGGAAATACCTCAGACACTAGGAAGGAAATTTGACAATGATTTTTGAATAGGGAAAATAGCTTCTAAATCCTCCCATTATTCTAATTGAAATTCTTGTTTAGCCTCATTGTCTTATAATTTTTGGGTCTCCTTGGTTAAGCTTTTCGATAATTTGTGATAAGACTACTTACTGCCAGCATTGCCTATGTGGGCTTTTAGATCACACAGGCAGTGCCTTGATGAAGATTTAACCAAGCCATTCTTGGTACCCAAAAAAAATTCAAACATAAAAATATTGAGGTAGTGTAGTTTGGTGTTTTGTGGTGTTTTTTTTTTATTCCTTATGTTGGTTTTCTCATTGATGTGGTGTTCTCATTGCTTTTTTTAATTACTTTTGTTGATATTCCAGACTTCCAGTATTGTTTACTTGGTTTTGGGCTCAAATAATTAGTTATTGGTAGGGCACCTTCGGCATTAATCTAGTTGGGTCTAGTTGGGCTAAAACTTGTTTTGATTTTAGTTGGTTTGGGCTTATATCACAAAGCCCAGATTTGAAATCAAGACTGATCAAAACAAAGTTTAATCACAAGTCTTTGTTGTTTTTGTCGCAATAAGTTTAATCATGCTTGATCACTATATCTATTAGACTATTATTCAAAATCAGTTGTGGCTATTCTGATTTTTTTTTTAAATCTAAATGTTAATTGATTATTTTTCTAAATAAACCCTATTCCAGAATTAATTCCACAAGACTACTACAGATGATGTAGAGTCAACACACCCTACACAGGGGCAAGGCATTCCTCCACTCCCACCCAATGTAAGTACTAGTATTAAACTAAGTGCTAGTGGTAGACCTAGATCAATAGTTTGGGATCACTTTACAAGAATACCAAAATGTGATCTAAGTAAACCTAGGGCTGCATGTAATTATTGTGGTGCTTCGTATGCATGTGATACGAAGACCAATGGTACAAAGTCTATGAAGTATAACATTGAAAAACAATGTAAGAAATATTCGTTTAATAAGACGAATAAGTCACAAACTACTCTCAGTTGGAAGGTGGGTGGAGGAAATGGTAATGGGGGATCATTTGTGCCCATATCATTTAGTGTTAAGATTTGCAGACAAGCCTTAATAAATATGATTATTCTTGATGAGTTGCCATTTAGGTTCGTTAAAGGAGAGGGTTTCAAGAAGTTTATACTTATCGTTTGCCCTAAGTGGGTAGGGATTTCATCCCTTGTTAAGGTTGCAAATGATTGTTTTAGTGTGCATATGAGAGAAAAAAATAACTTGAGAAGTGCTCTTCAAGGGTAACGAATTTCTCTCACCACGAATACATGAAAATCCGTGCAAAATCTCAACTATATGTGTCCTACTACACATTTTATTGATGAAAATTAAAATTTACATAAGAGAATTCTTTCTTTTTGTTTGGTTAAGAATCACAAGGGTGATACACTTTATAGGGCCATAGAGATGTGTTTGCATGATTGGGGGCAACCGAAAGTACTTGCAATCACACTTGATAATGCAAGTTCTAATAACGAAGCAGTTTCTTATTTGAAGAAAAAAATCAAGTATAGCAGGGACATTATTTTGGAACATGAATTCTTGTATGTTCGATGTTGTACCCACATCCTAAACTTAATCGTCCGTGAGGGGTTGAAGAAATTTGATGAGTTTATTGTGAAAGTGATAGGTGTTGTGAAATATGTAAAGTTCTCACCTCAAAGGTGGAGTACATTTAGGAAATACATTGGGTTGAAAGAAATTGCAAACAAAAGTGGCATTTGCTTATATGTACGGACTAGGTGGAACCCCACCTATTTTATGTTGGAGGGAGATTTAAAATTTTGAAAAACTTTTGAACGGTTGGAAAAAGAAAATTTGGGATTCCTTACTAATATTGAAGACGATGATAAAGAATTCGATGATGTGGTGTATAGGAGAACATCAAAGAAGTTAGGGCCTCCCAATAATAACGATTGGGAGAAGGTAAGATTGTTTGCAAAGTTTCTCCAACTATTTCATGATGCAACTTTATGTTTTTCGGGGGGTTAATACTAACCGATGAGTTAGTTAGAATAACCGATGAGATTGACTTGGAGTGTGAAGAAGGAAACCCTGTGGTGGGATTAATGACCACAAATATGAAGAAAAAAATTGATAAATATTGAGACAACTTGGATAATTTGAATATGTTGTTGTTTGTTGGGATTATTCTTGATCTTCGGTACAAGATGTGATATTTTGACTTTGCATTAGAATGGATGTATGCCAATGATCCCACAAAAGTGGTTAATTTGAGTTGGAAGGTGAGAAATGCTTTAACCTGCATGTATGAGGCATGTGCTGATAATGAGGAAGGCAAGAGTTCTGATCTACAAGTACAGTAGCGCACAAGTTCTCCGCATAAAGAAGTAAATACTACAAATGGTAGTGGTAGTAGAGTTAAGGATAGGACAGCAGAAAGAGTGGCCCTATTTAAGCAATGTTTACAGTTGGAAAACTCTTTGGAAAGTAAGAATGGGGTTGATAGATACCTAGCTGAAAATTGTGATCAGGCATTTGCAAGTTTTGACATTTTTATTTGGTGGAAAGTTAATTTAGTTAGATATCGAGTGCTTTCAAAAGTTACACGCGATGTACTTGCAATACCGGTATTTACAGTGGCCTCAAAATCTACATTTAGCACGATGGATCGTGTCCTTGATCCTTTCCGAAATAGTTTAACTCCGATGATGGTTGAGGGTCTCATTTGTGCACATAATTGGCTTCATTCTTCTTCTACTCCAATCAGCTTTAAGATTTTAATGGATGAGGTGGAGGATTTTGAGAGGCAGTTGGGTATGTTTCTTATTTACTTCATTTTATAACTTTTATGATCTATAATAATATATGTTATATAAATTTATATAATTTGTTTTGTTTCTTTATTGTATAAAACTTGTTCAGAAGGGTGAAAATTCTATGAAGGCGTCAAATACAATGTCTACAGCCAATGCAAGTTAATGAGGTGAATCTGTTTTAGCTTGTTAGTTTTCAATTTTCACTTTTGCTAATAACTCCTTTGTTTACACCTTACAGCGTATTGTGAAAACTGAAAAGTCAAGCCAAAAGATGTAAGAGGTTAGGAGCTTCTAGGAGGATAATTGTATAATTTGTATTGATATAATTTGTATTGAGAAGCGAGAGTGATATTTTTTTTTAGAGCTTTTGATGTAAATTACTAAATATGACTTCTAGTCTTCTCTATTTTATTTTTTTAGACCTTATTTTAATTTTCAGTTTTTGATATTTGTATAATTTTTAGTTTTCATTATTTATGCTTGGGTATAGTTTTTCTTTCTTTCTTTCTTTCAGAATGCAGATTTGATTCTCTATTAGTATGTTACTTACATGATGTGCATAGTATAATTTTTAGTTTTCAATTTAACCTTGTTTAAATTGTTTAGATGGATACAGAAAATTTGTATTTTTTTGAAGTAAAATCTTTTATTCAAATTTATTGTATATAGACAATTTTCCTTTTATGATTATTTTTTATTTTCCTTTTAAGTTCTTTTTTGGTATTTTTTGGCTTAAAATTGGATTCAAATGTTAGTAGACTTTCACTGTTGGGCCGAAAAACATGGGATATAAGGATTGGTCCATTGACCCATTTGGTACAGGGTTGGACCAAACAAACTGGACCGGACCGATCCTTATGCCCGTTCGGTCCAGTCCAAGGTGGGAAAACCCTAGACCGAATAGGTCTGATCTTGTCCATAAAACCTCCTTGGGACCAACCGGACCAAACTGTATTCACCCCTAAATAGGAGTTAAATTCCAAAACTCTAGCCTTTTTCCCTTCTCCCTCTCTCTTTCCCTCTTTAGCAGCCGCCTCCCTCCCCCCCTCTCTCTCCCCGATCCCTCTTCTCCCTCAAGGCTTCGCTGCACACAACCCAAGCTGCCAAGCATAGCCCGTCGCCAACAACCCCACCTCGCCGGCCACCTCCTCCTCCTCCCCTTCAGCCGACACTGATCTCCCCAGCCCTCTTCCTCCCCGTAACTTCTTCTCTCTCTAGTTCCCATGGTTGCCGCTTCCCAGAGCCGCTGTCGCTGTAGCCCATGACACAACCACCTCACCTCGACAGCCACCTCTTCCTCCTCTCCCAACCCCCACGTCAATCTCTTTCATTTTCTTCGAATCTAGCCTTAAATCTCTCTCTCAGATTTCTCTATATCGCCACCGCTAGGGGCACCTTGTGCCACCACCCACACCTCGCCGCCGTCGTCAGTCCTCCGTCGGAGCCCCCTGCTCCTCCACGCCTAGCCCAATAGCCCAAGGCCCTCCCTCTCTCCCTTGCTCAATTCGCAACCCCACCTCGCCTAGCTTAATTTCTTCCTCAGTAAATGAGGTGTCAAGGCAAGGGTGCCTTGCTCTTGATTTCATTGAAAAGGTGATGCTTAATATCTTTAATTTTCAAGAATTACTTCAGTTAAGACGATACCATGTAGTAGTTAGTGCTGCTTTATATACTGTTTCAACCTAAGCTAGAAGTTGAACGATTGAGTGTTCTGAAAGCCACAAAGATGAAGGAGTTGGTGGCCAAGAGGCAAAATGAACTAGAAGATCCATCGAGCTGCCAATCACATAGGTAATATAATACCTGCATTTAAATCTTTGTAATATAGTTTTTATAGTTATGACTTGGATGTACTCATGTCTATCCTACTCATCTTAAATAATATGTATATTTTGTATAGTTATGACTTGATGTTTTGTTACACTATTAATGTATTGGCTTGGAATCTATAGGTGTGTTATTTTTGCTTTACATATTTGGGATGGGTTGAGTAATGTCACTCCTTTTGTGTGGGTGAACTGGTGTTTGAAAGATAAGAGTAGAAGAAATTTTGAGGGTCTAAAGTGTTTTGCTTTGGGTTAAAGCATATATATAAACAAGCATCTTCTTGAGATTTTTCTAGAATTGATTTTTCTAAAGTGTTTTGCGAGGGATTTGTTTTTTGCAACCTTTCTTTATATGCCATATCTATTTTTATTTATGTTTATTCTCATTAAATTATTAACTACTTCTATCATTAAACTTGTTATTTCGTATCAGAGTGTTAGAACAAACCCAACCATCCATCTATGGTAAGATGACTCTTTCTCTCTCTAGCTTTGTCTCTATCAAGCCACAGTTGTCTTTGATATTTGATTTATTGATTTTTAGAGTTATTTGGTTCAATTATTTTGTGGGATAAATGAAATAGTTGATTTATACTAGTGAGAAATTATCAATTTTTGGAGTTATACTTGAATCTCAGTTGGTCTGTTAAAGGTTTTTGAATTAACTAACTACTATTTCATTTATTTGTGCCATCTTAATTGGGTTAGCTTTGAAGGTTTTTGAACTTTTTCTCTATAAGTGTTGACTGATGTGGTTTTATTTTAATACCTTCTTATTTGGTTGCAGGAAACAGTAGTAGAAGCCACGAATATGTATCTACTACATGCACTTGTAAGAGTTTATAGCTTGACTAGGTTTTGGTTCATAATGTGTAGACTATCTACATGTTGTAAAAATGCTCTCTAGTTATCTAATAAAGTTTTTGCTATCTACATAATTTTTTTAATCATGTCTGGTTGGCACGAGAATAAATTATAAGGAATAAAGTTGGAATTTATTCTTTGTAGGGTTATTCCTCTTCTTTCACTAGCTTTAGTGTGGATTGATTAAACTACAATTTTAGTTCCTTTCATTTTAAATTGCTTACAAGAAGACCAAGCTGAAATAGATATTGTTTGTTGTTCTCCTATAAAGATATAATAGGTTTGAAGGAGCCATTCTATTGTCCCATCTATCTTTTTTAATTTTTTGAACATTGTAAGCTCAACTAGAAGATCCTATGTAAATGGTGATAACGTATTTGACTAATAAGTACAATGCATATCACTACGCCACAAACTCTACTTAAAAAATGCATTGCATGAGGAGGCCCTATCTGTGGGATCTCCATGGTGGACAACCTTGTTTGGGAGTGACTATGTGAAAGGTGGGCCAGCGGAACATTCAAGGTATAAAGCTTGAATGTATTGTATGATTGTGGTTTTTTGGAGTCATAAATTGTAACTTATAAAGTTTTGTGATTGTGTGATGCATGTGTATAAATTGTATGAGCAATTTCTCCTCTTGGGTTTTCATTAGAAGTTTTCTTATGAATGTTAGCACAATTTTATATGTTTTTTTAAAATTATTATAAGCGTGAATTTGGATCTCCAAGGTTTGGATATATTTATTTTAGCCTATATTAGACTATTTGTTATGATTATTTTTGGCTCAGTCTCATTTTTTTATTTTACAATTTTTTTTTGTTTGTTTTTGAAATCCCTTAGCCTTTGCCGTGAATGCTACTCGTGGCAAATACTTTTTTCTTTTGCCGGAAGTGATTATTTCCTGTGATAATATTTCTTCGTAAATAAGTATTTTCGATGAAATGCTTTGTGGAAATTATTAATTCTCAAGAAAGTATTTTATTGGAAATATTTTTTTCCCATGATTTACAACCAAAGGCTATTATATTTTCCATGGTGAAATAATTCTTTTTCCAGCGATTAATCTTTTGGGAAAAGAGTTTTTCCCACAAATTGGATTCTTTTTGCCACCACAATCCTTCCCCAAAAAAATCAGTATTTCTTGTAGTAATATAAGAATGATAAATAGAAATCTTCTTAAAATATTTGAAAAGTAACTTGGTGTAAATCTTGGACCATGAAACAAATCAAGTTAGTTGGTGTAAAAGCTAGGGCAAAAGCTTTATTTATTTATTTATCTTTACATCTTTTCTAAACAAGTTGTGATCAATGATCTGCATCATCGACATAATACATGATCTTTGTCATGCAGTTAGTCGGCCAATATATATAAATATATATATATATATATATATATATGTATGTATATAGTGTCCCATCGATCTGTATAATGTATGATCTCTTCGCTTTCATGTTTACCTTCAAAGTCCTCCAATGTATCCATAGTAGCTCTTGTAATTTGCTTCCGAAAGCTTTGCATGGATTTTCTTTCAGATGATGACGATTTTTAATTGATAGGTTTAAAGGGGCGAGTTTGATAAAAATTGACCTCCCACCACACCTATAGCTATGTACATACGTGGAATTAATGGAGTGATGATCTATATATGAAACAATTTAAGTTTTGTAAATTTTGATCGATCTTCCATTATTAATGCCGGTCAGTGAATTCTCGCTTAATTATAGTAATGAACAAAATTTGTGTTTCGTCAACCATAAACAAGCATTTGATCTTTACTTGATCGTGTAAGTTTGTATAGTACTTATTATATTATAAAGGAAGATTCTATTTAATTATAAGTCGGTATGAATAATACACATAATAAAGTACTTACATACATGTCTAGTAAATAAGTTTTTGAGTAATGTTAAATACAGTTATGGAGTGCATAAGTGCCGCATAATCTTTTTAAAAAAAAAAATGAGTTCAGCTATTAAAAATTCTCCTGCAAATTCCCTTGCAAGATTGGGTTCAGAGGAGTTCTATGCTTCATGGCAGTTGACTGATAATATCCTTGGTAGTCTTCGGGGATTGGTACGAACTGATAAGATGGATATTCCGTATATTAGGAAGGGAGTGTAGTTTGGTAATTGATTTGTTTTCTTGGTAGGAAGGATATATTGTGTTCTGTTTTCTGTTTTTGAGGTGATCAGTTTTAAGCCCTTTGTAATAAGGTTTGCCCTCCACCTTAAGTGAGGAGGAATAAAAGCAGTTTGGTTTACCGAAAAAAAAAAAAGACTATTAAAGAATTAATTTTTTTTGTGGATCGCGTATATCTTTACTATTTTTCAAAAGTATTAAGCGGCGTTTGCACACTTCACGATTATAAATATCATTTCTTTAATAAGTTTTTTTATTTGAGAAAATATATTTGTAGTGAATTTTCGTTAAATTTAACGCTGCTGGTAGACGGAATGAAAGATTAAGAAGTTTTGAAAGTTTGATAGTCCACTTTGATATAATTAATAGTTTCAGAGGCGCATTGTGAATTAAATAAAAGTTTGAGAGGGTAAAGTATAATTAACCCAAAAGTTAAATTCTCAAGTCGGTGTGTAAAGCACGCGTACGTAAAGTGTTTACATAATATTATTTTATTTAAAAGATAAATTTTAAAATTTGAATCTTACAAATCAAATATTACTATTTAAGTAATATGGATAATGTGCTCAACAATCCAGCTTTATAATATAATAACTTTTATTTACATATTACCACTTCAACATAATTATTAATAACTAATTATTTTATTGAATTGAATGAGAAAATATTAAATATCTAGTTATTTAAATGTATGCGGGCAATGAAGTGTTATGTAGAAGTTTATTTGTGTTTAAATGATTAAATCAATCTTCTGGTTACAACTCTCGTTAGTAAACCATTAATTCTACTAACGTCGCATGACATGCAATTTGTTCAGAAAAATTAAAAGAAAAAACATGTCAAGATATTTTAAAACCTAAAGACATTCCTAAAAAATAAAGAATAAAAAACTCAAAGCATCCACATTAGGGCATTAGTATTGGCTTGGTTAAAATTAAAAATTAGCCAAATTTTAGATAATATGTGCTAAAAAGTCCCCACATTGAATTGGACATTTTTAAAATAATTTGGATGTTAGCTACAGTGATTAGCCAAATTTGAAGAACCAAATTGATTTACCAAAAGTTAAAATAATAATTTCTCACTCCAAGCAAACATTAAAATATTAATTTCTCACTTCAATAAAAATATTATTTGATTTGTAATTAAGAAATTTAGATAGAGTTTTTGATGAGTTTAATCAAATATTTTTTGTTATTAGCATTAAATGAATTTTAAAAATATGATTTTTTTAATATTAATTTAATTAGAATATAATTATTATTAATATTAAATTGGTAGAATTATAAAATGTGATATAAAAAAATTAAATAACAAAATTATTAATTTAATAATATTTTATTATTATAGAGAGAGTAAATGGCTAATCCAATGTGGAGATTGAATTTAAATAGAATATGCAAATGTAAAAAAGTGTGATATTGGCTAAAATTTGAAGATGCATTTGGCCAATCCAATACTAGTGCTCTTAGTTAGGCCAAATGGGATAGTTAGCTAAAATTTAGATAATTGATGTTAAAAACACTTCACATTGTATTAGCCAAGTTTAAAATAAGATGGACTTTTGCAACAGCGGTTGGCCAAAGATAGAGAACCACTATTGATTCACAAATATTAAAATATTAATTTCTCACTCCAAGCAAATATTAAAATATTAGTTTCTCACTCCAATAAAAATACTATTTGGTTTGTAATTAAGAAATTGAGATAGAATTTTAGATGAGTTTAATCAATATTTTTTGTTATTAGCATTAAATGATTTTTAAAAATATGATTTTTTTAATATTAGTTTATTAGAATATAATTATTAATAATATTAAATTAGTAGAATTATAAAATGTGATACAAATAAATTAAATAAAAAAGTATTAATTTAATAATATTTTATTATATAAAGAGTGGATAACTAATCTAATGTGAGAATTGAATTTAAATGGAATAGGTAAATATAAAAAAGTGTGATATTGACTAAATTTTAAAAATGTATTTGGCCAGCCCAATACTAATGCTCTAAAAGATTAAAAAACCCACTTAAAATAAAAAAAGAATGCAAAAAACTTAAAAAGTATGAAGATTTAAAAATTACAATAAAAGAAGAAAAACTTTAAAGTTAATATAAGAATAATCATGTGACATTATTATTTAAAGATAATGCTAGATATAATCGTGGAGTGCCTATGTACAATTCTTTAAAAAAAAATGAGGTTCTCTAATAAAAAATTAATTATTTTGAGTAAATCTTGTATTTATTAGTTTTTTCAAATATATTGCGTTGTACTTATGCACTAAATAATTATAAATATTTTTTTTATTATTTAAATGCTACAATCATTCAAAAACAAAATTGAGTACCTAGCTAAAATTATATATAAAAAATAAAAAAGAGTAAAGCTACAGCTACTGTGATCGAGATCCAAATTTGGGTCCTGATACATGTATTTCATCTTTTCTATTTTTTTACATGTATTTTTTTTAACATCTTTAAATATATTTTTTTAAAAAAATTATAATATTATTTAAAAATACTTCCTTAATCATTAAATAAAAAAAAAATTATCTCGGGACAGACTTACGAGACCCAATTTTGATGGATTTAGAATTTCTGTAAAAAAAAAAAAAAATTATATACCAATGGCAAATGAACAAAAATTTGTCAGAACAAAGTCCAATCAACACTCCAGAGTTCATTGGCCACATTGGTCTTGAAACAGCCGATAAGAGTAGACACTTGTAAGTCGTAACACTTAAAATCACTTTCTTAATTATTAAATAAAAAAAAATTAGAAAGGGATTAAATTGAACAGTACAATTAGGAGGACAAAGTAATTTTTTCTAAAAAAATAACAATGTTGATCATCGTGTGATGAGTCATCTCTGACCATTTTGTGGGACACCACTGCTATATTGATGTCCATTTCACTCGGTGTATGGTGCCCTTTCCAGCCCACCAAAGTCGTCAAGTTCTGCCCTTGGGGTGGGCCGGCTTCATTCCATTTTACTCCCAAAGCTTCTATTTTGGAATTACACGATCATCATTTCACCCACCCACATGCATGCCACGCACATATGCATGTATGAGTGGGTGGAGTTGTTCCATGGATGGAATGGATCCTAGCTGGCTGCTTTGTATTTCCCATCAATCTTAATTTTCAAATACAATTCTACTATGTGTGCGTATAAGTAGATATATATACAATTCTACGTGAGGTTCATTCTACCAATAAATATAAGTCAAAGTACAACTACTTTTTTATGTTGATTGATGTTAAAATCTTTCATGCTATCGGTATTTCTGCATAATCTTATACTTCAAAATATTGATTATGCCTACATTACATACCTTCTAAGATAAATAAAAAATAAAAAAATAAAAAATAAAAACTGACATGTGATATATATATATATATATATATATATATATAAGAATGATAAATAGAAATCTTATTAGAATATTTGAAAAGTAACTTAGTATGAAACTTGGACCATGAAACGAATCAAGTTACTTGGTGTAAAAGCTAGGGCAAAAGCTTTATTTATTTATTTATCTTTACATCTTTTCTAAACAAGGTGTGATCAATGATCATCATCGACATACATCTTTGTCCTGCAGTTAGTCGGCCAATATATATATATATATATATATATATATATATATATATATATATACACGTATGTATGTATATAGTGTCCCATCGATCTGTATAATGTATGATCTCTTCGCTTTCATGTTTACCTTCAAAGTCCTCCAATCTATCCATAGTAGCTTTTGTAATTTGCTTCCGAAAGCTTTGCATGGATTTTCTTTCAGATGATGACGACTTTTAATAGATAGGTTTAAAGGGGCGAGTTTGTTAAAAATTGACCTTCCACCACACCTATAGCTATGTACATACGTGGAATTAATGGAGTGATGACCTATATATGAAACAATTTAAGTTTTGTAAATTTTGATCGATCTTCCATTATTAATGCGGGTCAGTGATTTCTCGCTTGTAGTAATGAACCAAATTTGTGTTTCGTTAAGGATAAACAAGCATTTGATCTTTACTTGATTGTGTGAGTTTGTAGTACTAATTATTATATTATAAAGGAAGATTCTATTTAATTATAAGTCGGTACTATGAATAACACACATAATAAAGAACTTACATACACGTCTAGTAAATAAGTTTTTGAGTAATATTATTGCTAGATATAGTTGTGAAGTGTGCAAGCGCCGTGCAATCTTTTTCAAAAAAGAATTAGATCAACTATTAAAAATTTAATTTTTTATGTGGGTCCTGTATATATTCATTTTTTTTCAAAATAATTGAGCAGTGTTTGCATACTCCACGATTATAAATATCATTTATCTAATAAGTTTTTTTATTTAAGAAAAAATATTTGTAACCGTAAATTGTGTAACCGTCACATAATCGATTTGAAAAAGTGAATAAAAAAAATTTTAATTTTTTAATAATATATCTTACTTTTTTTCATAATGATTATATAATGTTTACGCATTTCATTCTTTTTTATTTATGCTTAATTTTATCATTTAAGTAATATGAATATTATATTCTGTATACCAACATGAAAATATAATAACTATATTGTGAAAGAAACTATCAACTACTCTTGGGGAAGGTGGCCGATATATTAAAAATATAGTTGACCAAGCCATGTTTGAAGTCAACTAAAGGCTAATTAGTTTATGGCTTAACACTGCATACTAACTTCAGACTGTTAAAACCTTAATTATCTCTCCCCAAACACACCCACATTGTTAAAGTAAACTCACCCATTGCTCAGGTCAAAGAATACT
The DNA here is from genome assembly GCA_029856935.1 of Cyclocarya paliurus. Lineage (NCBI taxonomy): Eukaryota > Viridiplantae > Streptophyta > Magnoliopsida > Fagales > Juglandaceae > Cyclocarya > Cyclocarya paliurus. Next base: position 23,453,534 of record CM056951.1, read on the forward strand.
CAAATCACTTTTGATTTGTCCATGCTAACCGCAAGTTGTTAAACGTTAATTATCCATTCTTAGCTCACAAAATCATAACTCTAAGCAACATTGTGCTTTCCCTCATGATGATCATCATAAAGACATAGCTAGCTAGACCTTTCCAACACCCTCCGTCCGATCCGATGACTTCTTCTATTCCATCTAATGGTTGTGGTGATCCTATCGGGACTCAAAACTCTCCATCTCATGAAATCACATCAACATGTTGATGTAGGCCACAATTAACTTCATTGCTAAACCTTGTTTGTTCATTTCTAGACTAATCTACCAGTAATTAATGGAGCTACAAGTAGAAGCATCTATCCCCATCTCGTTACAATGACCTACACTGTCACCACCCAATCTATAGCCTCCACGTGTGTAAGTAGCACTAAGCGGGAAGCAAACCTTGGGTTCCGCTTCTCTCGGATGCTTTCTTAAGCTGTCGGCAACTTCTCTCTTCTTAGCTGTCACCACAAACAATCTCACAGACACCACACGTGGCGAGCTTCCCATTTGTCCAAACATTTCTAGTCATTTTCCGCGGGTGTTTCCAACCAAAGTGCATTTTATTTCCCGGCCCTTTGAAACAGCTCATTTCTTTACAGTATAAAGCCCAACACTCTCACGTTACATTGTGTTTGTGTCGGCAGAAATTAGCACCCCCTTCCCCACGCACGCACACAATTTATGCCTTAGAGATACTTTCCTTCATTTCCCTAAGTATAACAGTACTCTCAAAAACACAGTACTCTTCCAGGAATTTTAGTCTCCGGCCGGACATCTTTGGTTGCTTGGCCGTACGCACGTGATCATGATGAAGAAAAGGTCAAATGGGTATGGTAAAATGAGTGAGAGCTCAACCGTGAAGGCGTCGTCTACATCCAGAGAAGAAGCAGTCGAGTGGGAGATGAGACCCGGAGGAATGTTGGTCCAGAAAAGAAGCGATATTAAGGATGTTTCCGCTCCGAATATACGGCTTCGAGTGGTTTACGGTGCACTCCGGCATGAGATCTCGGTCAATTCTCAGGCCACGTTTGGTAAGATGAGCTAGATCTATCTTTATTATAAACTGTGTCTAATCTCAACATGATCATTATATTCTGTTTGGTTGATGAGAAAATAGAAGAAAAAAATGCCAATGCGCCATTTTACTAGTTCAGTTAATGATGGCAGGAAAGAAAAGTAGGTTAGGTATGAACTTTTTTACGGGTAATTACTACTACGTTGTTGGTTGCATGGTTCTTCTAAGATCTACTCATGTTTCTCTTTTGTGTTATTGCCAAAACAAACAACTAGCTAGGTACAAGTACAACCACCATTCTTAACCTATAGACAATGATGATTACCAAAATAATAACGTAAATTAATTTCAAACAACCTCTCACCTTAATTTCAATGATGCTTAATTATTAATTCACTGTTTTGGAGGAAAATTCATGTTGAAATGTACCTACGCACACTCGTTCGACTATAATGAAGGAAGTCAATTTACGGTATTTTTACTCATCCATAACACTTTTTATAACACGATGTAAAATGAGAGTATTTTTATAAAATAGTGTTATTTTTATATGATATCTTATAATAATATTTTTTATTTTAAAACATGATTGTTATTATAAAATATATTGTAAAAAGTATGGTGTTTATCATTTATCATTTTTAATTAGAAGTCGAAAAAGGGTAAAATCGATCGGACATTATATGTTCCTTTGTTTTTGTGCTGGTGGTTGGGGCCGGGGGTTGGTTGAATGGCAGGGGAGGTGAAGAAGCTACTGACAGGAGAGACGGGTTTACAGCCGGGAGAACAGCGGGTGATATTCAGAGGAAAAGAGCGAGAGAACGGGGAGTACTTGGACATGTGCGGGGTGAAAGACCGGTCCAAGGTGATACTGATGGAGGACCCGTCGAGCATTGAGCGCAGATTCATCGAGACGCGCAGGAATGCCAAGATCCAGAGCGCCCACCGCGCCATCTCCGACGTTTCCTTTGAAGTCGATAAGCTTGCTGAGCAGGTGATATTTGTTAATTCTCAACCTCTCTCTCTCTTTTTTTTTTTCAGCAGAATATCAACAGGTACAAATTAACCATTGAAATCATCTTTGAGAACTACATCCCTTGGCGAAAACTTTAATTTAAAAATTTTAAAAAAATACCCAGCCGTCGGATGGTTTGGATAGTGACTGTGTCAAGATCGGACAGCTGGCCTGAGGGTGATCGTGTGCGTCTGACATAATAATGAGGGGTTAGAATCTTGACCAATAACTTGCGTATGCGAGGAGGGGCCCAGGACATTAGTTTGGGGTAGGGGAAGGGAACAATCAGGCAGAGGAGGAGGTTCCACGGCCAGTGTAGGGAGTTGCCTCGTTGGATTCCAATTATAATTTATAATAAAAAGAGTGAAACATCAATCAGGTGGGCCCCCCCCCTCTTGTTCTGCATCGCTCTTTTTGTAAAGTTCAGATGGCCCTGGACCACCATTTAACTGTTTGATATTATTTTGATGTTGTCGTTGTTATTTGTCGGCGTCTCTGGTTTTTCTATTCTTTAATTAATTATTTTTTTTTTGAAATAAATTCTTTAATTAATTTGTGTGATGTTTAATGCACCTAACTAACTATCTTGGCTGGACTGACTGTGTGCGAGTAATAAAAATTGTTCAAGGTAAATGTTCCTATTCCTTGCAGCACATGAATGGCCTCTTTTATATTTTCTAAGGGGCCATATCAATTACTAGATTTTGAGTATTGTAATGTTTTTCAATGGGTTAGCCGTCCATGATGAGTTGGTTGCATGAATTTTGAATAATGGCAATATTCTAGATAGATTCCGGCCTCCATTTTTTTTAAGATATCATCGATCAATGAAATGTTGCTTATATCATGTATTCATGTTATCAAAATTTTAGTTGATTTTGTTTTTTAAATTATGATTTGATCTGGTATTCGAATAAAAGAAATACTTTAGCCACAAAAAAATTATATAAAAATAATTTCAAAAACTGTCATGGCATGATATGTTTCGTCAAATCGTAGAGTTACTTTTATTGTAAAGTAGATCTAATGAATCACATGAAACCACATTAAATTGTTAGATTACTTTGTGTAGTGCTTGTAGCACTTCTCCATTTTGAAAAAAAAAATACCATTTTTTTATGGTGAAGTTCATTTTTTTTTTCAAAGAATCTGCAGTGAGTTTACACCCTCTAGACTTGCACTAATCATTTTTCTTCGCAACATAGCCTTTACAAACTTATGTGTCACTAATCAAACCGCGTTATAATAATAATAAAAAAAGTAACTTAAACAATATTTATTACATTGGCAATGCGTCACTGATCACGCTAAGGTTGTAAAAATTTTGTAGTAAGATTTGTATATATTAAGTTCAACATTTTCCATTCCAAAAATGCACATAAGCTTATTTGGGCTTGTTTTGTGTGCTTAAATAGGATTATCCTCTGCTAACCGGATTCGACTCTATTTTGTTTAACTCCTAATCTCAGTCTTTACTAATGATCAGAATATGGTCATGTTACGTGTATAGATTTTTCTTTTCCCTGGGTTAAATATATATATTTCTAAAGGTCACAAATTGCATGAAATATGTCAGATCGAGACTGATCGACTGACTGTTTTCCTTCCAATAGTATGAAGAAAATAATTTGGTAATTAACCATTCAACTATTTTCCTTCTTCAATAGGTCTCTGCCATTGAAAAATCTATTTCAAATGGGGTTAAGGTGGCGGAAGTTCAAATCACGACATTAACTGAGATGCTCATGAGACAAGCAATCAAACTAGATATGATTTCTGCAGAAGGAGATGCTTCTGCGGAGAAGAATTTGCAGGTATATATTTGCCATCTACTAGATCTTGATTATTTTGCTTCTTTTATCCTGTTTAAAGCCACGTTCACATTAATCACAATCATACTAGAATTGTTCATCCGGGCTAATTTTCTCCCAACCCGATCCAAAATCCGAAAAATCAGATTCCAGTTCCGGTTCCAGTCTGGAATCCGGATTGCAAAAACCGAGTACACTCGGCCTGGGTACCGGGGCAGTAAAATATTTCTTGCTCAGACACATATTATATATACATAGTAAAATTTCGTGTCAATTCTTCTTTCAATCTTCTTGCATTGATTCACTTTATTTAGCATAAGATCCATCAAACTCTAACTCACAAACACTACGTTAAATACAAGCCTAGCAAACAAATAGAGTGCACTACTAGAAGTCTCGAAGAGTTTATGTCGAAAAATTATATTTGCAAATCAATGTAGAGAACATCTCCTCCACATTAATGTTGCTATGTCAAATTGAAAAAAAAATAAACTTCTAAATTGTTTTGCAAACCAACATTTGCGATTTCAGTAACATGGATGGTACATCTTTCATATCTGCTTGCTTCATGCTATATTGATATGATGGTGGTGTGATCTTTTCACAGTATTCCCAAAAAGTGCACTGTTTTAATCGTTGTGATTCATGTGCATGGCAATCAATTTGCAGGGGAAGAGGGTGCAGAAGTGTGTTGAAAGTCTTGATGCGCTGAAGATATCAAATGCGAGAATACAGCCTGTAATTGTCACAACAAAGTGGGAGACCTTTGATCCTCCTTCCACCACACCCCAATGGGAATTTTTTGATTGATCTTCATCCCCCCCTCCCCCTCCCTCTTTTTTAATTTTCTGTGTCTTTGTGATTTCATTGGAAAATGTAGTTACCTCGAGAGGAATATGAGCGAGCTATACTTGCTACGCTACTTGTACTTATAGCCCCTCCCCTCGATCCCCCCATGAACTTTGCCAATAAGCATTGGTTGCCATAATACATAGTTGAGATTTTGTTCAAACACTGATTCTTTTCAAGTATCAGGAAGATTGTGCACAAATCGATCGAGAAAATTGTCATTTTCTAAAGCAGATTAGTATCATTTAGTCATTTAATTATGACTCTATTAAGCATTCAGAATACTGAAGCACGGTACAGGTACTCTTGATGTATGACTATTTGAAGTCAACATTTAGGTTGCATTTAAGTAGTGAGGTAATTTCATATATTTTGTGAATAATAATGAAAAAATAATGATAGAATATTAAATAGTAGTAAATATTAATAAAAAGTAAATAAATAATAATAATAAAATAATAAATAGTAGTATAGTATTCTAATAATACTCTACTATCCAAACTAATGTGAGATTGGTTTGTGACGTATGATAAGTTTTGTTGGGGTGTTTTATGCTTGAAGTCATTGTGGAAATACTAGTTTTTACTTTTTAGAGGATGAAAGAGGAATATGGCATTGTACCAATAAAAAAGAACAAGAGTCCTTTGGTTAATCTGCTGGATACGCCAGGAAAGGTGAAACGAGCATATAAATGATATATATAAGTGCTAAATGTATAAGTCTCGTTATCATCAGTTAAGAAAATTAAAGTTATAATTATACAATTATATCTAAAAGTAAAATTGTTTGGATTTTAATTTTGATATTTTTATTGTTTGGATTGTAATTTTAAACTTATAGTTAGTTTTATATTTTTTTATAAATATTGTGATTTTAAAATTTATATAAAATTCTATTAAATTTAATCAGATCAAAATGGTTAATTTCGGATCTATTCAACTCATTTACATAAATAGATTAAAACGGATCATACATGCCTTAACACGATCTATTAATACGATTTGACATCCTTACATCATGCTAATGCCAATGATAGAGAGAGAAAAAAAAAAATATATATATGGCTAAAATGGTATGGGTCTCTTTTTGAGTCGAACAACAAAGAATTTGTAAAAAAATAATAATACATCACCAATTATATTACAACTTAACTACTGTTATATATTAAAATATTAATATTTTTTATTTTAATTCAAAATTTTTGTCCTTGCAAAAGTTCAAAATAAATAAAATAATTATTTTTTATAGTTAGTTGTAAACAAATTGTAATATAGTTGTTTTTATATCATTTTTTATTGCGAAATCATAATTAAAGGGTAATCCCGTAATTCTATCTCTATTTTTTCCCACCGGCGGCACCAACACTGATTGAGATTGGCGGGTCGGAAAAAATTCAAAAGAAATTGCTAGATTTTGAAAATAGAAAAACTCCCCCCCATCTTATATTTCTCTATTTCGCATTCTAACACTGTGCCTCTTCTCTCTCTCTCTCTAATCGGACTCAGAGGAGCGAAAATGGGTCATGAAAACGACCTGGAGAGGATGGGCAGAGAACTCAAGTGCCCCATTTGGTACATTTAAAAGTTGCTCTCTGTGATGCTTAAATTGTTGCTTTTGGATCAACGAGATTCACATTCTTATTGAATTCTTTGTTCTCTTTTATTTATGGAAACTAAAGGTTAAATATATTCTCAGCAGCCAAACAGACCTTAGTTGTTATTCGTTGTCTTGACAACTTGTTTGATTCCATATTCTGATTTTTGAATGTTCAAAACCCGAGCTGATCTCAAACGCCGCATCGCTAAGTTTTTGTGCGATACATTAGTGTAGTGTGCTTGATATGAATTACTCTGGGTTTTTAGTAAAAAATATAATACTAGGGTTGACGGAAATCTCATTATGGGGGTCAATGGGCTAAATTATCTTCTGTTTATTTTGTAGCTTGAGTCTTCTGTGCTCTGCGGTTTCTCTTACTTGCAATCATGTATTCTGCAAGTAAGCTCATTTTTCTCATATCTAGTACAATTCCTTTGTTATTTGTGTCATTTCTTGGTAATCAGAGTTTGGAAAAACTGGAACTAATATTTTTCTGCTTGTTTCCAGCTCATGTATTGTGAAATCAATGAAATCGGGCTGTGCTTGTCCAGTTTGTAAAGTGCCGTATCGGCGTAGAGGTGTGTCACCTTTGAAAAGTTTTCCTCATCTAATTGTTTTCAAATGGGTCCATTAATATTTTCCCAGTTGAGAAAAGTAAAGGACAAAAGGTGTTTCAGCTATTCTGAAGAAGTTTGATATCACAGTAAAAACAAATTGATATATCTAATACTTAAAGATGAATGACCTTTTATGTGAAATTACCAATTGTCTCAAAAACTTAAAATGATGGAAAGAGATAGATATTATTATTTATTTTATATCTAAATACTTTCCTCACGTTTAAGTAAGGCTTCCTCTCAATGGATAGTCCAACACGTGAAATATTTAATTCAATATGATAGAGCGTAGAGTCAGAGTTCGAATTTAGAATCTCTATTTTGATACTATATAAAATTACCATTTGTTTAAAAAACTTAGGTTGACAGGGAATAGGTAAATTTTATTATTTATTTTATATCTTAATATTTTTTAACAACATCAACGTCACTGAATTCGTTTTGTATTTATGTTTAATGCTTACTGATTGATTATTACTGTAGAGGTTCGGCCTGCTCCTCACATGGATAACCTGGTGAGCGTTTACAAAAGCATGGAAGTTGCTTCTGGAATCAATATTTTTGTCACTCAGAATACATCTTCGACTAAATTGTCAGGTGAGCAGTGCAAACTATATGTAGGAATCACCCAGCTTATTAATTAGTTATAGGACTTGAAAACATTTACTCATCTAGATGCTTATGCACTATGCATTCAATTTTTCATGGATGTAGGCTATCAATCACCATAAATAACACTCGCCTATCTACCTTTTTGAAATATGTTTCTTAGTCAGAGTCTGTTTCTCATAACATAACAAGTTGTTGGATTAATCCTACTTGTTTTGTCATTTTTGTCAGCTATGAGACTGTTATAGTTCTCTGCCACACCATTTGGGCCAAGTCACATCTCCGCTAATAAATAAATGGGACAGGGGCAGGTTTTTTATTCAATTACATAGGGGTGTAAGAGTTTTATTTACATATAAAAAAGCATAGGAAATTGAAAGGTATTAATATAATAGAAGATTAATTTAGTTTTATTTTCACAAAAGGAAGAATTTGAGATTTATGTACCCATTTGCCTTGCATACTAGTCCCAACATTTGTTTACTGTCTTCTACTATACAAGTCAGATGTCCTCTTCTTTTCGTCCATCACACATATTTTTTTTTTGTCTCCTATAAATATTGGCTTCAATATTGATAGTTATAACTAATGCATCCATTTTCAAGTGGTGTAGATGTTTTATTTTCGTAGCTTTTTATATTCAATTCAATTAACGTGCTTGTGAATTTTTTTATATCATTGCCTTGTGCTCCAGATGGAGAGAAGCAAGCTGCAGGAGATGAAAACCAGGGTGAATATGATACAGGTGGAAATTGTCAGGGCAGAACAAAGAAACAAAATCACTTGAAAGGAAAAGCATTTAAGTCCAACACAAAAAATACTGCAAAACCTTCATTTCCAGCCAAGAAGAGGGTTCAGGTGCCAAAACGCCCTTTTTCAGAAACCCCAACAAGGCTTGCACAGTTTGAAGATGAATTTTGTGAAATTGCCAAGGAAGAACCTAGAGGTAATTCAACCATTTTAAAGAAGCCTGCTCTGAATGAAAAGGGAGAACCGATACTGTCACCTTTCTTTTGGTTGAGGGAGGAAGAAGATGTAGAAAAGTCAAGTCAGCAAACTGATGAGGATCAGCTCATGGATATGACACTTGATATGCCACCTGTAAATGTTCCTGCCTTCAGTGATATCAAGGACTCAGATGATGAATACCCTCCAAATTTGACCCCAACTGTGAGTGCATAGTTAGTTTATTTCAATCTTGGAAGATATTGTGAAATCATCAGAAATATTTTAACTGACTTGGTATTTTATTATTGGTGCTTGTTATGTGTCTAATAAAATCTCAATTGACTGATTCTGAATTTGTATAAAACTCGTTCAGGTAGGTTGACTGCATTTAGTACTAAACTAAGCGACAAGTTTCTCCCATTGCATTTAGCCTGGTTGACCTTCCTCCAATTTCTTGTGAAACTATTGGAGTTTTGCCATCCCTGTCACAGATTGTGCTAGCTCTAAACTAAAACTGGTTGACTTGATCAATTTATTTGTTGTTTATAAAGGTTACTTCCATGTATTGTCTTTGATTTGATTGTTTGATGCTTTTTTTTTGTTTTCTGATGTTTTGCAAAAACCATTAGGGGGGATTGCATGGTAAGTGCTCCCATGTTGCAGATTTTGATAGTGAGATGTTTGAATGGACACAAAGACCTTGCTCTCCTGAACTTTGTTCGAGTCCCTTTAAGAGAAAGGTATTGATATCATCAATTGGAGAAATGCATTTCACCTACATTTGCTTTTTTTCATGAGTTATCTTGCTCGAGTGATTTGGGTTTATTTTACTAGAATGTAAATGAAATCTAGGTTGCAAATGTGGAAGAGATCAACAGGATTCAAGAGAAAGAATTAGAAGCAGGTTTACAGGGTGTGACAAGAAATGATGACCTAAGATCTGAAAATTCAAAATGCCGAAATTCTAAACAAGGAAGTGGTACTGAAGATATGGTCCTGCCCAATGGGGCCACTTGCAGAACTGAAGGTCGTAATAATATAATTGGGGGTAATAAATCTAATAAGAGTGGTAGAATTAGGAAGGCAAGTGAAAGAGCCCAGAAGTGTGCTAAGAGACATACAGATTCAGATTTTGGAATTTATGTTGATTTAAATGAAGCATCAGAAAATTTTATCCAAGAACAAGATTCTTACAATAATGAAAGTGTGGGTAAGACTAGCATACGGGGAAAAAAGATTGTTTATGGCACCAGTGCAACTAAGCCAACACCTGAAAATGCTCATACTGTCTCTTTGGAAACAGAAACTCTCAGTCATGAAAATGTGGTAACTGAGACTTCTCCCTCATTTGGTAAAAAAGAAGGCAATGATGAAGGCTATACCTTGAAGAAGGCTGGAAAAAGGCCAAAGAAGATCAATTGCTCAGTAAGATCAGGGAAACGAAAGCTGGATTCTGTGAAGGACACCATGCTTGAAGAAGTACCTAGTATACAAAAACGAAAAACTAAGGATGCTATCCCCACGTTAGCTCCCTTATCTATACCTATGGCTGAAAATAAGGAAGCCACTGATTACACCCACAAACCGAGCAAACATGCAAAAGCAACTAAGTCATCTGATCGAGAACTCAGAAGTAAGAATAAGTTGAAAGTTTCGGATAGTATCTGGAAGGATAACTTGGTAAATGACATCCGAGAGAATCCTACTTGTGTTCCTGCATGCGAAACCCAACTCAATGAAAAGATTCAGGACAAATCTGATTTCAAAGTTCAGGGTGATACATCTGTCATGTCGAAGCTTCCTTCTCCGATAAATGAAGTTATCTTGCAGAAATGTGAGACCATTAGTAATGAGTTTCAATGTGCTTTCTGTCTTTCTGCAGAAGAATCAGAGGTATCTCTAAGCACCTTTGACTTTTTTTTTGGTTCACATGATTCTCTTTTCCTCAAACTTTAATATGTTTGGATTAACAAACCGGCACTTTATTTCCAAAACCAAATGCAGGCATCAGGACAAATGGTCCACTACTATAATAGTAGGCCCGCTGCCGCAGATCACAATGGTGGATTCAAGGTCATACATGTGCACAGGAATTGCACTGAATGGTAAAAAACCTTCTCATCAGGAAAAATAATTGATTTCAAATTGCTATATTTCCCTGTTTTCATACTGCCTTCTTTTTTGTTATTTTTTGGAAAAAATTGTTTGCCTTTTTGTGCTTTTGATATTATCAAAAAGTCCAAAAGAGCTCTTGAAACTTCTTGGTTAATAGATTAGTTTTCTGCTGTCTAATCCAAACAAGATGTTTGTTAAAAACTTTGGTTGTTTTCCGACCGGATAAAGCTATTTCAAGTGTTTACATTTTACTTGATTCTAGTGATATGTAATTCAAAACAGTTAAAGTGATTTATTTGCAGAAAAAGGATCGTGTAATCAATGACTATTGAGTTTTTACAATGATGGGAAGCATTCGGGTTGGATCAACTTTGGAAAACTTGGTCATCAAGTTTAATTTCAAATATTTGTGAATTTAATATGGTGTTCCCATTCAAGGTATTCGAAACTATATGTGCAGGGCCCCTAATGTCTATTTCGAAGATGATATTGCAATTAATCTTGAAGCTGAATTAACTAGAAGTCGGAGAATCAAATGTTGTTGCTGTGGAAATAAGGGTGCAGCACTTGGGTGCTACGAGAAGAGTTGTCGCAAAAGTTTTCATGTGCCCTGTGCAAAGTTTATCCCTCAATGTCGATGGGATACTGTAAGTGATAGAGAGAGCCATGAGCTATCTAAAACTTCGTACTACATGTCTTCAATTCAAAAAATTTTATTCTCTATCTCTTGAATCAGGATAACTTTGTCATGTTATGCCCTCTTCATCTCTCCTCTAAGTTGCCCAGTGAAAGCCCTGGATCTCAAGAATGGAAGAAGAAATGTAGTCCTAAACGGTATGTTGACCTTTTCCCTTTAAGTTCTAAGGTTTTCAACATGAGCGTTTCTCCAACACAAACTTCTTTTGTGCCCGTTCTGTCTCGCCTTTCTTTTCAGGAAATTATCTCAACGTGATTGTGTTGCTAGTAAACATGAAATCAGTACCAGTAGGAATTGCAATTTTTGTGTCTCTTCAAAGAAATTGGTTCTCTGCTGTTCAGCTCTCACAACTCCTGACTGGGTAAAATAATCTACTGACAGACCTCAATTTGTTCTTTTCTTGAAAGAAATCTGATTTTCATTATTCTGCTGATACTACAGGAGATTGTTTCTGATTTTGAGAGATTATCTGGAGTTACAGTTTTGAAAAAGTGGGATTCAAGTATCACCCATGTTATTGGATCTACAGATGAAAATAGGGCATGCAGGAGAACCCTCAAAATATTGATGGGTATCTTGGAGGGAAAGTGGATACTTAGCATCGAGTGTAAGCATCTAGTTAATTACTGTAACTTTCATTCAGAATGCATTTTCCTCAGAATTTAGCTTGTTTATTTTTTTCAGAGATTAAATGCATAATACGTTTGAGCTATCTACATAAGACATCTTATCTATACATACATGCATATCTTTCCTTGTGTGTGCTCAGGGATCAGGGCCTGTATGAAGGTCATGCAACTAGTTGATGAGGAGCCTTATGAAATTAGTGTCGACATTCATGGGATCAGGGATGGCCCTCGACTTGGAAGGCTAAGATTGCTGAACAAGGTTTGTTACTCTTGCCTTCAATCATAAAGGCCTTAAATCATTAGTAGCTGCTTTGACACTCTTCTGGAAGATATACTACTGATATGGGTTTTTCATAAATTAACACTATATAAGCATAGTATAATTATGAGTCATCTAAAGTAGCTCTTATAAGGTTCATGGATTTCATAAATGAATACATGTGAATCTAATCTATAGAATGAAGGCGCCTATGTTTGCACAAGCAGATGCGTAGTCGTGTGCAAACATGTGAACTTGCATCTTTTATTGAATAACACTATTTTTTATGTGCAGCAACCAAAGCTTTTCAATGGGTGTAAGTTCTATTTCATGGGAGATTTCACACCTTCATATAAGGGGTACCTACAAGACCTTGTAGTGGCTGCTGGAGGAACAATTCTTCATAGAAAACCCATTATAGAGGACCCCAAAGCCTCAATATTTCAAACCTTCATAATTTACAGTCTTGAGATGCCTGATAAATGTAATCCTAGCAAGAAAGCTATGATTATCAACCGTCGCCGGTCTGATGCAGATGCCCTGGCAAGTTCAACTGGAGCCAAACTGGCAAGCAATTCATGGGTGTTGAACTCCATAGCAGCCTGCAATTTACAAAATCTTCCTGAATAATGTTTCTTTTCCAATTCCAGGAGCCATGTAGATGTTTAATTTCTTATTGAATATATATATATATATCAAATATGCAGTAGCATAACCTTGTTATTGAAGAATCGAGAGTAGAACATATAAGAAAGTGGGTGAGAATGTTATTTGTGGGCAAATTGTTTTATTGTTGTAACTGTTATTACTGAGTTGATTGCTGCCATTAGTGCGCTAAAAGTATAATCATGTCTCTATGACCAGTTTATTTTCTGAAAGATGAGTCCTGGAAAGGACCAAACCTCGGATGATGAGGGCCAAATTCCTTGAGAATAGCCTTTTTGTTATATTTTTATTACCGCTTACTTTCTTACTTAAATGCTCCATTCCCTTCTGTTATATTTCCCTTTTCTGAACACATGGTAATGGATTGAAGCAGTAAACATACAAAATCTAACTCTTTAGGAATTACTTGAATTTGACCCCAAGTAACTAAGGATGTGGATGTCGGGATAAAGCGTCCTGTCTCTGAACCCCTAATTGTCCTAGTAGTGTTGCAGTTCCACAAAAATGTTTGACATATGAATCCACAATGTTTTTAGATCCACAAAAATGTTTGACATATGAATCCACAATGTTTTTAGATCCTGAAGGGTATGTTCTAGAGATGAGCCTAAAAGAACATTTATGGAATAACACAACCTTTGAAGGGCAGTGAACTTAATTTGGAAACCTGCATTAGTCAATCGCAAATTAAAAACAATGTGCAACACCACCAACCCCTTTTACTTTGACACCTTGCCACTGCCGCCCTGTTTTTAGTAATCCCAGGGTGAAATAAAACTTTGTTTCCCCGTCTCTAATAGCAGAAAAAGAGAGGAAAAAACAACCCCAAACATCCAAATTAGGCATGTCTGGATTTTAGTCAATTACTCGTTCTTCTCAATTCTTTCTCATGCAAGAACAGAAGACTCTCTGAAATTGACCTCCGTTTTTAGATCCACACGCTCACTCATCTTGTGCTGATCATGCTTTGATATCTTCATGTTAAAGCCCTCAAACATGTGCTCTAGGGCTGAAATCTCCTCTTCAATATCCAGTGGTGGTTTTTCAGCCCTCGAAGCCATCCGTTGCCTGAAGTTGCGCAGTCTGCCAATGCCAGCTTGTGCTTCCATCCCCACTTGCTCCATTGCTGCAAGAATTCCAACATTTTCCTCTTTTGCCTCTTTGAGCTTCCTCTTCAAGGATCGATACCCATCAAGCGACTTGAGTAGTTGCGCCGAAAGAGCCTTGTTTCTCTCCTGCAGGCCTGCAACCCCTTGAGTCTCTGCCTTGCCAGACTTCCTCTCCTTGTGTTCTTGAGCACAAGCTTGAACCTAACCGTGGTATTAGAGTTGAGGTTACGAATTCGAAAGACATAATTTAAATAATTAAATCTATTTATTTTCATCAATTTAAACCTTTTTCTCAATAATTTAACAGTACCTTAGTCGACAACTTTTCGTTTTGCGCTTTAAGATCATTGATAAGTTCCTCCATGCCACTCATTTCCTGAACCTTTCTTGCAAGCTCTGATGCTATGATCTCCTTCTCCTTTCCCAAACTTGAACACAATACTTCAAGACTCTTTCGTGCAGCCAAGCTCGCATTCAGTTCTTTTCTCAGTTTTTCTTTCTCGTCGATAACCAGTTCGTTGGGCTTCTTGACGTCGATTGGTATATTAGGCCTAAGATCTGTGTTGCACCTCCTGAACTCCCTTTTCTTTTCAGAAGTTTGACATTTTTCAATCCTAGATTTTACATCTTCGATGATTTTCACCATCCCAGCTACCCTCTGCACCTTCCGATCGTCATTTTCTTTTGACCGTGCCTCATTGTGATCTTGCACGAGTTTCAGTAGCAGCTTAACATTCGTTGCGATACCTATAATAATATTTATCAAGAAATCATATAATATAATATAACGAATTCATGAAAATTATTTCTGTGCTTTTTGTATGAAGAGGATGGACGAGAAATTTATTCCCTGCTGTTTCATCCATTTCATGATCATTGAAGAAAAAGATCAAAAGGCATGACAAACCATCATGCACGGAAATATTCACGCAGATCTTAATATCTCGTTTTTTTATTATTTTTTTGGTTATTTAGGATCAGAAAACAGTGCTGCATGGCTTGGTGTCCTTAACCATATCATGGGTTTAATTAGCTCGAAATGCTGCAACATAGAATTCCCAGAAAACAAAAAACCTACACACACACACACACATAGCAATCACCTTCAAAGTAATAATCTTCTGAGCTTTCGGTATGATTTGTCATGGGAGGTGCAAGTTCCGGAGATGAAAATGCTCGAATGCGGCTCATGGTATATGAGGAGAAGATAAAGGAGAAAGGATCTCTACAACAGATGGACAAAACTGTGGTCTAAAAACAATCATTAGCGACGAAATTGAAGAATTAATGATGGATATTATGGAAGAAATAGATCATTAATTTGAGAGATCCAAGAAAGAGAAATGCTTTTGCCCTCTCTCTCTTTCCCTCTCTCTCTTTCTGTCTTCGAGAAATTGAGAATTTTTCTGTATCTATCTGTTCCTGCCAACAATATTATGTGTTTTGTTGGTGTTAGATCGAATTTGGGATGCATGGGTTGGTTTGTCAGGTGGTGATCATACGCAATTATTGGTGGCGGTTTGACTCTATTATCGGTTCTCGTTGCATTGACTTTTTGTTACAAAATTAATAGGATTTTGATCGGACCCTATATCTGCTAATTAAGTTTCTTTTTATTTATGTACTTAAGTTCATCATGTGTTTGCTTGTTAAATTAGCACCCACTTGAGATTTTAATTAAAAAAAAAAATGATTTGTATAAGTATCAAGCAGATAAGTTTCATATAAATACTTATAAAAAAGTGTAAAATAAATTATTTTTTATTAGTGTGATCTACTTTTTTATAAAAGACTTATACGAGATTTATCTATTTAAGACTTGTACTTAATATTACTTAATTATATTTTTTTCATGTGCATTTTTGTCCCTACCTAAGCTAAACCTGCCTTTTAAGTGGTCGGCTGTTCAAATCCTATATGGCAGTACTGCATTCTTGGCATCTTCACCAGATGTAGAACCAAATCTCCCTCCATTCCTTGCGGCTGTGAACGTGGGTATCAATTACAATAATATATATATATATATATATATATATATATATATATATATTTCTAATGAAATAAAATAGAATGGAGATCGATCCCTTCCAATGTCTATCGAATTGAATGGTTCATTATGCTCGAAGAGAGAATGTTATTTAGTAGTATTTTTGAGATGATGGTTTTTTGGATAATGTAATTGTGATATTTGTTGGAATAAATTGTCGTGATAATTTATTGTGATTATTGAGAAAACTGATATTTTCTCATATAAATCATATGATTGTCTGGAGGAAATAATTGGAGGATAGTGAAATTGTGGAATATTATATTATTTTTATATAAAAAATTATATTTGCTGTCATAGAATGTACAAAATATGTGTATTTCTTTTAAAAAAATTGAGTAAATATAGACTCACATAAAATAAATAAATTTTTTAATGAGGAACTCTATTTTTTTTTTAAAAGAGTGCGCGGCGCTGGCACAATTTATGACTGTATTTATAATTATTTAAAGACAATAATTTGAGATTTCAGCGAGATGTTGTAATTGATGAAAGAGTTGATGCCAAATATGCTTTTATATGACATGTGTAAGGCAGCTAAAGAAAAACGTGCTCTCCCGTATTAAAATCAAATTGGGGAATGGTTTGGTATTGGGCGATCCTCAAGAGTTAGTTTGGATAGTAGGGTATTCTAATTATTAATTATTAATTTATTTTTATTTTTTATTATTTTTTAATATTTTATTATTATCTTTTTATTATTATTGAGATGATCTCATTATCTAAATGCAAGCTAAGTCAAAACTAGGACAACACCAAATTAGGGCGATGAAACTGATTATTGTAGATAATATTCTTTATTTCATTGTAAAACTAGATAATATACTTGAGCTATGGTGCCTCAAACATTCTCAAAACACATTGCTAGGCCCAATCTCAACTTTAGAATGTGGGCCAAGTCCTACGTAGTAAGAAACGATGCTAAACAAGGCCCATGGGCCTATCTGCAATGGAGGGGCTGGAAGTGTAATGCACACACTAGCTTATAAGCGTTGTTGTGCACGCATATGCGTGATTAGAGCCTTCTTAATTAAGGTGCAATCTTAATAGAAGGGCTGACAATATGGGATGCTAATGTATCTCACGAGATACCAGCCTCACGGGGGGCATGATTGAAGAACGGCTTGAATGTTAGCAACCCACGTACCAAGAGCGTGAGTGTAAAGTCAAGTCGGAAGAAGAGCCTTACCAAGTTGAGACAACTAGTTCATACAAATACTAGTTGAGGTATGCATCATAAGTCTCTCCCTGAATTTACAAACAAAAAATAATCAAACTTCCTGGACTTAGGCATTGGAGGCGTTTCTCGTCTAAATCTCGAGACATTTTCTTTTTCTGGTGTGCGAAACATGTTCTCAATACACATTGACTAATAAGAATGGCTTGAAGGCCATACTTATTTGTTGTCCTCATCTTGAATCACTTGGCTTATGGTGTACTAGTTGGATTAAAAGATCGGTAGCTTACTTTTCATTTCAATGATGAACTCTGAATTGAATCTAACTGTGAATCTCAATATGGTTTCTTCATAATATAGTGAATCTCACCTTCAAAATGGGAGTTGCTATAATACAAATTTAGAAATCACACCCGATTTTACACTTCACCTCATGTAAACGGGGTCTCCTACATGCAAGAGAGAGTCACATTTCTATTCTAGAAAATGTCTAAAATTCAATATTTGAAATTTAATATAATTTTAAATATGGGCTGTAATTCATATCCTGTTTGAGTCATAAATAAATCAATCTTAACCACACAACCCAGATGAATGATGATTGAACATATCAATTGGGGTTGGATCACTTGGGTTCAAGTTTGTCTTGAACTAGTCTTCTTTTTATCACATTCCATAATCATAGTCATATTTTCTAATGGACCTACTTAAATGGTATAATTATCATTTGTTGCTTCACGAATAGTCATTTACTTTGTCACTTAATAAAATTAATGACAATATACATAAGACTATAAATATATTATACATCTAAAATATTTAAATTCAAGAGCTTGTGTTAAGGAGAATTTCTTGTTGTGGGCAGGGCTGTCTCCTAGTTCCCAAAACTGTGGAGGTTTTTACCATTTTTCTGGAGTTCCTAAGAGAGGTGTTGTGGGATGGTAGAGGAGATCATAGAGAAGTGGGGTAAATTTAGTTTAACTGAGGCAAAGTAGAATGAGATTCAACTTGATATCTCTACCGATGATGATAACTAGGCAGGGAAAACTTTGACTCATAGGTCTCGTCGTTTCTGAAAAGCTTGTAAACAGATAAGCTTTCAAAAGCATGATGCTAAAGGTTTGGCAACCATAAAGGAGGAATGCAAATCAAGGGAGTTGGTGACAATCTTTTCTTGATTGAGTTCCAGAGAGGAAAAGCATGGACGTTTGACCGAAACTTGTTATGCCTTAACTTGTTTAATGGTTTATCTGCACCAAAAGATATTATCTTTGATAAAGAGTACATGTGGATATGGTTCCACAATCTTCCTCTTGGTGGAATGACTAGAAATACTGGTGAAAAATATAGGAAGAATGATTGACGAGGTGGTGGAAGTCGATGTTGATGAAGAAGGGATTAATTGGGGGCCCTATCTACATGTTAAAGTTGTTAGTATTACAAAGTCTCTGATCAGAAGTATTCTGCTTAATATGCATGGTACCGAAGTTTGGATTTCTTTCTTTTCTGAAAGACTTCCTAACTTCTATTTTAGCTGTGGTATTATTAAGCATGGTAGTGCAGGATGCTCGAAGATTCCTCTATGAGATCCTTGCATGGTAGTCATGACTCACAGTATGGTGCATGGCTTCGTGCATCAATCCTACGAGAGAAGGTAAGGGTTCCTCAAACTGGCAGTGGAGCAAGAGAAGGGCAAAGTTGTCATGACTCAAAACAAAAGGTTTTCAAGGAAATCTGAAGAGGGGGCTGATTCTTGGGAAAATCCCAAGAATCAATAAGTTAATTAGGCAACTTTCCTTTCAAGGCGAAGTGAAGAATTCATGGGTCAAGGATTAGACATAGAAATGAGGCCTTACATTGTGACACTATCAAAGAAGCTAGATAATCACATTGTGGGATTTGACAATCAGATTGAGGAAATCTTGGTGGAACCAGTTGGTAGCAAAGAAGCTAATAACAGGATTGATATTCAAGATCTCTCGATTATTAATCTAGCAACTGACATTATAGAGAATATAGCAGTTAAACTCCCAGGTTAGCTTGGACTAGAGGTTGATAAGTGGCAGTCGAGTGAAGTACAATTGAATAATGAGGTGTTTCTTAATACAGAATTCACTGAAGTTAAGGACAAGGTTGAGTAAGGTAGTGCAGTATCAGAGAGTAAGACTAGTAATAATGGAAAAGAAGGGCCAGGAATAAATAGTACCATGCAACTGAGATTATGTCTAGTAGGAGTGGAACCCAAAAACGATCTCTATCAACAAACAATTTCAATGGAGGTGTAGAGAAAAGATTTATTACTGAAGACATAATAGTTTTGAAAAGAGGTAATGATGTATTGTTGGAAGAGTCCCCAGATCACACTGTATTGGCAGAGGTTGGTCACCAATCCTACCAACCAAATGAATATGATCAGCTGGAACTGTTGAGGGCTTGAAAACCCTTAGATAGTTTGAATTCTTAGTCTTTTGACAAAGGAGAAGTGCCCAAACATGATATTCCTCATGGAAACCAAGTGCTCAAAGATTCGTATTGAAGAAGTTAAAAGACTATTAAAATTTGACTATTGCCTGGCAGTAGATAGTAGAGGTAGTAGTGAAGGCTTAGCCTTGATGTGGAAAAACAATGTTAATAGAAGCTCACAATTTTTCAAGATGGCATATAAGTGCCTTTGTTAAAGATAGAAGAGATGGTACACCCTGGTTGCTCATTGGTTTTTATAGCCACCCTGAAACATCAAAGAGGAACTTGAGCTGGGATTTACTCAAGTTTCTGAAGCTAGGTCCTCCTATGGCATGGCTCTGTATGGGTGATTTCAATGAAATCACATGTCAAAATGAGAGTTGCAGCAACTTCCAAACCTTACAAACAAATGAAATCATTTAGAGAGGTTATTGAATTTTGCTCATTTAGTCCTTTAAATACCAAAGGGCAAAAGTTCACGTGGTCTAACAATAGGAGGGGCAGGGGTTTCACAAAGGAGAGAATTGATAGGGTCATGCTCAACTTAAACTGGCAGTACCTGTTTCCTGAAATTTGTTGTTATGTGCCGTCTGCTATGAAGTCTGACCATTCTCCTTTACATATTCACTTGGCCAATTCCACCATGAACAACAATAGAAAACACCCAATTCTCAGGTATGAAACAGCTTGGGCCTTGAGAGAAGATTGCTCTAGCACTATTAAAGAAGCTTGGCACAAAATTTCTGGAGGAGATGATGCTTCCACAACCATTAGTAAGAAGCTAGTGAACTGCAAAATGGCTCTCAAGAAATGGAATTTGGAAAAAAAAATAGAAAAGCTCCCATTGATATAAGGAGGAAGATGGATAGGATTGCTGCTCTGCAAGATTTAGGAAGAGGGGATCACTTGGATACTTTGTTGCAACTCCAGCAATAAGTAGAACAAGTCTTGGCTGGAAATGATCTGAAATGGAAGTAAAGAGCAAAACAACATTGGTTGCAACATGGTTATCAAAATACCAAGTTTTATCACATGCATGCTAACCAAAGAAGAAAAAACAATACTATTCACCCGATCATTGATTGACAAGGATGTATGGTTACTGAGAACGAGCAAATAGCTTATATTTTCACAGATTACTTGTCTACTTTACTTTCTACTTCTAATCCATCTAGTATTTGTGATTGACTTAAAGGAATGAAGCAGAAGGTGACTGTTGATATGAATTCCAGATTGCTGGGAAAGTTTGCAGAAGAGGAAATCAAAGATCCTGGATTCCAAATGAATTCTTTAGGCTCTTTAGGCCTCGATGGTTTTCCAACTCACTTTTATCAAGTTAACAGGGATACTATTGGGAGGGAGGTCTATAAGTTTGCTCTCATCATTCTTAACCAGGGAGGTTCCTTGAAGGGTGTTAATGAAACTTTTATTACTCTCATTCCCGAGATTAAGGAACGAAAAAGAGTCTCTAATTTTAGGTCTATTAGCTTATGTAATATTATTTACAAAATTATTGTAAAGGTACTATTTAATAGGCTTAAATCTATTTTGCTTGATATAATCTCTTTAAACCAAAGTGCATTTGTTCCAGGAAGGATCATTACTGACGACATTCTGGTTGCATATGAAACTCTTCATTCTATGACCTCTCGAATGCAGGAAAAGTGTGGCTACATGTCACTTAAATTTGATATGAGCAAAACCTATGATCGAGTAAAATGAAACTTCCTTACCTTAGTTATAAACAGTGTGGGTTTTGATCAAAGATGGATTTCCTTAATCATGAATTATCTCACCTCTGTTTCTTATTCAATCATTTTGAATGGAGAGTCTCAAGCTTCTTTCACACCTAGTAGAGGCCTCAAGCAAGGGAACCCTATTTTCCCATACATGTTCATTCTGTGTGCAGAAACTTTAACCTGCCTTTTGAATCGAGCTAAACCAACCGGAAGCATTTCAGGTGTACCTATTGGTAATGGTCCCATAAGAATCAATCACCTCTTTTTTGCAGATGATAATCTTCTGTTTTGCAAAACTAACTCTTTAGAATGGAGTAGAATAATTCGAATTTCTATAGGTCTATGAGGAAGCTTTAGGTCAAGTCCTCAATAAAGAAAAAAACTTTCATCTTCTTTAGCAGAAAAACACTTATTGAGAATCAAAGAACTATCTTAAGAATAGCTAAAGTAAAGTCAATAGACTCCTTTGAAAAATACTTGGGTTTACCTGCTGTGGTGGATAGATCAAAAACTGCTGCTTTTCATTCCCTTATTGACAGGACTTGGTCTCGAATTTCTAATTGAAAAATTAGGTGTCTTTCAGCCATTGGAAAAGAAGTTTTCATATAGGCTGTCCTACAAGAAATTCTCACCTACACTATGGAAATTTTCCTCCTCCCTCACTCTATAACTCAAAAGCTCAATCAACTTCTGAAGAAATTTTAATAGGGCTACGATGAAGACCATTCTAAAATTTAGTGGACAAAATGGAGCAAGCTGAGCCAATCTAAGGAAATAAGTGGTTTTTAGTTCAGGGATTTTAGAAGTTTCAACATTGCTTTGCTCTCTAAGCAAAGTTGGCGTATGGTGCAGAATCCTGACACCCTTCCAACTCAACTTCTAAAGCAAAAATACTTCCCAATGGTTTATCTCATAGATGCTAAACTTGGACACAAACTCTTTCATGCATGGAGAAGCATAATAGCTGGTTTGAAAGTGTTAAAAGAATGCTTACTATGGAGAATTGGAAATGGTCAAAAGGTCAAAATATGGGAAGATAAATGGCTTCTAAATCCCCATTCTTTTAGAGTGCAGTAAAAAAGATGTGAATTTGAACCTTGTGAGATGGTAGCTGACCTTATAGACTCCAACTTGCGAAAATGTAAGGATAACCTAATTCATAGTATGTTTTCCCATCATAATGTTCAACTTATTAAATCCATCTCAATTAGTCTTGGTGGTAGAGAGGATAAGTTGGTTTGGAGCTACACAAACAATGGAGTATTTTTTTGTTAAGAGTGCCTACCATTTACAAAGGGAATTAATGACCAGACATGAATGAGGCCCATCATCAGAAAGATCCCAAATTGAGGATTGGAAAAATATTTGGAAGTTTCGGGCCCCTAATGCAGTGAAGATGTTTATGTGGAGAGCTTGTAGTAAAGTACTACCTACCCTTTCTAATTTGCAGAAGAGGAAAGTAGTGGAAGATAGCCATTGCCATGTATGCAAGACTGATATAGAAACCTCAGGCCATGTGTTATGGGGTTGTGGTGCAGCTAGAGACATTTGGGGGTCAAGGTTGCAAAAAAGTACAAAAGATTTCAATCCACAATATGAACTTTCTGGATATATGAGATCAATTTGTCAAAAATTTACAGCAAGATGAACTTGAAGAAGCAGCCATGGTTGCAAGTCATATTTGGACTAGAAGAAATGAGTTTGTATATGGGAAAGAGTTTAGACATCCCAATTCAGTTCTCAAAAGAGCTCAAGAGGATCTGCAATTGTTTAGAAGCACAAAATAAATTCAACTCACAAACTTAGAAAGTCACACTGTGAGTATTAATACTTGGAAGAAACCTCCTGATGGAAAGTATAAGCTTAATTGGGATGCAGCTACTGATGATGCACGTGGACAAATTAGCGGTGGGACCATCCTAAGGGATTGCAAGGGATTGGTTATTAGGACTCTTAGAGCTCGAAGATTATTGAAAGCTAACCCTTTCATAGCAGAAGCATTTGCCATGATGTTAGCTATTCTATTTTGTAAAGAAGTGGGTGTTAACAAATTCATACTTGAGGGAGATGCTTTGTAGGTGGTTAACAAGCTGAAGAAACCAAGCTCAAACTGGAGTCAAGGAGGACTACTGATTGCAGGTGCTAGACAAGTTCTGAACTCCTTTACTGATTGGAATGTTGTCCACACTAAGAGAGATGCTAACATGGTTGCTCATTTACTAGCCAAAAATGCTCTTAATCTTGCTGAAGATTTGTGTGAATTAGAGAAAATTCTTGATTGTATTCAAAATATTGTACTCAGTGAGATGTTGTAAGCATTGTTATGAGCAAGAAAGTATCCTGTTTTAAAAATATATATATTTAAATTCTAGAATCCAAGTATAAGTTAAGGTACTTAAAATAAGCCAACAGTTAATAAATCAAGAAAAAGTAGCAAAATTTTCAACCAAAAAAAAAAAAAAAAAGAGAGAGGAAATGAAACAAAGTTATATATACTAATTCTTAAGATTTTTGTTGCGGAAGTGGATCATAATGAATAGGTTATGTTTGGTAGATGAGATAATATGATAATTTCTAAAAATTTTGTGAATAGTGTTAAGATGAAAGTTTAAAATATTATTTTTTAATATTATTATTATTTTGAGATTTGAAAAAGTTAAATTATAATTTGAAAATTTTGAATTGTTTATTATATTTTATATGAGAATTTGAAAAAAGTATAATGATGAGATGAGATGAGATGAAAATTTTATATTTTGTTTTAACATTCAAACCTATCCTTTTTTTTTATAATAGAAAACGATAAACTTGACAACTTATATATATTTTAAATTATTTTAGAATTCTATATGAAATGGAAGGAAATTTTATAAAAACAAGGTTTATAAAATAAATTATAAGAGAATCGTAAAAGAATTATAAAAAAAAGTTGAGTTATTTATTCTTAAATTCCTGAAATTCTGCCCACGTCATCCCAACATGAGTTAAAAGCTCGTAATCAATTAATCGAACATACTTTTAAGTAGGGGTGTAAATTTAAACCGAAAAATCGGTAAACCGGTCCGAACCGGACCGGACCAGATCGATTTTACCGGTTTTGAATTGGTTCGGTCCGGAACCGGTTCTTATAATTCATAAACCGGTTAGAACCGGTCCGGTTTCGGTTTTAGGATTTTTTGGACCGGACCGGACCGGACTGAACCGGTTGATAAAAAAATATAAAAAATAATATTTTATATATAAGTTTTATACAAAATTAAAATTATACAAAATATTTTATATATATTAAATATATAAGTTTTATATATAATGTATAATTATATGTGAAATTGTTATATATAATTATATATCATATATGAAATAATTTCATATTATAATTTATAAAATATAACATTAAATGTTAATTTTAAATATGAACATTTGTAATTTTTTTGATCATATACTATTAATATAATTATATATAAGATAATGATATTATAAAATAAAAGTTTAATCTTAAAAATGAAAATGTAATTGATCATGTATTATATAGCTATACTAATATATAGTTTATCACTAATACTAATATATACTAATATATAGCTATACTAATATATAAATTTATAACTTGTACTAATAGTCTAATATAGACTCCCTAAAAAAAAAAAAAAAGTAGTCTAATATAGACTATAGTTATAGTTATATTAATAGTCTAATATAGATTAATAAAAGTATAACATATTTTTTTAAAACATATTTTTAATGACAAAATATCAAACTTATATTTTAAAAAATCGGAAAATCGGACCAGACCGGACCGGAAATCGGTAAAACCGAAAGTACCGGTTTAGGAGTATAACCGGTGCGTAATCGGTTTTGAAAAATACAAAACCGGTCATACCGGTTCGGTCCAAGATTTTGTCCAAAACCAGACCGAACCGGACCGATTACACCCCTACTTTTAAGAATGTCTGAATTATACATAGTGAAACACGTACTCATTGATATAAATATAAATATATTTTTTTAAAATTTTGAAAATGGAAGTTTGATAATGTAGGCTATTATGTAGCTTCATTTTCAATTTCTTTCAGTTTTGTTAAGTTTCTTCCATCCCGCAGAACACAGCCCACACACCCTAGTCAAAGGTAACGTTGCAGCCCGCGGGGATCCCCCCCTTTCCGTTGCTTGATTTTCACCGAAAATCCTGCCCATTTTTCCTCAGAAAATCTCACGATGGACCCTCCTCCTGCTCCTCCTCCTCCTCAGCCGCCGGGGCAGTGCCGCAATTGGCTGGAACTCCCCAGGGACGTGACGGAGTCGATCCTTCTGAGGCTCGGCGCCATAGAGATTCTCACGAGCGCGCAGAAGGTGTGCCTTCTGTGGCGCAACATCTGCAAGGATCCCTCGATGTGGCGCGCTGTCGACATGCGCAACCCTGGAGACTTCTGGGACATCGACCTCGAGACGATGTGCCACCACGCCGTCGATCGCAGCTGCGGCCAATTGGTCGATATCAACGTCGAGCACTTTGGCACTGACGAGCTCCTCAACTACATCGCTGATTGGTAATTTATCCCTTTTCCCCCTCTAATTTGTATTTACTTTGAAAGTCTCTTCTGATTTATTTTTAATACAATTTGATCGGTAAGGTTCTTTTAGTTGTCTGAATTTTGCTAATTTTTTTGGTGCATTTTAGTATTGACTTCAAGATTTAGAGTATGGTTCATCCGTGTATAATGTTGTCAGTTAATTTTTTACTTACCAAAAAAAAATGTTGTCGGTCATCTTCCGTTATTGGAATATTTTGACATTTTAAGAGTGTAATTGACTGGTGAGAGGGTTGTTGAATTTCATTGCTGGCTTCAATTTTGTTTTAGCATGATAATCACTTTTAAAAAAGTTGTTTTAGTATCATTATAATATTTTTTTGTTTGTTCTAGCATGGTAGTCAGAAGTTGGTTTCTAGGATTTTGATTTTGTTCTTTTTTTTGCCAATTGTTTGAGCTTAGTTCTGCCAGACGGGTTTATCAAGCTTGGCTTGGGCCTGACATGAGCCACAATTTTAGTTTGACCTTACCTCAGTCATTCCTGGAAAGCTCACCAAACAACATGAATTGGTTTGAGAACCTCGTTAAGGAAAGAACTTCTTGGGGGGAAAAATAATGCTGGAGGATGCGGAGGGTTAAGGCCCCACATATAAAGGGTATAGAAGTATTAATGAGTTATAACTTACTCAAATGGTAGAGATACATTATTGAACAAATTTGGGAATCATGTACATAGGTCTGCCCTTCCTCATCTCTAAATTCACCTGGGGTCTTAAGATGTGTAGGACTATTGTCATAGACAGCAGCCACCTCAGTGCTCTATCTTAGTGGTGCATGATTGAACAGATTATTTAGTGTCTTTTCGAAAAAAAAAGGGCTGAACTCATTATTTAGTCTTTGGGATTAATACTCTTTGCATTATCAAACTACGAAGGGTGTTTTGCACTTTGCCCTCCAAACTACCAAAATTGACACCTTGAAGCCTGAAAACTACCAAAAAACTAACACTTTGCACCTTCTGGTGCGCAAGGGGCCTTCACCGCCCCTGGATGGGCGGGGGTTGGTGGTTTCCCCCCCGGAACCCGCAAACGGGTTGTCTAGGCCTACAATCAAGAGTCTGTCACGCCATGTGAATATTTGTGCATAGTGGATATATTCTATTGCGCCACGGGTTGTCTAGTCTTATTTATTCTGTCGCACCATGTGGATATACGTGCGTAGTAGTATGTCTCCAATCAAGAGTCTAGGCCTCGTTTGTTTTCACAACACATCTATCCAATCTTTACAA
Source organism: Cyclocarya paliurus (assembly GCA_029856935.1). NCBI lineage: Eukaryota > Viridiplantae > Streptophyta > Magnoliopsida > Fagales > Juglandaceae > Cyclocarya > Cyclocarya paliurus. The sequence continues at coordinate 23,480,742 of CM056951.1, forward strand.
CTTTCCCAAATTCCCACACAAAATAAAATAAACAATTTAATTTTTTCAAATCTCAAAACAATAATAATATTAAAAAGAAGTTATTCTAATAATATTTTATTCAATTTTTAACTTTTATCTCAATTCATCTCATCTGTGAATGCAAACGAGGCCTAAATTAGTTCTAGTCACTGATGACTTTATATGACCCAAATTTCACTTCAAATGTGCCATCTTTTAACAAGTATATTGCGACTTGAAGTTAAATTCTTTAGAAAATTGTTTACTGCCTGCTATGTTGTTTTGTTTTGTTTTTTTTTGGGGGGGGGGGGGGGGAATGGAATGATCAGTTTCGTCAAGCTTGTACACAATGAGTGGTTTGTTGCAAACCCCTGGATCCAATTATTGATGGACCATGCAAAATTTGGGTTTCCAACAACTTGCTTGCTATGTTCCAACTGACTGTTCATCCACCTACCTCATAATAAATTCCCATCACTTATCCACAATGGTTATGGTGTTCATTATCACCTTGATCTATTTTCATTCAATGTAATTGGTGCACTGGTGATTTTTCCAGGACTGCAATTGTTATTATTTATTTATTTATTTTGATAAGTAAACAAATTTTATTGATTAAAGAATAGGCATAGCCATATACAATAAACGAGCATGCCCTTCACAATGTAGGCGCATTATAGACAAGAAAATCATGAAGGTCCATGCTATTGAAGTCAACAGCAATGGCCCAAGGACAAAGTGTTCTAAAGAATAAATCTTTCAGCTCCTCCTGCGATCTCTCATTATCTTCAAATGTCTTTTCATTACTCTCCTGCCAAAAACACCATATAATGCATATCGGGATCATCTTCCAGATAGCTTTAATATGTTGCATGCCTCTTAAATTTGTCTAGCTGGCCAGCATTTCCACCACTATCTTTGGCATAACCTAAGACAAGTCTAATCTCCTGAACACCTCAATCCATAATACCCGAGCTGTCTCACAGTGTAGTAGAAGATGGTTTACAGACTCTCCCCATTCTCTACACATGCAACACCAATTTACAATACAAAAAATCTATTCAACCTCCTACTATTCACACAACCTCCACACACCATATTTTTTTATTTTTTATTTTTTATTAAATATTTAATATATGAATAATGAATAAAAAAATTAAATTAGTTTAAAAAGAATAAACTTAAAAAAATATTAAAAAAAATATTAAAATTTAAAAAAATGTGGTGTGTGGAGGTTGGGGAGGTTGTGTAGAATTACTCTTTACAATAATTACCCTTCCTTTCCTCAAGGTGTTCATATTGAGAATCTTCAACGAGGTTTTCCATACAAAAAAGGCTGCTTTGGGAGGCGCCTTATGTCTCCAAAGCTTTCTCCACGGAAATTGAGTTTTGGGTTCTTGTGTAAGAGTCTTATAAAAAGAGCGACCGAGAATACCCCTTTACCATCGAGTATCCACCACATTAAATCTTCTTGCTGAATGCTCGGTTTTATGGAGTACAAAAGACTATAAAAATCTTCAAAGTTGCTCATTTCTTAGTCTTGTGCCGCCCTACTATAGGTGATGTTCCAACGGATCTGCCCCCTGCCATCTCCATGATTTCCGCCACTGAGACATTTTTAGCACTAGCAATATTGAACAGTGAAGGGAATATCTCTTGTAGAGTGCTGTTGCCACACCAACTATCACTCCAGAATTTAATCCTGGAGCCCTCATACAAATGAAATCTATTATGTCTAGTCAAGACCTCCCATCCTCTTATGATGTGTTTCCACAAACCCACTCCATACACCCTCCCTTGCTTTTTTGGTGCACCATCCCCCCATAAGCCTTCATATTTGCTCTCAATCACCAATTTCCACAGGGCTTCTGGTTCCTTATGATATCATAGCCACTTGCCAAGTAGCGCTCGACTAATGATCGTCAAACATCTAATGCTCAAACCACCATTAGAAATGGGGCGGCATACCTTCTCCCACTTGACTAGGTGAAACTTAAACTCCTCCCCTATTCCACTCCACAAGAAATCACGTTGGAGTTTCTCAATTCGAACCGTCACACTTGCAAGTATAGGGAACAATGATAAGAAATAAGTTGGGTTAGATAAAGTGCTTTTAATCAACGTAATCTACCACCTTTTGACAAATACATCATTTTCCATCCTGCCAATCTACACTCTTCTTTCTCCACCATTGTGTCCCATAAAGAAGATGCTCTCGAAGGAGCCCCTTACGGAAGGCCCAGGTAAGTCATAGGAAGAGAGGCTATCTTACACCCCAACGTGTTGGCCAGCTGTCGTAGATGAGGAACACCTCCAATTGGCACCATCTCTGATTTGTCGAAATTCACCTTCAACCCGGAGACAGCTTCAAAACAAAGAAGCAGGGCCTCCAATGCACGAATCCAATTTTGATCAACCTCATAAAAGGTAAGTGTATCATCTGCAAACAACAATTGAGATATGTTAATGATTCCCCTCTTCGGGGTTCCTATCGAAAAATCATCCACGAAACCATTATGAACCAAAGCTGAGGTTATCCTACTAAGCGCCTTCATCACAATAACAAACAACAATGGCAACAACGGATCTTCTTGTCTTAGGCCTCGTGTGCTATGAAAAAAATCGGCTGGACTGCCATTTACTAGCATTGAGAATTTCACCATTGATATGGACCAATGAATCCATGACCGCCACTTCTCCCCAAAACCACACCTCCCAAGAAAGTAGAGAAGGAAATCTCAGTTAACATGATCATACGCTTTTTCTATGTCTAGCTTGCAAATGATCCTTGTTGTGCCAGCCTTCAATCTACTATCCAGACATTCATTGGCGATAATGACTGCATCAAGAATTTGTCTCCCTCTTACAAAAGCATTTTGGGGTTTTGTAATGATCTTCCCCACAACCTCACTTAGACAATTCACCAACACTTTGGAAATAATCTTATATACCCCATTTACTAGACTTATGGGCCGAAACTCTTTAACCTCCATAGCCCCCACCTTCTTTGGTATCAAAGCAAGAAAAGTGGTGTCAAGGCTTTTCTCAAAGTTTTCAACTGAGAATAGCTCCTAAAACACCCACATAAGATCTTCTTTTATCACTTCCCAGCAAGTTTGAAAGAAGCCCATAGAGAAACCATCAGGCCCCAGTGCCTTATCTTTACCCATTTTCCTCATTACATCGAAAGCCTCCGCCTCCTCAAAATCCCTCTCCATTCGGGATACAACAATCGGCTCAATGGCTTCAAAAGCAAGACCATCAAGGATAGGTCGCAATCCCTCCCGCTTGGTTAAAAGCTGTTCAAAGAAATCTACTAGATGATCGTGGATAATCTAATCTTCCTTACACTCCACACCGTCGATTTTCAGCATCTCAATATTATTGTTTCTCCTATGGGAGTTGACAATTCTATGGAAAAACTTGGTACTTTGATCTCCTTCCCTCAACCACAAGGCTCTTGATTTTTGACACCATGACGTCTCTTCTAATAATATAATAATTTCCAAGTCCGCAGCCAACATAGTCATTTGTGCTAACTCATCCTGGGAAAGAGGTCGAGTCTCTTGTAACCTCTCGAACTCTTGGATCTCCATCACCTTGCTTTTCTTGCGCTCCCCTATATCTCAAAAAGTCTGCATATTCCAAAGCTTCAGATCCTTTTTTAGTGCTTTCAATTTACCCGCTAAGATGAAGCTGGGGGTATGCCGAAACCGTATCTTAGCCTATGCCTAAGAAACCGTATCTTCTTTAAAGTCTTACCAAATATTTAAGTTAATGGTCATTTATAGGTACATGAATATATGTCGATAATGTCATTTGTAGTACTGAGTTATATCCTTTGTTTTCCACAGATGAGTGAAAGAGTTTGTAGCAGTCTGCGTGAGTTTGATTAGCATTTAATGGGCAAGTTAGCTTATGTCCCCCGCCCAGTCCCCTTCCTTTTTTGCCTCTCTCCATCTTTATTTGCTTGTCCAGTAATTCAAAATCAACTAGTGGTTTGATCCATGGCTTCAAAAGTTTGCACGAAGTTTTCGAAACTACACATTGGATTTCCTTTTCTTTGAACAACTTTTATGCAGAGTATAAAATAGACAGTACAGAACCTCATTGCAGCCCTCTAGATTCTATGGCCCAATGCCTTGCATATCCTACAAAAATAGTTCTTTGAGTACCTGTGCTCTGATAGAGTTCAAAATAAATCTATTTGGTGGATTTGATCTCTTTATTCCAACAATGAATTTTTAGATTTGTAGGTGTTCCACATTTCTGTTTGCTTGTCTGTTTATGATAACTGCCGGTCCATTTTTGTCTTCTCCATGGCATTTCAACAGTTCAAGTCAGCTCAGACGTCTTCGACTTGTAAGTTGTCACAGCATTTCAGAAGAGGGACTGAGTGAAGCGGCAGCAAAACTTCCATTGCTGGAGGAGCTTAATATTTCATATTGTTCATTGACAAAAGAACCTCTGGAAGTTGTGGGCCGTTGTTGTCCTCTTTTGAAGTCACTCAAATTGAACAAGAAGGTCTACAGGCCACCTTACATTGAGTGTGATGAGGAGGCACTTGCTATTGCAGAGAACATGCCCAAATTACGCCAACTCCAGCTTTTTGGAAATAAGCTGACTAATGATGGCTTGCTGGCCATTCTTGATGGTTGTCCTCACCTTGAATCACTTGACCTGCGGCAATGTTTCAATGTCATTCTTACAGGGAATTTGGGAAGAAGATGCGCTGAACAGATTAAACACTTGCGGTTTCCCACCGATCCTACCGATGACTATGAATTTGCTACTGAAATCCATGACAATGGATCTTCTGATGAAGACTACCCCTCTGGATTCTCGGACATTGATTACTTCTCTGATGATTATGGATATTATGAATTCTCAGGGGACAGCGATTACTCCTACTATGGAGATATTATTGACTATGGAGATTTCTACTTTGACTAACCTTTTTATAAATGCATCAAGTAAAAGGACTTCTGTGCCATGCTTATTTATCTTTTGAAATATTTTGTTTCCGCGTTATATTATTGTACTCGTGGAATTTATAGCTTGCAATCTAATTTTATGCTCCTTTCTGTAAAAAAATTGACTAGATAGCCTTATCTTCCAGGAAGCTTTTTTCCTCCCCCTTAATAGTATAATTCTGTTTAATGGCTGGAATATTTGGAAGGTTAAAAGGAAGATTTTATTTTATATATATATAATTTTTTATTTAACAAAGATTGTCATTTTTAGTTATATTATCAGCTAAATAATAAAAGGAAAAAAAAAACAGTACGTTCTCATTTGAACTTGTCCAGCAACTCCAAACCAAAAGAAAAGAAAACAAGACTAGGAACATGATTTTTTTCATTATCAACAGAAAACAAACGGTGCCTCGAAACAAAGAAAGTACCTCTTCATCAAATAACCTCCGACATGGAAAAATATGTAGGGAGGTACGAAAAAGGAAATAAAGAAAAAGGACTGTAAGGACTATATGTCAACGCGGCAGGCCTACACACACTACTTTTGTTCTTAAGAATGCAAAAGCCCTGAGCGAGCAGGCAAGCAGGTAGGCAACGTGAGACTATACAATATAGGTCTGAGAGTTTTTTCTCTGGCTACGCACGCAAAAGGTTCTGGTTCATGCACTGCTCACGTGACCCATCTTCCCAAATTGCCTATTGAACAGACAGCAGCGCGTGCGACGCCGTCTTTAGCAGAGCCCCTGACCCACCAATGGCGTTGCTACTCTCGGTTTTAACTGACACCAGGCCCCACCTAGTTCGTAAGTAAAATCCTCAAGGGAAGGGAAAGCTGTGATCTGACGCTAAATTGACGCACAGCAGCATCAGCATCATCGTCAAACCTGCCCCTGAGGGCTGCCCTTCTCAGTTCTCCCCTGAGTCCCCTCCCCTCCCAATGGCATTTGACTTGACTCATGATGAATGGGCAGGGTACGAAATCATCTGACACCTATCTGACTACCACGTCCTTCTCTTGTCCTTTTGCTATTTCACAGCCTAGCTAGCTAATTGTGCATTGATCTTCTGTGTTGTAGTCTATCTATGCATTTAATCTAAAGAAATTAAAATTAACTATACGGTTATATAGACAAGGAATTGAGACATCTCCACCAAAATCTCATAATGATTCATGGTAGATTAGTGTAGAGGCAAAATATCCAATGTGGTGTTGTTGGATCATGGCCATGGCCCATATTCTGGCCTTATTTAGCTGAAATGAGAAAATGAAAAAATTACTATGCTGCCCAATACTTATAGCTCCATTTGGCTGCTTTTTTATTTTTTATTTTACTTAATAATGAAAGAAGTTATTTTAAGTGTATTAGTATATTTTTTTAAACTATATATTTAAATATATTAAAAAATATGAATAAAAAAAATTATAAAAATAACTAACGGTATAAACAGATGACACGACTCAGGCCTCACAATCCAATCCGTTAAGTAGGACTAAATAAAGAAGCCTACTTCCCAGGCGATAAATGAAACAGAGAGGAAAGTAGAAACTATCCACAACTAGCAATGCATGCTAATAAGTGGGTGGCAGAGAGATATATATATACACCAACTCCTACAATGATGGAATAGAGAGCATTATATTGACAGTATAAATGCAAGGGAGCTACATGACCAGGTGTTATTGATCAACACCTCTTTTGGTCAAATCTAACCCGATCCAACGGATACTCTTTTGTTAGAAATGTAAATCGATCCAGTCTGGTCCGAGAGGGTTGGCCATTATTTTTTTTGAACTAAACATCAATAGGAACTTGACCGAACCGGTGGTCCGTTCAATCCGGCTTAATTATTTATTATTATTAATTTTTAAATAAATTAATAAAAAAAATTTATCAAAATTACGAAATTAAAATTAAATAAATTATTAATGTGAATTATGTAACTAACTCATTAAAAAAATATTTTATATAGTCAATGATAATAAATTAAATAAAAATTATATTATTAACTTATATAATTATAATATAAAAATTATATATTAAATTATAAAAAATATTTTTAAAATATATATAGGAGTTCGGTCCAATCCGATCTAAATTTTATAGACTTTGGGACCGAACTGAATGGTTTCGGTCCATAATTTATACAAACAAGACTGATCGACCGGTCTAGAATTCGATCCAATCTAGTCTGTTTTTCCAGTCTGGACCAAGCTCCTTACACCCATACTCTTCGTTTAGAATAAATTAATCATCACAATGTTTATTCGCAGAACAAGCCTCCGAATGCTCGAAAAGTAACCTTAAAGAAGAAAAGAGGTACTGCACGACTATGCTCTCAATATTTGGAACTATGAATGGGGGGTGTTCCAACAGGATTTCCAATTAATGTTGTGAATGCTATGTTGAAAGTTGAAACATGCACATGAATTCTATCGATTTGTGCTCTTGCTCAGTCCCCAACTAATTGTTGGACTGACATAAATAGTACTGATCTTTCTGATCAAAGCTCTTCCCCAGCTCGTTTTGTTGCCCAACTTCAGGCTTACATGATCTTTTGACAAAGAAGAGAGAAGAAAATACAGATTTTTTAAGCTCTTTGAAAAGAAATATAATGCATGCAGTAGCGATATTGCCAAGTTATTGAATAGACATATAGACATATGGATGGAATTGATAACATTTTACAGTTTCAAATACCTTTACATGATGTTTTGCAGAAAAGACCTAATATATATATATATATATAGAGAGAGAGAGAGAGAGAGAATGGCATGCATTTTTCTTTGCTTGATCACGTCTCAGTTGGCATTCTTTTTGGGCACAGCGCTATATAAGTTGTTGACAAAGACGATATATTTTTTGCTCTTAACCCCCTAAACTTCTACGTTATTTGAAAAATGATCAATTTTGTTAATCTGATAAGATTTTGATTACCTTTTCACCCCCAAGAACTTTGATTACGTGTGCCAAAATCAAAAGTAAAACTATTCCATAGAGATCATCGAGGATCATATATCGAAGTCGGCCCCCATTGAAAAACCGAAGAAAATAATCCCAAAATCTCCCTAACCCATGACTTATTTGACTTTTTCATTCATTGACCAATTATGGAAAGACAACTAGCAACACCTTCTCCTGTGAATCTTATACTATACACCAACTTTAATTAATTATTTATTAATTTATTAATTTATTTACAAGCCACGTGCCATTCCTCAATGTCATACACTTTTTCCTACCTAGTTTATTTTTCTTCATCGATCTTTCTTTTATAGTGGGAAGAAAATTTTTTTTCATTAGCTACTATTTATTATCATACACTCCATAATTTATAAAAAACATTCATACATCATATGAAAAGTTATAAATGTGAGATGTGTGATGTAAACAATGACTAATTTGTAGCAAAATTCTAAAAGAAATAATCTAATTCTATATATGAAGACCTTCTATCTTTCGCTCAAAAAGAATCATAAACGTCCATTATCTTAATTGATCTTATACATTAAAGTCAAAATCCTTAACCTGGTATTTTAGTTTGATTAACCTTTTTTAGAGGAAGATTAGAGTATTTTAATCAGTTTTTAATTAGTGGTATGGCGAGGAAAGCATTATTTTTTTTAAATAAATAATATTTATAGTTTTAAGGTATGCAACTATCACATAATCTTTTTAAAAAATAGATAAATTTGAAATCTATATAAAAAAATTATTCTTTTAATAGTAGACTTAACTTTTTTTTATTCAAATTAAGCATGCGAGCTTCTATACCATATAACTGTATTTATGTTTATAAAAAAATATATATATATATATATAACTGTATCTATTATTACTATTTTTTAAAAAGATCTAATTATAGGGCGGGGGTTTAGAGTTTTGGAAAAATGAGCGAAAGGTAGATGTTTCTAAAATCTGATAGGGCCGGGGCTTTCAAAAGTTATGGAACGTAATTCCCGGGTCTCAAAATTGGGACTATGATCACTTCGACTATATGGTTATTACATTCTCCACGCACACAAACACAAATTGACCCCAAAATAAGGAAATTTATTTTGCCATTTCATATTCGTAACTGTTCATATAATTAATCTCTCTCTCTCTCTCTCTCTCTCTCTCTCTCTCTCCCTCCCCATTGCCATTTCTTTCTTTCTTTCATTTCCCTATTACCTTTCATAACATCAACAGACACCTAATTCGCAGTCTCACTGAACAGTGAACTCTCTGTCTCTTCAATAACTCTCCCTATAACAGTATAACTTACATGAGCCAAGCCTGGTGGTACATGAATTAAGGACATGCACTAATGGGTGGGGTCATCCAGATGAAGAATATTCAGCAACGTGGATGAATGCGATTGGTGTGGGTGGGTCAGCCCTTTTTTGGCTTTCGGGGAAGGAGGTTGAGTGGGGACAAGAAGGGAGACAGAGCTTTAAAGATTGCTGGTATGGCTGCCTGGTTGGCAGGTGTTCACATGTTCATCTCCATGTGTTGTCCCTTGGCCCTCCTCTCTTTTTTTTTTTTAATTTTTATTTGATTATATTATACTTATCTCTCTAAAAGCTTCTGATCCTTCTAAGATTTCGTCCGGTTTTGTTTTGTCTTACACGCGGCCTATGATTGGTTCGTGGTTCTCACAGTCTATATATGCTACCTGTGGTGCAAAGATGTTCTTTTATAAGTCATCTTCCAACCTCGGCCTCTGCAAAACACTAGCTTCTCCTCCCTACACGCTTTTGGGGACTTTGATTTTTAAGAAAAATTATTATTATCCAATGATTTAAAACCTATAATTAAGTATTGAATAGAAAAAACTGATAAAAAAGGGTCAAATGTGAGCAATTGATGCTTCATGGCTTTTGCCCCCCACTTTCTTTGTGTTGCATGATTTCCTTTTATATATTCCCAACAGTTTTCCGGCTGGCGAATATTATTGGGTCCCTCTTGAGTTACTAGAAGTGTTCTTGTAAAATAATCAAACTCATGTCGAGTATAAAAAATGCTAAGCAATTTATGGGGTTTTCATAATTTTTTTAAAAAAATAAGTTACACGCTCACTTGAAAAGTTTCAATTCAACAAAAAGCTCATTAAAAATTCACTGAAAGAAAATTAATTGATGCAATAGCGTATAAAATTATTATTATAAAAGTCTTACCCAAGACGAAAGTGATTCTCACATATTTTTAGTTAGAACAAAGTTGAAAGGATGAAAAGCTAGCCAATGCTTTTCCCCCCCTACGGTATAATGTTTATCTATAATTTGTGAAGAATGTTGGTTTTTGCCATTTACTACTGCTCTAATACCTAATTATATTTTTTTCTTTTACTCAAAAATACCATCAGAAATAAACAACACCCTCGTGTGCCGATAATGAGTAAAGCTTAACTTGGTATCAGAGGCCCTTTTTCGTAACACTTAATGTGATATATATATTGTAAATTATAATTAGGAGAATATCAAACTTATAATTTTTTTAAATTTTTTTATTAAAACAGAAGATATTTTTATAAAATCAAATTTATTTTAAATTAAATTATATGATTATGTTGGTTGATTAAATTTATTTTATTATAAAAAGTAATATTCTAGAATTTTTAAAGAGCAAAAGGAAAAAAAGAAAAAAAAGTGTTAGGGTATATTACCCGGAGGTTAGTCTTTTCAGGTAAGTAGTAGCGTAAGAGTTGTAAAAGGTTGTCGTTTGTGCTGACCTAGAACAAGATGTTATCGGACAATAGATTAATCAGAGAGTCTCCTTAGTGTTGGAAATGGATGGAGGTTGGATGCATGCATGCATGCATGCAAGCTAAATCTTGTCTCGTAAAAGCCAAATCCATCTAGACGTGAAACGGGAAAGTTGTTGTTCGCTTGCAACATCTAATTTCGTCTACACTCTAATATTGTAATTAATATTTTCGACTTTGTATGGTCTGTGGCAGGCATGCATGCATGCATGCATATCTCTCTCTCTCTCTCTCTCTATATATATATATATATATCATGAATATGCTTTCTGTTTTATTTTATTTCTTTCAATGTGCATGCAAATTGCCTTAATTTCTACCGTACGTGTATTTATAATATTCTTAGATTTGGTTTTTACGTACGTATTATCATATTGTAGTATAGGTGGAATGGAAGTGGAACATCTGCTTGGGGGAATTAATATTTAAAAAATAATAAATTTATGCTCTTGAAATATTAATTTTAACATATGGGAATTAGTTAAAAAGAAAACAAAAAAAGGTTGTTCTATAACGCAAGTAACAAAAAGGTAAGCATAATTATAAGATGATGGATCGAAGGAGCCTTTTTTACTACTACATTCCCAAGCCCTTTCCACATAAAGTAAAACATCACTGCCTCTTTAAACAGCAACTATATATGACATAATCAATGCCGTGATTTGGCAACGTTAAACGCACAAATTATCCTTCCCTGTTTTTTCCTAAAGCTTCAATCTTGTCGGAGTCCTACACTATTTTTTATTTTATTTTTTAATTTGCTGAGCTGAGAGCACGAGACATCCTTGACATTATATAGGCATCATCGCCTACGCTTGCGTTATATGTAGAGTCTTCCTCTTCTTCTAGCTCCCTCTGACACACATTCCCACGTATTTTACGTGGAAAATATTATGTATTTATATTATATCCTTCAGTCTTCAGACAATATATCAAAAGTCCGGTATCCATACGTCAAGAAGAGAGAAAAAGGCATACGAAAATAAAAAAAGACAGCTCGAATATACATGTCGCTGTCACCTGCCAGTAACAAAATCTGGCAGCACCTACTCGACACGTGGCGTCATTCCCGTCCGTTGGTTCAGAAATACTCGAACGCCGTGGATTGTGTTGCATCGCTCCTCGCGCGACACAACGGCGTCGTTTTCATCCTTCTCAGTTGCGGGATCTCTGGCGGTGGGAGAGACCGTATGAGAGCGAAGTTCAGATTCTTGAAGAAAGGGTGTTTTTTCACGTCGGCGGCTCCGCGCTTCGATCCGAGGCGTTGAACCGGATCTTTGTTCAGCAACCCGGATATGAGGTCCCGCGCGTGGAGCTCGAGCGCGCCGGAGGGCGTGGAGGTCGGAAAGCTGAGGGGCTCTTTTATGATGCTGCGCAAGGTGGCCTCGTTCGATGCAGCCGCGAAGGGCGTGCGGCCGTAGATCATCTCGAAGATGAAGATCCCAAATGCCCACCAATCAACGGCGTTCCCGTGCGATCCACCGGACGCGACCTCTGGCGCCACGTATTCGTGGGTGCCAACGAAGGAGCACGACCGGGCGTCTACCGGCTCAGCCACGAAAAGCCGGTTTGAGGTTAGGGTTTGCACCTTGCGTGACCGAAACAGCCTGTTGGAGAAGCAGGAGAAGGTCGTGTGCACGGCGCGGTTGTATGACGGTGTCTGTGGGGTCGATGGATCCGGGGAGGACGATGGGGATTCGACGGCTGCGATCGCATCGGAGCAGAGAGAGAGGTCAAAGTCGGAGAGCATGATGTGACCGTCGGATCTGACTAAAACGTTCTCGGGCTTTAGGTCCCGGTAGACTATTCCGAGCATGTGGAGGTATTCCAATGCCACGAGAACCTCGGCTGCATAAAACCTGGAAAATAGCAAGTGTAACTTAACGAGTTAGACAGAGTTGAAGCGGTCGAGTTGACCACAATTTCACATTTACAGGAATTTTTACACCAAAGAACTTCTCGGGAACCAAACGATGTTCTTATCCGAGAAAATTTAATATCATTATGATTTCATGTCGGAGAAGATAACGATAATGCCTGATCTAGTAAATTCGATCAAGAAGTTAACGAAAGGGAGGTGCTTGTATCATTTCCATTAAAGGAAACTTAAAGTAAAATGGAAATTTGCGGCTAAGTCAGAGATAATCCAAGAAAAATCTCGGCCAAAGCATTGAAAGGCTAAAATCGAAAGCGATTTTTAACTTAACTGGCAAAAATACAAAAACCGAGAAAATTAGAGAAGGTTAAAGGAAAATCTTCATGCGAATGAGACTTGGCAGTGCTGGGAAAGCAGACAGGATAGGAGCCACTCAGTGCTCGCAGCGGAAGCAAACAAAACATAAAGAATCAAACATGCAAAACTATATAAAAGCAGGAAAATTGAGAAAAATCCAGGAATTTTCTTTTAAATTTCGTAAAAAAGTTGCAGCTTTTTAAAATTATCATTAGTATCTCTGTCGAAACTTTTTTTACTAGACTTGCAGAAATAATGCCGATATATATCCGCCATTAAAGTACCTCGCGGAGGTGAGGGAGAAGCACTTATATGGCTGCTTGTGCCTTATTGAGTGCAAGTCACCGCCGGAGCAGAACTCCATCACAATGCAAGAGAAATGCGAGGCCTCAAACTCCGCGTAAAGCGTCGGTAAGAACGGATGATCTAGCATCTTAAGAATCTTCCTCTCCATCTCCGCCCTCTGCACCTTCTTCTTCTTCGCCAACGCCTCCTTGTCAACCACCTTCATCGCGTAGAAGCACGGCTCCTCGTCGCCGGAATAGTCACAATCGCGGAGGGCGCAAAGGTAGACGGTACCGATGTCTCCGGCACCGATACGACGGATGAGACGGAAATCGCGGAACGTGAGGCAGCCATTCCTGCGGCGACCTGTGGCAGAGCGGATGGCTGAGTAGGCGAAGTCAGAGGAACGGTGAGGCTTCACGGAGAGGTTATCAGGGGAGGAATGAGAAGTCGGGACGATCAGTTCGAAGGAGAGGCGGCTGAAGCTGCTGCAACTATCGCTGCTCATCGAACTATACCCAGAATTCAAAGCCTCCGAACTCAGCTCGCTGTCAGATTCCCGTCCACGCTCTAACATCGTAAGGCCACCCAAAACTGCCCAGCCACCGTCACTCCTCTGCTCAAGAGATAAACCAGTACAATCACAACAACTACAACAACAACCGGTCAAAAAAGCCGGAAAAAGAATGAATAGCTAGGAAACACGCGGTGTTGTTGAGCCAATGGAGAACGTTAGTTCCCGAACCAAATTAACCAACTTTGTGTCGGACAGAAAAATGAATTTGAAGTGTGTTTTGGAATCGGAGATACTTTGGAGGAAGCTTATAAGGTGAGGTGTGGCTTACGTACAGAAGAAAACGATGAACTCTAGGGTAAGTCAAGACTGATCATGTGGGGATTTTAAGAAGGGAGAGAAATTAAGAGGATGGCAGGAGCAGCATTAAACAGAGGTGGGGAAGGAAGGGGCCAGAGCTATGCTTTGAATGCGCATTTTTTGAAACGTAGCAGCCTTTTGAGGAGGAAGGGAAGGGAAAGATCAGAGACTGTTTATTTGGGAACCTAAAAACAAAAACCAGTCCGTACTGGAAGCAAATAAGTGAGGAGGAAAGGGAGTGATGGTTTTTGTCTTGGGTCAAGAGGCTGTATAAGGGAGAGGTGGTTGGGGCTATTTATGCTGAGGGTGTAGCCTTAGCCCTTAGGAGAGGTTAAGATTTTAATCACATTAAAATTATGGCAAAAACTACTTTACCCTCTTATTTGTATCACTCCACTTCATCGCTTGTCAATTTTTTATTTATTTAAGATTCAGAAAGTGATTTTAAGTGTATTAATTTTTTTTTTAATTTTTAAATATATTAAAAAATATAAAAAAAAAATTAAATTAACATTATCGATCAAGTAGAGCGGATGACTCTAAAATTATTAATATAAACAATAAATTTTCATAACTTAATTTTTTATATTATAAAGTCGAACGATCATTTATATTCTTGGATAAAAACTTTCAAATAGAATTGTTTTATTGAGAATATTTGGAAGGTTGCGTTAAATTACTAATAAGAATAATGTTCTATATAGTTTTAAGTTATAAGCTTCGTGCATTACCCTTAAAAAAAATGAAGGTCTATCATAGATTCATAACAAGTTAATTTTTTCACGTGTATTTTAGAATTTTTTTTTTTTAAAAGAAATATGTTGAACTTATACACTTTACGATGATATAAATAATTTTCATAAATACTCTAATATCATTTCTAATCACACATACACGTAATACAATATATTCTGAATATTCTTATGTACATAACATTAAACAATTAAGAATTATCGCATTAATAGATTAAAAATTCGAAATGAAAATATGTTATCTATATTTTGATAGAATTATTGGAATATAGATGTAATGATAACTTTAAATTGAGGGATACACGCTATCAAGGCATATATTATATAAGTAATGTTAGATTAAAGTTTCAAATAGATAAGTTTCGTGTAGATTTTTTTGTAAAAAAATGAATCTCACTAATAAAAATAGTTTTTTAAAATAAAATTAATTTTTTTACCATAATTAATACGAAATTTATCTATTTGAAATTAAGTTTTTCTATTCATCATTTCTACGTATCATATATTACACTTATTTTTATTTTTATTATTTTTTTAAATTTTATTATTCTTAAATTAATTGAAATTTTCTATGTATCTTCCATAAATTGTATATTCAATAAGAAAAAAAATTAAAAAAATATAACGTGTAAAAATAATAAATAATTTTTTTCCTTTCTAATATTATATAGCCGGATGACGCGTGAGAACTTCCGGCACGTGGGTCGAAGGTCGTCTTGTTGTCTTTCACGTGGAGCAGGATGTTAGCCTGTTAGGCTTTGCTCTTCTCCTGCTTAATTTCCTCGTCTGGGTTCGGTACTCGGTAGGTTGTGGTAAACGGTAAACTTTTTACGGTTGGGAACCTAAATACCATAAATACCCCTACAAGAACTTTTTCAGTCTCTTGTCAGTGGTCAACACTACTACTTACAAATCTTTGAGGATGTAATTAATGCTTCTCTCTCTCTTTTTTTTTTTTTTTTTTTCCCCTTTATTATATGTCAATTTCATTAATTTTGTTCGGTCTTGTTAAATAACACCAAAATTCTCATATCAATTTATTTTATTTTTATTATTATAATTTTTATAAATTCTCATATAAAATATAATAATTTTTTTTTAAAATTTTAAAATAATTTTATCAAATTCTCACATCAAAATATAATAAACAATTTAATTTTTTTAAATTCTTATACAAAATATAATAAATAATTCAATTTTTTCAAATCTTAAAATAATAATAATATTTTAAAAATATTTTAATCTATTATTTACAATCTCAACTAATCTCTCGATTCAAACGGTCCTTTCAACTTAAAGACTCTTTTATCTATCCAGATAAAAGAAAAGTGTTTATAATTACAAAAAATATATATATATATAAAGAAATTCATAGTCTCACTTGGTTTTATGTAATAAATAATTTAGATTTTGTAGTCTCAATATATATTTATTATTTCTATGGACAAATACAGTTATCTTCTTGCTATTTGGTCATATTTATTTAGATTAATATGATTCGAATTCGATAGGCAATTAATTAGAATTGTCGTTACATAATTGGTACCAACATAGTTTAACTTAATATCTTCTATACTTTATGGAAGATATTTCTATTTATAGGTTGGTGTAGAAAATATAATTTTCATACGGCTGGTTGTTGCATGAAAAATTATGATTTACAAAAGATTTAATTTATAAATATTTTTTTAGAAAAAACAAAAAGTTATGATATATATTAATGATATGGAGGGCGTCTTGTTTAAGCTAAGTGACAAGTAAATTATATTCTTAACGAATAATTGTTTGTGTATAGAATCCCTGCGGCCATCTACGACGAACGCCACGTATAATTGTCTGTGAACGCAGGGACAAGGCAGTAATTTTATGTTTTAGCCAAATGGCCGACGTCGAATCGCCTACCACCTTTGGTTTTCTACCACATCATCGTCATCATGTATCGGAGGCGTTTGGACGTTGGGTTAAACGCAAACCTAACCAAAAACAATCCTCCGAGAAGTAGGGTCATTTGTGGTACGGAATATTAGGCCCCATGTGAATTGACTTTTCACCTTTTGAAACCTGGCCTTTTTGCTGCCATGCATGTGATAATTGTATAAAAAACAAAAATTCACGAGTTTTTTTTTTTTTAACC
This sequence comes from Cyclocarya paliurus, assembly GCA_029856935.1. NCBI lineage: Eukaryota > Viridiplantae > Streptophyta > Magnoliopsida > Fagales > Juglandaceae > Cyclocarya > Cyclocarya paliurus. Next base: position 23,497,741 of record CM056951.1, read on the forward strand.
CTAAAGAGACTTTTCTACTAATAATATAATTGTTTTAGTATTTAGTAGTTTTTATGTTCAATGATTAAGATCGGTCCGTTGATGGTGAGATGAAATGTGAAGATTTTAGATAAAAATTTAAAGTTAAATAAAATATTATTTTTAATATTATTATTATTTTAAAATTTAAAAAAATTAAATTATTTATTACAATTTATTTGAGAATTTAAAAAAATTATAATAATTAGATAAAATGAAATAAAACTATTTCTACATCTAAACAGGACCTAAATTAAGAAAAAATTAATAATAAAAAGTATGTTGAAATAACATGATATGGAGTATAAATCATCTCAGCTTTCATCTTTTATTTCAATATAGAGGAATGCTGGGTATAAATTTTAAGTGTGTAAATCTCAAGTAGAATCTTTATAAAAAAATGGGTCTCATAAAAAAAAAAAAAAAATCTTTTATAGTGAGGTCTATTTTTTTACAAATAACTTGAGCGATGTTGTATAATTAGGATAGTGGGCGGAGGAGTTCACAAAGAAGAGCATATTTTTAATAGCTAGCTATTAGATAGAGTTGTTTTATTTCTGGCCTGTTCCGAGGTAAATTATGAAGGAAAAATTAACAATTTTGATAAGAGCAAAGTCGATGCAGTACTTTGCCTTCCTGAGCAAGAGATCAAAAGAAATTAGAACACTCGGATTGGGATTGTACCGTGTACGTGCACCAAACATTAATGTCAAATATATCAACTCAAGTTGCCCTAGCTCGGAATCCTATACACATGCATACCCAATTAAGAACAGAATTTTCTTTCTTTTAATATTATATTTATATGTAAAGTTATACTTATTTTGTCCCTTATGTTTATGATCTGGTCATGTTCAAGATTAATGGTTTGAAATTAGAGTAATAAGTCATGCATTGGTACTTAACATTCCTTATAAAACAGAAAATAAAATAGTAAAAAGGAGAAAGGAGAGAGAGAGATGATTGCATACAATTATATATATATATATAGTACTGATGTAGAAGCAAATTGCAAGTTAACTTAAGTTTTCAAACGTCAGGCCATTTAAATATGGTTTTAATTAACTTAATTCGAAAAGCAATCAGGCCTACAAGAAGTAGACAGATTAGACTTATACTAAACTTCCACATGGCCTAAAAAAATATAAAAAAACAGTTCATGCATGACATGTCAGCGAGATTGGGAGCAAGGGAGTGAGGGGGGGAGCAACAGTTGGCACTGAGAGAGTCTGGACCCCTCCTGTGATGAGAAACCGGGTCCCATTTGAAAAGAACAATTCTCTAAAAGCCTAGATGATTTTTTGGATTGTTCCTTCTCATTTTCATGTTTATGGGGAAGAATATGGGGAGGAAATTGATGCAAAGGGCCCCATGATAGTTTAGATGTAAATGTTTGTAGTGGGAAAGGCCAGCAAAAAGTGCATCAAGTGGAATTGTCTGTGCATTGCTGCAATTACTGTTCTTGGAAAGGGGAAGCCAAACCCCCATATTTAAGACCCTTGCTCGTTAGTGTGCTCCATGAGAAAGTACTTGAGCCACCAAACAATCAAACTTATATATAGCTAATACTGTTCATCCACATGGTTTATAACCCCAAACCAGGATCAGAGGAATGCATGCAGAGAATTGCAGAGAGAAGATGTGATTGCATCTAAATGCTGGATTTGCAGCATTCTTTTGGAATTTATTCGTGAACAGTACGTATGCATGCATGTTGCAAAGCAAAAAAGAATGATCAGCCATGAATGATAATATTAGGGCAAACTAGGTCACGAATATGCTGCAGATATCATTAATGGGGGAGATCAGTAACCAGAAATTGTATCAGATTGTGGGGTACTAGACAAGATGATCCATCTCATGTGGTTTTTAGTTTTTGAAAACCTAAAAGGTAGGTCCCAAAATTAACAACCGTGCATGGGTTTTCCTGATCAATAAGTAATCAGACAGGAAAATCAGTAGCTCCAAACTGCTCTAATTCCAATTAAGAGACATCATCTCTTGTAGGGCCAGAGGTTTTAACTCACCTTGTCATTTAGTTTCGACGTTTCGCATGTTCTGATCATGTGCCAGCCTTTGATCTGTTCCACTTCTGTTCCATCAGGAAGTAAGGGATCAGGAAAGTTGTCAATCTATAATAATAATAATAATACAAAACATGAATCATTAACCCTAGCTAAACCCTACTAATTATCAAAAGAAAAAGCAACCTTTAATTACTTTAAAAGTCAGCACTGAGATTATGGGAAGATATTAGATATATCATACAACGTGTAAATGTGTAGGCCACTAGTCTTTTTTCCCCCCCATTATTCCACAGAGATTTCCAAGGTTATGATCTCCAACTCATGAGTCATGATCCTGTTTGTACTACGTAACCTCAGTTAACTTCAATATTCTCGTCCACACGTTAAAGATGCTTTGTCTTTTAACCCTGTTTCCTTGGGAACAGACCTTTGTGACTGAAAACACGGACGGACAGCAACGTTTACACAATTTCACGTACTTGATTATGTATAAATATTTGCTTAATTTCCGTCACCCTAAACTTGAACAGTACATAGAACACTACCAAATGCTTTCAGCTTAAATAGTCATGAAATCTTAAATATTGCTAAAATGATCTTAATAGCTAGTAGCCTGGGTTTTTTTTGTTTTCAGACCAAATATATAGTCGTTGTTTTGATCATGTGCGTAAACAAATAAACTATATTCGAATTAACAAATATATTGTTTGAATTATGCAGATCGCAGATCGTTGGAAAAAGGGCCATACCAAACAGATTGACTTCACAAGAATATAATATTTCCTGAGTCTTGACTTGGCAGGGCTTTCACATAACATTAAGCTCTTAGTTTTAGAGTTACGTACGTCGATCGATTGGCAGTAGAATTAACGTGGATTTCATTAGTCTAATTTGACATAAAGATGGAGCAAATATAGAGATTGGCGCAGCAAGATTGTGCTTTTTATTTTAGAAGACTGATCTCTAAATGCAAGAAATTTATAAGGAACTGCGCGCCACAGAAAGAGATCGAAGATGGATGATGATGAGTAGACTGCAATAAGTAGTAGGGGAAGGATGAAAGATTAACAATAAAAATGGGATATGTCAAAGAAAATAAATAAGAGGCCAAAACACAGAGCCAATATTCCCGCTGTTTTGATAGGCCGACAAACGGACAAAATATGTCAAGTGGACAGCTTCATCCTCAACATGAACAACATGATATAAACAAACACATGAATGCTAGTACTACTACTTGAAAACGGCAACGTTAACATAATATTATACGACCTCATGATCAGTATTAAAATACACTTAGATCATAGAATAAATTCTCAACCTTCGAACTGCTTAAAATATATCTTACATAATGATTGTATCAAGAACAACCCAAAAATAGAAAAATTTGGTTTGTGGAATCCGAGTTCCGATCCTCTTTCTTATCACCATTTTTTAAAAGATACAAAAATATGATGCACGCCTGATGTTCCCGAAGCTGTTTCACAATATTGCTTCTAGGTGTGCCGGATTTTGTATACATAATTCAGTGGTTGCTCATCTAACTACTAGATTCTGTCCCCACTGCATGGCTAACTTTATATATATATATATATATATATATATATATATATATATATATATATATATATATATATATATATATATATATATATATATATATATATATCTATATATATAAAATTTTATTGTTCTGGGTTATGAAGATTAAGCATCTGATTATGCATATCTAGGCGATTTGTTATTGATCATCATCTGCATTATGCATTGCTGTAAAACACAGACACCAGTACATTAATCCGTCAACCCCAGTCATTACTCTCTCTTTAATTAATTTCTCTGTATAGTTAAGTTATTGGGACTGACCCAGCAGCTTGATGCACATGAAGATGTCTTTTCTTGTTTAGGATTTGAAAGGAAAAAGGAAGAAAAATATTTATAGTAGTGACCCCACGGTTTTTGTATTTTATTTGAATCGTTCGTTGACCCTGTGCTCCAATGCCTGTTTTTAAATGATCTGCAAATGGTGTCTCTGATGTGTTTTCTGTCAACAATTCAGCATATATAGTAGTTCCCATGGCACCATCAACTGTAGGTACTGTATTTTATGATCAAAATTACAAAGCGAAACAAATCATTATTATCTTAATTGGTTTCGATAAGTTAGTTAAATTTTATAAAACATAAGTAAACGTGGCTACAACTTAAATAATTTTAAAACTATTTAATAATTAATACCACGCCAAAAAAATAACAAAATGTATGAGAAAACAAAAACCACATCCCCATCCTGCATGAGACACGCTAAGGACAGATCCCAAATGGCCACCCTTCATAGGTGGGGGCACCACCTCTAAGGACCTCCTTTTCCCGTCTCCCACGCCTCCCCTCCCTCTCAAAGGAATTGGAAATTTGAGATTTGTGGTCACCTTTTTCTTTTTTAAGAAACGATTTATACAGTCTTAGTGTATGCAGATTTCATGCCCTCTCTTTGAAGAGAATGAATAAATTGAGATACAAAAAAATTATTTATTTTTATTTTGAGCTCCTCTTTTTTTCAAAAAGTGTACACGAAGAGACTTACAGATCACCTCACAGCTGTATCTCACATTACTCTTTTTTATTTTTTTGTGTAAAGATATATCCAACTCAAGTCAGTTTCATCAATAATTCGACCAAAAGTATGATGGATATATAATCTCATATTTAACCTCTAATTTATAATCTTAATGTTAGAATAAGAAAAAAAAACTCGATGGGTGTCATTTTCCTCCTGTGTGAGTATCACTACTTAAATTTTAAAGTCTCATTCTCAAAAAAATGGATAAATAAATAAATTCTAAAGTAGTCTCAACTTATGTTTCGGACTTCGGACTCCATTTTTTTTAATTGTTTATTGTTAATTGTTATTTTAAGTCGGGTCCAAATTGAACTTCAAGCCTTTAACTATGGAAAAAGGCCAAACCAGTCCGATAAAACTTTTAGGCCGGTGGATTGTGGCTAAGTTTGGTAGGCCTAAAAGGCCAACCCATGATTTATTCTTTCTACATATACTTTAAAAAAAATAATTGATCATTTTATATATGTTCAAACTCTCCATAATAGATCTTGCTTAATTTTTTTTTAAAATAAGTGTTAAGCTAAAAAGATTTATAAACTTGCGAAATTTATAAAAATATTTTTAAAAATTTATAAAAGATTTAAGTTTGTTTGGATAGTCAGATGAAATGAAATGAGATAAAAAAAATCTGTAAATAGTTATAAAATAGTTTGTAAATGCTAATAAAATAATTTGAGTTAAGATTTTTAATGAAAAAAGAAAAAAAATTGAATAAAATTATTATAAAATTATTGTTAGAATATAATTTTTTAATATAATTTTTATTTGGAGATATTTGAAAAAGTTGAATTTTTTTTTTTGTTTTATATGAAATTTTGAAAAAGTTGTAATGTTTAGATAAAAAAAATATATGAAAGAGAAATTGAAAAGTATTTATATTTAAAGAAATTTTATTTATCAGTTACCATTCACTCTCATATTTCACACTTACATTTTTTTCATAAGATATAGAAGTATTTTTTATAAAGTGTGGGGGTGGAATAGTAAATAGTAACTAATGTGAATTTTTTTTTCCTATATTTAAATAGTGTTTGAATATTGAGATAAATAGTATTTGAATAGTGCTTTTCCAAACGGGGCGTTGTAATCTTTTCCAAATATTTCTTAGGGGAATTTCAGGAGGAGGTCAAAATATCGCGAGAAACTGATTTGCTGCTGGACTGCGTTGTCTCTGCCATGCACCGTGTTAAAGCAAAGCATTTGAAGTCAGTGTGTAAACTGTGCATAAGCCTAAAAACTGATTCCACCGCTCTACTCTGTCCTGTCAAAAGTAGTACCTAGCTTCTGAAGCATGCATTATACCTCTTGATGAACTTTCAAAAAAGCGAAAATAAAAAATAACAGGTTTTCCCTTCAAGAAACTACCGATTCCTCGACACAAGTCTTGCCATATATTCCACCCATATTCTCGCTAGCTCCATCTTCATTCTTCACCGAGATTCACTTTGAGATCTAGCAAGAGTGCTTGGAACATCTTGTTTTCATCAAAGCTTTGAGCAAACTTGGAAGGCATTTTCTTGGCAGAAAGGGTGAGAAGAACCAACCTAACATGTCGATGAAAGGATGGGCTTTGCAGTGCCTTTTGTTGTTGGAATGCTATCTGGGTATCTTCTACATATATTTCCTGTCATAAACTTACTCTTTCCTGTTAATTCGTCGATTCTTTTCAAGGGCTTGGTTTGGTTGTCACTTTTTTTTTCTTGGGTAATGTTTGTTGCAGCTATACGTTTTCTGTATTATTTTTCTTTACAGTTGCGTTATTCATTTCATTATCCTAGTCTTCTTTTCAAAAACTTAGCACTTGAAGTTCAGTAATCAAGACACTGTTTGTTTGTAACTCTGCAACACCTAGATTTTCTTCCACTAGTTAGTGTATATAAGACTATTTCCTTTTCGATCTTTACATCGGAGGAGACAACTCCTCAAACACACGCGATATACTCAAATATTACAACTTTATCTCTAGTTAGCTGAGTTAGAGTTCTAAGTTTAATATATAACCATATGGTTTCCCCATCTGTTAGTGTACCAATTAAATTTTTTCTATTATTCCGCATTTCCAAATGTTTAGTCACAAACAAACAGATCTTACGAAACAAATATATAAACTACATAAAATAGATCTAATGTATCATATGAAATCATGTCAATTTCTAAATTTATTTAATTTCTTTTTGGAAGTAGCACTTATTTGTTTGTAATCACATTTGGTTGCCAATATGAGGATTTATATGTGGAATTTTATATATATATATATATATATATATATATATTTTACTTATCAATATATTTATATAAATATATTGTCTTCCGGGAATATAGAAAAGATTTTCGGTTTATTTTGCATATATTTTTTTAGCTCTATTTTTCATTTATGGCAAAATTCTTATTATTATAAGAAACTTCAATGCTGTCCAGAAAACACTTTTATTACTTGCCAACCAAGTGGAAGACATCAATCTAGTTTTTAATTGTTCGGTGTGAAAGATTGACGATGCCTTAGGATATAATATATAATATGAAAGGAAAAAAGGTTGTGGGGATCGTACACTTTGCTTCCCAAGTGCACCTTAGTGGATGCTACACGAGCCCCAAATCTATCTGCGGGAATGAAATTTTTTTATTATTAAGCATCACTAAAGATGTTCCCAAGGACAGTTAATAGCAGTTAAAAAGCTTGTTGCGGCAAGATTAAAAGTAATAATGGACCCCACGTTCTTGTCATACTTGCACTTTTTTAGCTTATGAACGTACATGACCATGATGTTGCTGTATTATACTATCATTGTTTACAATCCTCGATCGACCATACCGCCCACAGCCCACTGTTAACTGTTAAGTCCGGGGTTCAGTTGAGTTTTCTGGCAATTTATGGTGAACGACTTGACAATTTATTGTGCTTTCTTTCACTGTGTGTGATATAAGAATAAGGATAGTGGTGTATCAGATCTCACATTACTTGATAATGAAAAGTTTTACTTTTTATAAGATTCTAATGGGATTCCAATTGTATCATTGACTAGTAGGCCACGTGTTTTGAGCCTACCAACTAGAAATATGAGACTTGAGCCACTTACGACGGACTAACCCGAAAAGGATGTCAAGAATTTAAGAGAGGTAGATTGTGATACTCCATATGATAAGAATAAGGGTAGATGATATATGAAATCTCACATTTCTTGGGAATGAAAAATTCTTGCTCTTTATAAAATTCCAATAGAACTCCAATTATATTATTGACTAGTCCTTTTGAAATATAGGCCATATGGTTTGGACCTTCTATTGGGGCGTTACACTGTGCAAGGTTAATGTAATTGAAAATTCCCAAAAAGTAGGTATTAAAAATTCATAGCTTTATTCTAAAAAATATGAAAAGAAAATTGAAAATCTTATAGCTAAGTTTATTCTGAAGTTTTTCACAAAAAATATAGCAAAACGATGATATCTTCTTACAAACTATTAAGTTGTAAGTATTTGAAAAGAAATAGTTCAAAGTTTTAACATGAAGCACAAAGTCGTCTAGAACATTGTGGCCCTACTGTGATGGGAAGTTTATATTTTTGTGTTCTTTTTTGTAAATGGCTATGTTCAGATTCACAAAATATTCATGTGTGTCCTTTTCAGTTATACGAGTGTAAGACAATAGTACTACATGAAAAAAATGTTGTTTATAACTTTTAGTTTGGCGTAATGTTTCAATTTTATAAATCCTGAGTTGGCCTCTTTTTGGGGTAATTTAATCCTTATGCAAACTATCAAGTTTTTGAATAACTTTGAGTTATGAACCATATATCATCTCTAATGTTTTTCCCTTCACAAAATATATAGTTTTGACAGCAGACTCATTAGTGCAAGAGAAGGCAGATACAGCAATTCCAGTGACAACATTGTCACCTCCTGAAGGCAACACAACTTTCCTTGATGGCACGACATGGTGCGTGGCCCTTGCCGGGGCGTCCCAAGTTGATTTGAAGAATGCATTAGACTGGGCCTGTGGACTGGGGATGGCAGACTGCAGAGAAATCCAAGAGGGAGGAGCATGTTCTCAGCCGGACACTCTCTTGTCTCGTGCATCCTATGCTTTTAACAACTATTACCAACAGAACGGGAATTCTGATATTGCTTGCAATTTTGGAGGGACTGCCACTATAACTAAAACCAACCCAAGTACGTTTTGACTCTATCTTCTTTCCCGCAGCTAATCGTTAAAATACACACACACACATACATATAACTATAATAGTGGAAAGGGTTTGGGAGTGATAAGTTCAAAAATAGCCATAGAAAAGTATGTACGCAAAGGTTTTACATGGATCTGAGCACTTAATAGTAATTCTCTTCTTAGTTTGGTTAAATTTGGTATCAAGTTCCTTGCCTTGGAGGTTCAAGCCTGTTGAAAATCCCCGGATCTTCATCTGTTGAGTTGTTGCATGTGGACTTGGTCTTGGAAGATTTTACAGCTGTCTCAATAAAGCCTATCAAAATCAACTCTTAAAAAAAGAAACAGAACTACGTTTGAGATATTTATCTTTTGGTACGGTAGCTATACTGTTAGTTTCTCTAAGTACTTGGGTTGTGCATGCACTTGGTTTACAAGAGTACAACAGGTTCATTTTGAAGATTGGAAGAGCAGCAGTAGTATATAAGTTGACATTTTAGATTGCAATAATTTTAGTGACTATTATCATGAATTATTCCTTATCGTCTATTTTTCTAGCATGCAAGAGCTTCATCCAATCATTGTGAGCAGCTCTCATGACTAATGTCTTTACGAAAGATGGTTATATTTACACATAATGTCTTTCTGTTACAGGTTATGGAAAATGCGTCTACGCATCTGGGTATGTATTTGGTGGCCTTAGAGTTTGCTACATCTCAAAATGTTGGTAATTACGTGCGTTATCAAGAATAAACAAATATGTTATATGGTATTTCAGGTCCTTGGTCTCTTCAGCACCTATGCAGCATAAGCCGAGCTCCTCCATGTGGTGGAAACTTATAGCGGCTGCTGTTATACTTGGGAGACTGATCCAGCTGGTTTAGGTAAAGTTGTAAACCTCAGTACTCAAACAAACGTAGAATTGGTCTCTCAACCAATTGTTCCTCAATGTTATTTATGCAATGGAAAGAGAAGCATCTTGTAATTGTTGTTTTGATAAAGCATTCCTGTCTTTGATGTCGGGTTAGGAATCTATAGGTAAGCAATTCTCTCTCTTTTTTCCTTCTCAAAGTTGTTCACATAATTAAGAACAAAAAAGTTTGTTCCATTATGCTTTTGTTGAGTTTTGTCTAAGAGTTTAGTATCTCCACCCTGTAAATTAGCCTTCTTTGTTTCAGTTGTAGCTATAGCGCAGCACATGATGCCAAGTCATTTGCACTCCCAAGTCCCATATATAGTTGCAAATGGCTGTAATTTTTCTAATTTCAATAGATGAAAGTCCAAGATTCTGAATATTCAAAATCTGGGAGGCAGATCTAACTCTCACAACATTGAGCATATTTTTTGTAAAGTTTATCTTATTTTTCGCCCGTTCATGGCCAACGTGCACGAGATGGAGTTTTTTTAGCCCTACTTGTTAATTTCATTCAAGTAGAGTGATGATTTGTGTAGTGTGTTTATAGACATGTCGTCCTCGCTGGGAAGTACATGGAGTTAATGCAGAATCTTGAAAGTCTGAAACAAGATTAAATTGGGGGGCCCTACTACAGTATTTTTGTTTTGTGAGTAGTAGATATCGTCTGTTCTGTCCTTTGCTTTTTATGTGTAAAAACAAATCCAACGTAAGTTCTGCGTAAAGAAACAAAGAAAAGGCAACGTCCCCGTACCATATATAAAATAAGGGTTTTTGTTACGTAACTTCTTATTATTTATCTATACTCTACATTCTATATTTTTTTAAATTTTTTTAAAATTTATTTTTTTTAAACTATTTCAAATTTTTTATTCACTATTCATATAAAAATTATTTAATAAAAAAATTAATTTTTTTTTAAAAAAGATGGAGTGTAGAGTATGGATGAATAATAGGAGGTTGAGAAGATTTTTTGATAAAATAAAGAAACAAATAAAATTATGATTTGTCCTGAAAATTTAAACAGATGAGAAATATAGATTTTATTATTTATTTTATATTTTAGTAATTTTCTTACGTATGGATTAGACTCTCACTCAACAGATGATTTAACATATAAAATATTTAATTAAATAGAATATTAGAGTGTAGAGTTAAGATTTGAAGTCAAGACTTTTGTTCTGATATCATGTGAAATCTCTACTTGTCAACTGATAAGAAGATGTAGATTTATTATTTATTTTATATCTATTTCGTACTACTTTCTTGTCCATATCTACAAGCTATTGTTTCTGTGATAATGATAGGCTTACTTCTTCCTACCATATATTTACTATTATTTTTATTTATTTTTTAAATATTTTTTAACTTAATGGTTAAAGAAATGATTGTTAGTGAAGTATATTTTTTTAATCTTTTCTTAATGATTAAGGATACTAAAAAAATAATAATAATAAATTTTAAATACACTATAAAGTAATAAAAGAGTGGTATTAGAATAATAAGCCTATCATTATTCTTGTTTTTGACCATAAAGAAGAGGGGGGTGACAACTCTTTTTCTCTTTTTTTGGGGACGCCAAGTACTTGTTTGGTTTGCAGGAATGTTTTGGGGCTTCTTGTTATACAAATCATTTTATATCATTACAAAATATAATAAATAATTTAATTTTTTTAAATTTTAAATTAAAATAATATTATAATAATATTTTATTCAACTTATAATTTTTAACAGAGTTAGACAAACCTCTCGCCATGACCCAAATAACTTCAAGAACGGTGCTACTCTATCACCTATAGGTGCCTGTACATTGTGCCGCCTAGTGCAAATTGCATTTCTCAGTTTTTTTTTTTTACTTTTTATTTCAAACATCTTTTAAACATGTTTAAACATTTTTAAAAAATAAAAAAAATACAAATACACTTATAGTTACTTCCTTAATCATTAAAAAAATTAAAAAATAAATAAATGCATAAGCGATCAAAATAAAAAGACAAATTGAGGAGATATAATAGTATTATTCATAACTTCAATCCATCTCCAAACCCCATAGTTCTAAATTACATACATCCATAAGTTTGCAAACATACACATTGTTATTTGTTTCAAAGATTTAGGCTCCGGAAGGGGGAGAGATAAGTCTGAAAAATGAATCATGTTTTCTTTGTATTACTGGCATTGGCCTGACATCTCTAAAGTTTGGTTAAATATTAATAAAATTATCTATATTAGAGTAGTCAAAATGAGGAAGTTTTACATATGAATTACAATACCACCAAAATTTCTTTCAAAATTGGAAATACATTGTTCATCTTCAAAAGAATTATTTTATTCTAAAAATATACACCAAATGCACATTAAGACATTCATGCTCATTTTCTTCCTACTCGATTGGGCCTTTCACACTGGGATGCGGGATAAAATATTAGGTTATTAAATTATTAATTAATATATGGTTATGATAGTTACAAAATATGAAAAAATATATATTATTATTAAAAAATAATATTATATTATTATTTTGACTAATCCAATATAGAGTTATATCTTGAATAGTTTTAGTTTTATACAAAATATGTACTTTTAGCTAAATTTTGAATGACTTTGATAAAACCAATGCTGCCCTAAGATTCATTTCATGAAAAGTCAATATATAAGTCAACTAGTGTGAGCTGGCACTTTCTGATAGGTATCTTCACCGTAATCCATACCATCTTGTAATTTACAGAAATAATTTTCTCAAGAACTCATGTTCTTTCGATGATTGTTTAGTTTTCTTGCAAACCAACCTAGTGTTCTCGTTTCACCCTGATATTTGTGTTATCATCTTGAGGATTAAAGGTCTAACTAAATTAGTATTCAACAGTTATAGGACTTTTGGATCAATGGTTGAGTTTTTAACAATTGGTATCAGAAGGATCACATTACGGGTTCAAGTCACGGAGGAGATGTGGCCCCTTCGACCCCCACATGTTATTTTAGTAGAGTTCGTGACATTGGGATAATGACCACATGAATCACGCACCCCAACGAAAAGTGCTCAGAATGTGTATAATATGCAATAAGTGTACAATATAATAATCGCAGCGGAAAAAGAGACATTTCTACTAAGTACTAGAAAGTTTAAAAACCTTACAACTCACAAATTATATCCTCCAAGAGGATTATATAGTCATTCGACAAGTAATTAAAGAAGACAACATAACATAAGAGAAACAAATCTCATATCGCCAGAGCAACCATATCAGCAAGTCAAGCCTCCGGCGGAGCTGGTCCCTTAGGCTCATACTTAGCCTTTGCGTCAAAGTCTACGGTTCCATAAGTCTGTGTCAAAATCTAGGGTAATAAACCATAATGAGATTATGAAATCTCAATAAGTAATCAACCAAACAACATCCAAGAGATTAAAATATATTAATACAACTAACAAGTCCACAGCTATATAGTAAAACATATAGTAATAAGTTTACCCCTTTTTCTAATAATACACATTTCCAATCACACACGCCAAAAAACCTCAATGGTCCAATTATACCCTTTATTTTAGTATGCATACATCACGGTCTCTCCTATAGACCATCAGCACACCTTGGCTCTCATCGTCACATTACGGGAAACGTCCATACATGTGACTTTGTAACGAGCGATACCCAGCTCTACGCCCAGCGCATACATGACCAAACATCCTCTAGCCCCGCCAGCGAGAGGCCATGGAATCAGTATGAGAGCATTACCGTCTTGTCCATGCCCGTTGTCATCCGATGACAACTCAGGAGACGTCACATTAGTTTATTATGCTCCCGAGTGATCAGAAGAGCTCTACCGAGATAATACCCCATCTCAGCTTGGGGTCACGATACACACACTCCCACATGTTATAATACAATCCGCCCCAATTTCCAAACAAGCAACATGACATCATAGCACAATTAAATATATAACGATAAATATGCATGACAAATGGATATTGGATGACATAATAGACCACTCATTATATGACATTACAGCAAATCACAAGTAAACAGTTTCACAAATCAACTACACGCGTAATCTCATAATCTAATCCGGCCCAAGGCCCAAATCCAACAATAACTACATTTTTAATCTCAACACTTCAACGGGCCTAATGCCCATCTCAAACCAACCAGACTGCAAACAATGTTAGTGGTAGTAATGTTATTCTAAGCTCATGGGTTGTGTTGGAGAATTACTTACAACGCGGTTGGGTAATTTCTGGAAGATTACATGTGCGAAGGTGTCTCCAAAGGTGGCAGCATAGTGGCGGTTTTGGTGGGTTTTTCACAAGGGAATTTCGGATTTGAGTGCAAGTGGGTGGTGGAGAGTTTTTGCTATGGCGGGGTGTGGCGGAGTACACAGTGGAGCTCACGGGGCACACGGCGGAGCAGTAGCAAAAAGCTCCTAACTCACAAGTTAGGTAAGTTTGAGGAGATAGGATGACTGAAAAAGGAGTGTGGTGGCTCGAGGATGGTTACGTGGCCTTGAGGAGGTAACAAAGAGCGGCTGTGCACGACAGCGCACACGACGGCAATGGAGAAAAACACCCTACCGATTTCGGAACTAAATAATTTTTAAAGAAAGAAATAACTAAACACATATTTGAGAAAGAGGAAGATTGTTTTAGAGATCACTTGAGAAGTGTAGAACCTGATCCTATTTATAGACCAAAATGGAAGATTCGGCCATTGAAGCTCCAATTGTGATTGGTGGAAGGGACGGTTGCGGATGGCTGCGTGGCTCACGAGTAGTGAAGGAAAAGCCGGTGGTGGAAGTCGTGGTGGAGATGTGGTGCGGTGTTTGGACGCATGGAGCGGCAGTAAGGAAGAAACTCTTTGAAAAATAAAAACTTCCATAGAGGCTCGAGGTGGAGGAAGGAGGTGGTGGCATCATGCCGAGGAAAGGCATTTGGCAGTGCATTGCGTGGCTTCATTTCGATGGAGGAGGTGGGCAGCGGGAATGCAGGAGTCAGGAGAGGCCACGACATGAAGGAGGAAGAAGAAAAAGAAAGCACAAGAAAGAAGAAGAAGGAATGAAAGGTGCGGCGCACGAGGGAAGTGATGAAACTCTCGGGTTTCTTCTTCAAACGGTGCCGTTTTCTACAAGGGGGCTGGGCTCCCTTCTTGCGATGAGGCTGGGCCCTCCAAACACACACACATAGTTCAAACACAAAATAAAACCCACTCAACCACACAACCCACCAACCTAAGGCCCATAAATTAAACTACAAAAATAATTAAAATAAAATGACATTAATAAAATAACACAACCAAATAAAAATAATAATAAATAATTAAAACAAAAAAAACTAGGGATCTCATAGAGGCCGACCTATAGGCTAAATTAAAATGCTTTGGTACTATATATGGGCATAATGTTAAATAATTGAGTGCTGATAGATTAGTGAAGCCGCTAAAAAGGAAAGGACTACCAACGAGTCAGTGTCGATAGAGTGGGCCGCTGTGGACGTCAGATTCGGAAGCGTGATGTAAGTAATTTGAACATCTTACTCTCTGCCACTATCTCCACTGCATAACCCAAGAGCCTCATAAGCATACAAAGCCAATAATTTTACCAAGAAAGAGATATCATTAAATTCAATCTTCGGCTCTAGAATCTGGTGACATTTCTTTACATATTTCAAAGTTGTAAAAATGGTTGAGTAGTGAACACTAGTCATCATAAAGCTCAATGAGTAAAAGCATCTGCCTTTGTAAGCTCATTTTCAATTATGTGCTCATATTCATTTGAGAAATATCAACTGTTTTTTTTTTCTCGATAAAACACTTTTAAGAACCCCAAAGTATACAAAAAGAAAACAAATTTTGCAAGTATGGCAGTTCCAAAGCCTGCTATTCATCACGCCTAAAGGTACATCTAACTTATGCATATTTGTTGGCAAACAGCCAAAGAATTTTGCAAATTCTCCACATTAGTTATTGACTAAATAAATTCAATCTGTTTCTACCTTGGCCATTGGACTGAATAAACTCAATCTGCTTGATTTGCACAAAATATTTGTCTGCACTTCTTATTCGTTTACTTCTACAATGAATAAATAATTAATTGTACTTTCAATAACAATAATAAAAAGATTGAAGTTGAAATTTAAGATATCTGATTATAGAACGGTTATGCAAACAAATGAAATCTTTGAGCTTGAATTCAAATAAGGCTTGGCTAACAGTGATTAAAGCGTAGAGAAAAACAATTCACCGCCAAAAAAGAAAAACAATTCACTACCATTACAGGAATTACCTCCTCCAAAGAGCAAACTTATTGATATTTCTTCTTTCAAAGGAGAGTCGCAATTCAAGTGTTCTATTTGACGTGCCCACATTGATGAAAATCGGCATACTGGTCCATAAGTTTGTCCTCTTGTAGTACCAAATGGTAACCTTTGAGGTAACAAATTTGGTCGATGTCCTAGCTCACTAGTGAAAAGGGAAAGATGTCCGGTAAAGAAAGCTGTGTGAACAATCAGAACTGTTTCATCATCGAAGTTTGCTTTTTCATAGACCAAAAATCTCGAAGGTTGCATTAGCCACAAAAGAAGCCGGCTAATGCAAATTCAGAACTAACTGTTCCAGCAGAGATTTTCTAGGCGGCTGCTCACATATATCATACCAATTGAGAAGCATGGATATTTGAGTATCAACGGGCAAAACAATTACATTACCAACATCCAACCATATAAAGGACTGTAAGGGGTTGGTGTTGGACCTTCATCATCAATCACCAAAAATTACCGCAAGAGCATGCCCCATCATGAAAGTGATGAAATCTCATGTTATCCCTTATAACAATCTCCCGCCCAGTAGCTTGAGATGCACTACACATGAACGCATGGCAATCATCACATATTCTAACATTCTTCATGATCTTAATCGAGCAACCAGCATCTGTACTGAGCAGCCCATATGCCAAGGCTAGCTTCTCACTATGACTCATCAGTATACGCTGCTTCTCTTCATTACTAACATCATAAGTGACAGAATTTAGTATTGGCCGGTACCCATGAGCCTTTAATACGTCCAGCAGATCATCCAATGCCTGCTTAATCTCAATGGATTTTGGATGGCTCGTATCACCTGCATAGAACTCGTGAATTACCCCCTTTTTTGCTTCAACCCAGCTACACCCAGGATTCTTTTTCAAGCCCTTCTTTCTCATCAACTTCCTCAAACTAGAAACATCATCCCACCTGCCCGCTGATGCATATATGTTAGAGAGCACGATGTAGTTTCCAATACCATTAGGTTCTAGCTCAAAGAGATGATTAGCAGCAATCTGAGCAATGTCAGGATTTCCATGGATGCGACATGCTCCAAGCAGTGCTCCCCACACACCTCCGTGGGGTTCCATGGGCATTGTTTCAACAAGCTCAAGTGCTTCTTCCAGCTGTCCAGCCCGACCAAGCAGATCTACCATGCAAGCATAGTGATCTGCCAAAGGAGAAACACCAAAACATTTGTCCATGGTCAGAAATAATTGCCGACCTTGTTCAACCAAGCCTGCATGGCTGCATGCTGTAAGCACCCCAATAAAAGTGACTTTGTTGGGTCTTGTCTCAGTCTTCAACATCTCATGAAACAACTGCATTGCTGCATGAGCGCAACCATGCATTGCAAATCCCACAATCATTGAACTATAAGAAAACACATTCCTTTCCTTCATTCCTTCAAAAATCTTATATGCTTCCTCAACACTTCCACACTTTGAGTACATATCTATCAATGCAGATCCCACAACAACATTATCAGTGGGCCCAAATCCCGATTTCTCAGCAACATCTCGCACCCAATTAGCATACTTAGCCGCACCCAATTGTGCACAAGCCGAAATGACACCAACCAATGTAACATCATCGGTCTCCACACCCACCTCCTGCATTTTCTCGAAACACTGCAACGCCTCCCTCGGCCTAGCATTTTGAGCATAGCCTGTGACCATCGCAGTCCACACCACCATATCCTTCACAGGCAACCCTTGAAACAGTTCCCCTGCCGAATCCATATCCCCATGCTTCGCATAAGCAACAATCAACTCGGTCCAAGAAACCACATCCCTTTCACCCATTTCGTCAAACACTTTGCGCCCACAATTTAAAAACCCGCATTTCACATACATATCTATCATAGTATTGCCAACATACAAATCAGAAGCAAACCCACCAATCACAATTGTTTGCGCATGGACTTGTCGCCCTAAATTTACGTCTAGAACTGCACCGCACGCCTTAAAAAGTGCAGAGAACGTGAACGAGACTGGCCCAGTTCCTTCCCTTCTCATGCGATTATACAAAACAACCGATTTGGAAAAAGGACCTTGGATAGCATACCCGCGGATGAGAGCAGTCCAGAGGAATGGGTTTGGGTACTTGACTTGTTGGAAGACAAGGTAAGGGTAGGGGTGAACCGGAACGTGGAGTCTAGTGAGGATACGTATAAGCTTGGTGAGAACGTAGCAACATTGTTCAAGGCCCATGCGGAGGATTTGGGCGTGGACTTGTTTGATTTCGGTGAGGTTGGTGCAGCCATGGAGAACAGAGACGAGCCGCACCTCTAGAAGTTTTCGCTGCTGAAGCAGAGAGAAAGGTATGAATATTTTAGTTGATCGTGGTAGCTGTTGCTCTTGAGGAACTAGCTTTGGGATAGCAGTGAGGGAGAATTTACGGTAGAAAGAGACCATGACACAATCGAAGTTGATAGTTTCAATGAATAAAAGGACGAGGAGACCATGAAATGTCTCTCTGCTTTACTTACTTTGACTGTAATATTAGCAGTTGTCAAGGTATTTTGGATCATTCCATTATAAACATGAACTGTTGGCATCATTGGAGATCTGACGATTAAATAATAGTTGGTCATATCATGACCTATACATGGTGGTGTTAGTGGTGCAATATACACCCATGACTTGCTAAAATAAATAAATATCAGAAAAGGTACAAATTTTATTAATACAATGTCAATGGCTCTCCTTTCCGATGAGAAAAAAATATAAAGTTAAATAGGATTGTTGAACCATTAAGCTGTCAATCCATCTAAAATTAATTGGTATTAGACATTCGATATTGTATCTTATAGGCCTGTTATTAGAACGGTCGCATAGAGTAATATTGTGAGCACACCCGACAGAGTGGAAACACAAGCCTATCTCTATGAAATCCTAGATCTTCTTATACAATCTGCTCATCCCAAATTCCTAGCTACCTTAATTATTGACAGACAAATCCCATATATTAGGGATGTTAGTTGTTACTTGTCCCCAAACAGGCATGTAAATAGCTCGTTTTTCTAATCCCCAACCCCACTTAGGTAAGGTGGCGACCTCACTCACTTTATACAATTGTACCCGTTCGTTCGTATAGGCAAGTGGATTGTCCAGAACACCGTCCACCTAGGCTCCTAGCCTCATCAAACGAACAAAAAATCTCATAACATCATCAAAGCGTCAAACATGGAATACAACAGCCAAACACCAGCAATGAATACGGCCACCATCAAAGTTCTTTGCGACCCGCGACCTGGCTGTGGGTTTGAGCATCAAATTAAACATGTACTGCAGTGGAGCAATATGACATATAGTTATGGGTTCCTTCTTAAAAATTCGTTTAAAAATTAAAATTTTCATGTAGTATTTATTCACTTTTAAAAAAAAAACTGCATGATTTGTATTCTATAACTATAAATTTCATTGTTTTTACAACTTTGCGGCAATTCATGGTGCAGTGGGCCTGTGATCTTCAAAGACCCACAATAGCATATCATTTGCATGGGCTTTTGTGAACAAACTAGAAGAAGACGGAAGGAGGTGGGAATGGTATATGGGCAGCTACCCAAGTTAAATCTGTTAAGGTTTCTGTTAAGGAAGTCCAAGATCATCCTTCATCTGCTGCAGATTTTTCTGCACAAACTGATACTGCATCATCGGCTGAATTATCTACTAGTACTCAACCGTTGGACTCTTTTGAATTATGAATTTCTGTAAAGATAGAATAGACAACTGTAAGCTAATTTAATTTCTAGTTTTTCTCCACCTTTTGCTCCACTATGTTATACTGTAAATCTATATATTCAAATTCAATACACAGTGTTTTGGTAAGTTGGCCAAACACATTACAGAGATTTTATTGTTTCTAACTTGGTATCAGTCAGGAATAGCTCACGCTACTTTTCTTTCCTGGATTTGCTTCCGCATAATGTCTTCCTCCTCATTTTCAAATGATATCAATACCAGCAACTCTCTCCATCTCCCCCACACCTCACCACCAGCATCCTTCAAACTTGATGGCCCAAATTACTTGGGCTGGCAGTCTCAATTTCTTCCATTCCTTAATAGCAATGATCTTCTAGGATTCGTGGAAGGTTCTGATCCCGTCCCTGAGAAGACTAATGCTGATAATTCACCCAATCCTTCTTATACAATCTGGTATAAGAAAGATCAAGCTTTGCTTGGAATTATCTTATCCTCAATTAGTCCCAATCTTGTTGCCTCTGTGTATGGTTTAAACACATCTAAACAAGTGTGGACTGCTCTTAAAACCAGATTTTCTAGCCAGTCACGTTCTCGTATTGCTCATATGAAACGTTAGTTGCAGACTATCACACAAGGTTCAAAAACCTGTTCTGCATATCTGGAAGGTGCTAAATCCATTGCAGATCAACTCGCAGCAGCCGGGAAGTCCATTGATGATCAAGATTTAATTTCGTTCATCCTTGGAGGTCTCAACCAGGAGTTCAATCCTTTTATAACTTCTTTTAACTTTGCTTCCAGGGATAAAGACTTCACTTTTGAAGATTTCAATGCTGAATTGCTTAGCCATGAAGCACTTCTAGACACTCAACGCCCGGCAGTAGTGTCCAACACTACTTTTGCCTTTGCTGCCAATAGAAAAACCTCATTTCCACCAAAGAAGAAACTACTTGTTTCTGCTGCTCGACCACACAACTCTCAGCAAGGTCGTTCCTCAGGACAGCCTACTGGGCATCCACCTTCAGCTCAGGTCCTTACTAGTACACGCCCTATATGCCAGATATGTGGTCGGACAGGTCATACTGCTATTGACTGCTATCACAGGTTTGATTTTGCATATCAAGGACGTCATCCTCCTTCTGAACTTGCAGCAATGGTGACTGAATCAAATGTTCAGTTTGAACATCAAGTATGGTATGCTGACAGTGGAGCTAATGCTCATATAACGTCCGATGATCAAAATCTCTCTCACCAACTGCCTTTCAATGGAGGAGAAACTGTTACTGTAGGAAATGGTACAGGTTTGTTAATTAAAAGTACTGGATCCACCTCCTTACAAATAGGCAACACCAAATTTCGTTTATCAAATATTCTACATTGTCCACATGCCTCTACTAATCTTCTGTCCATTAATAAGTTTTGTTTAGAAAACAATTGTTACTTTATACTTACTGGATCTGATTTTACTGTGAAGGAGAATCAGACAAGTCGAACTCTACTCCACGGACGAGTTGAAAATGGTCTTTATCCCATTGCTGGCAACCTAAGTCTCCCTCACAAAATTCATGGTTTAGCAGCCACCATTGGAGAGAAAACTTCTGCTGAGCAGTGGCATTACCGACTTGGACATCCCTCACAGGCAGTTTTCCAGAATCTTTTACGTTCCAATTGCATTTCCCCTTTACCAGCAGCAAATAAATCAGCCTTTTGCTCTGCTTGTCCTCTCGGCAAAAGCAAGCAAATGCCTTTTCCAGATTCCACTCGACAAACTACTAATCCATTGGTTTTAGTACATTCTGACGTTTGGACATCACCCATCGCATCTATTAGTGGTTGTCGTTATTATGTTCTATTTGTAGACGATTTTTCAAGGTTTTCCTGGATTTATCCCTTGCATAATAAATCTGAAGTGTTTGCTACTCTTCTTAAATTTAAAGCACATGCTGAAAATTTATTCTCATGCTCAATCAAACAATTTCAGATTGATAATGGAGGAGAATTTTTATCTAAACAATTTATTGATTTCTTATCAAAATCAGGGATATATCATCGGTTAACATGTCCACATACCTCTCAGCAAAATGGAATAGCTGAGAGGAAACATCGTCACATTCAAGAACTTGGTTTAACGCTGTCAGCACAATCACATCTTAAACCAAATTTATGGGTTGATGCTTTCCAAACAGCAGTGTACTTAATCAATAGACTACCTACCAAAGTCCTCCAAAATCGTAGTCCGTTTCTAGTTTTAAATGGTAAAGCTCCTAGTTACTCTGAACTACGGATTTTTGGCTGCTCATGCTATCCTCTGCTAAGGCCCTATCAACCTCATAAACTTGCATATCGCAGTAAACGTTGTGTCTTTCTAGGTTATTCTAATAATAAAAAAGGCTATCGTTGTTTGGACTTAGAGTCCAATCGGGTTTACATCTCTAGAAATGTGCTCTTTGATGAGACAACATTTCCAACAAAGGATAAAGATCAGAATTCACTCAGTTCAAGTAGTGCTCTACCATCTGGCAATTTCAAGAATTTGGCAGATACAGTATTATCTAGTAACTTGTTGACTAACATTTTTAATGCTGAGTCCACCACCATCTCTACTGCTTTGTCTACTGAGGTTCCTATATCTCCTACGCATAGACCCCCCACCATAATAGACCACCCTACCGTTGACTCTCCCATACATGTAGCTCCTTCTTCATACCCTCTACCATGTGACGACCAGCAAGCCATCCAAATACACCAACCATCCAATAATACAAATCCTGCTCCTATACCTCATATGCTCACAAGATCAAAGACTGGTCACTCTAAGCCAAAACAGTTCCCTGACTATAAGGTTTTATACACCACTCGCCATCCATTAAAATTATTTTCTAGTGTTTTTAATGAGCAGAAACCTACTTCCTACAGTAAAGCAGTCTCAAATCCAAATTGGAGAGCAGCAATGGGAGAAGAATTTGATGCACTAATGGCCAATGGGACCTGGTCTCTCAGTCCTCGCCCGTCACACCCTCATATTGTAAGAAATAAATGGGTCTATAAGATCAAGAGAACACCAGATGGCAGAATTGATAGGTACAAGGCAAGATTGGTGGCTAAGGGCTTTGATCAGCGTAGTGGCATTGACTATCATGAGACGTTCTCTCCAATTATCAAGCCTTCCACCATTCGACTGGTTCTATCCTTGGCTGTCACATTTAATTGGCCTATTAAGCAACTTGATGTTTCTAATGCATTTTTGCATGGTTTCTTAGACGAAGAGGTATATATGGAGCAACCACAGGGATTTATTGATGATTCCAAACCAGATTATGTTTGCAGGTTGCATAAATTGTTGTATGGACTTAAACAAGCCCCTCGGGCTTGGTTTAGGAGACTATCTCAGCATTTACTTGACATTGGTTTTCAAGAATCTGAAGTTGATTACAGCTTGTTCACACTGCAGACCGACAACTTTAAATTATTTGTTTTAATCTATGTCGATGACATTATCGTCACTGGTTCTTGCTATTCAGAAATTGAGAATTTTATATCTAGTTTGCAGTCTTCCTTTCATGTTCGACATCTTGGAAATCTCTCATATTTTCTAGGAATCCAAGCTGCTCGTGATCAAGAAGGCTTACATCTACGACAGTCGAAATATATTTCTGATTTATTCGAAAAAACTCGTATGGTTCGTGCTCGGCCCCTTGCCTCCCCTACTATTTCTGGTTCGAAACTTTCAGCTCATGATGGTGAACTCTTAACTGATCCTACTGAATATAGGCAGGTCATTGGTGCACTACAGTATTGTACTCTCACTAGACCCGATATCAGCTACGCAGTCAATCAATTATGCCAATTTATGCATAATCCACGTGAGCCTCACTGGGGTGCTGTTAAAATAGTTCTTCGTTATTTAAAGGGTTCTGTGAATTATGGCCTGTATTATACACCTTCCTCAACTGCCTTGAATGCTTTTTGCGACTCTGACTGGGCTGGAAATCCAGACGATCGCAAGTCTACTAGTGGCTACGGTATTTTCATTGGCCAAAATCTTATATCGTGGAGTGCAAAGAAACAAAATGTTGTATCTAAATCTAGTACCGAGGCGGAGTATCGTTCTATGGCTCTAGCTACAGCTGAGCTATATTGGCTTCGAATGTTATTCCGTGATCTTCGAGTTTCTCTACCGTTGCCTCCGGTATTATGGTGTGATAACATTGGAGCAATTGCTCTTGCTTCCAATCCGGTATTTCATGCACGCACCAAACATGTGGAGGTTGATTATCATTTCATTCGTGAAAAAGTTGTAAATAAAGATATTTTGGTGCGTCATATCTCCACACAGGATCAATTAGCGGACATCTTCACTAAAGGACAAACTTCATTCAGATTTGTTTTCTTAAGATCCAAACTAATGGTTTTCGATCTCCCCATCAATTTGCAGGGGGGTGTTAAGGTTTCTGTTAAGGAAGTCCAAGATCATCCTTCATCTACTGCAGATTTTTCTGCACAAACTGATACTGCATCATCGGCTGAATTATCTACTAGTACTCAACCGTTGGACTCTTTTGAATTATGAATTTCTGTAAAGATAGAATAGACAATTGTAAGCTAATTTAGTTCCTAGTTTTTCTCCACCTTTTGCTCCACTCTGTTATACTGTAAATCTATATATTCAAATTCAATACACAGTGTTTTGGTAAGTTGGCCAAACACATTACAGAGATTTTATTGTTTCTAACTAAATCTAGCTAGGGATCAGGTGGGTATTCCAATTTTCATCCACCTTCCGCCCGCTCAATTTTTGAAAATGATCCGGCCTGCTCAGTCTCAGGCTAGATTATTAATGCACATATTTACAGTTCTCAAAATTCATAAACAAACGAATACAAAAACAAAAAATAAAGAAAACTTCTTCATCATCTCAGAATACATTGGGATGGAAGATTCCGTGAACTGACCAGTCTTTTCTCCAAGCCGCCTTCAAATGCATCGTTCTTCACCTCAAGTTTTCTCAGTTGCTCCCTATACTGAGGAACCAACTCCTTTAGAAATTGCAACTCCATGTCCTTATCCCCGTTTCCTTCCTGGCGCGGTTTGTGCTGGATAACCACTGCGCGTCTAAGAACGGTATTCTCCTGCCTAAGCTTTCCAACTTGCTCTTTCAACATCGACTTTTCTTTTCCAAGACTTTCTACCATGGCATAAGGTTGTGAACTCATGACGGTCTTCTTTGAACTCCCAAGCATTTTCGCGGTGTGATCTTTGGCGTCTTCCACACTTTTAGCATTCGTCAGTTCCTTGATAAGCAACTCGATGGATTCGGCTCTCTCATTGGGAAGATTCTTCATGATGGCCAATGGGTTTCCTGGAGAAGCAACTTTCTTCTGGTGACTCGGATTTGATTCATCAACAGTGTTTGATGCAGATGACCCTAACAGAATATCCTGCAGGCGCTTGATGGCAGCGCCTAAATCGCCTTTACGTTCTTGCAGTGATATCTCGTGAAGCTGGGCGTCTTTGTCAGAAAGCACGCCCTGGAGCAGATCAATGAGGGCGGTCACGGGAGGGTGAAACTCATGAGACCGCAAGGCTGGAGGAGAACGACAGAGCCTCTTGGAAACAACAGGCGATGGAGGAAGTTCCTCCACGAATGGCCTCTTAACTCCAGACACTGCAGAGTCGCAGACATCGTGACGATCAAGGAAGAGAGATGTACTTGGGTATAAAAAGGATTAAAACAGAAATTTGGAAAATACTCTACAATAGATTACATGAACTTTGAGTTGATCTTTGCTGTATATATATAGAGCCCACCGGTGTCTGGTTAATCCTAATCAGAGATGAAGTCTGATTTCCTTCGTTGAGTGGGAATTTGCTTGGTATGTGGTGGCAGCGCCACAGCCCATAAATGGTTAAAAAGCCCGTTATTGAGGGCTGGGCTCAAATTTGTAGACCTGATTAAGATTGCGTATTTGGGCTCACATGACCCAGCAAACAACAATATTTTACGTATTTAAGAAATAAATTTTGTTACTTATCATCTTACACACCACACATTATATATATTTTTATTTATTTTACTATTAAATTAATTGAGTTCTTCTACTCATCATTCATATACCATATATTTACTAAGAGAAAAAAAATAAAAAGATAAAAAATCATATGTAGTATGTAGTATAAAGATGATGAGTAGAATCTTTCTTTTTAATTTTGTTTCGTTCCGCCCGAAGTTTTCTACTTTGGAACAGTAATTGGCACGGATTGAGGGTGCATTCCATTTCAAGCAAGATTTCGGCCATTTCAAAGCATTTTTCGATCGGATTGTGGCTGGCCGAAATACTGATTTGGGTCCCAAATAATAGATCATGTCATTTTTGAAATGGTTTAGGTTATTTGGTATTTTCAACGGTATCTTATGCTTAAGCCCAGTATCTCCACTTGGGCTCTTTCTTTTTCTTTTTCAGCTCAAACAAAACCTTAAAACTTACATCCAGTGACCCAATCTCTAAGTCCAGTTTAAGCTTACAACCCAGCAAACGATGACTTTTTTCTGTTGTGACGAGTTTTTGTTAATAAAATTCGGATTGAGAATTAAGTATAATAGAATATGAGATTGTATGATGTATGAATTATTATTATTATTAGATCTATATGATGGTTTTTATTTTCTGTTTCTAAGTTAAATAAGCGGTAATCTATTGTTTTTGTATATATATAAAATTATTTATCGACTATTGAAATGATATGATCCAATAACTAGTCGCTAAAACAGAATTCAAGATTTTGGTCAATTCTCTCTCTCCCATACACAATAAAAAAAAGGCTTTTCCAGATATAATATAACATGTAGGTAATTTAAGAGGCCCCTCTCAACTCAGATCTTACTCGGTTTGATTCTCACACAAGAGACATGACTTAAATCGTGTTTAAAGTTTCAGTTTCACATAAATCTTTAACTTTCATGTTATTGAGTAGCGCGTATTTATAGATTAACATGATTTGATATAATTAATTATATTTATATATTTTTTAAATTATCTTTAGACCTAATATTTTTTTATATACAAAGCAAAGTGGGATTTCACGTATAGAACATTTCCGGCTCAAAACAAACCCATTTCTATCAACCTTTTTTTTTTTTGTCTTCCAAGTCACTCAAACACCTTATCCAACTTGGATAAACCCAATGGCATGATGCCACATAAGCAACAAGTATCTAAAGAGTATCCAAGCCTCGCATTCTGAAGCCACAAATTGCACATGTGGTTGACAGGTTGTCCTGCAACATTTCTTCAATAGATCAGTTTATAATAATACTTTTGAACAAAGGAAATATAATAAAATAACTAAGACCTAGTTTGTTTTCAGAAAACTCTCATCTCATCTCATCTCAATTTTATCATTATATTTTTTTCAATTTCAATACAAAATAAAATAAACAATTTAACTTTTTCAAATTCATCTCATATTCTCTCACCTAATCATTACAACTTTTTCAAATTCCAATATAAAATAAAATAAACAATTCATTTCATCTCAAAAGTTTTTATCTCATCTCAACTCCGAAAACAAACGAGGCCTAAAACTATCAAAGTGGAGAGAAAGCTACGTATTGCACATTGTTAGATCAATTTTAGCTCGGATCGGAAAATGGCAACAACCGGCATGACTTCTCTCCCACAATACAGTGGGCTAAGACCCAAAATTTCAGTATCTCCTGTCCGAAGCCTGGTCAGTGACCCCTTTTCCCATGCATTTCTATGTGTAAATGTAGAGAAATGGAGTACAGCTATTCTCCCTTCAACACACAAAAGCTAATGTTTTCAGGTAGCAATTCAACCAATGAGGCGTAAGGGAAAGGGAGCTTTGGGTGCTCGATGTGATTTCATTGGCTCACCCACTAATTTGGTGAGGGTGTGAGAAGTATTGTTTGCTATAAGATAGTTTTAATATTTGGGTAATGCTAGGTCTCCCGTTCTATTTTTTTTTTTTTTTTTTAACTTAGTGATTAAAACAATATTATTTAATAATATTATTATTTTTTTAAAAATATTTAAAAGTGTTAAAAAAATAATATAAAAAAATATAAAAAAAAACAAAAAACTTAAGTTTCTTTCACATCATTTTTTAATACTTAAATATTTTTTTTTTAAAAACAAATTTACGATATTATTAAACAACACTTCATTAATCATTCAGTAAAAAGAAAAACTGGAAAAAAAGGAGCGGGAGCTCCAGATTCCCCAGTGGGATGTCTATCATTTTTCAGTGTTTTTATTTTTTTATTTTAAGGAGAAGAGATGACTGAAAATGTATATTAATTTGTGAGGCAGATAATTGTGGCATCAACAAGCCTGATGCTATTCGCAGGAAGGTTTGGGTTGGCACCATCGGCAAACAGGAAAGCCACGGCAGGACTAAAGCTTGAAGTATGGGACTCCGGGCTGCAGACGGGTGACCCAGCTGGTTTCACCCTTGCAGATACCCTTGCATGTGGAACTGTTGGTCATATTATTGGGGTCGGGGTCGTTCTTGGCCTTAAGAACATGGGTGCCCTGTAAAAAAAATATTATCTTTATTCATCTTCTTAATTTTGATTTGACTCTAGCTAATGTGTGTTGCGTTGTTGTTAATTTATCACGTGTATTTGGTTTGACAATAACTCCTTCAACGTGTGTGTCGGTAGTGTTGAATCACTAATTGTAATGACTCGGTAAAATATAGTGATTCAAATATAAGATCTCTATTTTGATATTATATAAAATTATCATTTGAATATTATTTTTTAATATTATTATTGTTTTAAAATTTTAAAAAATTAAATTATTTATTATATTTTATATAAAAATTTGATAAAATTATAATAATGAAATAAAATAAGATAAGATGAGATGATTTATGTATCCAAATGAGCCATAATCTTTTATATTTATCTTAGCATTTAGTAACATTTACCATGATTATGCTCATTGATGGTTTTGTTCTCGCCATCCAGATCGAAGTATCACAAACCATGTCTACAAAAAGAATGATATATATATATATATACCCACTATAATATATATGCTCCTGACTTGTCTTTCAATAGTACTTACCCACTATTAAACCGTGTCATGGAATCAATCAAGGTTCTTGATTTTGGTACCAATTGTCATATCATGATTTTAGGATGTGAGCTCATTTTCCCATAAAATAAGAAAAAGGATGTGAGCTAAGCTATCTCAGAGATGAGACTACTTTTATTCCCTCTTCTTTTTTAGGTGAAGTTGGAGCATAAGCTTAGAAGGTTCATATCCTTGTTTTGAGTTGGTGAAAAGAAGATAAGGTTTTAGGTAGGTCGCATTGAGTAGTTCCACGTTGCTAAAGAGTCATGACTCATGAGGATGATGATGTGAGATAATAAGTGCTAGCTTAAGCTACCGTGCATGCGTATTAGATTACTTCTTTTATGCGCTAGTTTTGGGGATTATGATCATTTATTTGCTTTCTACCTTCCAAAATATATGTTTATATATATATATATATAGAGAGAGAGAGAGAGAGAGAGAGAGAGTTTAAATATTAAAACGCAATTAATTTATAGTTTTTACACAACAGTTTAATAAAAACAATATTATATACGATACAATTATTTCCCAACGTTTATAATAAAGCTAAATATTTCTTCAGCTGAAAAATATACTTTGAATTTCTAAATTGCTATTTCCTTTATCAATTTACACTTGAAACAACTATTTTTGATAATTTACATCTCTCAGTTTACGCATGAAATCATAAAAATGAAGGCACACAATATAATATAATATTGATATGACAATTTATATAACTTTAAGAGGAATTAGAAAAAATATAATATTTTCGTCTCTGTTAATCGACCAGTCACGTGGGCTGCCTTATGTATTTTCCTTATTTTTTTTTTTTATGTATTTTCCTTAATTTGATATAACTAATAAAGCTAAGGTGTGATAGTTTGAGGATGCAATATTCTTTTCTTATAATTTAACATAACTAGCAAAATTCAAGTAGTTCCATCACAAAAAATAAAAATAAAAATAAAAGAAGAGGTAAAGTCTTCCACACTTGACTAATTTACTAATAAAGGTCAGATGTATAGACTTCCCTACCCTAAAAAGTAACCAAAACTGTGAAATTCACTTCTCAATTTGCTTTTTTTAATTTTAGAAAGCCTCATTTTTATAAGGGAAATGATACAAACACAGTTAATTTATAGTTTTTACACAACATTTTAATAAAAACAATACTATATACGATACAATTATTTCATAGTTTTTACACAATATTTTAATAAAATATTATTATTTTTAATTTCAAAGCCATCAAGTAAATTAAATATATATTTTAAATCAAAGAGTAGTAATATTATTTTTAAAAAAACAATGCTAGGATTATTAATAATGCATGTGCATGGTAGGTGTGGTATAGGCCGCGAGTAGCAAGACTAAATTCGGTGCAATTAGGGCTGAGCACCGACCCATTCGGAGTCGGAGAGCCCATCCTCCGACTCCGACTCCGACTTTGTCGGAGGTCGAATCCGACCTCCGACTCCGACTCCGAAGTGTATAGGCTCCGCTCCGACTCCGACTCCGACTCCGACTTGTCGGAGCGGAGTCGGATTATTGGACTTTTTTTTTTCTTTTTTAACTTCATATTTGACCCACTTTTTTATAAAAAAAAAAAATTGTAGGCTTTCAAATTTTAATTTTCTCAAAATTATAATCTAAACTAATTAAACTTTTTGATTATAACAAAAAATACAACTAAATAAAACAAGTAACATACTAACATGCATTCAAAATTTAAAAATAAAAAGAAAGTCCTATTTTTACATGTACTCCCATCATCCATATCCACATCCATGATCCAAATACACGGACCACACCTGTCACCTACCATCCATCATCCACACCCATTATAATAATATTACCACTACAACAATATATGTTCTCTAAGTTCCATTCTAACAACAAAAGAAATCCAAAAGTTTCTAAGTGCCAACCAAATTAAATCCCAACAACATTTAAATACAAATTGTCCAAATGAACCAAAATAAAATAAATTACAAACTTTCAAATTACAATTGTAACAAAAGCCCAACAAATGAACCAAAAGATATTAAATGTTACAAACTTCCAAATGTTCCAACTTTCATAATGTGCCTGAAAAAAAAAATGAAAAGTAGTAAGGAAAACAACCCAACTTTAATTACATCTGAAAAATAAATTTAAACGAACATAAAAGGCATGTATATTACATCTTATTAGGAAGATGCGGAATCTTACATAGTTGTAATATATATTCTCAAAAAGCCTATTTGGAGGAATGGATACATTTAGCTTGTTTGAACTGAGATCTCTAAAATTTAAATAAATATGGTATAAACAAAGTAGAAGTAAAGAGAAAAATAAAGAGAATTAAGTATGAAGCATTTCGTATTTTAGATAGTAATTCAAACCTCAAAGGCTCAATCTGTCAAGATGTCAATCATCTTCACGAAGTAAGCTGGCCATACCAGTGATTAATTCTACATTAAGATGTTAAAATATAGGAGGTTAGTATCACAAAATGTCAAAAGCAACATATATAACAACTTAAAAAAATCTCTAAATACATTACCTGAGTCTAACTTATAACTCTCCGCATCATCAATGGCATCCGTATAATTTTGACTCAAGCATATAGGAGTGGACTCTAACCAGTTTTGCGTGCACACAAGAGTTTCTACAGTTTTAGGAGCCAAAGAACTCCTAAATGGATCCAAGACGCGGCCTCCTATGCTAAATGCCGATTCAGATGCAACGGTGGTGATCGGAATGGCCAAGATATCTCTTGCCATTAGAGTAAGAACCGGATATTTACTTGAGTTGACTTTCCACCATACCAAAATTTCAAAATTTCCCGTAGGAACCTCAACATCCTCCAACAAATACCGCTCTAGTTCAGACTTACAATCCATCAAGGATGTTGATTTCCGGTCTTTATGGAATCCCAGCAAAAATTCCATGGGATCATAATCATTCAAGGTACTACTACTACTCCCCAATGTTCCCATTGATGCACTATCTTCACCACTCCGACTCCGAGTTGACTTAGACCCAGTTACGCGGCCACCACAAAACCCTACATATTGTTCATACAAATATTCCATATCCCTCTTGAGGAGTACAACAAATTCCTCACCCCTCTCATCGCCCAATGTTTTGTTGAACCAATATGCTTGAGCAACCAATTTGTACCGTGGATCAAGAATGGCAGCAACAAACAACAATCGATTTATTTTTTCAAGATCATCCCAATATTTATTATACTTGGTCTTCATTCTCAAAGCCATTGAACTCAAGCGTTGATTACTATTGTCACAAAAAGCATTCAAGTTTCTATGAATATTAATAAGCTCTTGAACATACAAATTTGATGTGACATATAGTGTACCAGAAATACGCAGGGTGACATTATAAAATACATGAAGAAACTTCGAAAAGTTTCTTATGGTCTCCCAATCATCAGCCTCAGGAGCTCCTAGACCCTTTTTCCCATGCCCATCCTCAGACAAATAAACTCGTGAATAGGGATCCTCATCAAGTAAAAGTTGGAAGGCTTTTTGATACTTCTCAGCCACGTCCAACATAAGAAAAGTCGAGTTTCATCTCGTGGGCACATCAAGACACAAGAAACTAGAGCATGACACTTTCGACCTGTCAACACAAGACTTGAAAGTGGCAAGTCTTTGGGGAGAAGACTTCACATACTTAATCAAATTTCGGACTCTTATGATCGAGTCATCAACATCTTTCAAACCTTCACTCACAACAAGGTTTAAGATGTGTGCCGTACACCTCATGTGAATAAACTCGTGAGCTGCAACACAATCCTCACTTCCTATTTCCCTTGTTCTCAACCAATCAATAGCAGAGTCATTAGAGGTAGCATTGTCCACCGTAATTGTGAGGATTTTGTCAATGCCCCAATCAAGCATACACTCCTCCAACTCTCTCCCAATCGTTGCCCCCTTGTGGTCGCTAATCCGAACAAATGAAATAATCCGCTTATGCAACTTCCAATTACTATCAATAAAGTGAGCGGTCACACACATGTAATTAATATTTTGGATAGAAGTCCAAGTGTCGGTGGTCAGGCACACTCTTTGTTTAGTAGTCAAAAACATTTTCTTCAAGCTATTCTTCTCTTTCAAGAATAGCCTCATACAGTCACGCATTACTGTAAATCGAGAAGGAATTGGAAACCTAGGATCAAGGGATTTAGTGTATTCCCGAAACCCTTGGCCCTCAACAACCCTAAAGGGTAACTCATCCACTATCACCATTCTAGCAAGAGCTGCCCGGATTTTTTTCTTATTGTACTTGGTCATCCTTAAGTTCTTCTCTCCTTGGCCTTCAATTTTTGCTTCCGGGACCAAGAATGTTTGAGTCTTATCCAACTTACTGTTACGATTTTTGGGGCAAAGTTGGATGTGTGTTTTCATGGCTGAAGTGCCTTGCCTTTTGGGATGGCATTTCCATTGCCTCCCACAATGGTTACAAGTAGCTATAGGCTCTTCGGGATCACAATCGGGCACTCTTGTGAAGTGGACCCATATCAAAGACCTATTCTTAGGAACTCTACTACCAGGTGGAGGGCGAGGGTTAGAACAAAAGGCACCAGGAGTGCCTACTGAAGATTCGAATGGTCCATTAGACTCTTCAACTATGGGGCTGGGAGTATCAATAGGCTGTCCTGGGATCTCAGGACAAGATGCAGTTGCGGATGTAGGAGTGCTTGTGCCTTCTATATTTATGATTTAAGAACTAAAATACAACAAACAAACAATATAGTAGGTTAAGACAATCACTAAAACAGCCAACACAGCCCCAAAAACACAATACAAACTCATTAACTCAACTTGTGGATGTTTTACAATCACTAAAACAGAAATATATTTGAAAATTTTTATTGGTTCAACAAAAACAGATTCCAGAAAAACAAATAAAAAAATAAAACCCAATCATTTAACTGTATAAATCAGTACATGACAGGGGCAGTCTAGGAGCTTACTGTGGTGAACCAAGATCTGGAAGACTGGAAGGAGCACTATCAAAAGCCAAATCTGGAAATAACCATAGAAATAAATCAACATTAGCAACCTCAAATATTTGATTAAAGAACAGAGACATGAGTTTGGGTAATTACCGAGTACCGACTTCGAATCTTCAATGGGCAGTGATTAATCTATGATTGAGAGTACACCTCAAGAGGCCATTGACAGCGACGAAGGGACCTAGGCAATGGGAGAACTTCGAACAACTATGGACTTCGCAGAGAGAGAGAGGGGCTATGCGAGAGAGGGGTTGTGCGAGAGAGGGGAGGGTTGCGCGAGAGAGGGGTTGCGCGAGAGAGAGGGGCTGTGCGAGAGAGGGGAGGGCTGTGCGAGAGCAAGAGCTGTCCAAGAGAGGGGCTGCGCGAGAGGGATTCTGAAATGGGAGAGGGGGATTGGGGGAACTCGGGAACGCAGGAACCCTAAAGAGACTAAGTAAAACACTAAGTAAAACACTACGTAGCCAAGTTAAGAACTTAAGGTTAAGTAAAACACATTCAGTGAAAGTTCGCTCGAGCCAAGTAAAGTCCGCTCGAGCGAATTTAGGCAGAGAGGATCGCTCAACCCGCGCTTGACAATCTGCTCGAGCGAATTCAGGCAGAGAGGATCGCTCGACCCGCGCTTGACAATCCGCTCAAGCGAATTCAGACAGAGAGCATCGCTCGATCCTCGCTCGAAACTCCGCTCGAGCTAAGTCAGACAGAGAGCATTGCTCGACCATTGCTCGATACTCCGCTCGAGCGAGAAGTTCTATTTTCTAGACAATAACAGAGCAATATTATACTCATGAGCAAGAACTTGATTCTAAAAAGATAGAGTAATACTATATACTATATAGTAGTATATGAAATGAAGATTCAAAAAAAAAAAATTTAATATATATGAATATTACTAATACTAATTATACTGTTACTAATCCACACCATTATGGCCTATTTTATATATAATATAGTATTACTATAATATAATAGTAGTCTATTACTATATCTTATGGTATAATTACTAATACTATAGTATCATACTATTAGTATGTTAGTGATTTAATATATATATATATATATATATATATATATATATATATTAAGTCTCTAATCTCTTATACTTGATATACATATTAATATATATAAATATTAGTAATACATTATACACTAATAGTATTAGTATTAGTATTAGTTATACTAGTAGTGATATTAGTTATACTAATAGTTATATTATTATTAGTTATTAATAATACTATATACTATATAGTATATATACTATATAGTTATATATACTAATATAGTTATATATACTAATATAGTTATAGTGATTTAGTATAACTATATTAGTATAAGACTATAAGTTATAGTGATACAGTATAACTATATAATATATTAGTACAAGTTATAATGATTTAGTATAGGTATACTATAAGTTATAACTATAGTCTATATTAGTATTAGTATTAGTATTAATATAAATATTAGTATTAGTTATAGTGATTAGCATAACTATATGAATTAGTATTTGTTATGGTGATTTTAATTTAGTATAACTATATAGTAGTATTAGTCTAAATATTAGTATAACTATACTAATACTAATACTATAGTGATTTATATAGTGATTTATATATATAGTATTAGTAACTAATACTTTAGTTATTGGATAGTATTACATGTTGATGTTATTATGCATCTTAGTGTTTATAGTATATTATATATACATTAGTATTACATGTTATTATATTTATAAATTAGTAATTTAGTGTTACATGGTAGTAGTATTGTAAATTTGTAATAGTATGATATTTACCTATAGTCATATACTAAACTATTATTAGTCAATTTAGTCTATATATATATTATAGTATAAATATATTATTTAACTAGTGTATTATTGAGTTTAGCTAAATATATAATATATAATTGTATAAAATTTAAATGATTAATATATAGAAAAACAAATATATTTTTATAAAATATGTATAAAATCGGAGGCGGAGTCGGATGATCAAGTCGGATTCGGATTTGGAGGCGGACTCGGAGGCGGATTCGGAGGCGGAGTGTCGGAGTCGGATTGGAGCGGAGTCGGAGTCGGTTCATCATGGACTCCGACTCCGACTCCGACTCCGACTTCGAAGAGGAAAAAAAATCCGACTCCGACTCCGACAAGCCGGAGTCGGAGTGGAGCCGGAGCGGAGTCGGAGCGGAGCCGGATTCGGAGTCAGATTTTCGGATTTCTGCTCAGCCCTAGGTGCAATATTTTTTACTCTTTTTCATGTTCAACGTGGCATAATATAATAAGATTGTCGATAAAACAAAATTATGATTTCTTATGAATCATTTGACAATATCATAACGTTGTCTTCCTTTTCACTATCTCCGTCCATGTTTAAAAAGACGTAAAAAATGATATTTAAGGCTCAGTTTAGATTAAAAAATACTCTTATCTATTCTTATCTCATTTTGTCTTATTATTATAATTTTTATAAATTTTTATATATAATATAATAAACAATTTAATTTTTTTAAATCTCAAAACAATAATAATATTAAAAAATAATATTTTATTCAATTTTTAATTTTCATATTAACTCATCTTATTTCAACTCATTATCCAAATCTAATATTAATATCTTTGATTAAGTTGTTTTTCATTTAAAAATAAGAATACCTTTATCTAGGACTTCATTATTTCATTCATATTTGTTAATAATATGTTGTACCTTAAATAATCTCTTATTCAAATAATTGATATACCAAATTATCTGAAATTCTAATACATTAATTGATATAAATAGAGATGATAAATAAATAGGGAAGAGTTTTTTTAAAAGAAATACAAAATGAGCTGTAATTGTAGAATGATTGTGATTGAAAAAAAAAAGGGAACAGAAGCAACGAGGATAATCCAGGAACGAGCCAACAGTCGAAAGCAGGTTACATTAACGAGGGCCCATTATTAGTCAGAAAAGTGCTTTTTATTTTTTTTTGCTTTTAGAAAGTAGCCAGGGTTTATTAAAATAAACTCTCGTTTGTTTTCAGAGATGAGATGAGATGAGATGAAAATTTTTGAGATGAGATGAATTGTTTATTTTATTTTGTATTGAAATTTGAAAAAGTTGTAATAATTAGGTGAGAGAAGATGAGATGAATTTGAAAAAGTTGAATTGTTTATTTTATTTTGTATTGAAATTGAGAAAAATGTAATGATAAAATTGAGATGAGATGAGATGAGATGAGAGTTTTCTGAAAACAAACCTAAAATAAAGCCTACAAAATATACTATGAGACATGTCATGTCTTAAGTAATTGTTTTCGTGAAAGTTTTCTTTATAGAGATGTGCTACTCTACGTCTCTATGTATTTATTTTGAATGTCGTTTAGTGTAAATTGTATTTTTTTTAATTTTTAATTTCAAATATTTTTTAAATATATTAATATACTAATAGTCAATTTTTTAACTTAAAAAAAATTAAAAATAAATAAATAAATATATAAACAATCAAAATAAGAAGGTAAAATGAAGAGACATATTAACATTATTCTTCTTTATAACATTCATATTAAATAACATAAAGATAATATTGCTTTTATATATATATTTAGAATAATGATACATTTAAAATTATTTTTATAGTTCTTTATATAATCAAGTTTTAAATTAAGAATATTTATGTAAAACTATGTTTTTTTTATAAGTTATTTTATAAAATGCCTCTTATATAAAATATAACGTATATTTTTTTAAAAAAATAATTGTACGAATATCATTTTTTTATTTTTATTTTATAGAAATGAAAAAGAAAAAAAAGAAAATGAATAGTTGTCAAGATCCATATCTTCCTCTGGGACACTTTTAGGAGTTAGTTAAAGATACTTTTGGAGGATAATATTACTATTTTCTTTTTTTCTTTTTAGCTTTTAGAAAGTAGGCATGAATGACAAAACCAAAAAGAAAAAAAAGCTATCAAATGTGGTTTAGAGATATGTTTTCTATGCATCATTTCAAATTTTAGATAACGTGAGGAAGACGATTGCTATATCTACTTCTAGAAGATCATAGTTTTACCTTAGCCGTGAAGAAAATCCTTTCAAAGTTGTTATAAGAAAATGATAAGAAAATTTGCAAAATAAAATCAGGGCATAATATATATATATTATATTTGCAAGATAATATTGAAAAACATATGCGTAATATATGTATGTGATTTTAATTCTTAAAATGATTTTTTTTAAAAATATATAACTGAATAATTATTAGACTGTTGAATATATTTTTACTAATTATGTTTTCAATTATATCATTTTGAATTTTGAATTTTTATTCAATTTAAAATCTCTGTCAAATTTATTTTTAGGTTTTCTAATGAAAATCTGATGTAGCCATGTGGCTAAAAATAATAAAATCTTTGAAAATATAAATTAGTTTTTAAAAGTTAAAAAAAACAAGTTATTAAATTATAAAAAAAAATACCTAGCCGCATCACCTGTTGCCAGCCAGCCAGCCAGCCAGCCAGGCGCGAGGAGGCGGTCCACAGATTTGTTGGGTTCCATCTGCACAATATTTTTTTTAATCAACTTAATAATTTTATTTTTTAAGTTTTGAAAATCTATCTTATTTAATTTATTAATAATAAAAGAGAAAAATATTTTTGAGTAATTTTATATGTTATATGTTATTTTTATTTATAAGACTCATCTTATTAATTTTTTAAAATTTAAAATTTAAAATTTTTAGCATATTAAATAATTAATTTTTTATAAATATTTTTTTTAAACACAGGTATCATTTCTCAAACGAAAAAAACAACGGTCAGAAGTCCGAAGTACCCAAGTCCTCTCGTCTCTGGTCCGGTCTTTTGTCCCACTAAAAAAGCTTGAACTGGCAGGAAAATAGAGTAATAACTTCGGTGCTAAATGCACCTTCTCTGCTTTGGATGCTTCTCTGCTCTCATCGGGTCTCGAGCTCACCTCTCTCTCTCTCTCTTCTTGATGTTTTCTAAAAGCATGAAGAGGGTGGGGGCTTCTCTTTGGAACTTGGAAGGCTTTTCTACGCGGAGAGGATACCTCCTTTTCGGGTCGTCGTTTTCAAACGCAACCCAAACATACTAGTACTACCGGTAGTAGTCTGTTTTCTGTGCTTTGCTGAGATAAATAGTGGTCTCTGTTTCTCACAGTTTCCATGTCAGAACCATTGTTTTCTTGTCATTTTGTATTTTTTCACGACAAGTAAACGAATCAGAAGAAGAAAGAAAGAAATTTGTTGAATTTTAGAAGAAGAAAGAACTTCTCTTCTTCTAAAATTGCCATTTTTAATTGCTGATTTTGTTGCCTTATGAGCCTTGGAGATTTCGGAACTGCGAGATTTTGTTTACTATTCCTTATGCCTTGTTCTTTTGAGCCTTTGATGGGCCAGTAGTAGAGTTGCTAATTCGGGATTTGCCGATTTGGTGTGGTGGGGTTTTCATACTTCGGTGCGAGGATCAGTATTGGTCGAGTATACTTGGGAAATCAGCGACGCTAGCGCCACCCATTTTGGTGATTATTTTCTGGCAGCTTTGTGGGTATGTGACATTTTCGACGTTGAATATTTGAAAATGGCTATTCTTTTTTGCTTACCTTTTTGCCTTATTCGGGTCACTGAATTACCAGAATTTGCTAGGCATATATTGTGAGAACAGAGACTGTAGGATTTTGAAGACGAATTCAACATATAAAACTCGAGATCCACTGGATTATGAAAATCTTGGAACTAGATAATTTATTTACCAATCCTCATGCATGGCTAGAACTCCAGAATTCAAACGTGGAGGGTTTTAGATTGTCTTTGTACAATGTGATGGTCATTTGAGCCGGAAACGGCTTGAAAAGTTTAGGGGCGTGAGAATTTTTTTGTGTGTACCCTTTCATAGTCAGTATCATTTGTGTGTATAGAAGCAGAGAGAATTAACCTGCATTTGTCTTTATTCTTTGTGTTTATTTTCAGTTGAACTAGATAGCATAAACTCTACTTTGCTGTCGCACACATCGAGCAAAATGGGCTGTGTTGCGTCAAGGATTGATACGGATGAGAGGGTGCAGATTTGCAAGGAGAGGAAGAAGCTAATGAAACAGTTGGTTAGGTTTAGGGGAGAATTTGCTGATGCCCTATTGGCTTACTTGAGAGCATTGAAGAATACTGGAGTGACCCTTCGGCAATTCACAGAGTCAGAGTCACTGGAGCTCGAAAATACCTCCTATGGCCTGACATTGCCTCCCTCACCACCTCTGACATTGCCTCCTTCCCCTCCTCCGCCTCCTTATTTAAGAAAGAATGAAGAAAATAATTGGAAGGAAAAAGTTCTCCAAAAAGAAAGCATAGAGATTGAAGAGGATGATAGTTCTACTCCATCTAGTCCACCACCTTTTACAACCCAGGGCTCATGGTCCTATTTGGACCCTTTTGGGTCTTCTTCACAACAGCATCATCTCAAGAAGAGTGAAGTGGTGGAACTAGTTGGGGATGAAAAGTGGGCTGAGACTAAGACAGAATTTGACGAAGATCAGAAAGAGGAAGCTGATTTGAAGATTATTATGAATCCACTTCTTGATAAGCCACAGCCTGTAGAACTGGTTGATGATAATTCATCAACAATGAGCTGCTGCACTAAGGACACTGCAGATATCACCATGGTGGTAAGGAGGAGCAAGAAGACCTTGGAGGGTATTGTGAGGGAGTTAGACGATTATTTTCTTAAAGCTTCAGCTGCCGGAAAGGAAATAGCTGTTGTTGTAGACTTTAATGGAACAGACAACTTCCTGTCGCAGTGCTTCAAAGAAAATGATAGTAAATTCATCTTCTTTCAACAATCTAGCATTTTTCTGATGTTTTCTGGTTTCTTCTTTATATGTTTTCCCTTCATACTTGGTACATACTTCTGAAGAGGAAGTTTCACTTGATAACATTGTCTTTTTTCATGATTTTGTCATGATCTTTGTGTACAATCACCACCAATATTATTATTCTGATTGTATGAAAACCTCCTCATATTGACATCTCTGTTAAGGATTCTGTGCCTTCTGTTACTATTTGTGCAACAGTTCAAGCTTCCAACCATTGTGGAGGCATTTTTCATTCCATATCAGTGATTGGACTATAGCTTCTTCTGAGTTTAAATGATTCAGGCAAACAAGCATCATTAGAGGCTATCGATATGTGAAGTTTATCTCATGCCAACTAAAAACAAATTCGCGCATCTAACTACTTTTTATGGGGAAATAAACCAGTTACAAGTCAAACTCACTAAAAAATATTTTTTTATTGGAACCAGGCATCTGCGACTAATCCCGGGGTGGTGCGTGGGCCCTCGGTAAGAAGTTTCTGGCAAGTGCACCTTGGGTAATTCAAGGAAAATTCCCCTAGTCCGATGGCCCCAAGAGTGTGAATGTGGAGATTCAAAACATAATGGATTCAAAAGTGAATTCCCATATTTTGACTTAACATGTGGAATC
The DNA here is from genome assembly GCA_029856935.1 of Cyclocarya paliurus. Taxonomy (NCBI): domain Eukaryota; kingdom Viridiplantae; phylum Streptophyta; class Magnoliopsida; order Fagales; family Juglandaceae; genus Cyclocarya; species Cyclocarya paliurus. The sequence goes on from CM056951.1 coordinate 23,539,053, forward strand.
TCATGTCTAACCCATTAATGAGCAACTGGAGTGACAGTTTCTTTCTTTCATCCTTGTTTTCTTGTATTCAGAAGTATAACACTGGAGCATGGATTGATTTCTCGTTATTTTCTATGCAATACTTTATCAATTATTTGATTGTCACTGCTGTTTCTATTTCTTTTGTTTCTGAGATCTAAGCTTCAACTCCCCTCTCTTCACTTGGTGCCTAATATGATCATTTGTGAATAGTTTGTTCAAAGAAATCTTGTTTTGGTTTAATTGATTTCTGCTCAAAGTATGGCTTTATTCTTGTGATCCTTTCCACAGATTATTTTAGCTATCAAGTTCTGTTGGAATTTATTGTTACTCCATCATTACATAGAAGAACTGGACCATGGATTGATTCTTCATTATTCTTTATGTAATGCTAAACCAATCAGATGATCATGACTATTGTTTGTATTTCTTTTGTTTCTGAGATCTAAGCTTCATTTCCCCTCTATTCACTTGGCGCCTAATATGATCATTTGTGAATATTTTGTTCAGGGAAATCCCATTTTGATTTAATTAATTTCTACTCAAAGTATGGCTTTATTCTTGTGCTTGTGATCATGCCCGCTGATGATTTTAGCTATCTCGTCCCTGTTGGAATTTATTGTTATTCTATCATTTACAGGGAAGAACTCTGCAAAGGTCTTTAGTGCATTGTCTTGGAGTTGGTCTTCCAAGTCTCTTCAGGTAACCAAAGAGGCGGTTCAGCTTTGTGGCTCTAGTGAACCATGCAGGCCTGGAGCTCATTGCATCACACTTAAAAAACTTCATGCTGCAGAACAGAGACTTTACAAGGAAATGAAGGTAAGATCCTCATTGGACAACTAAGTTCAACTAGTAAGCATGTGTGTTCTTTGTCAGCATCTGGTGCATATACCTAAAAAGTTCATAACTTTAATTGGCATAACTTTGTGAAAGTTTTTTTTTTTTTATAAGTACAATGAGCTTCCTCTGAAAGTTAAGAGTTCTCTATGGCATTGTGGCATGAAACGCCTTCAAAATGATCCCCGTTTCGAATATTCTCTCCTTTTCTTTGGAAGGTAATTTGAATCTCATGAAACATACAGAAGCTATATCTATAGATATTATGATATATGGCATATGTTCACAGTCACACTGGCAGGGTTTTTTCTCACAGCTGCATCTTTCTGTTCTGATGCATGCTTGGGATATTGCAAAATTATTGTAGTTCACACACTCATTCGTGTATATCACATGGTATAAGTTACTTGCTGGGTATGTCTCTGGCTAATTTGCATTTTTGCCCATTTTTTGATCAATAATACTTGTTTACTTATAAAAAAAAAAGGTGTGTCTCTGGGATGATATTGACAATCGATGACCTCGATTTACTCTTTATATATATATACACTTCTGGGAAAGTTATTGAGCCAATATTTCGGCACTTATTCCAGGATTGGTTATATGTCTTGCATAAAGAATTGCTATAACCTTATACTATTTTTTTTTTTTATGTTTCTTCTCCGTACTTTGTAGTTGCTAATGATATATTTGATCATCACATTGTGTAGGAGGAAGAAATTACCAAATTGGAACATCAAAGGAAGTCCTTCATGCTACAGAAACAAGAGGATGAGAATCATGACTGGACCAAGACTGAGAAAACTCGATTAAGTGTTGAGAGTTTGGAGGCTGACATGGTACGTCTGCAACAATCAATTAGTAGGATCTGTTCATCTATATTGGAGCTTATAGATGAGGAGCTGTACCCTCAGCTGGTAGCATTGACTTCTGGGTAAGTGTTGTAGACATCATCAATATCTAATATTTGCACTCTTTTGATTACCATACATGGTTCTGTATCGATTTTAGAGCTTCCTTTCCATTGGACACAAGGAATTGTATTACTTGCAATTATAAAAAAAATAATAGTATTACTTGCGAAAGGATGCTCTCCTGCTTTTAAAAATTTGAATAATGGCACCCCTCGACTCAAAACTACTGGAATTGATCAAGAATAGGTTAGTTATTGTACATTCCCCTGCCTTGTAATGGGATATTCAACAGGCCTTAAATTCGGGTAGGTGGGATTTTGGAATATATATATATATATATATATATTGTATCCTCTACATCTGGCCAGAGAATCATATTGAGATCATGATTTTGCCCCCAATATTATCACTGATGCTTGAATCCTTATGTAGGTTGATGCAAATGTGGAAAACAATGTATGAGTGTCATCAGGTTCAGATAGATATCTCCAAGCAGTTGAATCATATGCATGATAACGCAATCACAGACTTCAGTACAGATTATCATCGCCAGGCAACAGCTCAGCTTGAAACTGAAATCTCTTACTGGTTTAACAGCTTCTGCAAACTCATAAAGTCTCAAAGAGAGTATGTAAGAACCCTCTGCAGGTGGATTCAACTCACTGAACACGTCACAGATGGCCATCAGCACAGTGGTTTCTCATCTGTAGTCCACAGCCTCTGCGAAGTTTGGCAGGTTGCCCTTGACAAGTTACCTGATAAGGTTCTTCTGCTGATCTTACCTTGGATATTACTAAGTTTACTGATGATCTTTGATCTGGGTGCTTAATATAAATATTCTCAATTCATGGCAAACCTACACACACAGTTATGTCTTTCACCTATTTGGTCAGAGTTATTGGAGTCAACCATCTAGCAAATTAAATTGCACCGGGTGATTTAACTGATGAACTTGACATCAAATGATAATGTCAACCCTAGACATTTATATGGCTCAAAACAAAGATGACATCATTTTGTTCTAACTATCGAGATTAATTTGAAAATCTTAGTTCGAGGTGAATGCTAAGCCCATTATTGCCTTATTGGACCCATCAGTCTTTGCCTGGATATCTGTGGTTGGGGTCGCATCTTGACATTTGTCTAATTCTGATAGAATGTCATCTCTTTTTTGGTTGGGGAAAATATTACAGACAAATCACATTAACATCGGAGTAAATTTTGAGCGGTTAATTCTATTTCGTGATTGTATACAGTTGCTTTCTTTCAGTCTTGTAAGTATATAGATAATATAATTGCCTGATCTTCAGCTATTGAGGCTAAGAGATCCATGCCAGGAGTTCCAGAAACAGCTAGTCTTGATAGATGAGGTCATTCAAGTAATCTCCTAGCTTTAAAATCAGAATATATCATTATTTATAAAAATAATGTAAATGAATACTCTTGAGGGTGCAATCTAATGGGCAAAGGGTTTTCTTGGGAAGAGATCTAGACCAGAGATCTTGGGTTCAATAGAATTCTTGTGGATTATCCGATAGACAGTTCAAGTGGGTGGGGTGGTGTTTCCGGGATTTATTCCCAGGGTGGGTCTGAAGGGCCCTACCTTGATAAGTATACGATATGCAACCCATGTGGAACCTTGGTGAGGTTGTCACAAAAAATGTAAATGATTATATTATTCTCATGAAAGAATTCTTGGATGCTGCAATTCCCTTTTATCGAAATGATCTGGTGGGGATGCTAGAAAATATCACCTGTAATAAATTTTTGCAATTATTCCCATTTTACTTGCAAAAAAACAACCTTGTAATGTAGAGAATATCTACTCCGATTTTTCACATGGGGAAGTTACTCTATTTGATGTTCCATTGTAGGGAGCCTCAGAGGCCATTAAAAGCTTCTTGTCTGCCATCCACTCTGTACACCTGCAACAGGTGGAGGAGTACAACCTGCAGAAGAAATATGAAAAACTTGATAGAAGAGTGCAAAAGGAGTCACATTCGCTAGTCGAATTGGAGAAAAAACTTGAGGGAAGCTTTGCTGATGAAAATACAGTCTCCAATTTGAGCCCTAAGCATCCGCTATCCCTGAAGCGTGCCAAAACCGAAGTGTTAAAGAAGCAAAAAAACATTGAGGAGGCCAAATATCTTAACTCAGTCCATGTTACAAGGGCCATGACTTTAAAGAACTTGAAAACAAGCCTTCCTGTAGTATTCCAGGCATTGATGGCATTCTCACGTGATTCTGTTCAGGCTATGGAAGGCTGTTCACAACCACGTGAAACTGGGAGTTAGCTGTGATGTTGCATCACAAAACTCAACAAACTGATTACTTTTTCAGATTATAAGATGAAGTGAAAGACCTTGTTCTGGGACTATTCAGTCAAATCACAGCAAAATTCCGTTTATAGTAGCAGACATGATTGCTGTCTTCACAACACAGGAAGAATGCTGGGATAGTGTCTGCCTTATAATGAGATATTGGTTTTTCTGCACATGGATTCTGATGTAATTGCGCCATGTAAGTGGGTGTTTGCATTTACGTGGAGATGAAATACCCCTATTCATTGCTTTCAGCTTCTGTGCATTTGAAAACGCGTCATCTTATTCTCCATTTTGGAACTCTCTCTCTACCTGCGTGTAGTGTGATTTTCTAGTTCTTGTTAGGAGGACGTGGGATCAAACGCAAGGGATGCACAGACACGTCTCAAGATAGTTTGAATAGAGTCTGAAACATAGCTTGAAACATTTTGTTGATATTGAAAAGATGCTTTAATTTAAATTGAAGGCTTTTCTGAATAATTTTGGTAATATGGTCCGAAAAATTGAGTTCCATCTTGAACTCAAAACTGAATAATCTAGGTAAGAGATAATCCAAGCACAATTTACATTCAAAACGAACGTTCATGTCATGCTGCCATGTTGGTTTTCAATTGCATCAGACGTCATTCCCTTCTTGGTTTTCAACTGCAGAAGAAATTTAGAGTCGTTTGTTTTTTTTTCTTTAATAAAAGGCTCCTTGTTATAGTTGTTTTTCTGGTCACAGAAATGAGATGGCCCGTTATAATTTCCAAACAATCATTCACCACCCCGGTATGAAAAACGTAGAGCTTTGTTACTCACATAACCACACTTATTTTTGTTTTATTTTTATTTTATTCATGCTAAACTAATTGAGTTTTTCTACTCATCATCTCTACACTATATATTTGCTAAGAAAAAAAAATAAAAATAAAAAATCATGTATGATGTAAGTCTGATGAGTAGAATTTTTCTTTTAAAAACAACATTAAACAACATATTTATTTTTCACATTTTTTAAATATTTTTAAAAAATAAAAAAATACCAATACACTAATAATAATCACTTTCTTAACCAATAATAAATAAATAAATATATGAGCAGTTAAAATGAGGGAACAAAATGAAGGACATATTATCATTTTCCATAACGAAAAGCAGAACCAGCTGTTTTATTCTACATAAATGATTATAAGTTGGAGCTTTTACGTTACTGATTCCTGTTTTTTCAAGCAACAATACGTTTTAAGTACGGAATTGACATTGTTCCTACACTTCAACATGGTCCCAATCTAAAGAAAGTCTGTCTTCAAAATCACATCCTAACTGTTGATGCCTGTTGTTGGCTAACCTGCTCATCACATCGAGACCTGCCACAAAAGGCTAGCATCAGATGATGAAAAGCTGATGTAAACATTTTTATCCTTCAACTGCAATCATCTTCATAGTTCCTATAGACACAGAGCGACAAGCATATGGCTTGTTGAATTTGATAGTATATTCTTCATAAATAGGAAAATTCTATTCGTTAAGATGATTAGAAAGAAGTTGATCTTCCTTATCATTGAAAATAGAAGCCAAGGATTAAAACGAACAATTTGGAAGCCTGAAGAGTATTTTTTTTTAACCTTGAAACCAAGAATGAATTATTTATTACTTCTAATATTTACATAAAGTCGCCAGGGAATATGTGCATGCTGAGGAAGTATGATAGCTATACCTTCGATAACTTTGTAGAGAGAAGACCACCATCTATCTGCAGAAACCTGGTACATATTTAACGTCTCATCTATGTTACTGTCATGCCTCCCCGCCAAAACTCCCTCCAGTGTTATAACTGCATCCTTTGTTTGCATGAGTATGTTGTTCGTGTCTTCAAAGTTTGACCTCTGAATATCGTCCCATGCAGAAGTGAGGCTGGCAGCTAAGGCAAACTGAGCAGCAGCAGCCCAGCGGGAAGAGGCCAGCTGTCTCCTCTGGCCATCTAGCTGCTTGCTTTCTTCACTGATGGACTTGTCTTCTTTACCAGTTCCCAGTACTAAGCTACGTAAATACTGAGCATTTGCAGTGCCTGTACTTTGGACCATCCTGGAGAATGCGCTTCCATCATTCAATAGAAGGTCCTCTGGTGTATCATATTCTAAAACCTGAAATGAATGTTTCAGGGTCTTAACTGATTGGAAATAATTCAAAGATCAAAATTCATGTCAGCTTGTTTTGGATGATTCTTGGGTTTGGCTGCTCAATGTCGTTTAATGGATCCTATTAAGTTGCAGGGTTAGCATTCTTCTACAAACCCAAATATTCCTGTCAAGTAGGAAAGAGAATTTCTGTAGGAATTGCATGATACCTGACCAGCATCAAGAAGAAGAATTCGGTCGGAGTCAATGATAGTATTTAGCCTGTGAGCAATAATGAGCATTGTGCAGGATTTGAATTCTTCACGAATGGTTTTCTGGATAAGTGCATCAGTTCTAACATCAACAGCTGCAGTTGCTTCATCAAGAACTAGAATTCTTGATCTTCGCAACAATGCTCTAGCAAGACTTAGCAGCTGCCTTTGTCCAACGCTGAAGTTTTCTCCACCCTCTGAGACCTTGACACATGAGTGCTTTCCGTTAGCATTTGTATTCTCTGGACATTTATTTTGTATCTTTTGCAAAATGAAGTTGGTGTTAAGTGCCCAGATTTTCTTTTTCCCAGCACATGGAAAGAAGAAAAATACATGTTTTTGAACCATATTGAAATCTTTATTAAAATGACCTAACCCATTTGAACATGAATTGGCAATCACCATTGATAATCAATAATATCCTACCATCAAAAGTGAATAAGAATATATTAACATGGAGAACAACCTATGACCTGCATACTAATTAACTATGGACGATCAGTCTTATACCTCAGCATCAAGACCGAAAGAATTCCTCCTGATAACATCCTTTAGATGTACCCTTACCATAGTGAAATCTTTATTAAATGACCTAACCCGTATGAACATGAATTGGCAATCACCGTCGGATAATTATAATATCCTACCGTTGAAGGTGAATAAGAATATATTAACATGGAGAACAATCTATGACCTGCATCCTAATTAACTAGGGATGATCAGTCTTATACCTCAGCATCAAGACCGAAAGAATTCCTCCTGATAACATCCTTTAGATGTGCCCTTTCTAAAGCCTCCCAAAGGTCAGCATCACTGTGCTCACTGAAAGGATCAAGATTTAATCGCACGGTTCCTTGAAAAAAAAATATATATAATGCATTAATGATGCACTTCAATTTTCCAAATTTTGAAATAACATATTCAAACTAAAATAAGGCATACAATGTCATCTAACAAAATTTGCGCCTAGTTCAAGTTAACTAGTGTAATATGGTTTGGCTGCTTGCAAAATGGGGCAGACAGAATGATAAAAACACACGATTGGTTTTTTTAATAATCCATTAAGGATAAAAATCGGCACACACACACAAACATAATGATACAAGTTTAAAGAGCAATACTCATAACAATAAGAAGGACAAGAAGCAATCCTAGAGACATTGACCAACGCACATAAGGATAAGCTGTCTCTCTTCGGGAGTGGTTAGGAGTGTAATAACATATTGCACCATACAAACAAGCATTCAATTTGTGCAAAAAGCGTTTCTGAAATGCATCTTATAATAAGGAAAAATCAGAAGGAAAGCCATCTTATAATTGAAGACCAAAGAGGCATCAACTTACCACAATTACAAAGTCAAAGATTGAAAAATACTAAACATTTCCCATGTTGGAAAAAAAATAACCACAAGAGGAGGAAATAAAATCATGTCATTGTCAAAAAAGCAACATAGGGCTATCTAATTATGCATACCTGAGAATAGAACTGGTGATTGTGGAATGATTCCAAGAACTTTCCGCAAATCTGTTAGTCCAAACTTAGCAATGTCACAACCATCAATCAAGATTCTCCCTCTTTCCATTTCTACAATCCGAAATAGTGCATTAATCATGCTCGATTTCCCTGCACCTGTTCTTCCAACTATTCCTAGCTTTTCGCTTGGAGGAACTGTAAAGGACAATCCATGTAAGACTGGAGGAAGTTCAGGCCTGTAGCGCATGAAAACATCCTCAAATTTAATCAATCCTGATGAAGGCCAACCAGGTGGGGGACGGTTGCTCTCAATGATAGTTGGGGCTTCAGAAGGCAAATCTATATATGTGCCAACACGCTCAACAGAATTTAAGCTATTTTCAGCTCTACTTGCTTGTCTCAGAACGCCACTCAATAGATTTGTTATATTTAATGTATAACTGAGAAGTAGACCCATCACAGATGCAAAAGCCACCTGGTTTTCCTCTCTTGCATTCTGCAAGACAGCAAAGGTTGCTATCAACCAAATCATGATGCCTCCTAATGTTTCCAACCTTATGGTGAGCCAACGATTTGAACTAATATTTGCAAGAGTGAATCTAATATTATTATCCATTGACTTCCCATTAATGTTGGCCATCCTGTCATATGCTTTATATGCACGAATGGTTGACAAACCATTTAATGCTTCTCCAAATTGTGCATAAACAGGGGATCTGGTAATGGAATCCAAGCGTTTCACTTCACGGGATGTGCTCTGTAACAACACATATACGTTCACAAAATATGTGGAATAAGAACTCGTTATAGAAAGCGAGACTATGTCAGACAGGCAAAACAGCAGAAAACAATCAAAATAGTAAAATGTTGAGCCTACCTGATAGTACAGATATGCTGCATAAAACAAGATCAGAAGCGGCATTATGGACCACAGGGATATTGTGCTTACGGTGCCAATCAGAACAAAAGTTGAAAGAAGCTGCCATACTTGACCCAGAAACATATTCACAAAATTGGCGACATTGCGATCTATATCACCCAGATCCTTTGCAAACCTATTGATTATCCGTCCAGTTGGATTAGTGTGGAAGAATATCATTGGAGCTCTAAGAACAGAATGTAGCATAGAATCATGCAATCCTTTGGCAGCACGAAGACTCGAAATGATCAGCCAAAAGGAGTTTCCAAGTGTCACGGCTACCTGAATCCATCAATGGGTGAGCAAGCCTTTAAACTTCATTACAATTACAGATTAATCTTCTTCATCTGTTTTATAATTAATGTCACTCTAAATTCTAAAACGGATGGAAAGGGAGAAGATAAACATTTTCCATTTCCTTATTTAAGACGCACCTGGCCAAATGAAAGAAGGGCATAAATAAGAATGTAATAGCCAGGTTTGTAACTCTCAGAAGTGCTTTGATTGGTCCAAACACTTAACCATGTGCTACTTAAAACACGAAGAACTTCCGTTAATATATAGCAGATGAAGAGAATCATAACTACCCATAGGCCACCTAGTGCATTTTTGTACCTGCAGATTGGAGCAATGTAAACCTATCAAGTTATAATAAACCAATTGACAAAAAAACAAAAAACATTAAATGATAGATTGGTTTACATAAAATAGTCGACTTGGGGAAGGAGGCTCATTAGAGTGGCCATATCAAGGAAAAGTACTCCCATGGCCCTTTTACACCTAGAAACCCATAACACGACTACATGGGATTGGCCAAACAAATAAATCTTCACATTCTTCTCTATTATGAGGCACAGCAGAAAGGCTCTTGTTCACAATTTTCTAGTTATTGGTCATCCAAAAAATAATTCATTAAATGAAGTGGACGTCCAACCTCATAGCAACTGAACAAACCCATACTCCAACTTCTTGGGGGTTGACCACACGAATTCTTTTCTATTTTCTACCATTCTTCTCACTAAGAGGAATCAGTGAAAAATTAGGGGTCATGCTTTTCCAGCATAGCTACTGCTGATGAAGGAATTTTAAATCTTTAATTTTTCTTTAAAAATTTTTCTACTTCAATTTGTTTAGATATATGTTTTCTGATGATAATTGACCTAAATCATAAGAAATGACTTGTGCAGGACACCTTGTTTTGCTTTGATAACAAAAAGGGGGGCATACAGGATTATTGGAATTGAGTTTGGAACGATTAAAGAGAATTAAAATCCAAGAATCAGCAGACGCTTGCTACTAAGTTGCATACAATGATCCAGATATTCTTTCTATTTCTCATCTCCTTAATTCTTTTAAAACCCATTGCTGCCTTGCTTATTTGACCCATACACTCCACTTGTAAGCCATGTATCTGTGGAGCTAACATAAGTACTTTATAATTTTAAGTTCTAACATTTTCTTGAGTTGGTCTAGTACGTGTTTCCACATGCTAGAGCATGTTTATGTTCACACTCCCACAACTCTTCTGTAAATTACTTCAAATTAGATTAAAGAGGGGTTTTAATTGTTGTTCTTGGGCTGGTAAATGCAGGTGGATAGGGTCATTAATTCAGAAGCATAGCATATCTTTGATTTTGTCCATTTCTGGTCCACTAATTCAGGGGAACTTCAGAATCAGCATATAGATTTGTGGGTAATATATGAAACATTATGTCTTTTGGTTTGACAATCATGCTGGGCTCTTCATGGGTTCAATACTGATACAGCTCCTTTCAAGAAGAGCATGTTCTACCTAGGATGAAATGTCGCATTTTCATTATTCAGCTGCATCCAAGGTTCCAGAGTAGACTATAAGGCTTCAGAGACATATTGGAACATTATTTTGATTTACTGTAGACGTTATAATTCAGAAAGGTGTAGAAAAAGGGATTTAACACTAGTTTTGTACCGAGTTTTGTCCGTATCAGAAATATCCATCAGAATGGCTGATCAAAAGATTATTTTGAAGGTGTTAAAGTATGTATTTTACCTCATTAAAATGCCCCAGCTGACAACACCCGTTTCTCTTTCTTCTTGTTTGATAAGCACAGATTTCTGTCCTTTACCTTTCTTATTATAGCTTGTATCTTTTTGAAGATCATTCTCTAGTCCACTGGAAGCTGGTTTAGAGCTTTTCTGATCGTATTTTATTCCATCTTCCTTTTCCGCCTCTTGTTCTTCCATTTCTCCAGCATTCTCCATTAGTTTCTGGAATAGAACTCCATTCTTCGACAACTCCTCAAAGGTTCCATCCTCTTTGACCATGCCTTCAGACACCAAAATAATCCTATCCACCTGGGGGAGAAAATGTAGCTGGTTGGTGACAAGAACCCGGGTTTTCCCTTGCAGCTCTTCCTTCACACAGCTATTAAAAACCTGGAGATGACTACAAATTAAATTAATTCAAAATGATCTCAACAACTAGTTTTTAAATATTGATTCACTACAAAAAGTCCTACTATTTGTTTTCACAGTTGCAAGAAACTTGAAAAATTGGATTTCCTCCCGGAATTGCAGAAATTTATTTACCTTTCAGATTTAATGGTTTACCTGAATAGAATTATACTAAAAAGCCATTTCCTATTCTAGTGATAGAATGTAATTAAACCTAATTTCATACTACTAAGCAAAATATTAAGTGATCTCATACCACTAAGTGTGATAATAAGTGATCTCAAGCCATCCCTTAAAAAAGAAGCGATCTCATACCACTTGACAATATATAATACCTGTCGAGCAACATGTGCATCAAGAGCACTTAATGGATCATCGAATATGTATACATCTGAATTAGAATATACAGCCCTGGCCATGGAAACTCTCTGCTTTTGCCCACCACTGAGGTTCACCCCTCTTTCACCAATTTCTGTGTAATCATAGCCCTGAGAAAAATATGTTAAAATATGTTAGAATGATAAATTTAATACAAATATTTCATTTCATAAATTGGAAAATTTACTCAACAGGAAGTAAGTCGAGATCATGCTGTAATGCTGTCACGTCAATAGATTTCCAGTACCGTGCGGGTTCAAATTCTGAGCCAAATAATATATTCTCACGTAGCTGTAAGAAAATGCATTTAAGTCAGGAGATTCATGGTCATGAGATATTAATCCAGAGTATAAAACAGAAGTTTAAGAGTAGTACAGAAATAGGTGATGTAGTGTCAATGAGAATACAAGCAAGCTGCACTCACAGTCGCATTGAAAATCCATGAAACTTGAGGTACATAGGCAACAGTTCCTCTGATTACTACGCTTGAATCTCCCACAGAAGGTAGCTCCCCAAGCATTGCCGATATGATTGATGTCTTGCCTTCTCCGGTACCACCAACAACTGCAACTAAGCTGCCAACTGCTATGTCCAAATTGATATTTGATAATGTGGGCTTATCTGCCTGGATAGAACTGCAATGTTAATGCTAATTCAAACCGGAAACAAGAGCATTTGAGAATCAACAGAGTCTATAACATCATCTTAAAAACAAGATCTAATGGATAGGGGTGAAAACTTCGCCTTCAGTGTCAAAATGTTGCTCAGTATCATGTGTATTCTTTGTCCAGAGCGCCTATCAAGTGCAGGGTCTTAACTCATGTATTTTGACTAGTTTTTATGCCTCCATCTTTGTTTTTCTGTCTTGGATTTCAAGTTCATTGTGAGTCAAGCCCAGTGACAAAGGTAAAGACTTAAAGATTCAAGTAATTTTTCATTTTGGCCTAGAATTTATCTTGAAAGTTTCATATTTTGCTTGGGAGAAAAATGTTGGTTAATGTATATGAAAGTATTTAGGTCCTACGAGCAGTGCACTTGCTCAGGAAAGGATGTCCTTTCCTTCTGGGGAAGGGTTGAGGCCTCACAAACACTTCCACCCTGTTTAGAATGTCTAATATTCCACACGCACTTGCCCAACGATCAAATCAATCAGTGCTGCTCATCTCAAGTGACCTTCTGTGTTTTCAATCATGGTAAAACATTTCTTGACCTCCAAAAAAGAGAATGTTTCTTCTTGTGTCTTTATTTGTGATGAAATCCTTGGCTTACGTCGTAGTCATCTAAAGTGAGGAACAACCCACTGTTGGGGGAGAGGAGTTCTTGACACCAGCATTAAGGGTACAAAAGATGGAATAATATATAATTGTCTACATTAAATCAAAAAACTTCAATAGTTTTGACAAAAAATTTTTTAACCTGAGATTCTAAATACGGCCCATAACTGAAGGAGCATAATATTCTCACCAAGCAGCTTAAGGCTGAAGTCTCCTAAAACTAAAGTGTCTATCACCCACGTCATGCCTTTTCCGTCTCTAAAAGTTGATTTAGACTTGGCCCAAATGAATTAACCCTTAAAAGTTTTCATCTAATTAACCCAAGAAAGTGTCCACATTACTAGAAGAATGATATATTTCATTAAAATCATCTAATAAAAATTTTACCTTTGAATCCCACAAAAAGTACCCATCCTTAATAGAGATAGCAGGAAGAACTGGTTCAAGAGGTGGATTTGGTAGTAGAACTCGCTCCTCAGCTAAAAACAATTCCTCCAAGCGTTGTAATGATACGTTAGCATTTACAACCTGTAAACCAAAAATAACTATATCATTTTGTGAATTAATTATCAAAAGAATTACTGCTGATATGTCGGCCACCTAAAAAATGCCACTTTTGCCCGCACTCTGTATCAAGGCAAATAATTTAAAGAAACAAGTTAAAATTTGCATAAAAACAGGGAAGGTTAACATGACTGATAAATTTGACGCATACATTTCAATGGCTGAATCCCCTGGGTGAACCATTCATATAATAGAAGCAGACACTTCCACAAAATATCCCCCCTTAATCCCATGATTAATCTAAGACCCAAAATATATAAGTCATTTGTTTTTCACAAGTGCATATTAACATATTTAAGAACTAAAGCCACTAAATTTGTATGATGTTTCTCCAGTTCCAAAAAGGCTTCCCAACTTTTTGGGGTGCGATTGCATGAATCCCGTATTTCTAATAAATTACTATTAGTGACATTCCTTTTAAGGTATTATAGGAACAAACATCAGATACACTTCTCAACTTCATTCATCTAGACTACTTTCTTAGGACATTGTCCCCAAATTTGACAATTTTTACCAAACATTCCTTAGATCTTGTAAACGACTGATCTAATTCCATTCTTTCAACACATATCCATATTTGGGCCACCGAGTATAGACACTAACCTTGGAACAGGATGCAAGGGTAGTATAATACTCACCAAAAAAAATAATAACTGGGTAACATACCAATTCTAGACGATGGTTTAAACAAAATACAGGAAATATACATAAACTTGAAAGTGCAACATACAGACCTGACTTAATAAGTTAGGAAGCATGCTCAAAGGAAACCGCAATACTGAAAACAGAGAAAGTGAGGTAAATGCCCGTGCTGGGGTCAAATGCCCACCAAGCAAAGTGAACAACCCAAAAGAGGTCACTGTTACAACAACTGGGATGCTGTTCAGTATAAAACTGTTGAACTGCAAAGAAAATATTAGCAAGTCAGAAATAACAATAAAGCTAAGAATGAGATAATCTTATGGTGATGCATATGTCTTTGCTGGTCTCAAATCCCGATGTTTATGTTTTTATATATATCATGGGTCATGAATTTAGTCATGATAAGTTTATTATGAATAAAATTGACGCTAAAAATCTAGATAAGCATGTATATGAAGCATCGGGGAGAATCAGATCGTGATAACATAGAGATCGTTCCATTTTCTATAATAATAATAAAAATAATAAAAATGCAGTGCTCAAAAACAAGATATATCTTCCAAGTACCTTATTTTTATTTTTGCATACACAATCTATCAAGTGGCACTAAGCGCGAAGGTCTAGAAAAAAATGACATTGAAATCATAACAACCAATTTCAGTATGTTCTAATCTCAATCTAGTATGGGCTCAGAGCTGCCATTTATTGCTGGCCACTGTGCTACCACAAGCTGTTGAAGTATATATAGTAGCCGGATAATTATGCAAGGTCCCCTCCAGCACTCGTACCTATCCCTATATACCCACTCATATCGGAGTATGCAGTCACTCAAATTTGATCACAAAAGAACTTCAAACAGTTGATTTAAATACAACATAAAAGGTGACTGGAACTTCAAATAGCAGCTAGTAGCATCGTCATGATTTTGAAATTCTTGAGATAGATATGCACTAAAATGAAAACTTCCAAGATTATGTTTTTGAGCTATACAGCAGATAGTAATTGGGCTTTCCGGAACCACGACAGCTCATCATCCCTAATTCTTTGAACTCTAGATTGGAAGCTTGTCTCCCATGCATAACATCTGAAAGAGCATAGTAATAAAACACGCACTGTCAAGCATGCAAAACTTAAAAAAAAGTTAATTGCAAATGTTCTCGGAGTTAACCATACTTCACAGTGTCCATAGCTGCCAAAATCTCATTCATGAGGCCCACTCTCTTGTCAGTCCACTGTAGTCCTTCCTTGGTTAGTTTCCGCATTTTGCTAAGCACCCAGGTCTGTTCTCACAAGGTCATTCATGAAACATGGGCTAATTAGTTCCACCGCTGACAGAATACTCAATAAGGAAAAATAGTATTGCAATATCTGATAACAGATACTCATTAAAGTTTGAGTATGAAAAGCAAACAGACTGAAGTTCCATTGTTATATTATATAATCCATAACAATGTTAGAAACATGAAAGAGCAACAAAAAACTGAAATTGATAAAAATCTGAAACAACTTGATGTGACCATTATGATTACTTTTTGTACAAACCAAGCTCATTAATATTAACTAAAACCCCTCTCAAAGCCAGCCCCCTCAATAGCAATGAACCAAATACAGGCCCTACACATTGCATGCAGAAGAAATTACAATGTTAGGAAGAGAGCCATTGATGTAACTAGCTTAGGACAAACTAGGAATAAGCCATCACAATCTAGTAGCATTATCTACAGTGTATAAAGGAGATATGACCATAACAATAATCCATCACAAAAGTCGCCAAAATATGACTTTAGATTTGGGACACTCTCTTCTTGTCAAAGTTAAGAAAATAATGTCCCAAATCTTAGTAAGAGAAAATGAATACGATAAATCCAAGTGTCATACTACGTTTAAAAGTAACATAACTCATTAATCATAAATGTACTATAATACATAATTTTTGAAGTGATGAACTTTGTTTTGGTTTAACTACATCATCCACTCACCCATTATATATGTCATTAAAAATATATTATACGTAACTAAAATTTAAATTATTAAATGAAAAATAATATATCTGCTTAAGTTAGTAATTTTCATTTAAAGTTAGTAGAGTCTTTTAGTTTTCTCAATCCATGCCTTTTGGTTTTGTAATTTAAGGATTCAGTAAAGGGTATTGAATATAAAATGAAGTCAAAAAGCCTATAAGTTAGTTGATGGTCAAGGTACTTTGGCACACTATATAAAAAATCTTGGTCACTCTCTCCACTCAAGCAAAGTTTGTGAGGTTAATCATCACTAAAATAGAAACAAAGAGAAGTAGGGGAGAGGAGATGAAGGTGCTCAACCAAATTTTAGAGATTAAGGTGCTAACATTGACAATCTTCTTAAGATTTTACATATGAAGGTGCTATTACTGACATAGTTCAAGGTATGCTAACTTATTTACATATATTATTTTTCATTTTAGTAAATTTATTTATCACTGCACATCGCACAAGTCTACAACTAGTTGTCAATATGAAACCCAAACTTTGTGACAGTACTGCATATAACTAGATAAGACCTCTGATGTAGTAAGATGTAGTGCAGTGGTCATCTGATGCAGAAAGCACAATAGTTGTCGTATGACCTAAGAAACCAGTCCTTGGTAGGTGTAGAGTCAGTCAGAATGTGGAATGTGCAATTAAAACTAAAACATATTTACACAATAGTTGCTATAAAGAACACTCAAGGAAAAAAATATCAACAGAATATAGCAAACTGGTAAAGATCCAAGTAATCAACCATTTTTCAAAGGAGGATAGGAAAAAAATCTCTTACCTGTATTGGGACCATGAAAACTAGCATTAGTGATCCAAGAAGTGAAGCAACACCTAGTTGCTGATAAAGAAGGACCATAGCTATGATGATTCGAAATGGAGCTGACCACAATCCATGGAGTTGTTGACATATTTGCTGAACAATGTAAAGAGTATATTAATGGTGATTGTAAATATTGCTTCCTATGGGATTTTTGGGAGGAAATTTTAGCCATCATTGGGGAGCTAAATGTACGTTTTCGCCACATTTTCAGAGAAGCTAATATGGTAGCAGATTTTTTAGCTAAACAGGGGACGCAAGGGATTAATTTACAGTTTGGAGATGATACGTCCATTCAAGGTCCTATCCGGGGTCTTCTTCGTATGGACAATCTTGACATTCCTTATCTTAAGTGGAGTTGATGGTTTTTGGCTTTCGGGGATTTTTGTTGGGGTCTTGGGTTTTTGCATGTTTTTGGAGATTTGTTTAGGGTATTCCTCCGCCATAAGTGAGGGTTTTTTTAATAAATACGGGAATGGGTCACTCTTGTACATGTGACCTCAGCTCTTTAAGGATAAAAGAAAAGAAAAAAGAAGAAGTCATGCTCACATTCCCCAAAACAAAATCATGCGATGATGTCTTGATTTGATATTGCAGTATACTTCACTAAATTACT
This sequence comes from Cyclocarya paliurus, assembly GCA_029856935.1. Classification (NCBI taxonomy): domain Eukaryota; kingdom Viridiplantae; phylum Streptophyta; class Magnoliopsida; order Fagales; family Juglandaceae; genus Cyclocarya; species Cyclocarya paliurus. The sequence goes on from CM056951.1 coordinate 23,556,649, forward strand.
GAGATCCATATACTTTAGTAGATCAAATCCAACATAACAGCCATAATTTTTTTTTTTTTTTTGATTTTCACAACTCATTACTTTTTCTTGTATGTTTCTGCACCAATATGCACTATCAATGACTACAGGCTTTAAAAATTCTTTGCCGGATAGAATCTTATCATTAGCTGCCACTTTAGATCATTTTCCTTATAAGAACGTAATTAAAAATCTCGGATTCAGTTCCCATTGCTCCAAGAAGCCAAAAGAATGTCATTATTACAATCTTGTTTTACAAATATGACTTTAAGATTTCTAGGCTACTTGTCTCTTTTCCTCATTTGATATCATACCTGATACAGGAATGATCACAAGCAGCATACCAATAAGATTTTCTGTTAATGATGTCTCTAAGGTCTATTATATCTCATTTACATTATGTTCTTATATCATGTACTTGCTTCACTGCATTACAATATGTATCCTATAAATTGATAACAGACAAACATGGGGGAAAGTGGCATCAAGATTATGGAATATGACCTGTATCACAATTCAACAAAAATGGAGCCAATGAACGGAAAACCAGCATACTTGATGATGTTATTTGAGCTCTTCATCAACATTGATTGCATTCTTAATTGATAATTTCAAGAACTTGTGCACGCTACCATATTAAAAGTTGAGAAGCACCGACCTAATATGTTTGAGTTTGAAGAATTGTGAGCAAAACTTTTGAAGTGTGCACAAAAAAATATTTCCTTTGCTCCAAAAAAAAGAATTTTTCTTTCAAGGCGCATTTTTTTGGGTAAGCTCTTTGAAGGCACTTTGCCAAGTATAACAGATATTGTATTCTACAAAATCTATAGCTTAACTAGGTATTTTCAATTATTTTTTTATTTACTAAATTTTCAATATTCGCGTTTTGACAAAATACGTCATTAGTTTTCTGAACAGAAGTCGAAGGCATCAAGTATATCAAAATGCAGGATATTTAAAGGTTATCAAATTAATGGGAAATTTATTCAGACTTCATATAATCATATTCACTTAATTTAGAGAATACCTGAATTGCATTGGCATCAGTTGTCATCATATTGGTTATCTTTCCAGATGCGAACTTCTTGCGACTCTCATGGGTTACTCTTAAAGATTTGCGGAATACAGCAGCCACCTTTAATCAGGAACAGTCACACTTACAAATTTCAGGTAATTTCCGCTATCCCATGTTGTTCATATCATTTGCTCAAATTTAAAGTTTAGGAGAAACATTGCAACTGACCATGTGAAATGTAATTTACCCTAAAAGTTTCCTATTCATTCTGTCAAAGAGGAAGTTGTAGCTAAAAGTGATGCACTAATATATATCTAAAAATTGTTAGGATATAAGGGATATACCAAAGTTGACCTCAGCCGAAAACCAACACGCATAACATTCTGAAAATACTGAGATTCGCATAGCACACCAAGTGACTGAAATAAAATGAATCAACCAGTCAATCTTCTTCAAATATAGATGTAATCAATTAAAAATAATGCTCACAAAGTCATCAACTCCTATCTTGTCTCAGAAAGAAACAAGAAGAGCTTTTCATTGCTATTTAACGGTAAGTATTTTAAAATGTGGTCTCTTCTCACCAGCCAATAACATAATGAATGCAAGGACAAAAGTCAATGTATAATAAATACTTAATTCAATGGTTAACAAAGACTTTAACAAACCATTAAGAAACAAACTTTGCTAAAATTATTAAACGATCTCTACCATATCAAGGAAAGTAGTTTACTTGATCATCATTACATGAATGGAGTACATCCATGCTATTGATTTACTAGAGAAGTCTCCAATGAAAGATGTCGTTAAACCCCTGTGACTCCTATACCTTTGCAACAATCTTCTTGTAATGACCTAAGGAAAGTTTACAATACATCTAGGCTTATATACTCTAGAAGACCTAATCAAGGTTACAATTAGAACTTCCTTGGAACTATTTTTAATGCCAAAAACTTCTCCCTCTCAGGTAATGTGGGATCACATTCACCACCCTTTCAAAGAAGTGGGTTTACAATCATCCAAACTCATATGCTTGACTTCCTTGTCAGACCATTTTACTGTGGTAAGGTTCAAGACTTAGCATGGCTCAAGTCTCACACTTCTAGCTAAGATAGACTTCAACACCATTTGTAACGACTCAATGAATTTTAGAAAAATCATAAACTCAACTTAAAAGAAACTATCTTAAAATGTATATCCAATAACATTCTTGATGTGTTGAAAATATCCTACATAATAAATTATCATTCATGATGCCTTTCACTTAAACATATATTGCCCTTTTGATGACAAGGATGATCAGCCATAACTGTCCACCAAAAATCTAGTCTAAGAAGAGCAAAATCTAATGTATTTGTGTCAAGAAACATGATATGTAAGATAATATGAGGTAGAAATCATACCACCCCGATGAAAATTGAGAAGGCATATATGTAACCAATCCAAGCTGGATCGCCTCGTTGCATTGACTGCAGGCAGTAACAAGACAGTTATCAAGTTTGATGGCCCAAAGGCAAGCCATAGGAACCTCATAAAGTAGGTTCATTTTGTGACCTAAAATGTAACAGAATTAAACATTGTAAAATCGTTTCAAACTGAGCTAACTGATTAAATTTTAAGCAGGGATATGAATTATCCTGAGCACCCAAAAATCTCTCATCATCACAGCAGGTAAATGTCAGGAATCAATGGACTCGGTGTCCAAAGGGTTAATTAGAGAATCAAAATTTATTAACTCAAAATATCAACAGAGTTCCAGGACTATTACAATTTTTTAGTTTTACTTAAACTATGTGGCAGTTTGTCATTGTTGACCTCATTGGCATCATAAAACCATAAACCGATATGGTCCACAAGATTTGCCTGGTCACAATCGAATATTTATAAAATCCAGCCAAACAGATATTGTTAAAGGCTGAAAGTAAAGCTATGATCCCCCTTACAATTTGATGTGATTATCAACTACGAAAATATCCAAGAAGCTTCAAAATTTTTATTTTTCTACTTTCTCTTGTTGGGATTTAACAAAATTCTGCCCAGCATATGCTACAGTTTATGAATAGAAGTATCTGTTCAAACGAGGAGTCCAGGCTCTTATTTGGATAAAGAAAAAACATGTTGGATATATTTCATTGGAAACATTTGAAATCCCTAACTTTAGTCCAATTTTGATAATCATACACCACTTTTAATTACTTATTTCTCTTCATGATTACAATATTAGAAACCGAAAAATCATGAAAAAAGTCCTTTATGCTAGGGATTGAGCTGTGTACATAAGTTCTCCTAACTAGAATCTACCTTCTCAGATCACAAACTAATTTCCAACATGTTCAGAGATGGAATCCTCATGATTTTTCAATTCCTACTGTTCTTAACACGTCTGACAACTTTTTAGTATATTTTGAAGTCGCTAATTCAAACAGGTAATTGAAGTGAAAACAGAAGTACCTATCTGAAGTCTTAGAATGGTCAGCGAATGAGAAAATGATTTGGCAATTGGTAGCATAAGTCAACCAGTTAGGTGACCTAGAAGATGTAATGACTGTAATTATGTCAGCATCATCCAACAATTATACTCATAGTCTTTTGTACTTTTTCGCAGCATACAAAGCCCGCTTTCATTTTACCACCATGTGGTATGCTAAGCATCACTTTATCCCCTCGATTTGCTCAATCACCATTATGGTAAACGTGAATATCCATTTCTTTCAATAGTATGACATAAAGGGAATCAAACTCAAAGGGTAAAGAGAGACAATATAAGCATTAGGGTGACAAAGATGCACCCCAGAGGGAAAATATGCACTCATGCACACATTTGTACATACATGTAATATAAAATAACATAGCGATGTATACGAGTTATAACATTTGGCAGTTCTTGTGATTACAATAGATACTGTCCAATCTCCTTTAGGTTCTTGTACTAATATGATTCAAATCCCTCAACAGCCACTACTGAAACCTTTACATCTTTGAACAAAGAGATGATTTTCGTCTCCATGGTTCCTCTATTTTGTATTCTTTCTTCCATTTTCTTTAGCTACTAGTTATCTGATAGATTCTTATTTAATTACCAACTAATCTCTGGTAAATAGACTACATGCTTACACAATAACTTAATACTTCTCCAGATATATGGCTCTGGTCAGGCCAGAATATTATAGACTACTTCTTCCACACTTGTAAGACCGTAATTTATCATTTTCTTCCATTGTGTGGCCTGCACTTGTTGTAGACCACCTTTCTAACAACCATTTAAAACCACAAACCGGTCCATTTAATACTAAAATATTGACTTAATTTTCTTGGGATAAAAGTAATTTCCATTCTACTTTCAGCTTCCGTATTTTTATCGACATCAGGAAGATTTCTATACTCATTATGAAACTAATGGATCACAAATTGATGCCATAATCTTGTCAAATTATTAGATTTATGAGGTCTTCAATTAGATCAAATAAACACGGAACACTAGTCTTTACTTCAAGCATTGAAAAACACAGCTTTTTTATATAAAAATTAATGAAATTAATACAAAAGAAACTCCTTTAGGTAGCAAATAAATGAAATAGATTGCATCACTTATCAATAAAACCATGGAAAGAAAGTAACTGACCTCTAAAAGATGATTCAATAGAATTGGCCCCGCGAATTGCGAAAGATCATTGCCAATCTACCACATGATCGACAAATAATAAGCTCCCAAAGAGTAGTCAAATAGAGAAGTGAAAATTATTTTTCACATGTAGCACTTCAAAACTCTGGCCCCACTATAACTTTCTTCTGAATTTCCAAAGTAAACTTCCAGTTTTACGTATCCCACAAAAAGTACAAGAGCCAGATATCCATGCATCAAGATCCAGGCGAAAGCATCTTTTTAAAAGTCCTCATTTAGTGAATTTCTAATTTTCATATACAAAATATAAGGGCCAGATACCTGCTCATAAGAAAACTTTAGAAGTATATCATTGCAAAAGCATGCACAGAAAAGTGCCTATTCGGTAACATCTAATTGGCGCCAATTGATGGCACACCAAGATCCTTTCATTTCACTTTATGAGATCACATATGGTACATAATGAATATAACCAGTAAGATGATTAAGTCAGATAAGTTAGTCCTCTGAATGCTGAAAATAAGATTATCTTCAATTTTTTTTTTCCAAAAACACAGTAGATCACAGACATACAATTGAAACATATATAGTAAGGCAGATAACGAGTGGTGGGGCAACAATGCCATCATAAATTATCCAGGACACATATGAGGGCAAAAACGGGAAATGAGCATGCTACCTTGAAAAAACCTCCCCGCCAAAACCTACACAAAACATTTATGATACAATTATAGGTTGGAAAGGTTAAGTCTAATGACCATTTAGGGTAGGAAAATTAAAATCATAAAAAGTGTGGGTCATACCTTCCACCGAGGCTATTGTTCAAGGCTCTTAAAAGCCGTGGCTTGGGCTTTTGGGATTCTTCAATCCAACACCTCTGGAACCTGCAAAATCACCAGTACTATACATATTTCACAATTTGTGATGAACTCATGATGATGCACGTGTAAAGGCGGCAGCAGGATGCTAACTTTTCAATCAGTGTTTCAGTACGATCCCATGTGTCTAGCTTCCAAACATCCTTTTCTACGATGGGTTTTCTGTAACCTTGCTGCATGAGTGGAGTCATCCATCCAAAATATATTCCTACAGAAATTAAACTAAAGGGTAAGGAGGTAAAGCCTACAACAATTATGCACTTAATCATAAAAAATATTGTACGTTTGATCACCCATCACGGTACACGCAATGAAAGTTTAGAGGAAATCCTAGCTTCCATCCCAAGACATCTATAGGGGTACCCGGGATAGCTTTAAAGACCCAACAACTAGGTCTATAAATGGGTGTGGGCTTCTGGAATCTTTTTGGGTTCATAAAATACAGAAAATCTGGAGACTAAAATCCTTCACAAACACTTACAGTGCTGTTTTCAAAGTGTATACCATTCTTATCTACCTATTCAGTAATAAGCCAATGATTCATGAAGTGACGAAATGCTACAAAATCAGAGAACTTATGGAATTAAGGACCAGTCACTTTAGGAAGTACTCACTTGACAATATATTGACATGCCTCTCAGGACAAATTTTCTCTTCTCCAGGAAGTGCTTCGTATTCGACATCATGAAGAGACTCAGCTTGCATCAGAATGTAACCCGGATAAGGATCCAGATTTGGGACATAAACAACGAGAAGGATTCCAAATAGAACCTAAATCAGAATAGTAGAAATAAATCTCAGACGTATCAACATGCTTCAACACAAGTTAAATAAAAAACAAGATTTCTAATATCTAAGAAGGGTAGGTGTAAATGTAAACTGACTGTGTCACTCACAAAGATACCACATATCTTAATCCCAACCTTGGCCATTGTTATTTGAGCTCACGACAAGGAGTTGCAATGGCCATTGTTTGGTGAACCTACATGTGAGGGGGGACAGTGTCTGTATGAGCTTGATAGACATTATTGACCAATTTTATAATAGCTTAAGCTTTCTAAGAGAAAATGGTTTTAAACTTTACTTTTAGACCGGATTGGGAGATGCAACGGCCAATTTTCTAGTACCTTAAGCTTTTGGGGTGTGTGATCTTTTATAAGAATTTCAAACAAGGTTGAGATATGCAGCCAACTTGACTTCAGATTTAGACTAGAACGCCAAGCCCCATGCTATAGATGGTAACAAAGATGCTCACAACCACGTTTCCAATGCCTCCCTTCAGAAACCAGCAAGACCGTGTAAGTGGTCTATCAGATTTACAAATTCACTTCCAAAAGTGCAGCATACAAGGAGTGCTTCAATTGATGTCCTTACTACAGAGTTCATATTTTTACAGTTTCCCATTTTAATTTATTATCATATTATCCATTTCAAAATTATTTCTATTGAGATATATAACTGCTCACTGCATATTTCTTTAGACCAAGGCAGAAGTCCCTGAAGCCTTCCAAGGCATTTGGCAAGTGACTGTTAACTGCTTTACAGAGAGCCTATGTATATACAAAGCTTATACATCCAACATTTATGACAGGGTAAAACAGCACAGATTAAAACTAATATAAGAAGGGGAGATGGATCACATTACTGTTACAGGGGAGGGACAAAGCAAAAGAAGGGAACAAACCTGGCAGCAAACTGTACTGCTGTACAAATACAAAGCAGATCTGCATGAGTAGAATACAATGATAAGTATGACAGACGTACTGCAAGAATGAATGGTTTTCCACTCCAGAAAGCAGTGCCACTAACGTGTATCCTTTCTGCAGTTGCCATGTTAATTGATCATGGCACACTGCAAACCATCTGTACACCACTGAAATTCTTGGAGAGGCTTTAAATCTATAATTATCATCTTCGTGCCAACAATATACTACAAAAAAAATTAAAATGCTTTCGTTTGATGTATTTTGTGTGTGTGTGAGTGATTTTCTCTTAAGTATTGCACTTGATAAATGGGAGAAAAGCTAACCTATTGTAGTAACTGCTCACAGAAAGAATAAGATTGAGCAGCACGGCATCGCCTACCAAAACATAAATGACTCCAAACCGCACATACCACCGAAATTGTCGAATGTATGTTTTAGTTTCTAAGCCAATCATTATCAGCATGGAGAACCAACCAACAGCCTCGATGATCAAAGAAATTACCTGCAAGAGAACAAAATAATTCACATCACATATTCCAGTTGAATTGATCACTTAAATGTTATTTGGTAATGTAAATTGCAATTAACTCCAGCGGGGATTGGAGATAACAATTATCATACTGACATTTAAACGTCAGACATTTTACAACAAATTCAAGTTAACAGCTATCAAATTTGAATCCCATTTCATTTGCGTTTAGGATTTGAAAGTGCCATGTCTGACGAGATTGAAAGAAGCATAAACCAAGAAAATATGAAAACTCACCTCAAAAGGAGCAAAGCCTGTCTGTCCATCCAGATTAAAGATTGAAGAGCCCATCGCCAGCCTTAATAAAGGCCCAGCAGTGCAATAACCAGCCAACAACCCCAACATATAATTATAGTAATTCGACCTCAACTGAAACCTTTTAGCTTCGGAGTTATTCTTTATCAGGCATACTCGGTAAGAGCAAAGGCCAAGGAGAACCAAATGAGAAATAGAGATCACTAGAGTATCAATGGCACAAGGTGTGTATGAGCTAAAAGCACTATCTACTGCTTTGGTCCATACCCCATTTGCCACCGGCTGACAGTACCAAAGTAATGGCTCAAAAGCCATGATCTGGTCCCTATTTCACAAATATTCAGCAGCGAGGCCTCATTACAGACTCATGTTTCCTTTTGCTAAACGCAGCTATAGGGTGTTTGATATACTCAATTCTTAGTATTTTACTATACAACCACCCGCCCACCATGCACCTCCTGCAACAAGAGTAAATCATACTAATTAAAACAGGAAAACTGAGCTAAGTTTTAGGTAAATCTTTATCAAATAACTCTACTATACATGAAGGGACACAAACCCATCTCTATTCTGCAAGTACTAATATAACTTTCTCAAGCAATGGACCATAGAAAAAAGAAAAGGTGAAAGAAAATCTTCATTCTCGATTTGGTTGCTGAAAGAAGACACAGGAAAAGTACACAAAAAACGGAAGCACATACTTCAGTTAACTAGAAACTATAGTTTCCTCAACTACCAAGTAGAACATGCAGAACCCATTACTACAAATCCTGACATTTTTCAATATTTAGTAAAAAGAGAGAAAAGATAACCGGTGTTAAGAACAAGAACAGCAGTTCAGTAAGCGCACCAACAACGATTACAACAAGAACTGAAGAACATCCACAACAATTAGAGACTTACCTCCAAGGGAATTTTGTCACGTTAAGCAGCTTCAGCACAAGCAAGAACGAAACACAAAGAAGAGATTCTGTTAGCAGAACGTGGCATGCATGTTCGGTTATATATAGTTTCAAATAAGAGAAAGGAGAGTAATACAATGGAAGCCGAAAGGGGCAATGAAACATAAGTAGCAATGCCAAGCGTCATGGCTTACGAAGTCATCCTACACACTAGGAAAAGGACACTGAAAATAATCATAATATGATTATGAAAATTGCTATCTCCCCACTGATTTTGTCTACTTCCCCAGTCTATAATTGTGGACCTTAAAACATCTCACAACGTGGTCGGCCATACCATTCGTGACAATACTGAAACTTTCAGTTGACATTAGATTTGGCAAGTTGGATGAGAACAAAATTCTCATATCATTTCATCTAATCAAAATAATTTTTTTAAATTTCTATATAAAATATAATAAATAATTTAACTTTTTAAAATTTCAATTCAACCTTTTAAACTTTAAATTTTAAAACAATAATAATATTAAAAAATAATATTTTAAAATTTCATCTAAAATAAAAAAAATTCTCGTTCTCTCAACTTCACTGATAGAAAGTAAACTGCAACTGGACCTTATTTCCTTCCTACCTGACATTTGATAGCATGCTTTGTCTCCTGGACTATTTTTCCACATGTTTGTCTTTAGATTATTCTTAATCTTATGCTTAGAGGATTGTTATAAGTTTATATTTGTGTTTGTAAGTGTAGAGTAGACTAGAGTTTAGAGTTTAGGGTATCCAAGCCTAACGATAACTTTATTTAATTCTCTGAACAAGCATAAAGTAATGTCTCAGCTATGAGTGCCAGCCGCATAGAAATGTTGGGTGTTGCGAAAGAATATGAAACTAAACAAGACGTCATTGAAAAAAATGCAATCTTCAAATTATCGCAACTGGGAATCTGGGCCACAAAGTGTTCCTCAGTGAACTGAACCGTTGTCGCTACCTTAACGGATTAGGGATATTTTTGTCGCGTGAGAAAGATTTCGGAATTAGCAAATTGCTATTGCAAAGGCATGCATGTGGACCTCGCTCATAGCCTGCTCGATATTCTTTTGAATTTACAACGCTTAACGACGTAAATGACAAATTGCTATCTAGTATTGAATTTGAACCTTTAAGTCGATGCTTTCTTTCCATCAGGATTGTCCTTCGTTGCTGAGATTTCGTTCCATCACTCTTTCCGCTTTATTTATTCATTTTTTGCTTCTTTTCTTCTTCTTCTTCTTCTTCTTCTCTCTCTCTCTCTCTCTCTCTCTCTCTCTTTTCTTTTTTTTTTTTTTTTTGACGGGGTGCTGGAGAAGATTCACACGAGCCCTATTGTTTTTATCTTCGAACACGATTAAATTTTCGAGATTTTTTTTTTTTCTAAATTCCAGTTGAAATGAACAAGTTCATGATGGTAAACCTTATATCCGCTATTGGCTGCCAAGGAATTGGATTTCAAGATGGAAATGGACTTTCCTCAATGCCATAACCTGATGTACGATTACATGACAACAGCAGAAGATACGCAAACTAAACTCTTGCATTCAAACACCAACAGCAGAAGAGCAACTAAACTCTTGCATTCAAACACTCGTTATGTTGGGAACTTTGAAGTTACCAGCATAACTATTCAAGGCTAATTATTGACTCCTATTGAACAATTCAGTTCAATAGTTACATTCATAGTCCAAAATTACTGATCAAACAAGCTAATGCATATTCCTCAAAGTCATCCTTCATTTTTATGACTTGAATATAATGTCAGGATGACCAATTCAACCTAGGATTCAAAACAAAGCTTACAAAGTGCAGTGTGTCTTACAATGCCTCGCAATCCTCTCCCTTGTTTGCTTGAACATTTAGAAAGACACCAGATAATCACAAAAATAGTAAATACAGTCAGTTCGTGCGTGTGCAAGTGCGTCGGTTTAGGTATGGCTACGAAACCTGTTAACTAAAACATCCGTAGCACCTACATTTGAATACGGTCCCAGTCAATAGATCTGTCATCAAAATCATACTCTGAATGTTGAAGTCTGTTCCGAGCTAACCTACTCATCACAGCAAGTCCTGGAAAATAGAGAAATATTAGATGGTGTTGAAACAAAAGTAAAACTTGTTAACAGTAAGGATTTCTTTGGGAGGGCCCGGATAATCTGTTTTTAAAACAAATCATATTCTTGATTAAAGCACAAATCCTGCCCAGTACTACCATCAAACAGTTTGCAAGGGATCATGTGACTTGTAGCATTTATTTATCTATCTATTATAAGGAACATGTAGCATTAGTGGCCAAGATAAATGAAAACAAAGAAATGACAATTAAAATGCGACACAAATAAGAATGCATACTAACAAAGGAAGAACCTCAAGTCCATGGGCTGTAATGATTGTATTGTTGGTATAGGGGGTTTCTAAGAAATTCTGATTTTTTTCCCTTTTGGATGAGACTTCAGAAATTCTAATTTCCGGTATTATTGGCACCCCAGTTATGTAACCAACAGATTTTGCCCAGAAGTTTTAGATATATATATATATATATAATAAAAAAAATAAAAGACCAGTTAATATGCCATTCATGCAGGACTCTCGCCCTCCGACAAATAAAAAAAAAATGCCTAGAAACAAAAGGTGAAAAAGATAAAGATAATATCCAACTGAACAAAATTCACGATTATTCAAAATTCATGCATGAATCCATCCACCAAGTTAGATGTGTGTGGCTCGTGTAAATTGATAATACAACCAGGGACTTTCAATTGTACCTTCAACCATCCTGTAAAGAGCTGACCACCATCCATCTCTTGAGATCTGGTATTGATCAAGTGACTCTTCAATTACTTTGTCATGATTTCCTTCCAAAACCCTCTGTAGAGTTATCACTGCGTCCTTTGTTTTCTTGAGGATACTGTTTTCATCTTCTATTTCCAGACGTTGAAGATCATTCTGTGATGAGGTAAGGCTAACAGCAACGGCAAACTTGGTAGCAGCAGCCCATCGGGAAGAGGCAAGCCATCTCCTGTGTCTATCAACCCGGTTGTTCTCTCTTGCCAACTTGTTTTCTTCTTCGACCCTAAGTACCAAGCTGCGTAAGTATTGAGCATTTGCTGCCCCTGTACTTTGAACCATATTAGAGAAAGCACTTTCTTCATTTGACAGCAGTTTCTCTGGGGTATCATATTCTAAAACCTGAAAAACGCATGAATTTTATATCAACAAAGAAACTAGATGAAGCTAAAGACTAAAGGTCAAACAAAATCAGCTTAAAAAATGTCATGGATTCTCAAGTTCGACTCATTCAAACTTTCAGCATTTCTCATCATCAAACACAGTTATTACAGCAGCAAAAAAACAACAATAAGCAATGAGCTGGAAAAGCTCACAACACATACCTGACCAGCATCAAGCAGAAGGATCCGGTCACAGTCGATGATGGTATTCAGTCGATGAGCAATAATAAGCATTGTACATGATTTAAATTCCTCACGAATAGTTTTCTGAATAAGGGCATCAGTTCTAACATCAACCGCTGCAGTAGCCTCATCAAGAACCAGTATTTTTGATCTCCGCAACAATGCCCGAGCAAGACTTAATAGTTGCCTCTGTCCAACACTGAAATTTTCCCCTGCTTCTGAAACCTTCACAGGATATACAAGGTCACTCTCAGTTAACAGTTACATTTTTCTTTTAAATTTTAAAAATCACAAGGATATAAGCTACTTCTGGTGAAAATTATAGAAATGCCTCTTGACAGATTTGAGGCTAAAAATAAAATGAAACCCTAAAGATAATCTATAGTTGACAAGTAAGGAAGAAGGAAAATTAATCGAACAACAGAGTCATCCAGAATGGGTGAGGAGAAGGTCTATTCATCAAACAACAAAATACTCCAGAATGGGTGACTTATGAGTCAGCATTTTACATCCACAACCCAAATCATCTAGTTAAAAAGAATAAGCATTTACCTCAGCATCCAGACCAAAAGAATTCCTCCTGATTACGTCCTTCAAATGCGCCCTCTCTAATGCCTCCCAAAGGTCAGCATCATTGTGCTCATTGAAAGGATCAAGATTAAATCTCACAGATCCTGGAAAGTTATAAGGTCAATATTAGAATAAAAAAGGCTACTTCATTCGTGTCTTTTAATTAATTAAAATAGTCAACTTGAAAAGCAAAGACTCTCATCAGAAAAATAAAAATATAGCTTCCCATAATACTAGGGCCGTGTCATACATGTCCTAAACATGACATAGCTGAAAGTTGGATGAATCCATGACACAATGAGCAAACATTCATTAACACCAGTGAAACATAGTTGTACTGTATACTGAATAACCCAATAAGTATACTGATCGATAAGTTGGACATGAACCCATTAATGCCACATCTATAGAATTAGACTGGTTTTATGTGAAGCTTCCTTTTTTGAAGTCTAAGCCCAAAAAAAACCAAGAAAGAAGTATTTTCAGTCCAAGAATAAGCGATTGTCAGTAATAATTTTTCTTTTTTTGGTTTGCCAAGAATTATGAGTGTTTTTGTAATTCCTCAATTGCTGGTTGTGGGCCATTTTATGGGTTAATTTTACCAATAGCTGAGTTTTATTTAGAGAAAATCTGTTAGTAGAACATGGAATATTCACCCTGATTTGCAATTCAAAGTTGCATTTACCCCTTCCCTTCAGTTTTAGTGAATATATGCCTTCTGTAAGTACAAAAATAATAATAGAAACAAGCAACCAGACACGTTTTTTGGACATTAAAAGTCATGACAGCGCACATATTGACCACTATTAGGTCATGGATCTGGACACTAGGGCATTCTTTAAAAACTGGGACTCAAGGGCAACCATTCTCACTGTTAATCTGGATAAAATGGTTCAGAATTGAAAAGAAATAAAAAAATAAGGTCACTTTATGAGAGTAGTCATAGAACTGCAGTTTAAGAAAGTGGAGTAAATCTCTTGAATCCAATGAAACATTTCAATTAAGGAAAAGAAAAAACCAGGTTGAAGTCAAATAAACAAGAAGGAGCCAAGCGCACTCAGCTGTCATACCAATTTAAAGAGAGATTGAGGTCAGTGTACCTGAAAAGAGAACTGGGGACTGTGGTATGATTCCAAGAACTTTACGTAGATCTTCCAGTCCAAACTTAGCAACATCATAATCATCAATTAATATTCTTCCCCTTTCCAGTTCTACGATACGAAATAAAGCATTGAGCATGCTAGATTTCCCAGCCCCAGTCCTTCCAACAATTCCCACCTTGTCAGTTGGAGAAATTGTGAAAGACAATCCATGCAGGACAGGAGGAAGTTCAGGCCTATAACGTAGGACAACATCCTCAAACTTAATGGATCCTGAAGAAGGCCATCCAGGAGGGGGACGGTTGCTCTCAATAATAAGAGGAGCCTCTGGAGGCAAATCTATATATGTGCCAACCCGCTCAACTGCATTTAGACTATTCTCAGCCAAACTTGCAAGTCTGAGTACACCAGTCAGCAAACCCGTAATGTTTAAAGCATAGCTAAGAAGAAGGCCCATGGTGGATGCAAATGCCTGCTGGTTTTCTGCTCTCCCATTCTGCATGACAGCAAAAGTAGCTGTAAACCAAATCATGAGGCCTCCCAATGTTTCCAAACGAATTGCTAGCCAGCGGTTTCCACTCATGTTCACAAGGGTAAATCTAATATTGTTGTCTACAGACTTCCCATTGATGTCCGCCATCCGATCATAAGCTTTGTATGCACGAATAGTTGATAGACCATTCAGTGCTTCTCCAAATTGTGCATAAACAGGAGATCTGCTGATGGAGTCCAAGCGCTTTACTTCCCGTGCTGTGCTCTAAAGAAATAAAATGATGATCACATTAAATATCAATTACACTTCTTGAAAATAAAATGCTCGCCAGTAGAAGTGTGTATGAACAGTAAAGGACTAAAAAATTTTATTTATTTTTTGATAAGTGAAGGACTAAAAAATTTAATCCAGCTTATTTTGATCTGCGAGGGACTCCAAGTTACCACTAGCCTTTCTAGTCAAGTGGTACCTCTGCCCCAATATGAGGGGAAGGGGAGCAGGGAAAAGGAAGAATTATGCACTTTAAAAAGGAAGGATGGGGATATGGACAGCGGGATTGCTGCCCCATATTCTGCAGCCCACTCTCACAGTTTCATCAGGGAGAAGAGAGAGAGAGACTTTAACATAATATAACCTTTGGAAAGTTACAAAATCACAAAAAAAACCGCCCGTACCAACCGTCCATAGAAATTAAGAAGACAACATGAACACCAGATGAGATGGGTCAGTCATCCGCTACAGAGTGTCATTAGCTGGCACCACCAAAACAAAGTGATTGCTACATGTTGGAGAACTTCAAAGACACGAGGAAGCTTTGAAAAAGTTACAGGAGGGTAGAAGAAAATAAATATTGATTTGGAGATATACTGGGCAGCACGTGAGAAAAGGATAAACTAAAGCCAAACAAATTTGAGCAATAAGATGGTTGACTTCATCTGAATGTTTGCTTTCTGTTTAGATAACATCAAGGAAGCATCTGTGTTACCATTATATCTGCTGCCAATGAACTTGAACTTCTTTTGGACTTGTGCAACATTTACTTATACGCAACATGAATCTGATTTCACTCAATATATTGATAGAGTATAACTTATGAATCCCATAAATGCAAAGAGCATGAAGAACTGAAATATAAGATTTTTCCATACCTGATAATATAGGTAGGCCGCATAAAACAAAACCAAAAGTGGCATTATGGCCCATAAAGACATCGTGCTCACAATTCCTATCAAGATGAAAGTAGAAAGGAGCTGTGACACTTGGCCAAGAAACATGTTCACAAATGTAGCAACACTTCGATCTATGTCCCCTAAATCCTTTGCAAATCTATTGATGATTCGTCCAAGTGGATTGGTTTGAAAAAAGACCATCGGAGCTCTTAGTATGGATCCAAGCATGGCATCATGCAACCGTCTGGCAGCATAGAGACTTGATATGATCAACCAATAAGAGTTCACCAATGTCACCAAAACCTGAAACCAGAAAATGTATGGGATACAAATACATTTAAAAGCCCAGATATTTCCAGCTGAAACCAGACATAAGTAAATGTAAGCAGACATAAACACCCAACTTCTCAAAATAGCAGCAAATACTGAAATTAAGCCATACAAAAGAAGGGGGCAGCATGTGTTCCAAGGAGTTTACTATAAAAATTTAAGCCAATTATCATTTGACTATACTCATACCTGGCCAAATGATAGAGATGCATATATCAGATTGTAGAAACCAGGATTGTATCCCACCGAAGTGCCTTGATCAGTCCAATGGCTTAACCATGTGCTACTTGAAACTCGAAGAACTTCAGTAAGGACATAGCATGCAAATAGTATCATAACCACCCATAGGCCCCCTAATGCATCCTTATACCTGTACCCAAAAATCGGATCAACTCTTTCAAAATAAGGAAAAAGAAGTCATTACAAACAGGATAACTGATAGGTCATCATATTTTAACTTGGGATTGAATAAACTGCTAATGTCTGAACAGCAAATTATTAAGCACAGACTTTATGGTATACGATCCCATATCAAGCATTCCGTGGAGATATCGTATCTTTCCATTCTCCCATCACCCCTATTTTTTCTTCTATCATTCTTCTTCTGTTTTAATTTCTCTCTCTCCTACATTTTGCATATCTTTATACTCTCACTCTTTATTGTTCCAAAATCTTATCTGTCTCTATCTCGATCATCTATGGCTTCCAATCCATGTGCAATTTACCTCACACATGAATCTACAATCCCTTAAAAATTATGAGCTCTTCTTGAGGATTGCATTTTGAATTTATGGTTCTTGAAACACTGCTTCATAATCTATTGGATACTTTAGCATAGTAGTCGTTGAATGGTTTCATTTTAGGATTCGGAGTTTGATTCAATGTGGATGATGGAAGGAATATCCATGTTGGAAAAGGAAATATGCATGTTGTTCATATTTAGAAGGTTAAGGAATAAAGAAACACAATGCAACCAGTTTTTAGCAAGAGACAAGCATCAAGGCCCCTGTTTGAATAAGAATCCCACTCTATAACCATTAAGAAATAATAAAATTTGATCTGCCACAGTTTTTCAAGATTTTAAGGGTGATGCAGAATAAAATCAAATAATTTTCTATAGCAATGCACGGGGTCTAGAAGAACTGCATATCCTATTCAAAATTCAAAAAATTTGACCACTTCTTTTTTTAATCAATCATCAGTACTGATTTGAATTCTCATTTTCAATAAACTAAAAAATACAATTTCTACTTACAGAATTGCCACATAAATTAAGGTGCCATTTTATTACCTTCTCAAGACATTCAAACTGACAACGCCCGTTTCCCGCTCTTCCTTCTTGATAAGAACAGACTTGCCTTCCTTCGCTTTATTTGTAGGGTTTGCATTCTTTGAAAAATCGTTCACCGATCCATTTGCAACAGGTGTCAAAGAGGTCTTAGGGTCAATGGTATCAACCTCTTCCTTTTCTTCCTCATATTCTTCCACCTTTCCCGCATTTTCCATTAGCTTTTGGAACAGTATGCCTGTATTAGAAAGCTCCTCAAATGTTCCCTCCTCTTTCACCACACCTTCATGGACCAGAATGATTCTATCGACCTGTGAGAGAAAATGTAGCTGATTTGTGACAAGGACTCTGGTCTTTCCTCTTAGCTCTCCCTTAATGCATTTATCAAAAACCTGAAGATCAATAGCAACACAAGTTAGAACACTAGAAGATAATCTTAAACAACAGTTCTATTAAAACTTTCAGAATTCTAATATGGTTGTATTATTAATTTTGCAAAAAAATAAATGGAAAAAATACATTTAAGAACATACAGCATAGTCAGAAATGTGCAAAGATATGTATACACAAACAATTTTTTTTATTGGCATTGGGTGTTCGAGAACAAAGTCCCAAACAATCCTGGGGGTGCATAGGCCCCTCAGTAAAGAGTTCCCCGCAAGTGCACCTCTTGAAATTCCACCAGTCCGATGGCCCCTAGAAATTGTTTGCCCCCAAGAAGATCCGAACCTTAGACCTAGAGGGACACACCATCAAGACCAAGGTCCGTACCACATGAGCCAACCTCTAGGGGTAAAATTTTAAAAGATGCAAATACTTAGTTCATCCACTCGATTCAAACTTTATTTTATTTTTTTTATCGATAAACAAAATTTTATTGAGCATAAAATAGACAAAGGCCCAAGTATACAGGACATATACAAGAGCATCGCCTATGCATGCTAGTTTAGCAATACAAGGAAGTCATGAAAATACATGCCATCAAAATCAATTACAATTGACCAATGGAGTAAAGTATTGAAAAATAAACTTCTAAGCTCATCCGTTGACCGCTCTCGATCTTCAAAGCTTCTTGCATTTCTCTCA
The DNA here is from genome assembly GCA_029856935.1 of Cyclocarya paliurus. Taxonomy (NCBI): domain Eukaryota; kingdom Viridiplantae; phylum Streptophyta; class Magnoliopsida; order Fagales; family Juglandaceae; genus Cyclocarya; species Cyclocarya paliurus. The sequence continues at coordinate 23,575,053 of CM056951.1, forward strand.
CTCCAAATACACCACCATAGGCAAATTGGGACCATCTTCTACACTGTTGCAATCTGAGGGTTGCCCTGGATACTTTACCAAGAAACTAGGAGGTCAATTACCCTTTTTGGCATCACCCAAGCTAATCCTATCCGAGCGAAGAAGTCATTCCACATGGTCGTAGCAATCTCATAATGTAGTAACAGATGATTTACGGATTCTCCACTCTTTTTGCACATACAACACCAATCCATGACTATGATGTGGCGTTTCCGTAGGTTGTCTATCTTGAGAATCTTCCCTAATGAGGCCATCCATACAAAAAAATAGCCTTCAAGGGTGCTTTCGTCTTCCAAATACTCTTCCATAGAAATGGATTTATATTATGCGTGGTCATGGCATGATAGTAGGAGTGGACTAGATCATAGAACTCAAGAAAGTGTCAACTTTCCAATTTTGTGCATCTCTAAAGAATGTAACGTTCCATTGGGCAGTACCATTAGATAGGATTAAGAGGTCCGCAATTGAGGCTTCTTTCCTTCTTGCTATGCCATAGAATTCGGGGGATAAGCTTCCTTGAGTGTCCTTTTGCCACACCATACATCATGCCAAAATTTGATTTTGGATCTATCACCCACCTCAAAATGAATATTTCTTGAATATGCGTCCCATCCTCTTCTTATGTGTTTCCATAGTCTCATCCCATATGGCCCACTTATCTCATTCAAACACCATCCTCCCCGTGGTTCACCAAACTCCATAGCCAGATTGCAAGTTCCAAATACCCAATCCTCCTTCCGAGATAGGGGAACACACCGTATCCAAGTGGAAATAGTGATAGAAAGTAGGTTGGCAAGTTGGATAGGGCACTTTTGATTAAAGTGACCCTACCACCTCTAGATGGGTATATCTTCTTCCAACTAGCCAGTTTCCGCTCCATTTTTTCTATTACATCCCAAATAGATTTCGATTTGAACGAGGCACCCAAAGGAAGACCCAAATATTTCATCGGCAGTTGGGATATCTTGCTTTCCAAGATGTGGGCCATGCTTTCCACATTCGGAACATTCCCATTGAGACTACTAATTTAGCCAAGTTCACCTCAAAATAGCTTAAAGCATAAAAGGAGTACCCTCAGAGCTCGAATTTGATCATGACTAGCACCACAAAAGACTAGGGCATCATCAAAAAATAATAGGTGAGATATGTGAAGTGAGCTAGTATTTGATTTCCCCACTATGAATCCGGATAAGAACCTGCCCTCCACAACCTCTAAAACCATCTTGCTAAAAACTTCCATTACAAAAACGAAAAGTAGCGGAGATAGAGGGTCACCTTGTCTCAAACCTCGTGCGCTTTCAAAAAATCCCTTTGATGTGCCATTCACCAAGACAGAAAAACAAACAGTAGATACACTGGTTGATCCAAGAACACCATTTCGAGACAAAGCCACATCTCTCGAGCATATAGAGCAAAAATCTCCAATTGACTCTGTAATAGGGCTTCTCCATATTAAGCTTACACGAGCCCCAGCACTCCCGACTTGAGTCTACTATCCAAGCACTCATTGGCAATAAGCACCAAATCAAGAATTTGCCTACCTCAAGCAAAGGCGTTTTGAGGCTTTGAGATTAACTTATCAACTACCCTGCTCAATCTATTTGCCAAAACTTTCGAAAAGATCTTGTAAATTTCACTCACCAAGCTAATAGGGCGATAATCTTTTACCTATACAGCACTAGGTTTTTTTGAAATGAGAGCAATAAATGTTGCATTGAGACTCTTTTCAAACATACCATTTTCATGGAATTCATTAAAGACGCCCATTATATCTTCTTTGATCACTTCCCAACAAGTTTGAAAAAAATCATAGAAAATCCATCCGGACCTGGAGCTTTGTCACTCGCCATGATTCTTAACACTTTTCTGATTTCTGTTTCTTCAAAAGGCCTCTCAAGCTATCGCAAGTCAAGAGCGTCACAATGGAGCCCATCTAGTCTCGGTCTCCAAGAGAATTGTTCTGAAAGCAAACTCTTATAGTAGTTGAAAATGTGATCTGCAATCTCGATTTGGTTGGAAGAAGCCACTCCATGGACCATCAACGTCTCTATGGCATTGTTCCACCTATGCAAGCTAGCCACCCGATGGAAAACTTATTGCATTTATCCTCTTCCTTCAACCAAAGTGCTCTCGACTTTTGTCTCCAAAATATTTCTTCCGATAGAGAAACCCTTTCAAGGTCCGCAGACACCTGTATTTTACGAGCCCTCTATGTCTCAAATAATACCCTCTCCTCCTCTTCTCCCTCCAATCCTTTGAGTTCCTAAAAAAGAGTAGTTTTTTGAGCCTCCACATTGCCAAATGCTTGCTCATTCCATGCCTTCAAATCTTTTTTCAAAGACTTCAATTTACATGACATGATATAACTTGGTGTGCCATGAAATTGATGAGAAGACCACCGTATCCAAACTTGATCTAGGAACCCATCTGATTTCAACCGCATGCTTTCAAATTTGAAGGGCCTTGGGCCTCCGTGAATACCCCCACAATCAAGAAGGACGAGAAAGTGACCTGAGCACAATCTCGGGAGTCTTTTTTGGATGAGTTCTGGGCAATGTGCTTCTCATTCAAGTGATACTAGGAATCTATCGATCATTGACCAAGAGGGGTGTTCTCAATTGCTTGACCAAGTATAGGTGCCACTTGCAAGAGGAAGATCTAGTAAATCTTGTTCATAGAGAAAGTTAGAGAAATCTACCATTGGAGAATTGAAGCTAGAAACACCCAATCGTTCACTCGGAAATCAGGTAACGTTAAAGTCGCCACCAATAAACCAAGGTAAATCCCATATATTGCATAGAGCAGCCAATGCATCCCATAGTACACTTCTTGCACAATCTAAGTTAGGACCATAAACACCTGCAAAAGCCCACTGATTCCATCCACAACGTTCTTGAACTAGCAAGCCAACTTATAAGCTTCCATACAATCTTCTAACTTTTCCACCATTCTTTTATCTTGCATCACTAAGATGCCACTCAATGCTCCATTGGATGGTAAATAATACCACCCTACTTGATTACAACACCACAAACGCCTACTAGTGCTTAGGGGGATAGATTCCAATTTCGTTTCTTGTAAGCAAACGATGTCTACTCTCCAGCTACGTAATTGATTTCTAATTTTGAGGCACTTTTCCTTCTCATTCAGCCCCCTCACATTCTAAGGTACGATTTTCGGCTTCATAAAACAATATCCATTGCCCTTCCCTTTGATCTTCCATGGTTAGAACTCATCTCTCCTACTCCATCGTTGACAGTCCATTTGAGCCTTTTTAATTTTAGCTCTCTTCTTTCCTAAGTTGATCTCACTTGGTGAAGAATGAGTCTGTCCAGCCTCTATAGTTGCAAGGAAAGCTATAAATTGGTCCTTGAAACCATCGCACAATATCCCCGCACAATGTTGAATCTCCCTAGCTTTGTCTTAGACCCATTCTGATACCTGTATGTTGCTGGTTGGGTGAAGAAAATTCAATGTATACATGAAAAACTTTATATTATATACAGGTCAAAGTATACATTTCTTCATTTTGAACTTTTCCTTTATGTTGGCCTGCTAGAATTATGTAAAAAGGATAATCGAGACCCAACAAAAAGTCAGCAATGTGGGTCGCTTATTGGCTTCATCCCTCCTCCCACCATTCCCAAAATAGAGTGTCACAACAGCCAGTCTAATTACTCCAAGAAGGAGATATTTTTTATACGTACTACCCCCATCCCCCCTATATTGGGTCTTGCTATCTTTATGAACGTCCTAAAACTAATATCTACTTCCAAAAGGAAGTAGACACAAAGTTCCCCCAAAAAACTACAAACCAAGATTTGAATAATCTAACAAATCTACAATAGAAAGAACCATAATACCCTAAATTGAGTATAGGAGGTGGCAAATGGGATCTCGCATTTCTTGGAAGAAAGTTATTGCCCAATGATTCCAAGGGACTCCAATTGTAACATTGACTAGTTCTTTTGTAGTATAAGTCCATTTATTTTTATACAAGTATAAGTCTAATTATGGGTTGAGCTTTCCTTAGGTCATTACAAAAGATATCAAAGTCAATCCCAGTTAGAAATGTGAAACTTGAACCGTGTCACCTACAACAAAATGACCCGACGAAAATGACAAGAATTCAAGGGAGAAGATTATAATACCTCAGATCGAGAGGATTGAGAGGAGGTTAATTGGTTAGAAAAAGTTATATTTGCCTAAAGGGGGAAGAATTAATTTGATTAAGAGTACCTTGTCTAATCTTCCTACTTATTTCCTTTATGTTTTCCCTATGTTGGCAGGGGTGGCAAATAGAATTGAGAAGATTTTTCAGAATTTCTTGTGGGGAGGTAAAAGGAGGAAAGAAAGTTTCACTTGGTAAGTTGGAATAAGGTGTGTCAACCGATTTCGTGTGGAGGTTTGGGGGGGCGAAATTTGAGGCTCTTTAACAAAGCTCTTCGTGGGAAATGGCTATGGAGATATCATATTGAGAGGGATGCATTATGGAAAAATGTTGTTGATGTTAAATATGGGAGAATGTGGGGGAGTTGGTGTTCTAATGAAGAGGAGCATATGGAGTGGGTTTGTGGAAGTCCATTCGGATGGGCTAGGGGAAGTTTGCCAATCGTTTTAAATTTAAGGTGGGAGATGGGACTAGGATACATTTTTGTCATGATATTTGGTGTGGGGATTCAGCCCTCAAGAATGTTTTCCCTCCCCTTTTTAGAATTGTTAGGGACCAAGATGCTGCAGTGGCTGATTGCTTTTCTATTTTGAATAATAATCTTCAATGGAATGTTGAATTTGTGAGAGATGTGCATGATTGGGAACTGAATGTAGTCTCAGATTTTTTTGGAAGATTATATGATTTGAAGATTGTGCATGGAAGGGAGGATAGGTTGCTGTGGGTTCATACAGGAAATTCTAGATTTTCAGTTAGTTCCTATTATAAGGCACTAACCTGCCATTGTGTCTATGATTACCCTGGAAATGCATTTGGAAAGTTAAGGTGCCTAGTAAGGTGGCATTTTTCTGTTGGTTGGTATCTCTTGGAAAAATTCTGACCATGGATAACTTAAGAAAGCGTGGAGACTTTGTGTAGTAGATTGGTGCTTTAATAGTAAAAAGGATGGTAAATCTGGTAACCATCTTTTTCTTCGTTGTGAGGTGGCAAAGATTTTTTGGAATGAGATTTTTGGTAGGACAGGTATCGCTTGGGTGATGCCTAAGCAAGTGGTGGATCTTCTTGCTTGTTGGAAAGGTTTTGAGGAAAGACAACGCATTGCTGCCATATGGAAGATGATTCCTTCGTGCTTGATGTGGTGTTTTGAAGACAGAGAATGCTCGATGGGAGAACTTTGGGGGTTTTTCTTTAATAATTGGAGTGTGTGGGCTAAGGCTTTTGTATTGAATGGAGATGATTTTTTTTTTACTTTCTTTAGTCTTTTTCAGTTTTCAGTGTATGTAGGTATTTCCTCTTGTATACTTCCTGTGTACTTGGGCTATGCCTATTCTTGGTAATAAAATCTCTTATTAATTATTAAAAAAAAAAAGGTATAGGAAGTGGTAAATGGAATGCAAAATTTCATGGGAGGGTGAAGTTATTGCCCTTCTAATGATTTCAAAAGACTATAATTGTAACATTGACTAGTCCTTTCAAGTACAAGTCCATATGTGACTTGACCTTTTTTTGGATTGCTCAAAAATAGTGCCATAAGCACTAAATGACTCACATAAAAATCATACGAACAAAATTTAAGCTCAAAAATAGACAGCTCATTCTCATTCCAAATCATTCACATAAGTCACAAACGGGCTGCATCCTAAATGAGATTGATCCAATGTCGTCCAAACAATCTTTTCCAAATCAAGTGCACATTAATCACCTTTTGAGGTATGATCCATTCAACCCCAAACACATAAAAATAGAAGTCCTAAACATCCTTTTACCACAAAACATGAACCAACAAATGATCAACACTCAATGCTGAATTTTCCCATAGCACTAGTCTAGGAAGAGTATTTCTTTTGACAAGATCATCTCGAATCAGAGCAATGTAATGAATAACAATATTTGAACTCTAAAATTGATTCAATGAGAATTAAATAGTATAACATAGGAAGATCTTTTATCAAACTGAATTCAAACTTAAATTTCAGATCCGATCAATAATTTATCTACTTTCTTTATCATTCTTTTCCATTGTTTCTTTTCTACAACCTATGCCCCCTTTAATATCATATCACCTTTATACTTGCTTATATCGGTTGTAAAGAGAATTTCTTTCGAAACAAATATCTGCAGTTGAAACGGCAAGAGAAAAGCTTTTCTAGGGGCTTGGGTAAGCCAAATACCCCTCTAAAGGAATTGGAAGTCACCTAAATCCTCTTTAAAGCCTCATAATAAGAAGAAATATTATGGTTATGAATGCAGTTCAACTTCCACCTCAATCCTTAGGGTGAGCTCTATTGGCATCTTAGAATAAAAGAGCCAAGCAAATCGACAAATTCTAATTTCTTTTTTATGGCAAGAAACCTCGGAGATTGATCAGACTTGTGACCGTGGCCTCTAGGGTCAAAGTGGTAATGTAATATCCCATACTGACTAATAAGGGTAGGTGGTATATAGGATCTCACATTACTTGAGAAAGATAAGTCCTTTTAGAGTATAGGCCCAAATGTGGCTTGGGCCTCTCTAGGGACGTTACAGGTGGCCACACAATCACAGAGACCACGACTTGACCGTGAGTCTCTAGTCATGGATGAGGCCCACCGTCTAAGAGCCAAAGTCTCTAGAAGCCATCCTCCCAATATGAGACGCATGTTTATCTTCTACTAACATGAATAAATCTGGAAACATGTCATTAATCGGAATGTACCCCCAAAATGCATCATGCCAAAAACAAAATGGACTATACCACCTCCTAGCATTAAGTTTATAAAGCTGAGAATCCTTACCCAACCTACGCCAACACTTCTCTGAAGACTAGATCCCCAAGTCCTCAACAACTCAGAAGTCCACTAACTAGACTTCCCAATAGTCAACTCCAATAACAGATCTCAAAAATAACCCCATTCACACAATAGTGCTTGGTTAATACTGCTCAAGTCTGCATGACTGGAGAAGAAATATAACCTTACAAGTAAAATGGACTGCTGATAATTTTTACAGGCTTCTCGCGACTTTAAAATAATTGAAAAAAATGTGCATAAATTAAATAACTGATTGCATTTAATTGTACACTAGTGAGCGTGCTTATTCACTCTTATATTGCATGGCATGTTGAAATAGTCCAGTTCATTTTAAAATATAAACCAGCAGACTTTTTTTTACTAACCCAATCTATAACGATAGATTGAGACGAAACTGGCCTAAACCTTGAGAGAAGAGATTACTGGAGCCACACCTTTGTAACACAACCTCAGATTATATGATCTATATACTGCCTGAAATAGAATGTAGAAGCAACAAAGGCAAAATAAAAAGTGAATGAGTATTGTCTAACATGAAACAGTTACCTGTCGAGCCACATGGGCATCCAAAGCACTTAAGGGGTCATCAAAAATGTACACATCAGAATTAGAGTATACGGCTCTGGCCATGGAAACTCTTTGCTTTTGCCCGCCACTAATATTGACTCCTCTCTCACCAATCTCAGTAAGATCACCTCCCTAATTATTAAGCATGCAAAGACATGTTAAATTGAGGCCTACAATAGTTGAATAATATGTTACTTCACGAAAAACATCCTTAACTTCATTACAAGACATTGTGAAATACTTACAGGTAGTACGTCAAGGTCATGCCGCAATGCAGTTACATCAATTGCCATCTCGTATCTTGCTGAGTGAAAAGCAGATCCAAATAAAATGTTATCACGCACCTGCAAAGTTAAAAGAAAATATGTAAATAAAAACCAAAGGTCACTAAATTCACATAATTAACAAAAAATGACCACTAGAGCTAGATTAATTTATTGAAGCTACCCTAACCATTTTTTTGTTAAGTAACAAGCAGAATTGTCACTTAATCTGCATGTGTACAATAGCAAAGTTTGTAAGATTGTTGCAAAACAAATTAATTTTTTTAAATGATACATTTTTGTTTTAGACAATATACATAAGTACAAAATATAAGCTTTCTTACAGTAGCATTGAAGATCCATGAAACTTGTGGAACATAGGCAACTGTTCCTCTCATAACAACACTGGCATCTGAGATTGAAGGAAGTTCCCCTAGCATTGCAGAAATAAGTGATGTCTTCCCTTCTCCAGTACTGCCAACGATTGCAACTAAGCTACCAACAGATATATCCAAATTGATATTTGACAGTGTGGGCCTCTCTGCCTGGAAGAAAAATTAAATTCAGGAACTGCTAGTTTCCTGACAAAGGAGAAGCAAAACCTAGAAAGTTTACAGTATTCATAATGTCACCAAGTACAAGACAACGCTCAAGCAATTTCTTTAAAAAGGAGAGCCCATAAGATAAGGCTTTTCAGCCGTGGAGCTGCAATACAAGAAACTACCATGAGAACAGATGATATTAGAGAATAATGGCATTACTCAGGATTCACCTCAGTACCATACTGCTATTATCTTAGAATGTATTTAGGTGTTCTGTTGTATACTTCTTGTGTACATGGGCTATGTCTATTTCATTCATATCAATAATATTTATCTCTTACTTATCAAAAAAAAAAACCATAGTGCTATCAGAAAACATGAGCTTTACCCAAATAAATTTACGTCATTATGTACTCTACTTGGGCATATATATTATAACAACATAAAATAACTAAATATAATAATGACAACAATATCAAGATTATTACATGCATTCATTGTAGTAGAGTGAATTATTTCAAAAGTTATTTAAAATGAACAATTAACAACTGTAAGCAAGAAACAGGAATCAAGCCTAAAATAGTGATATGTCATGATAATACAAAAATGTGTGTGATAATGTATGTACACATGTAACACAAAAGAATCTACATTAAAAATAGACCTTAGAGTCCCAAGAAAAGCATCCATTCTTGACTGAGATAGCTGGCTGTCGTGGATCAAGGGGTGGGTTTGGTAGAAGAATTCTCTCTTCCGCTAAGAGTAGTTCCTCAAGGCGTTTTAAGGATACATTTGCGTTAACCACCTGCCAAATTAAGGCAGCATTAGAAGGAAAGAAACAACAGTTTTTCACAAAACAAGGAAGCATCAAAGGCCAAGAAACAGACAACTAGTTTAAGTCGATAAAGAAGTAATTCACATTATCGCTATTAAAAAAATGTTGAAGCCTGCATGTAAAAACACAACTAACTAAGGGACCCATTACTGTTTTAAAAAAGTCAAAAAACCAATAATTTTGGTAGCTAATGTGGAAGACTTCCAATCGACAGTATGGGGTGTGTCAATAAGGAGGCTCGCCAATAGAGTTTTCATTTAAAAAGCAAGTTTTTGATCGAAAGTTTTACAAGCACCCAATGAGTCCTTCACCAGCAACCATGCTTTCCACATTTCTAAGAGGGAGAAGAGGTTCCATTTGAGCTGGACCACTTTGCCCAAGATTTTTCACTTGTAAATTAACACCAACATATGTTGGATGGAGTTTCTCATATAGAAGAACATCGCTGGGTTTGTCAGACATTTCATGATATTGAAAATTTTAATTTTATGCAGCATCTCTTTTCTTTTCCTTTCTTTATCTCTGAGTAATTACAGTAGTTTTAGTGACATTATATCTCTTTTCCTAAATAAAATCACCTTTTGGCAGAAAAGACAAACAAGCAAAAAGGAGTTAAAACCTTATGTGCAAAAAGCGAGCAGCCTAACAACAGAGATTCAAAAACTTTTAGGCCATTAAACTAGATAGCATACACAGAAACCTTATATGAGGAAGGCCAAGGACCTACAGGAGAGGGACGAGAGAGAGAGAGAGAGAGGGGACAATGAATTAGATTTTCAAAAGCATGAGAAATGATGTAAGGGAAGATGGTATGACATTTGTGTACACCTGATTACATAACACAATAGAGCGAATTTTCTGAAAATACGCAATCGCTTAAAACAATGGTGATCATTTTAATCAGTATACTGTTACCTTCTAATTCTCTTAGAAAAGAAACGGACCCATTTGAACTAACCACTCCCGCAAACCAAGCCACTAATTCAAGATGACATTTATATTGTCCAGAGAAGATACTCAAAGTCAAAATATGCAGAGAAATTTCATAATCCAATAGACAATAAGTTTTTTTTATTAGTTCATATTCCAATAGACTATAAGTATAAGCATTTCTTTAGATTTATATTATAAGCATGATTAAGAAACACAACATAAGAACAGTCTTATACAGTTACATTTAATAATTTCCTAAGGATCAGCAATTTCAATGTCCCTGAGCGATACACTACTACTCAGATTAAGTAACATAGAGCAGAATAAGTAAGCAGTCAAACCACTAACATAATTATCTATCCTGTCTACATGCAAAAGCATTGCACAGATTAATCCAGCAGTAAATGAGATTTTTTATGAAGGTAAAGAAGAAAGAACCTGAGTTATTATATTGGGAAGCATGAACAGGGGAAAGCGAAGCACGGCAAACAGAGAAAGGGAAGTAAATGCTCTTGCAGGTGTCAGATCCCCACCGAGCAAAGTGAACATCCCAAATGAAATCACAGTCACCACAACCGGAATGCTATTTAGTATAAACCCATTGCACTGCAAAACAAGGTGGAGAGTCAGGAAGGAGAAGATAGCATTTGCATGGTCCCCATGCTTAACATCTATTCTCATGGAGAAGGTAGAACCCTATAATTAATAGCTCATATCAAAATATAACCTGCAAATCACATGCCCAAATATCATGGTGTAACATCCCGACCCAAATTTTTTTCGGCTTTATTATTTGAGGATCTAGTATTGAGGAGATAGGATTGGATATGAAATTATAGACCTAGATTCAAAATGGGGTAGGTTCGGCCCATTAGGCCCATATATAAATGGATAAGCCCTTCTAGCTAAAGCTCATTTGATTTTTGGCTGTTAAATTCATGATAATTGGAAACCAGTCCCATTTATGACTCCTAAATGGATCCAAAGAATAGCAACATATTTACCCTAGAACTACTAGCCATTAGGATTCCTAGAGCCCCTTTTCAAAACAAACTGAGAAAAAATCGTACAGCCCTGTTATTAGGTTTTTCAGGTCTCATCAAAAGGATTGTATGGCCTGAAAACTAGAAAAAGCAGAGGCTGTTGTGAGTCTTGAAAGTTTTTATAGCAATCCCATGTGTTGTTCTTCAAGAAAACCAATCCCTAACCCTAGATAACAGTTGCAATTTTAGGAGATTGAAAACAGAACCAGCCTCACCCTATCAAGTACAACCCTTTTACAGCAACTTCAAGTAGGAGATTATTGACGCATTTGCTGTTGATAGAAGCAAAAAGGTAAGCAGCATGATCATACCTTTACATGTATGGCTAGGGGTGTAAATCAGACTCGAAATTTTCAGTCCATCATTTTCCCGAACCGGACCAGTAGCTATCGGTCCGATCCTGTCCGGTCGGGCCCAATTATTTTGTTACTTTGTTTCATCTTTTTTTTTTCAAATAAATTAATAAAAAAATTATTTAAATTACTAAAATTAAAATTAAGTAAATTATTAATGTGGATTATGTAACTAACTCATTAAAAAAAATATTTAACTACAAGTATATTTAGAGTAATGTCATACACCACACTCTCGTCCTACTTTCATCGTACTAAGTAAGATATGGTGCATTCATCACCATTAGATGATAAATAAACATCCAATAAATGATCATCCAATAAATGATAAATATGTCACATCTTACTAAGTGGGATGATAGTGTGGTGTATAAAATTTTCCTTATATTTATGATGTTAATAGTTATTACTTACTTACTTAGACTTTATTCCTTAGTATGCATAATTATTAATAATTTCATACATTTTATATATGATTAATAAATATCAAATAATTTCATTACATAGATTATTCATGCTTGCTTGCAACTTAGGTATTTAAAAAACAATTACCTCATTACTTTAATTAAGTGTAAATAGTAGAGTATGTATGAATGTATGATGTATTAACTATTTACAGATAATGACATAAATTATCATATGATTTATGATTTATTATTAATTGATAGCATTATTATTTTATATTTTATATGGTCAATAATAATAAATTAGATAAAAATGACATCATTAACTTATATAATTACTATATAAAAATAATATATTAAATTATTAAAAATATTTTTAAAATATATATATAGGGGTTCTATCCGGTCTAGTCCAAAATTTATAGACCCCGGGATCAGCCTGAATTTCTTCAGTCCACAATTTGTGCAACCGAGACCGGGTCGGGTCGGGTCGGTTTTTCCGGTCCAGACCAAACTCCTTACACCCCCTATGTATGGTAAACAATGTTTTTAAAGTATTATGTGTGTGTGGCCCTTCATTGAAATTTGATTTTTACATAACAATTTATTATATGATAAAAGTGAGTTTCAATGTCATGTTATTATATGTTTTACATGCGTCATGATGTGTTTTCTTTTATGATTATGATCAGCTATGTCATTATGTGTTCTACATGCATCATGGTAAGAAAGATAAAAGAAAGTTATGAAAGAAGCTTTAAGAATGGTCATAAGAGATGCATGGTACCAATGCAATTATTAGTGGATGTGTAAGCCACGGACTTAAGCGTGGCCCACCATAGTATGTTATGATAAGTTAAACAGTTCCCCTTGTGGGCATAAGTAGTGGAACTAGTGCACAACCTGGCACATGGGGGTTAAGGTGTGCTGCCCATTAAAGAAAGCGAAAGACAAGTTTAAGCATAGTACATGTTACATGTTTATGTTAGTATAAGTATTAAATATGCACGCTTTCAAGAAAACTCTATGTTTATTATGTTTACTGTATGATGTACTAGGTATTGAGTATTCGACTCATTTTAGTTATTTATTTGCTATTTTATATTTTTAAAATGTCCAACGTAAAGAAGACAGTGTTGACGAGCTGACGGCCAGGCATAGATTATGTGTCTTGGGATTTTCAGACTAGTTAATAAGTGTCTTTTCTTTTCATTAAAAGATCAGTTTTAAATTTTCTTGCTATGAGACTATATTTTTGTTATTTTTTTGGGAATTTCTTTTCAATAAATTAGGTATTTTTATCATGCTGTTACCGGGAACAATTACGAAAGTACATAACACTCCTAACCTATGGGAAGGGGGTGTTACACATGGGTATATAGTACATGGACCATCCTCGTTGAACATAACTAAATATTTATATATCTGGAAAGACATGGCAAATCCAAAAAAAAGGCTACATCTAGTAACTAGATATTCTTAGAAATGTAAGCACTACACAATATTATCAACTCTGGCTAGAAACAAGGACGACCCAGTAGATTAATTTTCGTTTTCTTTTCCAGCCATACAAACAGTCACAAATGCATGATAAGACTCCATTTTTATCGCCAATACAAGCCAACTTTTTAGTCTGATTTCAAGCTTATATTTGAAGCCCATCATATTGATGTCAAATGCTGACCTCTGTGTATCTCCATTCACGTTATAGTTTGATGCAGGACAGGATTTGGAAAATAATAAAAATAATACTATTTTTATCGGGAAAAAATAGTATTATTTTGACTATTTTCCACACCCTGTTCTGCATCAAGCTATAATGTGGATGGAGATACACAAGATGTCAGTGTTTGATATCAAGATGATGGACTTCAAATCTGACTAATACTATTCATATCATCATTAATACGGTGAACATTGCCACTCCTACACTAATGCTAACATGTAACGACCCAGAGAAAGCTAAAGCCACATCTGGATTTGTTTTCCAAAATAACTAATTCTTTTTTATAAGTTCTCCAAAATAACTAATTAGTGTTATAATTAAAGCTCCTTAGAACCAATGCACCTTTTATCATACTCATTCATGTCTATCACACTACTCCCATCCAATGTGGAACTTACTGGGGCATTACATATCGCCTACGACGAGTACTGTTTTTCTTTTTTCAAATCTTGTCCTGAACTAAAATTGCTGGAGAACAAATCCAGGGGACCATGAAATCATGAATGTGCTTTTTTTTCTCTCTTTTTTGGGCTGGTTAGCATGCACATAACTTTATATGCAACAAAAAATATGACTTAAGTAATACAACTACATAACATGTATTGAAATAACACTGGAGCAGAACATAATAGTAATTTTCAAATTCTTCTAATATTAAGAAACAAAAAGTAATTTTTGAATGTGACATGGCATACCGCTGCTAGTAGTGATGCTTTACGGAACCAAGACAGTTCTTCCGTCCGTACACTTTCAACTTTAGATTGGAAACTACTCTCCCATGCATAACATCTGTGAATCATATTAAGCATATACAGCCAACTCACCATTATGCACATGTATCTCACAAAATAACAAAAATATAACTGTATGCAAAATAATCCATACTTCACAGTGTCCATGGCCGCCAAAATTTCATTAATGAGACCGATTCTCTTGTCTGTACGTTGTAACCCCTCCTTAGACAATTTCTGCATTTTGCTTATCACAAACGTCTGCACCCACAATATTTTACAAAGATTAGAAACAATCTGTTTCAACAAATAATTAAGGTAATATGCACAGATGAAAGACAAAATAGAGCCATAATAACATCTAACCAACTTGCAAAAACAAACAAAAACAAATTTGATTCTTTGAGTACACAGTCAGATCGATAGACTTCAGGTTACCTATGAACAAAATTCATAGATCCAAAAAGCAACATAATTAACCTCAAATTTTTTGGTAAGGAACAATTAACATTATTGAATCCTAAAGTTAAAGTTTCACGAATACCATGATTAGATATCATAGAAGTTGTAAAATGCAGAAATATGTGAGACACTGCATTGTTTTTCATCTTGTTCCCATAAAAGCCATGTCAAACTCACACGCAGGCATTTACTACAAATTTTCACATCTTTTTCAGATATCTTTGACAACATATTGATACAGTTCAAGTCAAGCTTGATAACATATAGCTTGAATGTGACCTAAAAAGTGCAAATCATGAAAAATGTCCTCATTTCCTGGAAGTCTTTGTTCCTATTATATCACAGTGGTAGTGCTATGTACCAAAATCGGAAATTACTCCACTTCATACAGCATTTCAATTTTCCCTACCACAAGAGTAAGCCAAGTTAAACAAACACAAAGCCACACTACACATGAAAACAAACCACATAGAATATGATTCATATCTCACTTGTAAGTAATACACACATCCAGCAAGTTTGAAACCCACAACTCACCCTCCATTTTATTCTCACAAGGAGAGGAAGTCTCATTTGAGCTAAAACTCATTTGCTAAATCCCAGTCAATATAGTACTGATACTTTACTTTAAAAAATAATGACAAAGTGAAGTGAGGTAACACTTGAACCTGTATAGGGAACAAAAGAACAAGCAGTAATGCACCAAGAAGTGAAGCAACACCCAATTGCTGGTAAAGAAGAACCATAGAAATGATGATGCGAAATGGAGCTGACCATAAGGTATGAAGTGATTGACATATTTGCTGTACAAGGAAAACAACAAATTAGTCACACAATCAAACAAGTTAGTTTTTACAAACAGAAAAAACAATAAGAATATTTTTAATAGTACTCCTAAATGGCGTTTTCTACTTTGTTGTAACTGGATTGAATCTACTTGAAGTAGATTGTTAACATGCACAACTACATTTACATTACAAGTAGATTTATGTACACAGTTTTTCTGTATCTAAGTATTTTTAAAGTATTATTTATGTGTATATCCACTAATAAAAAACATTACTTGGACATCCAAAATGGATACAGAAATAGAGTAATTTCACAAATATAAATAACCTGGATTTTCTAAAGCATCAGCTATGAAGTAAACTATATTATACAAATTGAGAAATAGAAAGCAAACCTGAAGCGCCTCAGCATCAGTTGTCATCAAGTTGGTTATTTTCCCAGAGGCAAATTTCTTGCGAGCTTCATGAGTTAGCCTTAAAGATTTACGAAATACAGCGGCAATCTACAAAAAGTAATAAACATAAATATATATATATAGAATCTTATGAATGAGAAGAAAAAATTTCTCAAACGTTTTCTAAGTTGGAATATTATTCAAATATTTTTTCTCCGTACATTCAAATATTTTCTCTCCATACATTCATCATTCGATGAGGATTGTTGGGTGTTCTGAGGTAGATTAGAACGTGTAGGATATTACCTGTTGATCATGGGGGGTCCGATAAGATCAGTCATTGAATCAAAAGCCTTCGTTCTCATGAAGGAGGGAGGCTCGGTACTCATCACAGAGAGGAGCTGGAGGGTAATGAAGGAGCTAAGACTTGGGAAAGTTGTGGTGCAATGGTTCATCAGAACCTTGGAGGAAAGCCTGAGGAGTGGGATGAAGGAGCTGTATGCGACGAAAAGGGAGGGTGACAAAAGCTTTATAGCACAGAGGTGCTCAAATGCCCGAGGAAGATTTATGGCACTAGTGGAATGTGGTGGAGGTTGAAGGTGTAATTTCATCTTCATCCCTGAAGATGTGGAGGGGAGGGGTTAGAGGAAAATGGCTGCTGTGTCACTAAGATAGGATTTAAATAATCATAACACATAACACTAGCTGTTGTAAATAGTCATAAAGCCAGGAAACTTGGAAACATGAAATCCTGGAAACATGGAACCAGGAAACATGCCAGGAAACACTCCAGTATATCTGGCCAGAATAGATGGCAGAAAATCTGGCACTTATGTAAATCTCTACTCTATATATTAATGTACAAACCCTATGGAAAAGGCATTCAGACCAATTTTGTCATGCTGCGCTGGGAGAGATTTCCCTAGAAGAAAAAATTGTGATTTACAGGGGAGGAGGATGCTTGCAGAGGCTACCAGAGGTGAGGTCTAGTGCAGCTATAGGGAGGCGCTGGTGCAGTTGAAGGTGCCGGTACAGCCTAGGGAACAGTTCAGAGGTGGAGCTACAGGCAGTAGGATAGTTAGTAGCAATGGCCAAAAAACAAACACAATGCCTCAGCTTGCTGGTACAGCACGTATGCAGAGGGAAAGAGGTGGTGGCAGGTCCTTTGACGGCTTGTCAAAGTTTGGCGTGCATAGAACCTTACAAGAAATGCAAGACAGTTGAAGGCACTGCAAAAGCCCAAGTGCTATTGTCAGAGGCAGAAAGTAATGGGGGGGGGGGGGTAGATGTGAGGTCTTCTCAGCTGCTAGTTGTCGCAAATGACCCCACTGAGGGGGATGGAAGCTTTATTTGCCCTGTGGAAGATCTTGCTATGTCAATGAAGACCCAAAGGACATTCAAAGATGAGATGGACCTGGGGGTGAACTGATACCACTAAAATACCTGCTGCCAGACCAGGCTAATGTCTCTGATTGGGTGCTGCATAAAGTAAAGGAGATCCAGCACTGTGTTGGAATCGAGTGTGAGGGTTTTGAGGAACAATTCATGGCTTTACTAACAGCCATTGAAGTTGGACATGGCCAGTCGAAAAAGTCAGATTCTAAAAAACAAAGGGAGCTAAAGAGGCTAACATGGTCTCTAAACTATGAGGGCAGTTCAAGTTCAAGTAGAGAAAGAGCTAAAGGGCGGGGGTCAACTCCAGTTTTATGAAACCCAAGATTGTTTCTTGGAATGTCCGAGGGCTCAATGAGGCAAATAAACGCCTTCGGGTGAAAAACATGCTTTGTGAGGGGAAGGCGGACATAGTGTGTTTACAGGAAACTAAGCTACAATTTCTTCCCAAGAGAGTTGTCAAGAGTTTATGGAGTTATACTTACGTGGATTAGGTTTATCTTGCTTCTGACGAGGCCTCAAGAGGTGTTTTGGTGATGTGGGATAGAAGAGTGGTGGAAAAAAATGAAGGAATTTATTGGGGAGTATATTGTGGCATGTTCCTTTAGGAATGTTGATGATAATTATTTATGGGCTTTTGTTGGTATTCACGGGCCGAATATGGACAGCAGTAGAAAAATGTTATGGGATGAACTTGCTGGAATTCATAGCTGGTGGAATTTATCATGGTGCATAGGTGGTGAATTTATTGTTACAAGATTTCCTAGTGGCAGCAGATTACGACCAGCAATGACAGAATTTTCAGAGTGTATTTTCGACTTGGGTTTGATGGATATTCCTCTCATGGGTGGTGCTTATACGTGGTCCAATAATCATACGTGGTCTAGATTGGACAGATTTTTACTATCATCAGAGTGGGAACTCATTATCCGGAGCTTTGTCAAAAGAAGTTGCCCGTCTATGTTCGGATCATTTCCCCTTGTTACTTTTTTTTTTTTTTTTTTGATAAGTAAGAAGATATTTTATTGATATAAGGATAGGCATATTTTAAGTACACAGGAGGTATACATGTGATTACACCTATTTAGGAACTAGAAACTGTTACAAGGAAATCATGGAAACTGAGACCATTTAAATCTATAGCAATGGCCCACATAAATAAAGTCTTCCAGAAAAAGCTCTTAAACTCTTCTAAGGAGCGATCATAATCCTCAAAATGTCTATCATTTCTTTCACTCCAGATGCACCTAAATATACAAATGGGAGCCATTTTCCACACAGTTGCAATCTATGGTATCCCCGTGATCCCTCTCCAACTTGCAAGTAGTTTGACCACCCTCCCCGGCATTACCCATCCTAATCCCACTTGGCTGAAAAAGTAATTCCATATGGCCCGAGCAAACTCACAATGTAGGAGTAAATGATCCACTGTTTCACCACTATTTCTACACATACAACACAAATCTATGATTATAAGCCCACGTTCTTAAATTATCAATGGTCATAATTTCCCCTTATTACTAGATTATGGAGGTATTAGGTGGGCATCAGTATTTTAAGTGTGAAAATATGTGGCTAAAAACTGAAGGTTTTGTGGAAAAGGTTAGGCAATGTTGGGATTCTTATCAAATTAATGGCACTCCTAGCTTCATTTTTGTAGGTAAACTGAAAGCCCTCAAAATGATTTAAAGCTATGGAATATTCAATCTATTGGTGATGTAGGAGATTGTAAAAAGGCTATGCCAAAGGAGCTTCAGGAGGTAAAGAGGACACAGGAGGGGTGGGTCCTTTCTATGGAGGAAGCATCTCGGAAGGCTGAGTTAAAGGCAGAATTAGAAAGGGTGGTGTTATTGGAAGAGATCTCTTGGCGTCAAAAATCAAGAGCTTTATGGTTGAAAGGAGGAGACCGCAGCACAAAGTTCTTTCACAGAGTGGCCAACTCTCAAAGGAGAACTAATACCATTGAGATGCTGAAAATAGACGGAGTGGAATGCATGGAGGCTCCTGTGATTAGGAAGCATGTTGTGGGATTTTTTGAACACTTACTTTTTGAACAGGTGGCATGGCGGCCAAAACTCGATGGACTAGCCTTTGAGTCCATTGATCCACAGCAGGTTTTGTGGTTGTAGTGGCCCTTTAAGGAGTTAGAGGTCCACACCGTGATAAGGAGAATGATCACAGATAAAGCGCCAAGCCCCGATGGCTTTTCCATGGGATTTTTTCAAACTTGTTGGGATGTGGTGAGGGGGGATTTAATGAAAGTGATCCAAGAATTCTTTTCAGTCGGGAAATTTGAGAAAAGCCTCAACGCCACATTTATAGCACTCATTCCTAAAAAGATTGGGTTTTCAAAGGTGAAGGATTACCAGCCCATCAGCCTTGTGAATGGGATATATAAGATTATTTCTAAGGTACTTGCCAATCGTCTATGAGAGGTTTTGGGGAGGATCATTACAAAACTCCAAAATGCTTTTGTTAAAGATAGGCAAATTCTGGATTTGGTCATCATTGCTAATGAATGCCTAGACAGTAGGCTAAAATCTGGCCAGCTAGAAATCCTATGTGAGTTAGATATGGAGAAGGCGTATGATCATGTTAACTGGGAGTTCTTACTACATGTGCTTGGGAGGTGCGGTTTTGGGGAGAAATGGTGCTCGTGGATTAGATGGTGTATTTCAATGGTGAGGTTTTCAGTGTTGGTGAATGGCAGCCCAAATGGTTTCTTTAATAGCTCTCGGGGCCTAAGACAAGAAGATCCTTTGTCCCCACTCCTATTTGTTCTTGTCGTGGAGGCACTTAGCAAAATGATTCTAGCCTCGATGAACAGTGGCTTTATTGAGGGGTTCTCAGTGGGTGATCCTAATAGGGGCACTATTAACCTATCTCATTTATTGTTTGCAAATGATACACTTCTTTTTTGTGAGATAGAACAAAACCAAGTTCGAACATTGAGGGCATTATTACTTTGTTTTAAAGCAGAATCCGGCTTGAAAGTGAACTTTGATAAATCAGAATTGGTGCCAGTGGGCAATGTTCGTAACATCAAGCAACTAGCTAGTATCCTTGGATGTAAGTATTCCTCTATTCCCATGAACTACCTTAGTCTTCCTTTCAGGGCAGTTGCAAGATCTATATCGATTTGGGATATAATGGTGGAGAAGATTGAACGTAGATTGACAAGTTGGAAGAGATTCTCTCTCAAAAGGTGATAGGATCACCCCTATCAAAAGTACTCTTTCTAATCTACCAACGTATTTTTTATTTGTATTCCCATTTCCAACAAGTGTAGCAAACCGTATTGAGAAGTTGTATCATGATTTTCTTTGGGGAGGGATAGGAGAAGAATTCAATATCATCTAGTCAAATGGGATAAGGTATGTTCTCCAGTCTCTTTGGGTGGGTTGGGCATTAGAAATTTGAGGATCTTCAATCGAGCTTTGCTTGGGAAGTGGTTGTGGAGATATAATACGGAACTAGAAGCCCTGTGGAAGACAGTGATCGATTGCAAATATGGGGGCATGTGGGGGGATGGTGCACTAGGGAGGTTCATGGGGTTTATGGAATGGGAGTTTGGAAACACATTCGAAGAGGGTGGAGCATCTTTAATTGGCATACTAGACTAGTGTTGGGCAATGGATCTAGAATAAAGTTCTGAACTTACCTATGGTGTGGAGACCAAGCCTTAAAGGATTCATTCCCATCGATCTTTAGGATTGCAGGTGAGAAAGATGCATCAGTGGCTAATTGCATGGCGTTATCTGGGATCTAATCCAATGGAACATGAATTTCACTAGAGCTGCCCAACATTGAGGAGTTCTTTGGTCTTCTATACACCATGATGCCGAAAATCCAAGGAGCAAACAAGATGTGGTGGATTCCCACTGGTAAAGGTACATTCTCGGTCCGCTCTTTCTATAAGTCTCTTACACAGCCACAAAATACGTAATTCCCATGGAGAAACAAGGCGCCTCCCAAAACGGCATTTTTGTATGGACAACAGCATTAGGTAAGATCTTGACGATGGATAATCTATGAAGACGTAAGGTGATCATAGTAGATTGGTGTTGCGTGTAGGAAAAATGGTGAAACTACGGATCATTTACTGTTGCATTGTGAGGTGGCTGGATCGTTTTGGAATGAAGTGTTTAATATAATGGACTTAGCTTGGGTTATGCCTGCCACAGTGACAGAGCACATGGCCAGTTGGATAAAACTATGAGGTCTACCACAAATCTCTGTGGTGTGGAAAATGGTCCCGACTTGTATCATGTGGTGCCTATGGAAGGAACGAAATAACCAGACATTTGAAGACAATGAGTGCTCACTAGAAGAACTTAGATTTTTTTTGTTAGCACTCTTTTTCTTTGGGCCATAGCTGTAGGTTTTCGTAGCCTCAATTTTCATGATTTTCTTGTTTCTATTGTTTCTCTCTAAATAGGTGACCTTTAATACCATCTTGTGTACTTGGGCTATGCCTATTCATATCAATATAATTGTTTACTTATCAAAATATATATATATATATATATATATATATATATATATATATTAGAACCATCAACACCTTCAGTGCTGACACAAAAATTTTCAAGTATGTGAGCCCAAATTTCCTAGTCCAACCGGGGATCATAACATTATATAACTCCACTAACACCTAGCATATGATCCAGTAAAGCGACCTTCAAACCCAAGCATGAAAATATAAATCAGCAAGAGCTTCACACAAGCAATTCTTGTCTTTAAGAAGTTAAACCCCATAACCATACTTTAAATTCACAAAAACAATTACCAATCATGACCCAGCCCAAACCAACAAAATCTGTTGCCAAATTTAGGCATAGCTAAGCACAAGAACTGACCCAAACACTTTGATTCAGCTCAAGAAATTATAAAGGGATGATATTTGACAACAACAGATGATTGTTAAAAGGAATGCTGAGACAAAGAATGAGTATGTTTTCATCAATGGAAAAAAAAGCAGGCTCCAATAATGTAAAATCCAATATTCACAAATGCCGAAATACCACGAAAAACATATTTGAAAAAATCATACATAATAAATATCTGTGCATTTTCTCAAACAATTGAAAATAATTTCACAAATTGACAAATCCAGACAATAGAGATTCAAAGTGCAAAGTTGTAGATAGCATGCAATCATCCAATAATTGGCTGGTGAAATTGATTTATACTACTTATTCCAAGAACGAACAATACTCAGTATTTATAAATGTTCATTTGCATCTTTTTTGCTTTAATTGAATCTATTGACATGGGAAGTACTTTATGACAAGAATCCGGTTACTCGACAGTATCTATCATTGGATAGTTCGATATGCAGTCTGTGGAAACATCTGTTGTGGGTATAAAGAGAGCAATCCGAACTCTCAACAGAATATAAAAGAGGTTTTTATTCATGTGTAGACACCTTAATGAACTCATGTAGACACTCCTCAGCCCGTGGAAACTCTCTCAAATACACATTAAGATGCTGACCCGTTTTTCTTTTCTTTGCTGATTCCTCTCAATTAAATTTGTCATGTTGCACCAAGTTACTTACAGATGTATGCATGCAGTATGGGGACACTTTGGGGTGAAGATCCATCCGAACAAGTAGGTCAATAGTACAGCATTTAGGCTGTAACATTTTGAAACAAAAAAGTCTTTAACCCAACAAGTGCTCTCTGAACCAAGCTAGATAGTCTCCTATCACTAGGTTCACCAACCAAGCTGGACTTTGATTCTTATCATTCCTACTGGATATCAAAACCATAAGTATTTTTTCCAGCCATGAATTCTCATATCGTTCCCATAAGACATAAGAACTCTTGGGTGGGCTAGGCCATTCCATCAAATCTTAAATAATGGGCCCCATCTCGTATTTCATGGTCAGCGTGGTGATAGGCTTCACTTCGACGGCTGCCTACGCCACCAAGCCCATGCTATAAATCTCCAATTTGCCAGCCAAATCCAAAAGCAGAATTTCAAGTTTTATACATCATCATCAACTGTAACGACTCAAAGATGGCACAAGCCACATCTGGGCCCATAGCCCAAAAGGATTAATCAAAGTTATAATTTGAGCTCTTTAAAATCATTATAAAGGTCAAAAACTTCTCTATCCCAACAATTTAGTATCTCATTCACCACCTTTCTATACTCAATCTACTATACAAGGTATTACATCAACTACTCCCTCTTCCCAACGCCCAACTCTATCCCATGATTCCCCATATACCCTTTCTCACCTGGAAGAAAGGTGAAGAAGCTACAGCCTCACAAAGTAGTGTTTGCCACTAGTTGTTAACATCATGGGACTAATACAATAGAATAATCTCGAAAGGCATTCCAAAAGGCAGGCAAATCAACATAAGAAATATCTAAATAAGCACCAAAAACATTTCATAAGGATCAGGGTAAGAAAAAAACAAGGTTAAAAAAATACCAAGGTTGATTTCAGCCGAAAACCAACACGCATCACATTCTGAAAATACTGAGCTTCAAATAAGACACCAAAAGCCTGGAACAAATTATATAATTCAGAAATTGTATGAGCTTCTTGATGAGTCAAATTTCAGCTTAATAACAAAGATGCAGGCAGAAAGAGGAGGGTTCCAATAGGATTAAAATGTAAATTAATCTCCTTCAAAATAAAATAAATGATTAGTAATCATAAGGTGAAAGTATAAGATTTAATTAATGACTCAACATATTAGTCATAAGGAAGGTAACATTAAAATAAGAGAAAAAGGAACATAAGACAAGCACTCTATAGGCGCTTCTTCCAAGAAGACTGTAGGAGATGCCAATAATATTCTCCAAACAAATACAAGGATGAAAAGTATCAAAAGAGCCTACACAATCTCCAAAACCCATAACATATGGCCTCAATAAATTGAAAGCCCAAACTCCCAAATTACAGATTCCATAATGCTAAGGATAGCATAGTCAAATGGAGTTGGATAGACCCCATGGAGAGGCCCAGAGGGTAAAGGAGTAGCTAAAGATTGATTTGCAACTTCAGTTTCTATCAGCAGAATTGAAAGTTCAAACAAATATTTCCATAGATGAAAGACATCAACAAAATAGCTCTCTGAAAAACATAAAAGTGACCTCAAAAGGCAGTACGAAGCCGACTATTTTAGTTTACCAAAGTCCAAAGTTACCAGAAGAACCAATTCTAAAGCTTCAACATCTACATGTTTAAATTCTTTAAAGTGAGTTCAATGGTAACTGAATGCAGTGAACTACAAAGAAGTTGAATTTTGGTCCATCAAGTTTTAATCCATATCAAACTGCCTTGGAAGCTTTTGACGTAGTTTGTTATCACATGTTAACATATCACTGCAAGAATGAGAAAAGGAAAGCTAGAAACAAAATCATTACAATGGTTCGTGCCAATAGACAAGGAATGGGATCCGCACCGCACATATATTGATTAAAGCATTAATACTTTGATGAGCATACATCATAGCTAAAGGCGGGCATACATAGATAATCCAGAAAATTAAAATTAAAAAAAATAGGGAAGATTAATGCCATACCACTCCAGCAAATATTGAGAAGGCATAGATGTAACCGATCCATGCCGGATCCCCCCGTTGCATTGACTGCAGAAAATTCATCATGTAAATTAAGTTGCATACTTCGGGGAAGACTAAGGTTTAAATGGTTATAGTCTTTCGTAGATCATTCAACAATGCTGTTGCATATAACTACATTTGTTTACTGATTTAAATTTATGCAGAAATTGTTTATCATTGTACCATTACTGCTGAAAAAGCATAGATCTGACCATCAAGTACCATCTTTAGATGTAAACTTCATCAAATAACACCTTAAGCATAATAAGCCCTCTAATTTCCCTAATAGCAATGCTCATATTCACATTGCCATGGACTTGAGTGAGTGGGCAATGCCTAGGAGGGTGGTGGATCTCCTTGCTAGTTGGAGAGGCCTTCTGGGTAATCGCCAAAATGCTGCAGTGTGGAATATGATTTGCTTATGTCTCAGAGTTTTGAAGATTGAGAACGCTAGTTGGATGATCTTAGATGTTTCTAGCTCGGTCATTGTCCTCAATAGGACTAGTTCCAATGATTTTCTTGTATCCATTTCTAGATCCTAACTCGTAACTAGGTGTTCTCCATATACACTTCTTGTGTACTTGGGCTTTGTCTATTTACTCGATCAAGCAAAATCTTATTTTACCTATAAAAAAGACAATCCTCCAGCTTTTTCAAATTTAAAAAAAAAAAAAAAAAAAAAACAACAACAACAACAACTAGGAATACCATGACCATAGATTAGATTTTCAATTGCAAAGTGAGATAACGGTTTTCTAAAATGAGAAAGAAAAAAACCTACATTTTCACCCTTATAACTTGCCAACCATCTACGCTTAATCCTTCATTCCCTTTGACTTCTTTATACGGGGGCAAGTGCAGGAATTGGTTTGGATTAGCATGTGCAATGTCCTAAAAGCTTCACACTTATGTGTAAACAGAAGCTCAAATCTGTGTGCCTATAGTAAAAATTCTATTCAACTGGAAATGATTTTAAACCAACAAGAAGTTGGAAGACCAGACAAGAGATAGACAACTTGCTGAAAACAGCACACAACATGGCAACTTTCCAAAATAGTTAAAAAAAAACATCAAATTAAGATGGGATGCCACTCAATGTAACTTACCCCCTAAACTACTACCATGGACTTTGAAAAAAATATAAAACAACAAAACCACCCTTAATTTCATTGAAAGGGCTTTATTTTAATATTAAGAACGATTATGTCTTTATATGAATATTTCCATTAAAGTTTAGGACCAGTTTTCATGCATGGCCGAGTTCTCCGCTTAAACCCAAAACATCAACTCCTAACTCCTATATAATTGGGTGAAAAAAGAGAATGGAATTAGGGTTGGAAAGGGCCCAAAAATCCCTAGGCAAAGCAGGTCAGCTTCCAGCTTGAGTTAAGTAGATTAAAGGCCAAGCAGTTGGTTTTGGGTCCCCCCAGGACTGTCATCAAGGTAAATAATTTTTTCAAGGGTTTGCAGATGCAAACCAGCTGCCTCCCACTCTTACACTCTTCGTCTCCCTCGCTTCATCTCTCACTCCCCTAAACTTATAATCCAATTGCACCCTCATTTTCACCTCCAACACCATCTCTTTAAATCTGATTATGTTGCCCACAAGATTTCCCAGACCACAACTCTCACCATCCAAGGACCTTCTCCTCTCCCTCTCCAACTCTCTTCATAATGATAAGAGATTTCACACCCTACATGAGCTCTCTGAAATATTCCTCTTGTTTTATTTTCTGATAAAAGTTCAAGTTATATCCATCCAAACACATTTTTTATACCAAAAAATTAGAAAACAGATTTCTACTATGATTTTTGAAACCATGTTTCCAAGAATAGCTTTCAGAAAACCGATTCAAGAGGCCCAAATAACTTGAGTTAATCATAATATCAGCATCATCGATAATGATGAGTAGTATTTAGTACTTAACCAATTTCAATAAAAATCTATCTATATTCATATACTCTATTGGACACATCATGTTGAGAATTGCAATTAAGTGCTTCCTAGGGTTTGATGTCAAATAGAGAACTTAAAAATGATTTATTTTTTTTATGGGTAAAGTTAAAATTTTATTAATGAGAAGAAGGCGTAGGCCCCCAAGTACACAGAAAGTATACGAAGAATACACCTAACAACTAGGAACTAGAAATGGATACAGGTAAAATATGAAAACTAGACCCATTACAATCAGTGACAGATGCCCAAGACAATAGCTTACTAAAAAGGATTGATTTATCCATAGCATTGAACAAAACAAAATTACCTGTAAGAGAAGATTTAAGACGAGAGGCCCCACAAACTGGGACGCATCATTGCCAACCTACAGAATTGATAAATATGTTTAAAGAAATGTATTTAAAACGGTGATCGATCGTTGTGCATGTCCATGTACTGTTGTGCATGTCCATGTCAGACGTGTTGGGGGGTGTGTAGAAAATTGAAGAATAGAATTTTACAAAAAGCATAAGCTTTTTACCTTCCAAAAACCTCCCAACCAAAACCTACAGGAAGCAAAAAGAGGACACTCGTGAGATGCTAAGACATAATAATGATATAGGAAGCAGAGCACCATACACAAAGTAAAGTTATGAAAGGTTTCTATCTGTTTTATGTGAAAAGTAAAAGGGAGAAGTGCAGTTTTGACCACAGCATTTTTCTTCCAGATTTCTTTACTTCTCAAAAAGGAAAATACGTATAGATTTCTTCACTATTAGCACTCCAACTCCCACAATATCAATTTCTAGATTATTTGTATGGCCATTCTTCAATTTGACCAACACCATTAGAATAGAACATGGAAAGGAAAAAATTTACATGAGCATTTAAGACCAGCTATTGCAACGACCCAAGAAAACCCAAGTCACATATGGACTTATAGTCCAAAAAGTCTAGTCAATCTTACAATTTGGGTCCTTCAGAATCATTATAAACAACAAAAACTTCTCCCTCCTAAGCAATGTGGTATCCCATAATCCATTCACCACATCCCTATACTCAATCCAAGATATTACAAGCCACATCCCTAAAATCTTTGGCATCCTCGTAAGGAACCAATAAAATAACAAAAAGGTAAGGTAATTAAGTGTAAATGATGGTACTTAGGAAAATGCAGAAGTGGCTTGATAAGAGTAAAGGTAATGATTCAATTATATAGGTAGTAGATGTTACAATGGGAGTCCCTTAGAATCATTATAAAAGATAAGAACTTTTCCCTACCAACGAATGTGACATCTATTCATCACTGAAGACTCAATTCGAGGTATTATAGCTATGATTTATGATATTCAGAGTTGGGAAGCTTGATTGCATCCATGACATGTTTGAATAACTTGAGTAATTCAATTAACTTAAGCTTCAATTTATTAACCTATATTAGCAACGATGAAGAAAAAAATCACTTGGGTAATAAGAGATCCAATCAGCACTAATCTAGTTGGGTCTCATTAGGTCCAATTCTCAAATCTTCCAATAAAGTGCCAGTAACCATTCCTTGCCAAAGAAACGAGTAAAACGTTATCCAAGACAACAGCAAGTACAAGCTGCTCTTACTCCATTATAACCATATCATCATCTTAGTATTTACCTTCCACCAAGGCTGCTATTTAAAGCTCTTAAAAGCCATGGCTTAGGCTTTTGAGATTCCTCAGCCCAATATCTCTGGAACCTACAAAGTTAAATAAAAAACCATAATAAACCAGACAAGAAGTCGTGAAGAAAGCCAAATTCAAAAGAAAAGAACCACATACTTATTGTTCAATGTTTCAGTCCGATCCCAAGTATCTAATTTCCACACATCTTTATCTGTGATAGGTCTTTCATACCCTAGCTTCATTATGGGATTCATCCATGAAAAAAACATTTCTGACAGAAAAACAAGAAACCAGAATTAATTTGCAAAGCAGCTCAACCATACCAAGATCAATTCAGACCCAGACCAAATTCAAGAAAAATTGTGTGTCATCACACCATGATACACTAAGCATGCAAGGGAAAAAAACAACGTAGGGAAAAGACAGCTGGAAAGATCAAAATACTACACTCCAATATCTACCTTTTAAGAAAATTAGGTATGAAAGTTTTTTTTTTTTTTTGGATCGGTAATTAAAGTATGAAAGTAATTTAAACAGGTTTTTTAGGTAATCATCAACTAAAACAATAAAAAAGCATTCAGTATGATGATTACTGTTAAATAGAATAGTGTAGTGAAGCAACTTGAACAGACAAAATGTGCCGGTTTGTGATTGGCAGACCAACCATGGTACACCGTACATGATTTGAGTTCTAATTCTAAGAATAATGATTTCTGTATCCATTCAACGCTTCATAACATTTGAAATTATCTAAACGAAAGTCATTCATGTCATATCAATTGACAACGTCACATATACATACTTGAAAATACACTGCCACGCCTCTCAGGACATTCGTACTCTCCTCCAGGTAGTTCAGAATACGCAGCATCATCAACTGATTCAGTCCGAATTGGTGTATAACCAGGATAGGGATCCAAATGAGGAACATATCCAAGTAAAAGTATTCCAAACAAAACCTGCATTAAAAATAATAATATTGGTTGGTACTCATTTTTACTTTGATAAGTGAATTTTATCCCGAAGAAAAGGAAATGCCAGAATCAAAGGACGCACAAAGTAGAGAGAAACAATAGACATATCAAAATGACTTCGAATGCTTTGTAATGTAACTGAGCATAGATTATCCATGGAATACTACTTGTTCTTATTCTTTCCTAGGCCTTGTACTAAGGCCCTTTTTCACCATCTTGGAGTATATATGATTCATAGACATTTAAATGTGAGTGTGTCACGCATAACATATAATGGAAGATTACATGACAATCCTAGACCGTCAAGAATAACATAGGACTGATTTTCTAATATATTTTCAGTTTTTATTATAACTATAATCCCAAATGGAGCTGATTTTGTTTCATTTTTTAATTTCATTTCTTATTCTAGTCATGGGTGTTTTGAATACTCTCTTTTCAGGCTTGAGTCTTTCAGTCATTTTATTCATTAAGATTTACTTCAGATTTCTATAAACTCATAATATTTTAGCCATCAGGGAGATTTGGAGTTTGAACAAGAAATTTGAGATCATTTTTTTCTCTTCACCAATTCTTTAGCCTTTTTCAGAATCAACAAAGATTTGATACTCTAGTTCCTAGAATTCTAGGTGAATCAACAACTTTGAAGAAGCTTCTATTCTACCAATTCACATACAAATCTACAGGATTAAATGAGGTTGCTGCAAATGTTTTCTTTTATCTACCCTTCCCAACCCATGCTTGAATATACATGTGATATTTGCCTTGAAGCGTGCTAGTGTGTCTGTGTGTATGCTTCATATTTCATTGAACAAATCTAGCTTGACATTATTTAACTCCAAAAACTAACGAAGTGGTAGAGCTAATTACCAGACTCAGTCCAAATACTCTTTTTGGAGACGAGGAACCAAGAGACCGTGCAAACACAATATGTCTTTAACCCAGTTAAGCCCCAGACCCATGTAGCGCACCCAAATCACACGGATCAGGTAAATCATTGAGTTTCCACCGATGGGGCATGACCCCGCCATGTTTGTTTTTACAGTTTATCCCATCTCATCTAATCTAATCATCAAAACTTTTACAAATTTTCACACAAAATATAATAAACAATTCAACTTTTTCAAATCCCAATTCAACTTTTTTAAATCCCAAAACAAAAATAATATTAAAAAAATATATTCTAACAATATTTTATTCAACTTTCATTTCATCATCTCATCTCAAAAAACAAACAAGGCCCTAAATGTTTTGCACCAAGTGTTTGAACCTTAGAACTTGGGAAATCATAACTCCAAGGCCCTTACCACTTGAGCCAACCCCTAGGCCCTAGGGGTGGCTACAAACTCAATCCAAATACTTGCAACCTCTTTAATGCAATGCAAACACAAGTAAGGTTTGAAAATTTAAAAAAAAAAAAAAACAAATAGTGCAAAGGGTAGGTAAGAACTCAAGAGCAACCAACCTGGACTACAACCTCACTGATATATAAATACAGAACGGACCTGCACAGAGAACAAACACTTTCAGTTGTCTTTCGACCACCAACCTTTGCAAAACATACTGAAGAAGATAATGATTTGGTCTTCTTCAATCCAACGATTTAACCTGAGCGAACTACCATTGCACTACCACATTCATATGATCCCAGGCCAATTTGACTATACTCATACAGAATATTTTTTTAACAAGAATGAAAGGTAGAAACACAAGTAAGAACTCTTTTTTTTATATATATGTAGAAACATAAGAACGAACTCAAAGTCCATACTTCAATAAATACGGATATTTTCATGTGTGTTTATGCCAGAAAGAGAGGGAAGAGAAATGGAGAGAGAGAGAGAGAGAGTGGTATTAAAATGAAGTTGTATTATCACTGGCCAAGGAGGTATCCAATTCAAGTAACCAGAGAAACGCAAACCTATCATAAAACTCCTGTGCTGAAAGAACAAGATTGAGCATTACAGCATCCCCAACTAGAGCATAAATGACTCCAAATCTGACAAACCATCGAACCTCACGGATGTAGACTTTAGTTTCTACACCAATCAAGACCAGCATAGAGCACCACGCAAGAGCCTCAATGAGTAGAGAAACAGTCTGCCAACAAAGGATCAATATAACGATTTTGAAGTAGACTAAAGAAATAATGGCAGAAGTTAAGAAACGCCAAATGTGCTTGAAATATCCATAGTTTCTTGAACTAATCTAAGTTTCAATGTACAAAACATCCAAATTAAACTAATAAAGTAACTAAAATCAAATGTATTCAAGCATACGGTGAGCAATTGAGATAATGAAATTTTCAAAACAACAAAAAAACATCAGATATAATGATTTAAAAACTCCCACAAACAATTTGATTTGTCTTCTCTCGAAAACAAATTAGATTGTACACCACATGCATATGGTTAGGTCTATATGCATACAAGTACCAAAATTTGAATTCCATATGCTTTGTGTCCGCCAAATAGAAGAGGCAGGTGAAACCAGGAAAAAAATTTGCATAAAAAAAAAAAAGGCACAAGCCATTAAACAATCAAAAGAATGAGCTCACCTCAAATGGCGCAAGGCCAGTCTGCCCATCCAAATTTAAGACTGAAATTCCCATAATTAATCTAAACAAAGGCTCGGCAGTACAATAAGCAGCCAATAAACCCAAAACATAATTATAAAACTTCGACCTCAGACAGAACCTCTGGACTTTGAAATCCTTCTTGATCCTCCATACCCGGTAGCAGCATAGACCAAGAACAACCAAATGAGAAAAGCAGACTACCAGAGAGTCAACTGCACACGGTGTGTATTGCCCAAATGCATTCTCCACAGCCCTTGCCCACACCCCATTTTTCACTGGTCGACAATACCAAACCAATGGCTCAAAAGCCATTTCTGAATTACTCCTCCACAAGAACAAGGTATTCGCTCAGAAGTACATAATCAGAAATACTCTCCTTTTCTCCAGCCGAAATAGTCTTTCCCAACTGATATGAGTCCGATGCTTCTAAGATCTACACTTAGCTATTCCTGCAATAAGATTCAACGAAGTTCAGCCTCAAAGGAGAGACTAACAGCCAACGAGGCCACTCCCAATCCCAGAGAAAAAAAGTAAACGGGAGAAAAACAGACTTTTGACTCAAAACTGAGCCTAGTACATGCGTTGGTTTAGTTGGAATAATTTACATGCTACGTTTCCTTAGCTCTGTCAATGAGTTTTGACGGTTTGGAAAATTCCTAGTCCAGGAAAAGGGAGTAAGACTCTTGCGAAAGCAAACTATACTTTCCGTAAAATTTAAACGACCCTGAGTCTAATTCATGAGCGTCAGAATTTCAATTCGAACAAAATAAAACTATCCTAAATTCTATTGACGTAATAATCTGGAGAACTGCTTAGAAATAACAGAACTACCTCTTCCCTTGTATTAATCGTTTATAAAAGTCTCACTCTAAAAGTCAACAAAAAATTATCTTCCAGTTCCCAAGATGTAGTTAATCTCATTTAAATCTGCAATTGCTTTTCATTCTTGCTCATTTTCTCAGTGACCGAATTGAGCATTAAACCAGCAGTTTGGGGTGAAAAGAAAAAGAAAAACGAACAGAATATCATTTATGTTCGAGTGAATAAAACACGGAACGGAATTCAAACAAAAAAACACAAAAATAAACCCGGCGTACCTCTCAACCCATTGCTTCGCTTTTACACTAAAACTGTGGCATAAATCAAACAAGAAAACAAAATCCCAGAACCCAAAAATAACAAAAAATAAACTCTATACTTCGTCACAGTCAACGATTTTCTCAGATCAAAAAAAGAAAGAAAATAAGAGGCGTATGAACAAAAAGTTCTTTTCAGAGAAAAATCCCCGGAAAAAGGTTTGAGAAAAAGAATGGCGGACCTGTCGGCGCTGGAACCGAGGGAATGTGATACAGAGTGAGAGGCATACAGACTGGGTACGGAATAGATTCGCAACCAACCAAATGCTTGTGGGTGGACTCGGACAGCTTGTAGGAGCCCAGCGTCGTCACCGCTTACGATAAAATAAAATAAATAGACTACTTTATTTATTTATGACTCAAACTAGTTTAGATGTTGAAGTATTTTCAAATATTTTTATTATTATTTTTTATTTTATTATTATTTTTTCAATATTTTTATTATTATTTTTTATATTTTTATTATTATTTTTTATTTATTTTTTTTATTATTTAATATTTTTTTTTATTTTTTATTTATTTTTTATTACTATTTATAAATATTTTCAAACATTTTTACTATTCAAATCCAGCCAATTAGATAGGGAGTATAAAAGTATTTTATTTTATTATTATAATTTTTAGATATTTATATAAAATATAATAATTTTTTTAATTTAAATAAAAATAAGATTTTATTTAATTTTTAAATTTCATATCAATTATCTCTTCAAACCGACCGAACAATTTATTTATGGGCCCTGCAATTTTGGGAGATTTTCAGATCTTGAGATTGTCACGCTGTAAATAATGTGAAAACTGGGGCTTGATTGGTGCGGGGGAACGTGTGTGGTCAGGACTCATGCCATTGGCTGCTCAGATTGCTCAGAAAAGGTCGGGAGTTCCAATGATCCTGTGAATGATCTTTCACTGCTGATATTGTTCAATCATTTGCTCCGATTCATAATGATAATATGACCTATGGTTAGAAATGCCGCAAAATTGCAAATTATCTCTTGCATTAGACAACAATATATAATTTATTATATATTGTTGTCTAAAATATAATGTTTATATATTAGATACACATTATATACACAATATATATAATGTGTATATTTAAATAAAATAATAAAAATAACAAATTACATATTTATATTTAGCATAAAGATAATAAATAAAATTTTCATTTATTTTTTTTCAGACTATACAAATTATGTTATTGGAAAAAAAATAAAAAAAACTTCATTTATTATCGAATATAAATTCAAATGCGGAATGAAAATTATTAAGATAGAAAGATGATCAAGTATTAAAAGATGATGTTAATATTTTATATCATGAAAAGATGATGCTTACAAATTTTACAACCAATTAAAAATATCCAAATATAGAAACAAAAAGCTTAGATGTTAAATAATAATTAAATACAATTCTTTGGGGATATGATAAAGATTCAAGACAGACAATATTCATGAACATTGACCAAGCTTCTTTCTAAAGTTTTTCGACTTCTAGGAATAATCGAGTTCGAGGACTTTGTATCAAAGTTAAATAAATGGAATGTCTCTTTCTTTTGTTTTTTACAGAAATAAAGGGACTGGTAAAGTCTATCACATTAATAGTCCAAATTTCTTTTACAACTTGGACATCGATTGGACCAGATTCCCACACATTTGGGCTAGTTGTACTTTATGCACCTACTAATTTCTAAGTCACTTCGATATATGTTTGATTGTTAAATCAATTTCAAATTAATTATTAATGAAATTAATTATTTTTTTAATTTTTTATAAAAAAATTTAAACTCATCTCAATGAAATTTATAAAAAACTACTATTTACTACTCAACTCATATTAACATTCAAACGCAGCGTAGTAGATAAGGCTATATACTTCCATACACATATAACTGAGTACACGAGTATGGACCCCTCCTTTGAGTTGCTGTATGTTTTTGTGTTCTAGTTTGGAAAGCATGCATATCGGTACAAGCTGCCCCTCCCATCCTCGTGCAAATCTGGAAAGCACACTTTTCATGGGCATGTCCTTTGCACTCTCCTAGCTCTGGGGAAGTAGAATACAATTGCCATCAATGCTCAAATCATGTGGATGTTAGCCACTATTTGGTATCCTGGAACTTTTTTTTTTTTGCCTTTTTTTTCTTATTTAATTTTTGACACTGCCTCAAAAATAGTGCAGAAAAAAAAAATGAGCAATTCATGTATATATATTATTTTGATTATTCTTTATTTATTTCTTTATATAGTAAAGATGTTTGCTTTAGAAAATTATTTTAAAATAATGTCAGATACAGTCTTAAAATATATAAATTTTATAAAATCTTTTTAAAATATATATATAATTTATTATTAAAAAATAATTTTGTTTGGATAGCTAAGAAAGATAAAGTCAGAATTGTTTTAGCTTTTAGACCAAATCTTGGTGGGCTGCCGAATCCCACAACCACTACTAGTAGAATATAATTTTCAGAGCATTATTCAATGTCGGTCGAAATCTGGCGCAGAAGAAACAGCAATGAAGAATCGGAACAGCTTCCTGAAAATACAATAATATTGGAATTGAGTCCATTTGATCGGAGAGTCTTGTGGCACAAGTAATCGTTTTCGCACGTGCCCAAATATCAGGAAAATTTATTTATTTAAAGAAATAAATTAAAACAAAAATACAACTAAAAGAAAAGTGTTGACTGTTGAGTTGAAGATTTGGTTAGACGGTTAGGAATGACCGTTAGGAAAGAGTTTCTTTCAATCAATCACCCTCAACAGGCCTCAATAATTAAGTGCTTCAAGTCTACTTTCTGATCCGAAAATGAACCGACAACAATAATAACTCATTCTAATTTTTATCATCTTTTTATTATTTTATGATATATTATTAAATAATTAAAAATTATTTATTATATTTTACTTATAAATATATAATCTAATATCACATCATAAGAGAATGATAAAAATTAAAATAATGAATAAATTTTTTTTAATAATAAATAAAGAAAATTGAATATTTTGCAACTACTTTATAAATTTACGTAGAATAAAAGATATTTTTGAAATTTTAAAATTATTTTAAATGTGGTAGTATGATTGTATTGATTAATAAAAAATAAATTATAAATATATCATTATGCATAAATAAATAAAAAGCAACAATAAACCTAATCAGACCCTACAACTTATGCATTAAAAGGGAAATAATTATACCGCGGAGAAAAGCTATCGATTTATTAATGGTGGATAAATTTTAAAATTATAATAATATTTTATTTAATTTTTAATTTTTTTAAAATTATTTTATTTCATCTTATTATCTAAACGGGAACTTATTAGAAAGTACTGTCAATTGCCTAGAAGTTTTGACAACAGTGTAGAAGTTTTCGTCGCGGCTAATAATACAAGCAATTTTTTTTATAATATTTTATATAAAAATATGATATATTCTTCATTTAAAATATAGTTATAAAAAAATGTGCGATCCAATGTTAATGACTCGTTTATTTTTGTAGATGAGATAAAATAGTTGAAATAAAAGTTGAAAGTTGAATAAAATATTATTAAAATATTAATTTTATTTTAAAATTTTAAAAAATTAAATTTTTTATTTTATTTTACATGAAAATTTTAAAAAGTTGTAATAATTTAATGAAATAAAATGAAGAGTTTTATAAAAGTGAACAAGACTAGTTAACTTTTAAATTTTATAATATTATTATTTAATTCTGATTATTAAGGTGGATAAAATTAATAAATAATGTAGAATAATTTTAATGGTTGAATGTGCGTAAAATACATTCCATATAGTTTAAGCTACATTTAGATGTTACAAATATTTTAAATCATACGTAAATAATAATAAAATAATAATAATAATAATAATAAATAACAACGTCTCATCTTCGTAACTTACGATTCCTCTGTTCTTCATCGAACAATGATCGCGCAATCTTTTCAAAGCTACAACCCATTATTTTCGGATCCAAAGCCAGAGCTTAGGGTGTGTCTATTATATCATCAAGAGTGCTAAATATGCTTCAAAAAAATATAAAAAAATAAAGAGTGCTAAATAGACAGGAAAGCATCGGGATGCAAAAGAATCTCTTATTTTAAATTAAATAGATAATATATATATATTTCGAGTGCATGTGAAAGTAAGAATTAATAATTGCCGATATTAATATTGGTAGGCGACTCGAGATAATCTGTCCACGTACTTATGTCTCTAGGATTGGCTCGGCGGTACGAAAAAGAGTAGACGTCGAATTTGGGTTCATGAGCACTAAAAGGGGTGTTTGCATCCTCTATCGTGGTAGGCCTAATTGGGATGTAACATACCTCCCGAGCCAGGTTGGGTTTATCTTAAAGGCCCATTGATCAGCAATACATTCGTCCCATGAATTGCGTAAAGAAGAAAAATCGTCTGAACCAATCTTTACGAGAGAAAAACAGAACTCTAAGAGGGCGACCTTGTATATTGAACGAGAGCGAAAGTTGCACAAATTACCGCCTAGACATAGCACTCTATGCATGAACAAGAATTCTTAGGCAGTCAGGTATGGGTAACCTTCATCGATGGGTCCCAGGACCATGCGCCAAATGAGGTAGCATGATAGCAAAATCCCTTACGCATTAGGGTGGAGTTGTGATGGAGTTAGGCGGAGAAAGTTCAAGATTTATTGAATCAGGCAATAGAAAGGAAGTCGTAATCCATTAGTGAACATCGAGGGGTACAATGCCACCTTTGTGGCAAAGCCTTTTAAGTTGATAGCCCCTTAGTGAGTCGCTAGAGCCTCAAAGTTGGTGGAGTCAAGCACTCCGAAATAAGATCTGAACGACCTCAAGTCCGTAGAAGTGACAATTGAGGCCCAGTGATACCCTTCGAAGAACTGAGACTCATCGCGAACCTTGGGGGGATCCAGACCCCCATGAACCCTAGAAGGTCCCTCTGATCAGGTTGAATGAGATCCTCGAGAAGCAAAACAAAAGGTGTTCTTGGGCATATAACGCCCCAATGGAAAGCCTAAACCACATGGCCTATACTCCAAAAGAATTAGTCAATAATATAATTGGAGCTCCATTAGAATCTTATAAAGAGCAAAAACTTCTTATTCTCGAGTCATATGAGATCTTATACACCAGCTATATTTATCCTTATCATATGGGATAGTTCTGATACCATTTGTAACGCTCCAATAGAATGCCCAAACCACATGACCTATACTCCTAAAGGACTAGTCAATGATACAATTGAAATCTTATAAAAAGCAATAACTTATATTTCTCAAATTATGTGAGATCTCATACACTACCTACGTTTATCCTTATATTATGGAGTATCACACCAATTGAAACTTATAAAGAGCAATAATTTCTTATTCCCAAGCAATATGAGATCTCATACACCACTTATCCTTATCCTTATCATATGGGGTATCACAAAGCGCCATTGAAGGATGAATGCGAGGGATAAAGAAAGAATTTTAAGGCGAACGAAAAGAAAGTGAGCAGAGAAAAATTGAAACAAGAGGAAACAAATGAGGGACACAACGGGAGCGAGCGAATAAGAAAGCAAAAAGGTCAAAGCAGCATGGGGCTTGGGTTTAAATATGAAACTGCAGCAATCGAGCTACCCAGGCAAGAGAGTGACATGTGTCATTAGGAATGAAATGATGGAGTGACAGGTCTCGTGATTTTTGCTGCACGAGTGAGCGTGGGATCAAGCCGTTGGACGCAACCCCCAACATAACAAACCAGAAAAATATGCATGATATGCAGCCCACACGTCAAATGTCATAAGCTGTTAAGCACAAAAGAATTAAAAAAAGGGGGTAGAGGAAGTAAGAAAAAGAAGATAAAACTCTCCACCGTACACGTACAGTAGGAATTGGCATGATAACTAGAATGAATGTTTGCATCTCCTATCGGGCTAGGCCTAACTAAGAGGGATATTTACATCCCTCCCGAGCCAGCCTGAGTTTATCTTAAAGACCCAGTGATCAACAGTACAATCGGCCCATGAATTGCATAAGGAAGAAAAAGACCCAAGACTTGCATAGGGAACTAGTTGATGTGGATAGATAAGACGCCACCTACCCTAAAACTACCCTGCAGATGCATAAAACCACACCGCATTTAAGGATCAGATATGTGACATAGACAAAGATCACGACAAAATCTCATGTCCCTAGTAGAGAGCACGAAAAGTAGCTATATCCACCCACCTGCCACTAAGGCGTGGCCTGGAGAGGCCACGCTATATTAAAGATGACAATGTGGTATCCCATACAGGAGACAAGGGCCTTTGACATGGGGTACATAGTACCTTCTCGAGAAGCAGTATAAAATCCATGCGCCATGTTGAAATTCAGGACTTATGCTCTCTTGCTTACTGGATTTCTCTCCAGAAAACACAAAACTAACTTAGGCATTAGAGGTGACCCTTCAACCTTGAGCCTCTCGTCTTCTCTATGCTGTAGGTAATTGAGCTTAGTACCCGGTGTGCAAAACACGTAATCAACAGGCATTAATAAAGTCATCGATTTTAAAATCTCTACATTTTTATATAACATGATTTGATTTAAAAAATAAATATTGAATTTCGAGTTTTATAATTTAAATCTTATGATTTAAATAATGTGGATAGTCTACGTAGCTATTTGAGAATAGAATAATTCAAATATATCACATCACATGTGCTCTTATTAATAAAATATAAAAATGTAAGATTTTTTATTTATATATAAATATTTTATATAACAACAACTGAACCACAATGACAAGTAGCAAAAAAAATGGAACTCTCATAGCCTCGTTAAAATATAGGAAAAGGATTCATCAGTACTATAAAAACTTTATAAAAAGAATTATGGTCCAGCACTCTTTTCAAATATGGGTGCGGCTACCAGCCGGATAGGTGTAAAAATGAAGTTTTACACCCACTAATAACACTAGGACACGTAGAAACTCAAGCAAGATGAAAAATAAAGGTGCATGCAGTGCATCCGTCGGCCCCTCCCCCCAAAAAAAATCAAATATGTTCCCCTCTCTCTCCTCCTCCCCATCTCACTAAAATTCTCTCTCTCTCTCTCTCCTTCGAACGTCTCACCACTTAGTCGCTCTCCCTCAATCGCTTTCCAAATAATCTATAAAGTATAAAGCTTGGCATCCAAATAATCTCTAAGGCCATTGTCAAACTGTGATTTTGCATCCATTTGTTCGAGATGGACAACCATAGACCAACCAAAAAACAATATCAGACACAACCAAAACCAACTCACTCTCCATTGTCATACAAAAATATCGTATCTGCTAATTTCTCTCATCAATACCATAAGATTATTCAATAGAGACCAAGCTTTACATATAGGCTAAATAATACAACACAACACAATGCAAATCTAGACAAAATATCATTTCTGCGAGTGGGTTCAAGTTCGAGTGTTTCCAGAGATGGGATGGGTTCGACAGAGAGGATAGACGTTTCAGACAACGGGACGAAGGGAGAGGAGAGAGAGGTTTTCGATGATACTGGAGAGGAGAGACGGAGAAGATATTGGGTTCAAAGAGAGAAGACGGAGAGTTTCGGGGGAGAAGAGTGAGGGTGCGTTTGGATGTTGAGATGAGTTGGGTTGAGTTGAGTTGAGATGATAAAATATTGTTAGAATATTATTTTTAAATATTAAAGTTGTTTTGGAATTTGAAAAAGTTGAATTATTTATTATATTTTGTATTGAAATTTGAAAAAGTTGTAATGATAAGATTTGAGATGAGTTGGGATGAATTTGACATCCAAACGAAGCCTGAGAGTTTCGAGAGAGAAGAAGAGAGAATAGAGAAAGAGAAATTGGGAGGTTGGACTTGCACCAACAGTAACTCCCACAAGGCTATTACGTGTTGCAATTGCACCGGAGGGTGTAAAATGGGGAAGGACACCCGACCTCTTTGAAGCTTTTCCTTCAAATTTCTCTAAGTTATTTTGATTTATAAGATTTATAAAAATAGAAAATGATTTACACATAATTTTTTAAATAAGTCTATGTTAAATGATGAATATTTTTAAAATAACTTATAAAAATAATATTATTATACAGAAATACTTTCTATTTAAAATATAATAGTGTAAAAAATTCTAAAATATTTGTACGCGTGTAAGATTTAAAAAAAAAAAAAAAAATTTCCATAACACTGAGTTACGTTACTTACGTACAGTGCATGCCATGTGCTTCCAAGCCAATCCTAAGACTTATGGTAACCTACATGTGCATGCATGATATAAAAGTAACGCAGACACAAGTTTTGCACAATTATTTTATAAAATATTAATTTAAAAAAAAAAATTCTTTGATTTTTACGCGCGAGATTGAGAACAAAAATATGATATGAGTTGCATAAGAATTATAGTGTTTATTCACAGTATGCTAACATATAGTGAAAGTGGAAGTGTTTGAGAATATTTGTGAATAGTAATGAAAAAATAATAATAAAATATTAAATAATAATAAAAAATAGGTGAAAAGTATTGAATAGTAGTAAAAGTAGATAAAAAGTAATAATAAAATAAAAAATAATAGTAAAAATATTTGAGGTACTCTCTGTATCCAAACCTGAATTATCTTAAGACAATAATGAGTGAATCCTCATAATAAGATTTATGAGAATTTAAGAAAAAATGTTCTGAATATGTTATACAAAAGTAAATTAATAGAGTGACATGATTTAATGTAAGATATTAAGAAAAAATTTATTCATACTTAGAGTGGGTTCTATTTTATTTTTTTTTAATGATTAAGGAAGTATTTTTTTAATGAGTTTATGATTTTTGAGAATAATTAAAGTGATTAAAAAATGCTTGAAAAAAATACACAAAATAAAAAAATACAAAATGCAGTTTTCGGTGGCAATGTCGGGACACCTCTCAGTGGCCCTAGCGTTGTCCGTTATCCTAAAGGAAATGACATTCCTATTGAGACTCTTCACCAATTGACTTTTTTTTTTCCTTCCTTAATAGTTAATAAAGTATTTTTTAATGAATTTGTAATTTTTTTAAAAATGTTTAAAGAAGTTTTAAAAAAGGACCATGCTACAGTCACCACTAGGAGCTACTGTTAGTTATAAGATTTTTTTTCTTTTTCTGTTTCATACACGTATTTATTAATATTTTTAAATATTTAAAAAAAAAATAAAAAATCATAATATTATTAAAAAATACTTCCTTAATCATTAAATAAAAAAATAAAAATAAAATATCAAAATAGTAGAATAGAGAAGTGAGAGCAGTATTTTCCTTCAAAAAATTATTTAAAAAAAAAATTGGCCATTCTGAAAAGAGTGACCAGCAAGTGTTACCGAACATTGCATTCTTTTTCTTTTTTAATATTTAAAAAAGAAACACACAAGGCCCTATCGTAACAATTGTCAATCACTCCTCTCAGGGGAGGTTTGGAGAGTGAGATGAGAATTTTGTATTTTATTTTAGAGTTTAAAATATTATTTTTTAGTTTTGAGATTTGAAAAAGTTGAATGGTGATTTAAAAAATGTTTATTATGGTTTGAAAAAGTTGAATTATTTATTATATTTTGTATGAGGATTTGAAAAAAATGTAATGATAAGTTGAGATGAGAATTTTTGAGAATTCTCATATCCCAAACCAGCCCTCAGTCTACTTAGTCATTTTCTATATAAAATTATAAAATTATTTTTATTATAACATAAATTTAATATATCAGACAAAAAATATATTAGTTTAGAATTTATTTTTAATAAAATAATAATAATAATAATAGCACTTATCTAAGTAAAAACATGTCACTTTATCTCTATATTACCGCATCATTTGCACGAGAGGTAAAAATAGAGAGACAAACACGCAGGACTTGACTTGACAAAATTTATAAAGATGAGACAGAATAGTGATAGGTAATCTGTCACTTTTTCTCGATAAGACTCCATGATCTGCATATTTCTCCATCATAGTTTGCCAAGAAGGCAGGCTTCTCAATTCTCAATTACCACTCCTTTTTTTGTACCCTTTATCCATGCAATTTCTAAACTTTGTAATCTGTGTGGCTCTTAACATTTCAC
This sequence comes from Cyclocarya paliurus, assembly GCA_029856935.1. NCBI lineage: Eukaryota > Viridiplantae > Streptophyta > Magnoliopsida > Fagales > Juglandaceae > Cyclocarya > Cyclocarya paliurus. The sequence goes on from CM056951.1 coordinate 23,618,425, forward strand.
ACACTCTCTATCTCTTAACACCTTTTTGTGCCCTTTACCACTCATTTTTTCGGGTAAGGGAGAAGGCTACGTATACTTTTCCTTTCAATTTTGTTATAGGTATTCTACGTTGGGTATTTGTTACAGAATCGTGTGACATGACATTAGCTACGTCACTTTTATATTATTATTTTAATAAATTAATTAATTTTTTTTTATTCATAAACTCATCTCATCTAGGCGCCAAACTCATCCCCGTTTTGTATCTCATAAATTTTCTTCATCTTCTTCATTCTTTGGCCATTTGAGCAACGGGTATCAACCATCTCGTCTTTGTGCCGTTGAAGCCATGCCGTTATGCCATCGAACACCCATCTGCATTGGTAGTCAATTTGTGAAAGAAAGTGCCCGTGAGTATGAGCATTCTTTGTTTTATACAGTTTTTTTTTTCTATATCTTTGGCCACCCATCAATAAAGTTTTACCTTTCTGCAACAAAGAGTAGTTTCTTTGTTTTAGCATAAATATTATCTGACAAATTACAAGGTTAACCAACAGCGTACAATACAGCCTAGCTTTGTGAAGCCAACGACATGAACTAGGAATTACAATACGTTGTATAGTGACAGGTCATAGAAGAAAAAATATCTTACCGATGAAGAAAATCGTCTTCATAGCAAGCTTGGGAAGCTTGGAGGTGTGTTCTATGTGAGGTGAAGATTGGGGTTCGTAACAATCTTCCATGGGTGTTTCGGTGCAAGTTCAATCCTGGAGGTGTTTCGGTGCAAGTTCAATCCTAGAGATGAAGATTGTCTCATGAGGGTGGAGGTTAATTTCAGAAGTAATGTGCATTTGCAAACGCACCATTTAATTGATGCTGAGTTGGAATCCCGAGTACGCAGGGTGTCCCCGTCCCAAGTGAAAGTAACTTTTTTTCTTTTTTTCTCATAGCCTTTTCCTCTCTTGCTATCTTAAGAGAAAAGCTCAGAGCAAGTTGGGTGTAGTCTCCTTTTTTACATCAGCCAATAACATCTCAACAAATATGAGATTTATGTGATTTATGATAGGTGCTATTGTATTGAATCAACCCTCTTAATTTCTCTCCCCTCTCCCCCATGCACTCTCTACTATCCTCTCTCCTCTTCTTTCTCCTATCCTCTCATCTCTTTCCCTTTCTTTCTCTCTCCAGCGCCATCTCTTGAACTTTGAAATCCCACCGTCGAGTATAAGACGAGTAGGAGATTACTTGTAAAATATTTCTATCATCTTAAAAATTTCCATTACAATTAGATGGGATGGGTTTGATGAATGATCAAAGGCGAAACCCGTGGCTTCGTCAGTCGGTCCAATTCTGATCGGAGGGGGCAAGAGTACTCCGAGAGGCTGTACGGGGATTGGAAATATTGATCTGTGATAGGGTTTCGCAGAAAGGATAAGCTTTTGAGCTTTTCTGCCTTTTGGCTTGAAAGGTTCATTGTCTATGGAGTGGTAGAGTATCAAGCCATTGGAGGAATCAAAAATAGAGTATCTAGCCATTGGATGGTTGTACATTGCACTTTCACGTAGAAGGAATTATAAGGAGGGGAGATTCTTGGTGTCGTAATCTCGAATTAAATAATTAAAGATTTAATTTCAAGCCATTGTTTCGAGACAGCCTTAAACTAAGTAAACGATTTTCAAACATAAAACATAGCTCTCAACGATGGCCACAGATCTCTCGACGACCTTAAAGATATGATCTCTCGGCATCCACAGACATCTCGGCAATGTCCTCCTTGAGGTTGAGGAAGGGCAACAATCGAATGAGAGGGAGGGGGTTTCGAATGCGAGATTATTTGCTTGGAGAGAGAGAGAGAGAGAGAGAGAGAGAGAGAGATCACATAGAGAAGAAAATTTAATCATGTACATGCAAGTGTAAAGTTTATTTTATTGCACCTCCTATGTGGCAGCTCCTCATTTGCCAGTGTAAAAAAGGGCTACACCTGATTAGTTGGGAGCATCACCTATCTTACAAATGTTCAATGTATCAACTTCCAACTATCCAATTTATGCACACCCCACACCATCACAATCTCCAACTATCCAATTTATGCACACCGTCATTCCATAGAACTAAATTCATAAACTCATGTGTCTTGATATAATACTTTAACAGTTATGCTATATGCACACGAGATTGGGTACCTTTGGGGGAATCATTGACATATTGATATATTAAAAAAGTATTGTTTCTCTCTCTCCGACAAACACAAGGGTTCCATTTCTAAATTCTTATAATTACAAATTCGGTAGTGCTTTTCGACGAAAATGGCAAAAATTATTCAGCAATCGGTTTCGAATCATTATCCTTTCTTAATAGGTTTTCCAAAACTCCCATACTCCAAATCCCCAAATTATTCTCCCAGTATTTGAAACCACAAAAAGTCATGGACAAGAAACAGTACCGTAGGCTCACACTGCTTCTCCATCCAAACAAGAACAAGTTCCTGTAACAATGTTTGGTTGCCAAGAAAACAGAAAAAAATCACGCAATAGTCCATAACAATGTGTTTGGTTGTCGAGAAAATAAGAGGAAAATCACCCAATAATCTACAATAGTTCCTAACAGTCTGTTTGGTTGTCGAGAAAATAGAGAAAAATCACAATAGAATATCTTATAAATATGAGATTCGATACAACCGTGCATCTCTGTTCGCCAGCTTCATGTGGGTGTTTCCATGTGCATGTTGTTGGAAAAAATGGATGAAATAAAAGCAGGGAAATAGAAGAATATTCTTAAAAAGATGAAAGTGAAAGATGGAAGGAAACTTTGAAAATGGGGGAAAGGGGGATTTGAGTGGGAAGGTGGAAGATGGAGGGAATTTTGAAATTGGAGAAAAGGAAAAGACAAAGGGAAAAATAGTAAATTTTTACACGTAGATAGACGTGTACGCAGAAGGTTCCCAACCACGGGTGCGAGTAGAGTTTTTGATACATTAAATATATTTTATAATAAAAGAGTAATACTAGATACATTATTGAGTTGTACAAACGTCGCGTGTTATTTTTAAAAAATAGTGTGGTCTATTATTAAAAAATTAATTTTTTTACATGAATTTCATATTTATTTATTTTTTTAAAAAAAGAATGCACGATGCTTGCATATTTTATAATTGTAAATATTATTTCTCATAATAAAAATAATTTTACAATTTAATATATCCACATTATATATTTATAAATTTATTTTTATATAATCTCTTTAGTATTAAAATATTTCAAACTTTACATGTTGGATTTGATTGGTAGATATGACATTTAAAGTTCTAAAATGATTTTGTCGTTTTATCCTACTGATGAGTGATGAACTTTTTCCTAGTGGAGCTGGTTAATTCGAAGCTAGATTCCACTTGTTCGCTACAATGTTTTTCACACCGTTCCAAGGGACAAACTTATCAATTCTCTCCTTTCGTTTTCACGGCGTGCATTTTGTCAGCAATGGAAGAAAATTTTGTTTACGGACGTAATGAAAGTTTACATGCACGACATACATACATTTTGTCCGCGGCGTTGCAATTATTATTAAGGGTTGGTTTGGTTCTTAAATCAAATTTATCTCATCTCACACATCATTACAATTTTTCAAATTTCAACACAAAATATAATAAACAATTCAATTTTTTCAAATCCTAAAATAATAATAATATTAAAAAATAATCTTCTAACAATATTTTATTATCTAAACTCAACTTAACTCAACTCACTTCAACATCCAAACGCACCCTAAGGATTCAAGTATCGGATTGGAATATAAGTACTTATTTCAAACTCCTCATTTGGATGGTAAAATGATATAAGATGATATGTAAATAGTAATAAAATTATTTAAATTTTAATATGTTTTATGAAATTTAGAAAAATGAAAGAGAAAAATGTGAATAAAAATATTATAAAATTAAAATATTATCAAAATATAATTTATGTTTTTGAATTTGAAAAAGTTTAATTATTTTTTTATTTTGTTTAAAAATTTGAAAAAATTATAATGATTAAATAATGATTAGATGAGAAATTTAAAAATTTAAAATTAAAAAATATTTGTCGACTTTATTTTTATTTGTAAACAAAATATTTTTATTTGTCGACTTTAAAATCCCAATAAAAACTTTAAAAATCTTCAATCCATCAATGATTTCTCCAATATTGCTTTTATAAAAAAAAATAATTACTTCCTAATATTAAAAATTCTTGACATTACGTCTTTTTTCTTTCATTTGAATTTGGATAAGTAGAAGTTGAAGGAAAAGCCCCGGCTTGTTAATTAGACAATGACACCACCTGGCTCCGTCCAACAAGATAAGCCCATAACCATATCGCAAAATGGGCTCCAAATACTTCCTATTAAAAAATATATTTTAATGAAAATGGAAAAAGCCCATATCAAAGTTAGAATATGTACAATATTACACTATTTCTACTGCCGCTTACTTACGAGGGGTGGAGCTGTTATGTTGTTATTAAACCCATCATCATTGGCTGTTGGGCTTGAGAGGATAATTAAATATCTTAGATCTTAAAGATTGTGTTTGGATATTGAGGTAATCTCAGATCATTTGAATTGATTTATAAATAATAGAATTTGTAAGTCTCATTAAGATGTGTTTGAATGTATAAAATAGGTTGATATGAGTTTCGTTTTTTTTTTTTAAATGTTGAAAAAGTAATGAGTCTTATCAATAATAAATTTGAGATGAATTAAATTGATTTCAACATCCGAAGCAGGTTAACAAGGAGAGTGACCTCATCATATACCCAATAACAATAAAATCTCCACGAATTTGTCATTTTATGGAGGTTTTTTTTTTTTTTTTTAATTTTAACGAGGAATGGTTGACGTTAAATAGAGCTAAGAAGAGATTTAAGGATATGTTTGGGGGGTAAAGATGAGATTTCTCATCTCTATCTCTATCTCATCTCATCATTATAATTTTTTTAAATTTTCATATAAAATATAATAAACAATTCAACTTTTTGAAATCTCAATAAATTTTTTTAAATTTTAATATTTTAAATTAATATTTTAAACTTTTATCTTAATACTATTTACAAAATTTTTAAAAATTCTTATCTTATCTCACCTACCAAACATAACCTAATGAGTTTTTGTTTTATGAAATTTACGAGTCCTGCCTCAAGATATTGTCTGGATAGTGAAAACGGTGAGAAATGTTTTGGAAGAAAAAATCCTTATTATTATTTTTTATTAAAAGTGAGCCCTTGAGTTGCCTCCATGTGGCGACTCCTTCGACTGTTCGATTTGAGTGTTAATTGGTCACCTCTTTAGCAACTCAACTTGAGCCGCATGTGGTGGTGGCGGCCACCATACAAGACTACCAGGTAGTAGCCACCACCCGTGGTTTTTTTTTTTATGAAAAATAATTTATACAAGTTTTAAATAGAAAAATCTTATACAATCTATTGTAAAAAAGTAGATTCCATTTAAAAAAGCGTTAAAAATTTATTATTTATTAGTGAGATTCATTTTTTTACAAATAACTTATATGAAAATTATCTATTTGAGACCCGTACCTAACATTATTATTATTTTTCTATGTTGTGTATTTTTTCTACTTTTAATGTTGTGTTAATTGAACAACATATTTTTGTGTTTATTTCGTTTGAGATCGAATGAGATGACAAATGTTAAAAAAAAAAATGAAAAAATCTTAACAAACATTTATTGGCTTACGGTGATAAATGAGTAAGAAATAGGACCAAAATAGTCATTAACCACCGCACAAGGACAATTGAGCTTTTAGAGATTATCTAGACAATAATACATCAAATTGTGTTCCAAGTGTCAGACCATATTAAGAAAAAGAAAAATTTTACTCATTATTCTTATATCATTTATGATTTTTTAATTTTTAATTTTTTTTTTCTTATTAAATATGTGATATATAAATGATTAATAGAATAATTCAATTAATTTAAAAAGAATATATCAAATTATGTTCCAAATGTCAAACAATGTTAAAAAAAACATATTATTGGCATATGTATTTTTCATCGTAAATTTTATCATTCTTAAAAATTTATATTAATATAACATATTTATAATGGTTTCCTGTGTTGATTATTTAAATAGACAACCACATAAAATGTGTCCATATTAATAACTGTGATTAGAAAATACAAAATGAAAATAATATTTTATCTTTCCTTTTCTTTTTATTTTTCCTTGAGATGTAACGAATGAGAGATTTTGAAAAGAAATTGGGATGTTAAAATGACAGGTAGACCGTAAAAAAGGTAGGGCAATAATTCCAAAATTTAGAGTTTAAATTCTCGTTTTGTTATAGATGGAATAAGATAAAAATTAAAAGTTAAATAAAATATTATTTTTTAATATTATTTTTATTTTAAAATTTTAAAAAATTATAAGAATTATACGAGTGGAGATGAAAGGGTTTGGTTACTGCCTAAACTGTTTTTGGAAGAATCCTGAGAATTAATACCTCCCAATCCTGATGTACCTGACCACTGAGAGGGGGACAGAGAAGGGTGGATACAAGCCCGACCCATTAGAAAGCTCGAGGCCCACGGCTGGGAACGGCCCAACCAATGATCCACCCTCCATTCCATTTTTCCATTTCTCCAATTTCAATTATACTATACGACTGTCTCTTTGTCGTTTTAATTCCACCTTGACCAAACTCAATCCATGTATAGAAAGATATTTCGTGGACGAGTGACAGAGATATAACTATTTCACAACTTTTTTATAGCTCCTCTTTAAATTAGTGGTTTTTTTGGTAAAATAATAATATTCCTATAATTTTATATTTTTATCATTACTCTTTTGCATGCAAGACATTATTGCCCCTGCAACCAACATTATTGATTATACCACAATGAGTTCGATTAAATTCACATTTGAATAAAGAGTCAATGACAATGCTACCCTTGATGGTTTCCTTTATAATTTAGAATATATATTTTTAATGCTATTTAATTTTTGAGCCATTCAATAATTAAGAAATAATTATATCTATATAGTGTGGTGGGTATTCTCGGAGTCTCTCACATCAATATCAATTGCCTAATTATAGTCTTCATAAGCTATTCCTTTACCTAATTTATTTATTATTTGCTAAAAATCAACATGACAACGAAGATTTTTTTTTTTTTCCTCTTCTCTTCAAACAAGCATTTCATTGCTATAACTAGGTCAAGATACATGATGAGGAGAGGTGGGTTCTTAACAAACATTTCATTACAATAAAACAATGCAACAGCAAAAAATGATCGGATTTTGAAAAAAAAAAAAAAATGGTCCCACCCATTCTCTATAAAGAAAGCACCATTTTAAATGATGATTTTTTTTTATAGTTGTTGTACGAATTGTGGGACGACCACGAGAGGCAGTAGTTGTTGCCGGTGCAGCAATTTGTTAGCTTGAAATGTTCACGTTTGAGATCAATGTCTGCAGCCTCAAAATCTTCACTTATGAAAATGAAAACATGTCGTGGCCATGCGCAGGAAGGGCAATAATCGAGTTAAGCCAAGTCGGTCTCTTTGGATTATGAGCTATGTTTGACTCAAAAAAATTGAGCTCGATTAAAAAATGAGCTCGAGTCTAGTCGACTTGAGTTTTTTTTAATAAGATTTAATAATTAAAAATTAGAGAGATTGTGAAATTTTTTTTAAATTTAATAGAATTTTTACAACTAACAACTAGATCTTTTATTAAATTTGAAATTTGTAAAAATTTATAAATAAATAATATGTAACTAGTTTATATTTATCCATAATAACCATATATTATATGTTTACATAAATTATTAATACCATAGACATAATATGATAATATATAAATATTTTATATATGGTTCCTACATACTAATATATGAAATTATTAAATTCTATAGACTAATTATTGTATAAATTATAAAATAAATCTATAAAGTAAATTCAATAAGTAGATATAAGTGACTAGTCACAAGTAATTAGGTTAGACACTATTTATTTAATTATAAAAGGTGTGATGCTTATATTATTAACCTATATGTATATACACATTTATTGATGTATGAATGAGTTTTAATTGAGTTGAGTCGAGCATAAATGAGTGGGCCTTAATAAGCATTAGCCAAGTTGAATTGAGTTGAGTATGTCTAATTTACTAATTGAGCGGATATCTGCTTTCAAATGCAATTTTTTTTTTCTTGCAAATCTAGTTTGATTCAAGTTTAGTTGAGCGAGTACCTAGCTGATTATCGAACAAAATGGTTCATTTATAGTCATAAAAGTGCGGGCCAAGCTGTGTGTGAGAGTCACACATCGAGGTTATGCATTGTACCAGTAGATCAAATGCACGAGGAGTTGTGTGGTGGGACTCGTGTAAACAATCAATCGCCATAAGCAGTAGATTAGACCTAAATCGAGCCAATGGAGAGCAAAAGTTCAAAAAAAATAAGAGAAAATCCTATAAATAAGGTGGTGGAGGAAATGGAACGAGAAAATGAATGAATTTTGCTTTTAGAGAGAAGCTGGCCGGATGACTTTCTCTTTCTAGAGAAAGAGAAGTGGTTTTTTAAACATGACAATTGAGTTGCTTTAGCATATGTTATATATCGATCCCATCCCCACATTGCAGGTCCCCCGTCCTATGCGTTAGGCGCGCTTGCTCGACAAAGCTCTAATCATAATGCATGAAAAAAGAACTCCAATGAATCATGATTATGATTCATGAAACGGATGGGGACTCAAAGCGAAAGAAAAAAGGTGCTCATGAAAAAAGTAGAAAGCGTAAAAGTAACAAGTCCTCGTGAAAATTGCAACCAAACCATCATTATGCCTCTGATAATTGCCCCATAGTTGAGCCAACAAAAACTGCACATATATCGATTCGACCCAGAAAATAAAGCCAATGATTTTATCTTCAAAGCGAAGAAAGCTTATGTATAGTCGAATTAAAGCATCCTTTTTATGCCAAAGGCTGCTGGCGCTTCCTGCCTTTTTGTCTAGTTTGCCAATGCATGTCTCGAGTGCCCTATGTTAGCCTGCGTTTTGTATGTTTTTGCATACTTCTTTCACAAACTTGCTGATATTGAGCTCTGTTGGAACAATCTTTTGTTGGACACTCTCCAACATGTTCAATTGATTCCCAATTTGTGTTGCTACAACTCAGGATGAACAAAACGGTTCTTTAATCTTTTCATAATTGATGGAGCTTAGTTGTCTGAGAAAAAACATCTTCAAAATCAATAATGATAGAGATATAACTCTTTTTGTAATTTGTTTACGACTAGATGATATTTTTGTAAAACAATTTAAAAGTATTTATAGGTACTGTATCGTTATTTTATAAATAGAATAAATCTCAAATGCATGGCCGCGCCTCCTATTTAGGGAAATTCTTTCTAATGCTTTAAAACGATGGTATTTTTATAAGTTATTTTATAAATTGATTATTCTTATTTAAAATATAGTTGTGTAAGATATTATATGTTTAGAGTAATGATTTATATAAGGTTCAAGTATACAAGCTTTGTGTATGCATTTACAAATAATAAAAAAAAAAAGTGGGCTCAACTATGAAAAATATTAAAAAAAAAAAAATTTCTACGAAAAATAATAGATATAAATTCCCGTATATTTGAAAAAAATAGAATCCACTATTAAAATAATATTTTTTTCATATGAATTCATATTTATTTATTTATTTTAAAAAAGTATTATGGGCAAACATAGTTTAAAACTAAGGATGATAAGACGTGACACGACCCGTGAATCTAACACGAACAGTACACGAAATTAGTGAATTTAAGTTTGATGTTAACGCGTTCGGATAAAAATGAGTTGATCAGTTAAGACATGTCTTATAAACGGATTAACTTATTTAACACGAAATCAACTTGTTTTAAATTTATTTCAAAATTAAAATCTTATTATTGTTATGTTGTAATATTCAAGAGTATCTTTATTAGCTTGGCCAAAGTCTAATAATAGCTAAACTTTAGCCAATATGTACCCAAAAACCACCACATTAGATTAGACATTGTTATAAAATTTTAGACTTCAACTAGAGTGATTCTCCAAATTTGTAGGTGAACAGTAGGTTAGCCAAATATTAAAATATTCAATTCTCATTCCTCTCACAAAAAATGTAGGTATTTTTTGTAATTAAAAAATTTGATTCGATTTATTATTATTAAATATAAAATGTGATAAAAATAAGTAAATTAGTTAATATTAACTAGAATATTAATTATTAAGTTAATTATAATGATAAGTTAATCATAATATAACAATTATTAATATTAATTTAATATTTAATAAATGTGATAAATATTAATATTAATTTAATTAGAATATGATTATTATTAATATTTAATTGGTAGAACTACAAAATGTGACAAAAATAAATTAAATAAAAAATTACTAAATTAATAATATTTTTATATTATATAGAGAGTAAGTGATTAATTCAATATGGGGAATCGAATTTAAATGAAATAGGCAAATATAAATTCATGTGATATTAGTTAAATTTTAAAAGCGCATTTAGCCAAGTCAATAAGGATGTTCTAAAACTGCCACTATTTTTTTTTTTTTTTTTGTGGACTCAACCTTTTTATAAAAAGTGTGCACTGCTTTCCCACCTAATTAGCATCAATGCAACATTTAAAAAGAATAATACTAAATATAGTTATGAATTGGGCAAGTGATGTGCATTCCTTTTAGAATAGAGTGAAATTTATCATTAAAAAAATATTAATTTTTTTTAAATGAGTTCCATATCTATTTAATTTTTTTGAAAGAAGTTTGCGATACTTTTTTTTTTCTCAGAAAAATAAGATATTTATAGATAAACTAACGGTTACAAGATACAAGTTTGGGGTGGGAGTCTCATACAGTCTTATCAAAACCAACACATTACAATATAAAAAGAAAAAGAAAAAGCAGGTTCTTGAGCTAAATAAATGGCTCTCATCCATTTCTCATAAGAAGAGATTGTTTGGTGACAATTTTTAAATAATTTGTTAAACAGATTATAAAACTACAATTAGAAGCTAAAGTAAAAGGTTGTGTGTTACAATTTATCGGTCTAAATTGCTGAAAGAAATTTTATCCATCTTCACTCGATCCTTAATTAGAAAAAACGAAATATAAGAAAGCAACCAAGAAGTTTGCGATAGTTATCTATTATTATAATTGTAAATATTATTTCTTTCGGATAACGTAATGCAGTCCTTAAAAAAATCTAAAATTTCCGAAATTTCGCAAACAATTATAGAAACGACTGCAGCATTTAGTAATCATTATTCCAGTACCTTTTTTTTTTTTTTTAAGCATTCTAGTACTTAATGTGCTATGACGAAATGAAGGATTGGGACTGCTACCTTATTATTGCTGGCCCCCAAATACTCTCAACCTCATTAATCTGTAATATTTAACGCTCTGTTCTCAGGTTTTTAATGCTCTTAAATACGAAAGGGCCATTTCTGGTCACGAGTTTCCTTCCAGCTGTAGATAATGTTAAGGTACCCCCCAACGAAAGCACAGCTGGACGTATCTTTATGTGATGAATAAATGGAAATATTTATTTTATTTATTTACGAAAATAATGGCCTTTCTAAATTCTATATACCTCAACGTATTGATACATGAATGCTATCAATGTTTTGCGTATACCCACTGCCCAACGGTCAAAATTCATAAAAGAAAATTGTTACATCTAGTTAAGAAAAATTTATAAAAAAATTTAATTATTTACGTGTGAATTATTGATATGTTAAAAATTATAAAATTAAACATTTAAAAAAAATTAAGAAGATAAGTTTTATACATTTTTTATAAGTGAAATTATAAGTATATGTAGAATTATTCTTTACAAAATGTTAGAAAATGTTATGTGGCTAATTGAGCGTGTTAAGAAATATAAAAACTTGATTTAGGTCTCGTTTGGATACATAATCGGTTTCATATCATCTCATCTTATCATTACAAAATTTTTAAATTTTTACATAAAATATAATAAATAATTTTTTTAAAATTTTAAAATAATAATAATATTAAAAATAATATTCTAATAATATTTTATTTAACTTTCAACTAAAATCATCTCATCACATTATCTAAAAGGAAACTGTGTCGGTTGAAGAGATCAAAGTGAGCAAAATAAACATATTAATTATAATTGAAACCTTTTTTAACGGCTTGATTAAATATCTGTCTTTTTTAAAATTAAATTATTAAGTTTTATGAAGTACTTAGAGAAAATCCTTATTTAATAAGCGATTCTTATACAATCTGTCAAGAGACTTTGCATGTATTTTTCCATCTCACGTTTGCTTAGGGTGCCAACAGAATCATTGTTATCTTCCATTGAAAATGGGAAATGAATAATCCATGCAATAAATAATTATAGTGAACATCTACCTAATTAGCGTAGACGAAAATAACAACACGATGAGAAAATTACAAATAAAACACACTTATTGAATCAAATTCAATTCATCTTAAATCAATTATTGATGAGATTTATTATTTTTTCGAATTTCATAAAAAAGTTAAATTTATTTTAATCTATTTCATATATTTTAATTTAAAAAAATTAAATTCATCTCAATAAAATTTACAAAATATTGATTCAACTCATTTCAACACGCCAGCCTTAACGTGAACGTGTGATGACAGTATCATTCCTTGCACATTTGACTTTATGTTTCTTTCTTCGTTTCCATTTAAAAAGAAAACCCTCCTCGACATGGCTTAAAAGTACTCAATTTCTGTTTCCTTCATTTAATTAGGAAGAGGTCAAAGATCAAAACAATCGTTGACCGCAAAACAGAAACAAATTAGGATATAGTTTTACGTATTTTAGAAACGAAAAGTGTTACATACATAAATATATTTTATAAAAATTAATTTATAAACTGACATAATTTTATGTGATTTCTTATATTTATTTTATAATAAAAATAATTTTATAATTTAACGTATTATATTAAATTAAAGTACCTTATTTTTAAAAACAAAATAATATACCAAATATATAATTGTACTTTAGACCCCTGAGTTATTGTCTTTTCTATACCATGAATTCTAGATCATGAAAATTTGCAACGGCAAACTATAAACAAATTCTAATATAATTTATTGCCACGTGCATGGATATTTTGCATCTAACATTTTTTTTTTAAATTTTTTTAATGTTAATATTTAATAATTCAAGAGTTCAAAATTAGGTCTCATATTTATTCTAATATTAAGACTTTATTTGAGAGTGTGCATTAAAAGTTAAGCTTTGCTGGATGAGTGTTTTGGTGTTTTAAGATACTAGGCACTGAGTAGCCTTGAAAATATTTTTTCATATATTTTTGAAAAAAGTGCTCTGGTCATTAAGAAATTATGTAAAAATAATTTCACAAAATGACGTAATTTCATATGATTCATTAGATCTATTTTATAATAAAATTTTTTTTACAATATGAAAAATCACATCTAGTCACGTTAGTTAATAGAATTATTTTTTTGTAATAAAATATTATTTTATATTCTTGGTGAGAAATTTACAAACAGTAAAAAAGTATTTTTAAAAAATCAAATAAAAATAATATTAAACTTTATCTTAAATTTTGTTATTAGATATATTTTTTTAGAATTTTATGACTCATCATCTCATACATCACACTTATTTTTAGCTTATTTATTTTTTTTTAATTTTTTTTAATTAATTGAAACTCCTCATCCATATGTCACACATTTGATGAGATAAAAAAAATGTGATGTGTAGCGTATAAAGATAATAAAAATAATTTTTTATTTTTTTAATACAACATATTTTAAATAAAGAAAATGCTAGATTGCCTTTTCAAGTGTACAACTAATGTACTTATTTTTAAAAAATGTTACATCTAATAAATTTCTGTATTTTTTCTAATATTAAAAAAAAAAACCAAAATACATTACGGGTAAGTTGAAGAAGTGAGTAGCATCAACCTTTAAATAACTCTGTAAATCCACCTAATAGCCAATTAAAATATGTAATAAATAATTAGGGAGCAGTACCGGTGGCTAGCTTTCGGATCTTGATATATGTCTTTTCTCACTGGGATTCTTCGGTCGTCGCTCGTTTCTTAATTCTGACACCCATAATGTCCTTCTATTCTCCGTAGAAACTAGTTTTACGTAAACTCCCAAAATACCCTTCAAATCTCTTAAAAATGCCTCCGGTCCCCGTAACGCATACCTCCGTCGTCATTACTGTGGAGAACAGTCCCCACTCAGACTCTTGCATGCATGGGATGGGACGATGCAGAACGAAACTCTCAAAATATCCTTCAAATCTCTTAGATTATGTTTGGAAGGTAAGATGAGAATTTTGTGTTTTGTTTTAAAGTTTAAAATATTATTTTTTAGTTTTGAGATTTGAAAAAGTTAAATTGAAATTTGAAAAAGTTGTATTGGGATTTGAAAAAGTTGAATTATTTATTATATTTTATATAGGAATTTGAAAAGGTTGTAATGATGAGATGAGATGAGATGAGAATTTTATTGAAGATGAAACTTCCAAACATAATCTTAAATTTTGTTTTTTTTAGAGAAATATTTTAGGGACAAAAGAGTCTATAAAAAATAAGTTTTTTTTTTTATAAATATCATGTTAATTAATAAAATTATTTTTGTGAAATTTTTTATTATTTTTTTAATAGTTATGGTCTCCATCACATTTAGTGATACAGCCTGCCGAAATTTGTCCTGTACTTTAATTTTTTTTAACCGATCAATGGTTTTCTACGAAACCAAAGCAACTCCTGCGCAACGTAGTCACATGGCCTAGCTGGACAAAGATTGTAGTTGTTTCTTCTTCAAAGCTTGTCATTAATCTATATTCTCCCTAATAAATACAAGAAAATTTGGTGTTGGTCAAATCTTTCAGATTAATGCATTTGTTTTGTTTAAAGATGCTCTGAAACCAAGTTCTAGAAAAGCAATGAGTGTGTTCCAAGCTAAGGACCCCACATGGGTGTGTGCGTGAGGATGGATTCCAGTCTGAGCTCTAATAAAAATGCATCCACTGCTGCTCTTGCATGAATCATGGCCTTGGGGGACTTTCTTTTTGCACAGTTGCTCAGTTGTACTTTTTCTTTAATGGGTTTGAGTGGTTTGGGTCCCTTGTGTTCCCTGTGGGTTTGAATTCTTGGGATTTTCTTGGTCGGGTTGAGAGTAGAAAAAATAGTAACTTTGGGTTTGTTTCTGAACGCCTGGGTTTGTTTGGGAGGGCAGAACATTGGAGGGGTTGACCTAATTTAGGTGTGTCTGGTTTAGGGTCTTCTTTTGGGGCTGTGGGATCAGATTAAGGTTATTTACTGAAAGTGGGGGGTACGCAATAATAACGGAGTTGTTTTCCGATTTGTGCTGGTTTTAGACGGTTTCTTAAACGATATGCTTTGTTCTTTTTCAATCTGAAGGTAGATTTCGGCAATTTTACCGGGAAATTTAGTGGGATTCTGCAATTTTTGTGCTGTTTTTGACAGGTGAATCAGAGAAGAAACCACATTGCAGTTCTGTTTCAAGGTTCTTAGAGACTTGGCTTGGGAATTTTGGACTTGCTTGTTCGTTTCCTAGTTGATTTTGGTTTGTTAGTGTTGCTGAAGGGAAAATATCGACTGGGTTTCTATTTCTGCTCGGCAGATTGCTCTGTTTGATGCAAAACGTTTACTGGGCGTGAAAACGGATTTCAGGGTGAGATAAGAGGCCGAGGAGGTTGTCGTTCTGTTTCCTATTAGCTTTATCCCTTTCCTGAAGCTTTTATTTTGAGAAAATGGCTTGCATGAAGCTGGGATCCAAAACTGATGCATTCCAACGGCAAGGGCAGGCCTGGTATGTTGTTTTGTCTGTCTGATATTGTCCTCTATATGATTTTTTATATGAAATTGACAGTTGGACCTGACTTTTCTGCTGAATCCTTTACTTCTTTACTTATGTTTCGCGGATTTTTGAGTCTCATTATTCATGCGACAAAAATAAGAACAAGAAGTCTACGCTCTCCTATCACTTGGAAAATCTCTCTTGGTTAAATTTAGGGATGTTTCATACGAAAAAACTACATCCGTATTAAGTTGCTGAGATGCACCATTGCTATTTGAACTGAGTAGCAAATTCTTCTTGACAAAGGAAGCTTGCTCGTTCATCTTAGGCATATGATTCGCAATCTTGTGTCTCCTACCTTAATTTTTAGCTCACTTCCTGCACTAGGGAAACTTTTCTGTGTAGTGTGTGAGTTGAAAATTTGAAATTAAGTTTTTTAAGGCCTCGTTTGTTTTCAGAAAACATTTCATCTCAATTTCATCATTACACTTTTCCCAATTCCAATACAAAATAAAATAAACAATTCAACTTTTTCAAATTCATCTCATCTTCTCTCACCTAATCATTACAACTTTTTCAAATTTCAATACAAAATAAAATAAACAATTCATCTCATCTCAAAAGTTTTCATCTCATCTCATCTTCGAAAACAAACGAGGTGTTTGCTTGGGAATATGTACATGCAGTCCTTAAATATGCTGTCCCTAAATTAATTTTGATGAAGTGGGTAATAGGTGAATGGCATCAACTTAGCTATGTGGGAATATCATGAGTTGAGGAACGGTTTGACTAATTGAAGTTGACGATCCTTCTAACTGCATAACAAACAGTTTTTACTGCTCCCTAAAGCTGATGGACTTTTGAACTGATTTATCACAGCTTGTTTATCACAGATGTCATTCAGGGCTGTTTGATTTGATTCTTCAAACTAATCTTATTCATAGGATGAGGTGTTGCATTTTATTTATATAGGCTCCAGCCCTTAGATCTCATATAGTCAGCGCAATCCAGGCCCGGGAATAAATTTATCATACAGGTTTTCCAACATCTATCTCTCTCTCTCTCTCAAAACCATCACAAGGAGTGAAATATGGTTATTTTATATGTCCTCTTGTTGATTGTCCTGTGGTTAGAATGAATAACCTAAGATGAATATATATATATATATATATATGCGCACACAAACACATGTTCTGTTTGTATATTGTTTTGTGGTTATGGACAAGGACACCACTTGACAAAATGGAAAAAGAAATAATCTATGAAGGCTTTCTGGTTTCTACCCATTTTGATGAGTATTTTCTATTGATGGTGAGATTAACCAGTAACGTAAATAATAATATGTGTGATTCCAGTATCTGCAAACGTTAAGCTTGTATGGCAACTGACAAGGACACCTTACATGGTGTGCTAATGCATGTGCACCTTATGAATTCTTTTTTTATTTTTCACCTAATTTAATGCACTCTCATCTAACTGTGATGTTATAGGTTCTGCACAACTGGGCTTCCTAGTGATTTTGTTGTGGAAGTTGGGGAGATGTCCTTTCATCTTCACAAGGTACTCTGAATTCACTCTATTTATGTTTTCTTTTGAGATGTAGTTCTCACTAAAATTTAGTCCGAGTATGCATGATTATTTGAAAACTTGCTTCACCTTTCCAAAAATATTATGTTGTTTCCTTTACTTTATGCCAATGTGGGCAACTCATTGGCTAAATGATCATTTAGATTTCTCATACCCCTGCTTCTACTTGCTGGGACTATAAACTGCGAACATTCTTTAAATGCCCTTTAAATAGACTATTATCGTGGATTTAGGTTTAGTTGTTGGAAAACTCTACTTAGAAAAAAAAGTTGTTGGAAAATTCTTATGCCCCCCATCATTTTGAAACCTCAAATCTCAGTTTCTATGAGTAATTTACATGTTTTATCATTTTGTCATTAACTGTCTTCTCTTATTTCTTGTTATAACACAAACGTGCTGGCCAACCAACCCAGAGCTCAGCGTATGAGCTTAATAGAATGCATCTCATGAACTGCACTTTACTACCTTGTTCAGTAAATTATGTAGTGATTGCTGAAATTTTTTTTGTCACTTTCATATCAACTGTGAGGTATAATTCTTACATGTTAGGGAACCGTACTTCTATTACTTCAACCTAGATAGGTCTTATCTCTTGTATACCATCTTGTGTACTTGAACTTTGCCGATCTCTATTAATAATATTATCGATTACTTATAAAAAAAATAAAAATTCTTACATGTTAGGGAAATGTGAAACAGACGATGCCATATATAGTTTCTAATGCTTGTTAATAATTAATAATGCAGTTCCCTTTGCTCTCTAGAAGCGGGGCTGTGGAAAGATTGTATGCAGAAGCATCTGAAGAAGGAGAAGAAGGATGTGTCATAAACCTTCCTGACATTCCTGGTGGGGCCAAAACATTTGAACTTGTGGCCAAGTTCTGCTATGGGGTGAAACTTGAACTTACATCCTCAAATGTTGTGTACCTTCGCTGTGCTGCTGAGCAGCTTCAAATGACAGAGGAATATGGTGAAGGCAATTTGATTGCCCAGTGTGAGACCTTCCTTAATCAAGTAGTTCTTCGAAGTTGGAAAGACTCACTAAAGGCACTGCAAACCTGCGATGATGTTCTACTCTATGCTGAAGAACTTAACATTACAAAAAGGTGCATTGAGTCGCTGGCTAGTAAGGCATGTACTGACCCAAATCTATTTGGGTGGCCTGTCATGGAGCATAGTGGCCCCATGCAGAGCCCTGGGGGAAGTGTGTTGTGGAATGGGATAAGTACAGGAGCTAGACCAAAGAATTCAAGTTCAGATTGGTGGTATGATGATGTATGTACTTTAAGTTTGCCCCTCTATAAGAGGTTGATTTCAGTCATGGAAACACGTGGAATCAAACAGGATATTATTGCTGGGTCCCTCACTTGCTATGCAAAAAAGTACCTTCCAGGCTTGAATCGACGTCAGGGAGCCAGTGAGTCCAGTAACCGTCTGGCACCAGCAGCAATGGGGGCTCCACCATCAGAAGAAGACCAGAAACTTTTCCTAGAAGAAATTGATAGGCTACTTCCAATGCAGAAGGGACTAGTGCCAACCAAGTTCCTATTTGGTCTACTTCGAACAGCCATGATTCTACGAGTGAGCCCCTCTAGCATATCGAGTTTGGAAAAAAGGATTGGGATGCAGCTTGATCAAGCGACTCTGGAAGATCTGTTGATGCCCAATTTCTCTTATTCCATGGAGACACTATACAATGTTGACTGTGTGCAACGGATTCTTGAGCATTTTCTTGCCATGGATCAGGTTTCAGGTGGGGCCTCCCCATGTGCAGTTGATGATGGCCAATTGATTGGGTCACCTTCGTTGACGCCAATCACAATGGTAGCGAAGCTAAATGATGGATACCTTGCAGAGGTTGCCCCTGATGTTAATTTGAAGCTCCCCAAGTTTCAGGCTCTAGCTGCTGCAGTTCCTGACTATGCCAGGCCCTTGGATGATGGCCTTTATCGTGCGATAGACATTTATCTGAAGGTACTGATTATTTCATTGTCATGTAGAAATCCAGAGTTTGAGTAGTTAATAATTAGTTCTGGAATCTAACATATCCAAAATCGTGTGCTAGGACATAACACCTGTTGGCCTAGACTCACTACTCTCAATGCCTATGCAATTTCAGCTCTTGACTGCATCCAACCTGATTTCCTCTCTCTTGATTCAAATTTAGTTGGGTCAGGTTACAGTTTTTTTACCAGATTTGGTTTCTTTTGAAAAACTTTTGAAAGATAGTATTTTCTTTTTCTTTTAGTATTTTCTTTTTCTTTTATTCTTATTTCTTCTGTTAAAATGTGCTGTGTCTACGTAGTTGGTTTTTGATTTATGAAAGTTTGGCTTACCCTCAGCACTGCATCATCAAGTTACTTCACTGTGTGAAACTGAAATGAACTAATGACACCAAATCAGGGTCAGTCTCACTTGGTATTGGTTTTATCTGAAAGTTTTGAGCCAGAGGGCTACCTTTAGTCAAGTCCGCTTTTCATAACACTTGCAGATAGCAATAAGTTTCAAAGTTGGTTGTTTCTGTTGGGCATTGCGTTTACCAATATTTGAAATCATATTATTAGGCCCTTACTCAAATGCAAAGAGGAAAAAAGAAAAGGAAACAAAAAGAGAAGAAAGAAGACAAACATACTAGATAGGGAACATTTCATTAAGTTTGGGCTTATCTGGTTTCCCTGTGGTTTTCAACATGCAGTCACACCCATGGTTGGCAGAGTCTGAAAGAGAACAACTCTGCAGGCTGATGGACTGCCAGAAGCTCTCGTTAGAAGCCTGCACCCATGCTGCACAAAATGAGAGGCTTCCTCTTAGAATAGTAGTTCAAGTTCTCTTCTTTGAGCAGCTTCAGCTTAGGACCTCCATTGCTGGCTGTTTTCTGGTTTCAGATAATCTTGATGGATCAAGACAGTTAAGAAGTGGGCTTGCTGGATCTAATGAGGGAGGGTGGGCCACAGCTGTGAGGGAGAATCAGGTTTTGAAGGTGGGGATGGATAACATGAGGATGCGAGTATCTGAGCTTGAGAAGGAATGTTCAAACATGAGGCAGGAGATTGAGAAGTTGGGCGGCCGCACAAAGGGTTCTAGCACGTGGGGAAATGTGTCGAAGAAATTCGGGTTTAGGCTAAAGTCTCAAATGTGCAGTGCTCAAGCTGAATCAGTTAGCAACCAGAATAATGGTAATGTGAAGGTTGAGAAGTTGAAGGACAGGCATGGAAAGCACAAGAAAAACTCATCTCATAATGACTAAACCCTTTCAAAATTGTTTATTATTTTGTACTGTTTCCTTTATAAGTTCTTTTCATCTGTAGTTCCGCTTTTGTTTTCTCAAATTAGAAAGCATAGATCCATCTCTGTTGTTTCAAAACTGTACCAAATATAATGCAGACGGATGGAAGAAAGTGTAATTTGTGTCATTGTAACTCTTGCAATGGTCTCTCTCTCTCTCTCTCTCTCTCTGGGTCAGTTTATGCAGCTTTAGGTTCTAAGGTAAAGAGGTCTGAGTTTATCTTTTAAGTCAAAATCCAAAGCAACATAAACTCATAGGCTACAATAAGAAAGTATTGGTGCTTTGATTTCTTTTATAAATATAATGGATCTTACAACACATAGTGCAATGATAAAGTAGCAGAACTTGAAGAAATAGCAGCTAAAGTTTTAGGCCCATTTGGATAGCGTAATGAGATGAAATAAAATAGTTTTAGAAGAAATATAAAAATTAAATAAAATATTATTAAAATATTATTTTTTAATATTATTATTATTTTAAAAAAGTTGAATTATTTATTATATTTTACGTAAAAATTTAAAAAAATTATAATAATGAGATGAGATAAACGTTTTTCTATCCAAATAGGCCTTAACTTTGCAAATCAAAAAAGAAAAGAAAAGCATCAACGTGTTGACAATAAAGACAAAAACCATTCATCTTCTGTTTATCTGCTTGTTTTATGGTGCGTGGAATTTATTTAGGACCATGCTACAGTCAAGCTGGGAGATAGAATTTTATTTACTTTTTCATATATGTATTTTTTAACACTTTTAAATATTTTTAAAAAAATAAAAAAAATCATAATATTATTAAAAAATATTTTATTAATTATTTAGTAACAAATAAAAAATAAAAAATCAAAATAATAGAGTGGAGCATTAGAATAGAATGGTAAGAGTAATATTATCCATTTATTTAACGACAAACCAAAAGAGATGAGGATGAAAGTTTGCATGATTCTTGGGTCAATAATCAAACTTGAACACTGCTTTTTTCAAAGTTCTGGAAATTCAAGTCTATCAGAAGAGCTACACCTCTGCAATAATAGCATCATTACAAAAACATTTTTCATATTGTAATTATTCTCCTTCAAAACCAAACAAAAATTTCTATCATGATTCTGGAACTCCAATTGACTTTGTGGGATTAGAAGGAAAAATAACGAACAAGACACAGAGGATGGAAGATCTTGAATGCTATTGAAAGCATAATGGACTCATTCAACATGCATATATGCCATGAATCTCCAGAACCAATTTTGTTGAATTTTATTCGTTGAATGCTTAATTATATATATATATATACACACACATAGATTTTTCGTCGCTGACAATGACTCTACGCAATCTTTTCTATTTTCCCCAGAAGGTGAAAATTATGAAAAACACGCAAAGCTTACATGACTTGTTCTGCAAGCATTTGACATCCCTTTCCATTTACGATTAATGCTAAAAAGGAAAGAAGCTGATAATTTATCATCTCTGGAATTAATAATGAGAAAAATATTAGTGGATAAATAAATTTTAAAGACAAGTTAACTAATTTTAGTGTAGATCAAGAGTTGAGAAGTCTTCATCTCTAAACAATCAACCGAAAAGTACAGTTTCTGATAATTAATCATCTATTTTTTTTTTCCAAAAAAATAACATTTAATATTTTTAAATCTAAATGAAAAATCCAAAGATCCGTGGCTAAATAAAAAGAAATTCTATTTTTAAGTTGGTAGATCATACTAGTAAAGTGCTTATATGACATACTTTAATTTAAAATTTAAATTTTACAAATTAAATTTTACTATTTAAATGATGTTGATGATATTCTTTATACATTAGCTTGATAATAGAATAATCCAACTAAAATGAATAAGGATAACACTACTTCTATCGAGATGTCCACCGACATTTTTGTACCTTTTTTTTTTTTTTGCTTAATGATCAAAAAAGTATTTTCTAATTATTTTATATTTAAAAAAAATATTTAAATGGGTTTTAAAATGTTTAAAAAGAAAAAAGAATTAGGTTACTACTCTAAGTAGTCGTAGCATCATCCAAGATTCCAAAGAATAATGCACTTGATTTGTAGTTGAATAAAAAATATAAAAACGATGAAAAATAAAAAATTATACTTATCGTCTCACAAATCGCACATATTTTTTTTTCTCTTATTTTTTATTTTATTTTAATAAGTATGTGATATAGTAATAATGAGTAGAAGAAGTTAATTACTTTAATAAAAAAAAATGTAATGTGTAGTATATGGGATGATGAGTAGCAAAATTAAAAAAAAAGTAATGTTATATACAGTCATGAAATATATAAAAATCACAAAATTATTTTAAAAAATAGTAAAATTTACTATTAAAAATTTAATTTTTTTATATAGATTTCATATTTACTTATCTTTCTTTTAAGAAAAGGTAGTAATAATATTACTACTCTTTTACTACTATTGATTATTTGAAGTGTATTTAAAGTTTTGTTTATTTTTTTATCATTATTTTTAAGTATTTTCTAACATTTTAATCATTAAAAAAGATTAAAAAAATATATAATTTTACTAATAGTTAATTTCTTAATTATTAAATAAAAAAAAAATAATAATAATAATAAGAAGATAGTAACATGTTATTTTCTTAAATTACTTGGTGTCCGCAAATATCCTTTTTAAAAAAAAAAAAAACAAAAAAAAAGGAAAATACTGTAAGAGAGAGCACACCCTTTTTCCTTCCCCATTACAGCCCCCTATTTCGCGTCAACGTCCTTTTCAGTTAAATAAAAGAGGTACGAACTCACGTGATTCAGATTTTCTCCTCTTCAATTCCATTACGTCTCTCTCTCTCTCTCATAAATCAAGATTGTAAAACTCGTATGTCAAATGCCTGGTCTTAGATCTATCGCTAATCTTTGTTGAATCTACGTATCTATCATATAGAATTGGCACTTTTTAGATCTAAATAAGAAAGAAGACGAATAATCAGAAGCCGAAGCAGAGGAGGAGGAAATGGACAATGGGGATATTGACAGCGCCGATGAAGAGTTCCCGGGTCGAATAAGCGGGCGCAAGTACCGGCCCGTTGTGGCCAATGATCGCGCCGTGCTCCAGATGTCTACCATGGATCCTGGGTCCTCCTCTTCCGCCACAGCCACCTTCTCAAATCACCAAGCTTCCCTCAAGTACATCCCCCCCTCTCTCCCCATGTATACATTTTCTATAAATGTTTTTCTTGATTTCATGGGTGTTAGATTCTGAGTGAAAAGAAGTTGCAATGCAATTGTCTCCTAATGTGTTATGAAGTTCAAGCAACTGTGTAGGATGGGACTGTTGTCTTTCATTTTATTTCCTTAAGGTTTTTGTCTTAATTACTGCTTAGATTACTTCTTTGTATTATTATCTCTTTCAATGCTCGCGTGAAGTAAGTGAATTTTTTGATTCCGCTTGAAATAAAAAGATTGTATTGGCCTTAAGATAGCTGGTATAAACACGTTATTGCGCGGGCCTTACTGAATATATTTATTGATATGAAGTTTATAAGAAAACCTAACTTGTTAGAAGGAGCTTTAGATTTTGGTATGGACTCACATTTTTATTAGGAATATTCTGATTAGATTTCCGCTGTTCATGGAATCTAACAATAGTTCATGTCTGTGTTATAATAATGATTTATACAACATTCCCTTGTTTTGTTTAGATGACCTTCTTCCCCTCCTACGCATTGCCCCCAAGAGTGAGCCGAATGCTTCATTCCCTTTGTTATAGTATGCGAAAGTCCATTTTTGTCCCACTTCTTGTAAACGCAGAAAAAGTTCAAATGGTCATAGTGAAGGAGGAAGTGATGCAGATTTCCCATGATTTTCATTCTAACCTTAAGTTTGAAAAGTCAACAAATACTGCCTTTATTGCTCTTATTCCAAAGATAGTTGGTGCCCATAATTTGAAAGACTTATGGCCTATTAGCTTGGTAGGTGGGATCTACAAAATTATTTCAAAGATGTTAGCTAACCGTATGAGTTTGGTGATGGACAAAATCATTTCCAAATCTCAAAATGCTTTCGTTCGGGGGCGGCAAATTTTGGACTCCATTTTGATAGCGAATGAATGTTTGGACAGCTGGTTAAGAGAAGGCACTCCAGGGGTCCTTTGCAAGTTAGACATGGAAAAAGCCTATGATCATGTGTGTTGGGATTTTCTTTTTTATATGTTGCGAAGGTGTGGTTTTGGAAACAAGTGGTGCGAATGGATTAAACACTGTGTTTCAACCACTCAGTTTTCGGTTTTGCTTGATGGAAAATCTTGTGGCTTTTTTAGTCTTCGAGGGGTCTGCAACAAGGGGATCCATTATCACATTTCTTCTTTGTTTTAGTAATGGAGGCTTTGAGCCGCATGGTGGAGGCTGCCGTTAGGGGGGGATTTATTGCTGATTTTTTGGTGGGCAACGACAATAATGGTGTCAGTTCCATAACTCACCTATTATTTGCGGATGATACGCTTATCTTCTGTGATGCAGTTAGTGACCAGATTTAAGCTCTAAGGGCAGTATTGTTGTGTTTTGAAGCTGTTTCGGGACTTAAGATGAACATGGGGAAGTCGGAATTGGTACCGATGGGGGTTGTGAGTAATATTGCTTCTCTAGTAGAGTTGTTGGGTTGTAAAATTGCCTCACTTCCTATGAAATATCTTGGACTCTCCTTGGGGGCGTCATTTAAAGTAAAGAACATTTGAGATGGGGTGACAAAGAAGATTGAGAAAAGATTATCGGGGTGGAACTATCAAAGGGGGGAGGTTAACACTTGTTAAAAGTACTCTCTCCAACCTTCCTACTTACTATCTTTCCCTATTTCTATTGCCGATTGGAGTGGCTAACCATTTGGAAAAGTTGTTTAGAGCTTTCTTGTGGGGTGGCATGGGGGAGGAAGTCAAATTTCACCTTGTTAGTTGGCAAAGGGTGTGTTGTCCGATTGCGAATGGGGGATTAGGGGTGCGGAATTTGAGCATTTTTAGCAATGCCCTTCTTGGTAAGTGGTTGTGGAGATATCAAATGGAAGGGAACTCGCTGTGGAAAGAGGTAATCGCACACAAGTATGGTAATGAGTGTAATTTATTAGAAAGGGGTGGCCTTTGAAAAAAATATTAGGTTTGAAGTGAGTGATGGAGCAAGACTCTGCTTTTGGTTCGATGCTTGGAGTGGGGAGAGGCCTCTTGCCATTGTTTTTCCAGTCGCTTTTAACATGGCTGGAAATCAGCAAGCGGCAGTCTCAGATTTGCTATGTTGTGCCAATGGGACGGTTACTTGGAATGTCACTTTTACTAGAAATGCTCAGGATTGGGAACTTGATGAGATGGCAGCCTTTTTTAGACACTTGTATTCAACAAAGGTGTATTAACTCACAGAGATGGGGATATGGGCCTCATAGCCCAAAGGTGTGTTAACTCCCAAGGTGCATTCATGTCGTTGGTGGAGTTTAGAATGGGGGGACGGAGAAACAGTATCCTCATTCTTGAAGGGAGAGATGGGAACGGGTGGAGAAAACTGGTGGAGGTGTTGAGGAAGACCAGCCTTGCAACTGGTCCTATGGCAGCTACAACGTCGGTAGCTGTAGGTGTAACCACTGTAGGAAGACCAGCCTCGTATCCGGATGCTGTAAAAAAGCCAAGGGTTTCGGACCCATCCAATCAACTCGTCAGAGGTAGAGGAGAGGCGCCGTTGCAGTTTGGGTCAATAGAGTTAGAGGTAGTGGGTCAGAGATTGGAGGGGGCTGACAGTGAAATTGTTGGTCTCGATAAGGAAAGCCTCCTGCGTGTTGTAATGGAGATGCAGAGAAAAGTTGAAGATTTGAAGGCAAATTTACTTTTAATAAAACGGTGCGTTGAAGGAGATTTAAAGCTGGGAACGGGTGTGGGCCTGGAGAATGGCCAAAAGCACCAGCCTATGGCAGGGCCATTTGGCCAGCCGAATGGGCCCAGGAACCATGCGCAGGCCTTAGGGAGAAACCTGGGGAAGTTGGGCCCGGGCGTTGGGCCTCGTTTGCAACAGATGAAGAGGCCTGTTTGGAGGAGACGTGTAGTGCCTGCCTCAGGCCCTTCGACTGTTGGGCCTCAGTCACCGTTGCAGGCGAAAAGCCAGGTGGCCTTGGGGAAGACGACGACACCTCCAACGGAGGCTATGGTGCCGGATTCCGGTCCGTTTGAGCACCCATTGGGAAAATAAGTGTCTTGGGGTCTTTTCCAGTGCTCTCCGACGGCTGCTGGTAATGCGACGGCCACAGAATTGCCGGTGGTTCCTCTGCCGTTAATGGAGGATCAGAGGTTTCTCCTTGCGAAGAGCTTGCGATGGGGGGGCTTACGGTAAGCCAGAAAATGCCGATGGTGGAGGAGGTGGAGTCTTTGCCACTGTGCGACGCTGCTGCGGCTTCAGCCAGCCAGAAGGTGCCGATACACATGGTGGGAGGGTCTCTTCCCCAGACGGAGGTCCATGGCCAGCTCGAGGAGCACCTTGATTGTATAGTGGTGGGAAGTCTCAGTACTGAAGGTGATGATGGTCCCTGAGACTCAATCAAGTACTAGTAATGCTTTGGTTGAATGGGAGGGTAGGAATTTATTTGGGGAGGAAGGAAAAGGGATGAATCCTAATTGGCAGTGGGCTTCCAGTGAAGGGGAGCCTATCTCGTTAAACTGTTTGCTACCAAATGAGTCGAATGCTTCGGATTGGGTGTTTCAAAAGGTGAAGGATTTGCACCACTGGATAGGTATGGAATGTGTGGGATATGAAGAGCAGTTTATGGCTCTACTTATTGCAATTGAAGCGGGTCATACACAGTCTAAGAAATTAGGGTAAAAAAAAACAGCGGAAGCTCAATTGCCTAGCTTGGTCTTTGAATTATGAAGGAAGCTCAAGTCGTGAAAGATCCAAAGGGAAGGGGCTTGCTTATTCTTTATGAAGCCGAAAATTGTGTCTTGGAATGTCCGCGGGTTAAATGAGGCGAATAAGAGGCTTCGCATAAAAAACTTGTTGTGAGAATGGAGGGTGGACTTAGTATGTTTACAAGAAACTAAACTGAAAAGTGTGTCTAGAAGATTAATTCGAAGTATTTGGTGTTGCACTTATGCGGATTGGGCTTATCTAGCTTCGAATGGGGCTTCGGGTGGAATCCTAGTGATGTGGGATAAAAGAGTTGTTGAGAAAATGGAGGAGTTTGTGGGGGAGTATACAGTGGCATGCTCTTTTAAGAGTGTGGCAGATAATTTTGTGTGGGCTTTTGCAGGTTTATACGGTTCAAATGTAGACAACAATAGACGTTTCTTATGGGAGGAACTTGCTAGGTTACATACCTGGTGAGAGCTTCCTTGGTGTATAGGAGGGGATTTTAATGTCATCAGATTTCCTAGTGAACGATCGGGTGAGAGTAGGTTGCGCCCAGCAATGATAGAGTTCTCAGATTGTATTTTTGACTTAAACCTGCTGGATATTCCTCTATTGGGGGTTCCTTCACTTGGTTGAATAATCAGTCATGGTCCTGGCTGGACAGATTCCTAATCTCACCTGAGTGGGAGGTGCACTTTTCTGAAGTGTGTCAAAAAAGGCTGCCACGCCTTTGCTCGGATCATTTTCCTATATTGTTGGATTGTGGTGGCATTCAAGCGGCAGGCGTCAATACTTCAAATTTGAAAACATGTGGTTGAAAAGTGAAGGCTTTGTAGATAAGGTTAGGCAATGGTGGTCTTCTTATCAGTTCCATGGCAACCCCTCATACATCCTAGCTTGTAAGTTAAAAGCTTTGAAAAATGACCTTAAACTTTGGAATTCACAATCCTTTGGAGATATAGGGGAATGAAAAAAATCCATGGTGGAGGAGTTGCAATAGTTTGAACAGATATTGGAGACTAGAGCCCTTTCACCGGAAGAGCTATTGCGCAAGTCAGAGTTGGGTGCAGAATTAGAAAGAATACTATCCCTAGAGGAGATTTCTTGGCGCCAGAAGTCGAGAGTTTTGTGGCTGAAAGAAGGGGACCGGAGTACTAAGTTCTTCCATAGAGTTGCTAACTCTCATAGAAGAACTAATACCATTGAAACGCTAAACATTAATGGTATGGAATGTAAGGAGGCCCATTTGATTTGTGACCATGTGGTGGATTTCTATGAACAACTGCGAACAGAATGTGAGGGATGGAGGCCAAAGCTGGATGGTCTTGTTTTTGACACTATTGAGCCTCAGGAAGCATTTTGGTTGGAGAGGCCTTTTGAGGAGGAGGAAGTGTATGATGTAGTCAGACACATGGGTAAAGATAAAGCTCTAGGCCCAGATGGTTTCTCGATGGGTTTTTTCCAATCTTGCTGGGAGATGGTGAAAGTGGACATTATGAAGGTGTTTCAAGAAGTATCATTGGTTGGAAAGTTTGAGAAATGCCTGAATGCTACTTTTATTGTGTTGATTCCAAAAAAGATTGGAATGGTGGAGGTTAAGGACTTTCGACCCATTAGCCTGGTGAATGAGGTGTATAAAATTATATCCAAGGTTCTTGCTAATAGACTGGGGGCGGTTTTGGGCAAGATCATTTCTAAACCACAAAATGCATTTGTTAGGGGGCAACAAATTTTGGATTCAGTCCTTATAGCGAACGAGGGCTTGGATAGCAGATTAAAGGTTGGCTCCACAAGTATTATTTGTAAGTTAGATATGGAGAATGCGTATACCATGTAAATTGGGATTTTCTCTTGTATTTGTTGGGGAGATGCGGATTTGGGCCTAGGTGGCGTACTTGGATTAGCTGGTGCATTTCTACAGCCAGATTTTTAGTATTGATTAATGGCTGCCCTATCGGCTTCTTCAGTAGCTCTCGAGGTCTGAGGCAAGGAGATCCTTTGTCCTCACTTCTCTTTGTTATCATTATGGAGGCTTTGAGTAGGATGACATCGGCGGCGGTTACGCACGGGTTTCTGACTGGATTTCCGATTGGCGATCCCAATAGGGGCACTATTACTTTGTCTCATTTATTGTTTGCAGATGATACACTCATTTTCTGTGAGACAGACCGAAACCAATTGAGAGCATTGAAGGCTTTGTTATTATGCTTCGAGGCAACGTCAGGCCTGAAAGTAAATTTTGACACGTTAGAGTTAGTACCAGTGGGGAATGTGAGTAATACTAGGCAGCTAGCTAGTACTCTTGGGTGCAAGGCAGCCTCTCTTCCTATGACTTACCTAGGATTGCCGTTGGGGGTTGCAGCAAGGGCCTCATCCATATGGCAGGGTGGAAAATATTGTATTTGTCAAAAGGTGGCCGTTTGACTCTTATCAAGAGTACCCTTTCTAACTTACATATTTTCTATCTTTGTTCCAATTACTTGCCAGGGTAGAGGCTCAAATTGATAAGATGTATCGTGATTTCCTATGGGGTGGGATAGGGGATGAATTCAAATTTCACCTGGTTAGTTGGGATAAGGTGTGTAGACCACTCTCGTCAGGTGGATTGGGTATAAAAATCTGAGAACTTTCAATCGGGCTCTGCTTAGGAAGTGGCTATGGAGGTATAATAAGGAGACAGAAGCCCTATGGAAGCTAGTGATTGATTGTAAATATGGAAGCATGTGGGGGGGTTGGTGTACTGAAGAGGTGTATGACGCTAGAGGTGTGGGAGTTTGGAAACACATTAGGAAAGGGTGGGGGATTTTAGTAGCCATTCTAAATTGGTGTTGGGGAGGGGTTTTCGCATTAAGTTTTGGAGGGACATATGGTGTGGGCATGAGGCCCTAAAGGATACATTTCCAGCTATTTTTCAGTTGGCATGCAACCAGGAAGCGTCAATAGAGGACCTCATGCTTCTAACAATGACCAATTGCAGTGGAACGTCTCATTTAGTATAGCGGCACAAGATTGGGAAGTGGACATCTTTGAGGCTTTTTTCAGCCTTCTTTATTCTGTGAAGCTGAGTAGACATCAGGTCGATACGATGTGGTGGACTCCCTCCAGTAAGGGCATTTTCTCAGTTCAATCATTTTATAAGTTCCTTTCCCAAGCTGCAAATATCCCATTCCCATGGAGGAGAATCTGGAGAAATAAGGCGCCTCCGAAAGCAATCTTCTTTACTTGGACATCAGCGTTGGAGAAGATTCTGACTACCGACAATCTAAGGAAGCGCCGGTTAGTTATACTAGACTGGTGTTGCATGTGTAAGAGAGCTGGAGAGACAGTGGAACACCTCTTGCTACATTGCGAGACTACTAGAGCCTTATAGGTCGAAGTCTTTAGCCGGATAGAGTTAGCCTTTGTTATGCCTGCAACGGTGGTGGATCTATTGGCCAGTTGGACACTTCCGAGAGGAGTTCAACAAATCAAGGCGATGAGGAATATGATCTCGATCTGTATTATGTGGTGTATATGGCAAGAGCGCAACGATTGAACTTTCGAAAATCAAGAGCGGTCTCCGGCAGAACTTAGAATGCTTTTTTTCCGTACTTTATTTCTATTGGCCATTGCTTTAGACTTTAATGGCCTGAATTTTCATGATTTTCTAGTTTCCCTTACTTCGACCTAGATAGGTCTTATCTCTTGTATACCTTCTTGTGTACTTGGGTTTTGCCTATCTCTATTAATATATATTTGATTACTTATAAAAAAAAAAAAAAAAGAAGAAGAAGGTAGGAGGAAATGGGGTTGACCGTATGTTGTGGATTCACATGGGGAGAAACCAGTTTACCGTTCAATCTTTTTACAAGGTTTTGACAATAGAACAACCCATCTTTTTCCTGTGGAAGAGTATTTGGAAAGCACAAGCTCTGTCTAAAGTTGCAGTTTTTACTTAGATAGCTGCACTTGGAAAGATTTTGACGATTGATAATTTAAGGAAGCGGGGTATGGTGGTCATGGAGTGGTGCTACATGTGCAAAAGGAATGGAGAATCGATTGATCATTACTTTTACATTGTGAGGTGGCGAGGAAATTATGGGATGGTATCCTTGATAGAGCAGGACTGAGTTGGGTAATGCCTAAGAGTGTGTTGGAACTACTAGCGTGTTGGAACAGGAGGCATATCAGTGCACAATTGGCAGCAGCATGGCGTATGATACCTTTGTGCTTCATGTGGTGTTTATGGTTAGAAAGGAATGATAGGTGTTTTTGTAACAAGGAGCGTACAGTGGGGGAAATCTGGAATTTTTTTGTATTCTCTCTTTTACAGTGGTCTTCTGCTAATTTATTGAAGGGTGGGAATGTCCATGAGTTTCTATCTTCTTTTCAGCTCACTAGAATGTAATTAGGTGTCTCACTTTGTATACTTCCTGTGTACTTGGGCTTTGCCTAGTTTCATTCTATTCAATAAAGCTACTTATTTACTTATAAAAAAAAAAAAAGAAGTGAAAAGGGTCAAGTCATGAATTTCTTGTCTTTCCATTCATTCATGTTTTTGACAAGTCTTTACATTTCGTTCCATGTTTATTTATTCATTCCTTTGCATTGTTTTCTCTGTACTTAAAAAAAAAAGGTAATTGAATCTTTTTACACATTTTGTTATTGATCTAGATGTATTAAAAAATAAACTCTGTATTTTTATCTACATTTGACACAAGAGAGCTCAAAGAACCTAAAGTACCAAATTTTGCCTAGAGTCTTGCTCAATCTCTTTGATCTGTTTGTGGCAGAAAAATTAAAGTGGGCATGCAGGCAACCATGGATACCGATTTGAAAGAAGGGTCTTTGCCGACACATGAGCAAGCTAATGGACCACAGGGAGACTCGAAACTGGAATTGTTTGGTTTTGATTCTCTTGTCAATATTCTTGGTCTCAGGAGGTCTATTGCTGTGATTTTTCGATAGTATTTCTGCATTTACTCCATCTCTTCGTTGAAAAATGTTACGATCCACTTTATATATTCCAGTATGACAGGGGAGCAGATTCCGGCACCTTCAAGTCCTAGAGACGGTGAGGATGTTGCTATTACCATTGGGCAGCCTAAGGTATATGATGGTTTGTTTAACATTCTGCTGTTTGCTTGCATAAGTTATTCTTCCATTTGTTGTGGTATACTTTTATTTTATTTTATTTTATTTGTTGATAGAAATGGTTTGTTCGTTCAATGATTTGAAATAAAAGCTTCATAATTGACAAAATGACAATCTAAAGAAGACTTGTGCTTTTAAATATCTTTTAACCCATGAAAGTTGTGAATATCCTTCGAGGTTCTTACTATGGTGTTAAATAAGAAAGTATGATATTGTCTTTTGTGTAATCTAAAAGACTGGTCACTTTTCCTTGAAATAGCCCACTTTTTTTTCGAGAAGAGATGGGAAACATGCACAATAGGTTAAATGCCAATAGAGACCTTTTCTCGGATGCTCGGTGCCAATAAAATAAAAAAATGCCAATAGAGACTCCTTTGGTGTAAGCTCAGAATTTCCCAAAAGATTCAGTTTTGAGGCGTGGACCAGATGGGTATTTTTGTTGTCAAATGTTGTTCTTTTGCTTGAAAATTGACTTTGGTTGTTAATGGTATATCACATTGACCTTGGGCACTGCACTGTACCATATATCTTATGTTTTTTTTTTTTTTTCTTCTGATGCAATTGTATGCAGCCTGCTGATCTCAAACTGGGTACTCTGTTGGGTGTATTTGTCCCGTGCTTACAAAGCATACTGGGAATTATCTACTACATCCGATTTTCATGGTAATTCTCGTATTACCGGATATTTCTTTTGTGCAATTATCACATTGTAATTTTAGCAATGTAAAGGGCATGCATGCAGTTATAAATTGAGAAAAAATTCCTTCTCAGTTGCTGATGCCGTTTCTAAAATTTGTATGATTTGATTGGTGTACGGTTTCCCATGTGAAATTATCGTTTATGACTCGAAATGTTTCATTGTTAATTGATTTAGTAAGTCAAAAGTTTAATTAAAAGCTGATAGTATGGAGCAATGGGGAGGTTTATCGTGGTGTGATTACTGTTTGTATGGACAACAAACTTACTATTAAGGTCTAAGAGAATGAGGCGACGAAGATAATACAATAATAGGTAAAATGGCCTACACATTCAATTGAAAAGGTTCTTTGAGTGGTGTGCATTTCTCTATGTGATTGGTATCAGAACCTTTTGAAGTCATAATCAATGCTTCCCATTGTTCTCGTGCTTCCTCATGTTACCGCCTTTTAATTCTCTGCCAAAGGTCAATATCGTTAAACATTTTGAAAGCTTGAAGTTAAGTCCTTGTTTGGGTAACAAGATATTCTCATATATTCTCAAAACTTCTCATAATTTCCTTCCCAAACATCACTCAAACACAATACACTTTTCAATTTCAAATATTCAACTTTTCATCTAATAATTACCTATCATTATCCAAACACAAAACCCAATATAACTTTCCCAAACTTCCAAACAAAACACAAAAAACAATACAACATTTTCAAATCTCGAAACAAAAATAATATTAAAAAATGATATTCAAACAATTTTTTAACTTAATATTTTTTTCAACTTTTTCTCTCTCATTTCCCAAAACCCAATAAAATATCTTAACTCAAACCATTCATTACCATTCACAAACCATTTCACTACTTTTCACAACATTATGAGACATTCTAAGTGTCCAAACGTGCCCAAATCTAAAGCAATCAAGATGCAGATTTTAAAGTAGTAGGGGCAAGGGCTTCAAAGGAGAAATAAATAGTACTTTAGAATTTAGAGTACTAAAAGAAAACACTTTTTTTTTTGATAAGTAAGAAACTTTATTGATCAAATGAAACCACGCAAAGCAAGCCCATGTACACAGGAAGTATACAAAAGAGACACCTAATTACATTCTAGAAAGCTGAAAAGAAACAAAAACTCATGAATATTCCCTCCCTTTAAAACCATAGCAGAAAACCATTGAACCAAAGAAATTACAAAGAAGTTCCATAATTCCCCCACAGCCCTCTCCTTGTTGTTGAAGCACCTCTCATTTCTTTCCATCCATATACACCACAATAAGCACAAAGGAACCATCCTCCACGTCGCTGCTAGTTGAGAGCTATGATGATGCCTATTCCAACATGCTAGGAGCTCCACCACACTCTTGGGCATAACCCAATTCAACCCAGCTCTACTAAATATAGCCTTTTCTTGTTAGATAAACTGTATTGTAGTGATTTCTTTTTTCAAATTATGAGTTGCAGGATCGTTGGTATGGCTGGCATAGGCGAGTCTCTGTTGCTGGTATCTTTCTGTGGCTTGTGCACTTTTCTGACTGGAATATCACTGAGTGCTATTGCAACTAATGGTGCGATGAAGGTAGACATTGTTTGCAAGCAACTTACTAGCTTTGGTTGTCTCTTATATCTGTTGGGGTGAGATGACTATAAAGAAAAAATTGTTAGCTCTTCCAAATGTGTTCATTAATCATGCTTTAGAAAAGCAAAGATTATCGCTTGGATGTCAGTAGATAGTTCATGACTAACATGTTTGTTGTTAACATGTTATTATGCGTATCAGGAATAAGTTGGGTAGTTTGTTATTCTTTGCTACACATTTATGAGGGAATTGGGATCTTGTCTTGATTGCCATTACATACAACTCACTCACTGATATGGGATTAAACTCGTGACTTGATCTTCCACCTCTCATTTATGGGAGATGGGATGCCATTTGGTCCTAGGATCATTACGACATTTAGGAGGAAGGAAAACACATTTATTCATTTTGTTGTAAGTATTTCAACTTTATTAAAAAGCAGAAAGGGCAACAACCCAAGTACATGGGGTGTATACAAGAGATAGAGCCCAACTAGGAGGAAGAGGGAGGATAAAGAGGCATAAGATCAAAATAATTAGAAAGGCAAGGACTTTTCCAGGCCGACATTTATCAAAATAGGCTTTGACATGAATTTAACTTTGTCCACCATTTTCTCGAATCTTTGAGATTTCGAGCGTTACACTCATTCCACATGCACCATGTCAAACACAATGGGACAATTCACCAAGCTTCCATACTGCAATGATCAACATTTTGACTTCTCCAACACGTCAAACAACTCCACAACCCCTTGTGGAATCACCTAATCAACATCAAAGCTGGAATACCGAGGCTGAAACTGTTTGAACAACTTTGCAGTGCAGCTGCAAATAATCAACGGTTTCCTCGCTCTGTTCGCACATGCTGTGCCAATCCATCACTAAAATTATCCTTCTCATATCATCCATATTAAGGATCTCCCAATGAAACAGTCCACGCAAAGAATTCCACCCTCAATGTAGTTTTGTTCTGCCAGATACTTTCTAAGGAAAAGGGGTATTCACGGGGTGCAATGGCTGGTAAAAGGATCTTACCTCAAAACTTTTTTCTTCTAGATGGGACCCACCACACCTGATCCTCTCTACCACCTCTAAACCTAGTAGAGTATAAGGTTGAAGAATGAGGAAAAAACTACTGTTCCCAATGATGTGAGTTTATGTTCCATTTGTCTTGTGTTGTTTGGAACTTGTCAGGAATTTTCTACTGATGCTTTATTATCGTAGGAAAGTTTGAACTCCAGAAACCAGCTTCTAGAGGCTAATGCCATACGTAATGCCAAAATTTTATCTTAGCCCTATCTCCCACCTTAAATTTGATATAGCTAGAGAAAATCCCCCAGCCCTTCCTTATGCCTTTCCACACACTAACGCCACAAGGCTGAAGGCCCGCTGATCTCATTAAAGCACCACCTGCCCCACATGCTGCCATACTTGTCCACCACCCATCGCCATGCTGCCTCCCTCTATGTGGCAAATCATCAGAGCTATTCTTCTATCAAAGCACAACACTAACAAATTTATGACTCGCAACCCCCTCCTGAAGAAACCAGAGTATAAATATTATATCAATCGACTAGAATAAACTTGAATTCTTCATCAATTCCACCCCATAAGGAATCCATTTGAAACATTTTTATAGGATTGGGCTTCCCAGCTGGGTTAATTGGATAAAAGTATTTTCATGAAAGTTAGCTTGCCTTCTTTTGACAAATCGTCGCTTCCACCATACCAATCAACATTCCATCTTTTCAAGAATGTTATCCAAATAGATCTGGCCATGAATGAAACCCTCAAAGGAAGTTGCAATTACTAATAGATAAAGTTGTCACCCACAACCAAGAATTCTAGCCAATCTATGGATATATGCAATGGCTCCCACAAACACTGATTCTGATGTAGCCAGTCTAATTTTCAGACTTGAAACAGCTTCAAAACATAAGAAAAAAGGCAGAGTATGACGGAAATGATCATGGTAATGCTTCATTATAGTGTTTATTGCATGTCACATTTGGTAATGTGCCCTTGGAATGAGAATTCACTTGCATTAAAATTTTTTTGTTGTGTCCTGTAAGTTATTTTGCCAAAATAGGTCACATTGGAAGTAATGTAAAGTGATCTTAGTTTGTTTGCTTTGCTTCTAGGGTGGGGGACCATACTATCTCATTGGTCGTGCCCTTGGTCCAGAAGTTGGAGTTAGCATTGGACTCTGTTTTTTCCTTGGGAATGCAGTTGCTGGAGCCCTGTGAGTGTATTATATGTAAATGCGATAACAGCATGATATATATGGTTGATGTCTTTTAGAACAATGTGGTTTAGACATGCCATAGATGGTTTATGCTGTTGTTTGCTTTTGTATTATATGAGTGCAGTTCATTGGTTAACTTTTCCATTTCATGTACTTGTGGTTCCAGGTATGTGTTAGGAGCTGTTGAAACCTTTCTGAAAGCTGTGCCAGCTGCTGGGATTTTTAGAGGTCACCATTGAGATTTGCCTCAGTTCTTAGTGTCTTTTTGTAGATAATATTCTTGAGCCTGTTATTTCAAACCAATTGTTGACAGATGACAGTTTTGAGTAATTTGGTTTTATATACATTTCAGCAACTACAACTGTGGTAATGGTACTGTCATTGCAAACTCTGACCTTCTGGCCTGATGCCAGCATTGTTTTACACCAGCATGCATAGGTCCAGCATTTGCTCAGTAGCAGATGTGGTAAAAAGTTATATTGATGGTATAGTGATAATTATGAGTCCCGTCTCCTCTCATTGACAGATGGAAAGATTGTTTACCATGTAACGGTTGTGCAATTCAGGTTGTTACAGAATTTTGACCTTGTGGAATTATGACCCAATATGTTTCATACTAAAGTTCTTCCTTCTATTCTGCACTGGTTAACCCTGTTGGCCAGAACAGAAAGTCTACTGTTTTGAAAAAAAATGAAACAAAAAATAAATGAAAAAGAACACATCTTCCACGTTTTTTAACCCCTTGTGTGCGGAACAGCTTTGTGGAGTGTATTCTTTAGAACTATGCGTGTGTTTCCTTCCTATGAGATTCATGTCTGTTCGGTTGAATTGCTGACAGTTGTTTTTGGTCGTTGCTACTGCTAAGCGAAGCATGCAAAGATATAAAAAAATTGTATATTGTACTAATTTTTCATGTTGTCAATGCAGAGACCATCACAAATGTTAATGTCACAGCAGTTGAGCGAGTAGAAAGTCCAAGTTCACATGACTTGCAAGTTTATGGGATTGTTGTGACTATCGTTCTATGCTTTATTGTATTTGGTGGTGTGAGGATGATCAATCGGGTTGCACCTGCTTTCCTTGTACCTGTTCTATTCTCGCTGTTCTGCATATTCATAGGGATCTTTTTGGCAAGGAAGGACAAACCTGCACGTGAGTGTATTTTATATTTTCATGTTTTATTTATGACCTCTCTCTTTCATGTACATTTGATTTAACATTAAACTTTGTGTGACTTATTGAAAGAAGAACTTCAAACATGATATGAAATGCTGTCAATTTCTTGTGGTCAAGAGCATCAATAGACATGCCAAAGTACCTTTTGGTTGAATGCATTACGTGTCCTCTCCTGTTAGTCCTTTTTGGATCCACATCAATGTTAGAAATATTGAAGATGACCTATATGATGTACAGCTTGTGTGTGTCACCATGGATTTATCATGATATGTAGCACACTAGATACAAATTGGGAGCAATCCATTGTCATGTGGATGGTGCTCGAATGCAGTTAATGGGCCGCTTAGAGTGGGGGTATGCAAAAACTTCATAGAGGATGGGGGAAATTCTCTAGGTCAACTACATACAAGTTTGGCATGATGTATAGTGCGGAGATCAAGCCATGAAGGATCCAGAACTATTCAAAATATCTGTTTGTAGGGAGACCTTAATAGCTGATATGTACCGAATCAATAGTGGTAGTCAACATTGGAGCGTAACCTTTTTATCGGTAACATTGGAGTATAACCTTTATTAGACCAGTGCAGATTGGGAAGTGGAATCATTCTCTTCGATTCTCAACATCCTGTATTTTCCTGAGAAAAGGAAGACTGTGAGCATCAATTGGTGTGGATTTCATTTAAAAAAAGAAAGTTTGGGTTTAGATCTTTCTATCAAATAGTGCATCCCATGGCTGAACATTCTTTCCCTGGAAGAGCAGTTAGCAGAATAAGTCCCTCTCGAGGGTGTCTTTTGTTGTATGGATGGCAGCGATTGTAAGATCTTGACCATGGACAACTTAAGGAAGAGGCGTTCTATGGCCTTAGATTGGTGTTCCATGTGCAAAAAGAGTAAGGAAACTGTTGACTATCTATTCCTTCATTGTGATGTAACTACGGTTTTGTGGGCATTGCTTTTTCTCCTAGCTATTGGTGGTTTGCAGAGGTAGACCAGGAATTCATTGTGTACGAAAGATGGCTCTGATGTGCTTAATGTGGTGTGTATGGACTTAACGTAACGCCCACAGTTTTTTGAAGACCGAGAGAGTGCTATTGGAGCTAAAAATGTGGTGTATATGGATACAATTATGTATGGAATGGTTCTGATGTGCTTAAGTTAATTTTAAACACCCACAACTTTAAAAGAATGGTCAACCACCCACAGCACTACTAGATTTTTTACTCTCTTCTTCTCTTTCCCCTTCTTAGATAGGCATCCTTTTGCACTTTTAATGAAATCCAATATTGTTAATTTCAAAAAAAAAAAAGAAAAGAAAAGAAAAGAAAAAGATATCCATCATCATGCCTCTGTTTGAGTCAGTTTAACTATTTGGATTTGAGAGATTAGATGTCGGTGTGTTCTCACACTGATACTCTTCTTCATTTGAGAGATTCGAGATACTTGATGTCTCATATTATGGTAGTATTGTGTGCCCTTTTGGGTTGAGACCTTCTGCATTGATTTTCCTGGTTTTAAGTATAGTATCTTTTGATTGAAAAAGTAACTATGGGCGGTTTCTGTACCGCAATGATTGTATTGCAAGTTGCGTCTTCATTCTTGGTTCTATTTGGCCATATCGGCTTTAATGTGGAAGTTTCTATGGGATTTGGTTATCCACTTGGGTCACTCTAGGCCCTGACATAAGTACCCTGCTGAGCCGAACCAACTCCTTTAGGGCCATCAAGCCAAGCTAGGGAGAGTCAGCTCAGAAGCTCTAGTTGGCCCTGTACTTTTTCCTTTCCTCCCCGATTCCTGGCTGTCACACATTATAAATCAAAAGGTTATTCTGAATATTGGGTGGGGTTCTTTTTTGACACTAACTCACCAACCATCCAGTGCTTTTGATGGCATTTTATGAATTTTACTCATTCAATTTGTTCACATTGGTGGTTATATTACATTTCGACAATGCAAAATCTGGTTACTTTATAGGCAGATGTTCTGCTGATCAGGTCAGGTGATCTTTGGCCTTAGGCTGAACAAAGTATGGGTCTGTACTTTTAGTCTTAGACCATTTTGACATTTGTAGGCTTCACTATTACCGTTTATTATATACTTATTCTGTTAGTGCTGTATGTTGCCAATAGTGATCTGGAGTTGAGACTATAGCACTGCCTCTGTTTTTTTTTTCAAACAAGGCTCATTCATTCAGATACTCTACATGAGTTTTAACATTTATGTTTATACTTGCAAAAAACGATATACTTCTGCTCATCCTTGTATCCTTTTCTGCTTGTTCTGAAATCTTTTTGGTGGAGGTATCAAATAAATTTTATTCTCTGGAAATTTGGTACAGTTGGAGTCACGGGGTTGAGTTTGGAAACCTTCAAAGAAAATTGGAGTCCAGGTTATCAGAATACTAATGATGCTGGTGTTCCTGATCCAGAAGGAAGTGTCTACTGGAATTTCAAGTAAGCCTTGGCACTTTTATTTTTTCATGTCATTATAGTTTAGTCTGGAGTCATTGTTATGAGATATAGTCCTGGTGTGTGTAATACATCATTTTTTGGTCTCATGCTATTATAACAAGACCAATTTCAGATTTTCTCTGCATAAGGCTTTGGTAAATTGCAGGGCCTCCAGAATACAAATCCTTAGTCATAGGTTGATGGTTCAATGGCTCATCTCTGTTAGAAATTTACCTACATATCACATGATTAGCCTAAGCAAGGTCAGACTTCTCATTGATGTATTGTTTCATCAAGATTGAGTTCAAATTAGGCCTGTTCATTTGGGCCTGGTTTTTTCCTGGCCCGGTCTGGAACCCGGATAACCGGGTTTCGGCCTGGAATAGATCCGGGCTGGTACCCGCATAGAAAAACCCGGGTACACACGGTACCTTTTTTTTTTTTTACTTGGTTTGAATGTTTTGATGTTTTGAAATAGACTTCGATATTTTTTTTGAAGACAAACAATGGGGCGTTTGATTATGTGCACACAGATTGTTTCGTTGCCATATTTGCGAGACAAACCGGTGCCTAATCTGGTTATTAATGGGTTTTTGTTGTCTGAACTGGGTCCTTAGTGGGATTTTGATTCAGTTGTCTAATCTTTTAATTAACTTTTGATATACTTAATTATGTATTAATACGAGGTTCCTGAATTTTCACACTTTATACTAGTCCATCGTGTCTGTCAGGGATCTCTGATTCTAATTCTTCATTATCAAAGCTTTTTTCATTGGCTTTTATCGAAAAGGGAAATTATTACTAGTTGCATACAGAAATTCTGTTTAGTGGTTATCTGTTGTTTCTCCTTTTCACCAAAAGTAAGCATATGAATGTTATCCGTTATTATTCCTCTTGGGCCTTTGGCATGGCATTTGGTATGAAATTCTGCACTCCAAAAAGTCTGTCCAAAAAGCTTCTTTCAAATCCAACTAAGGCTCCCGTTTGGATAGTAAGATGAGATGAGATTATTTTAGATAAAAGTTGAAAGTTAAATAAAATATTGTTGAAATATTATTTTTTAATATTAATATTATTTTGGAATTTGAAAAAGTTGAATTGTTTATTATATTTTGTGTGAGAATTTAGAAAAGTTGTAATGATGAAATAAGATAAGATGAAACCGTTTCTGTATCCAAACATGACCTAAGTTATTAATATAAGATACATTTGTAATTTGAAAGTAAAAGTTGAATTTCTGTAATACCAATTAAGTTGAATGTTTATATAAAAAAAAAAACCCGGAACCTAGAAAGCTGGGTTTAAAAAATCCAGATTCATCTGGGTTCTGTCCCGGGTCATAACCGGGCTAACCCGGCCCGGGTTTGAAACCTGGGTTCCGGTCCACATATACCCGCGTACCCGGTCTGGAACCCGGGTGAACAGTGCTAGTTCAAATCATGATGTCATTTTCTTGTTCTGGCATGGGCTTCTGCAGTAATGCAAATAAACTGAATGCGTTTGTGTCCTTTCCACCAGAACATTGCGTTAATAGCCAGTGACCAATTGTGTCTTATTAACATCACAAATCAAGAGTTTCCATTCTATGGTGCTAATTTTATATATATAAAAAACTAGGTGTATTCTCTTGTATACTTACTGTGTACTTGGGCTATGCCTATTTCAATATCAATGAAATATCTTCTTACTTATAAAAAAATTATATTTTATTGTCCATTTAGTAGCTTGGCTAGTTTTTTATTTTTCTAACATATATTTTTCTTACTTTTTTCAGTGCATTGGTTGGTCTTTTTTTCCCTGCTGTAACGGGAATTATGGCAGGTTCAAATCGATCGGCTTCACTGAAAGATACTCAGCGTTCAATTCCCGTAGGGACATTGGCTGCCACACTAACAACTACTGTGTTGTATCTAGTTTCTGTATTGTTATTTGGAGCCCTTGCTACCAGAAAGAAGCTATTGGCGGACAGGTATATTTGTTTTAACCTTTTGCTTTAAGTTACATATATATATTTTTTCTTTCTTTTCATTTTTTCTCCCTCCTGCGAAGCTTTAGGTTTGTAGTAATCTCATTTAAGTTGTTACATACTTTGCATATTTTCTTGTGTTCTGCCAGTTTTATTGAGTAATGGGGCAAAGTTATAAGGCTCATAAGTCATACCTTCCGAGACCATCTGCTTTTATATTTTTCATGTACTAAGAAATGGGTGAAGAGCTTATATGGGTAGAAATGAAGCTAATGGTCTTTGGACCAGTTGACATCTTGTTCCCCTGTGCACCAAGAGATGGAGGGTGAGGTCATGGGTGCAATTCTATATGTGTGCTTGAATTTTTGTCTGTGAGGAAAGAAGAAACGTTAAAGAAACTTTGAAGCTATCTATTGCTAATTAGTAGTTCTTCAAATGTTGCAATGCAGTATCATCTTTTTTGCCCATAAGTTTGGCTTCAGATTGAAATCCTTTTCCTTCATAACTCCATGAGAAAAGTTGAGTTGATTTTCTCTCTCCTTATTTTCTCTCCGTACACTTATTATTATTATTTTTTCGTTTGTTTGGTTGGTGGTGCTGTTCATGGGAGGTGAGTGAGGGATGATTGCAAGTATGAGTAGGAATTCAAGCATGTTGAGTGCTGTCATTATTGATCGTAAATTCTTTGAGGTAGTTAGAACTGGGCGATGGGTGAACATTATAGAAAGCGGGTGGAAGTTGGTGAGGAGTCTTCACTTGGAGTTAGCCTCGGCATAGTGGTTCACTAAAGCTCTGGAGGACTACTTGAAGGTGGGAGAAGGGAGTTTTATTCAGCACACAGAGAAGGAGACGGGCTTCATAGCCCAGAGGTGCCCAAACTCCCATGGGGCCTTCATGTCGTTGGTGGAATTCAACCAGGGGGGTAGGAGAAACAATATTCTTATTCTTGAAGGGAGAGATGGGAGGGGGTGGAGAGATTTGGTGGAGATTTTGAGGGAGGCAGGAAGAGAAGTCCGTGTAGCTGGGCCGGCACCTCCAATGGTGGTAGCGACGTCGGCAGCTCAACCCTTGAAATTGTACATGGAGGTGCTGCAGAAACCCTGTGCTTGAGGTCCTGCTAGTCTTGGCATGAGACGTGCTGTCGCCGTACAAGCAGAGGAGAAGTGTAAGGGGGGTGGTGGTAGTGGCAGGGAGGATGTTGGCCTTAATAAGGAAAACTTACTGAGGGCTCTGTTAGTGATGCAAAACCAGTTGAATGAGATGCAAACTAATCTAGTTGGCTTGATACGGGTGGTAGATGAAGATAAAGGGGAAGAGGCGATATGGTGCGTGTTGAAGGATTCTCAAAAGGGATTGAAACGGTGTGTAGAGGGTGTAAACGGTGGGGATGTGGGCTTGGGCCATGGGCCTGTTGAAGGCTAGGTTGGAGGTTTGGGCTCGAGACAGGAGGTTGGGCTTACGGGAGGGCTAGGCTTGGGGAAAGGCCTGCTATGGGTATGGAGGCCTGTGAGCCGAAATCCATGTATCGGCTTATCGGGGGACATGGAAGGGCCTAGCACGACGGTGCCAAAGCCTGTGCCAACGGCGTCACCACTAGCACAGAAATTGTCGCCGGTCCTTGGCGAGCCTTCTGGTGGTGCAACGGAGCTGGTGCTGTTGCTGGAGAGGGAGGAGGGAGTCCTTGATAGGGCCCGTAATGCTGATGGTAATGTTGTGTTCGAGGAGGCTGATTTCGAGGAGGGGGAAATTGCGGGGAATGACGAAGGAGGTAAAAGGGTTTTGGGAGCCATGCCGTTGGAGGGAGAGGTGCCACTGGTTCTAGACATGTCAGAGTGTTCTGGGTTGTAGCAGAGTGTGTTGTTGGGTGGTAGGTTGTCACAGAACCTGCCGATGGAGGGAGGGGACCACTGGTTGAGGAAGACTTGAAGGTTCTGCAGAGGGGGACCTACTGACTGCGTATTAAAAAGGGCGGAGGAACTACTGAGTGTGGTGGGGATTTTGTGTGAAGGATATGCTGACCAGTTTAGGGCTTTGTTAGTAGCCATAGAGGCAGGTCATCTACAACAGGGAGCAGGGCCAAAAAGGAGGGAGTTGAAGCGGCTCAATTGGTTCATTAACTATGATGGAAATGAGGGAAGTGCAAGTCATGGTAGGAATAAAGGGAAGGCTGGATTTGTTGATAAATGAAGTCCAAAATTCTAATTTGGAATG
Source organism: Cyclocarya paliurus (assembly GCA_029856935.1). Taxonomy (NCBI): domain Eukaryota; kingdom Viridiplantae; phylum Streptophyta; class Magnoliopsida; order Fagales; family Juglandaceae; genus Cyclocarya; species Cyclocarya paliurus. The sequence goes on from CM056951.1 coordinate 23,663,423, forward strand.
TTAGGGGGTTGAATGAGATCATTGTTAAGGCAATGGAAGATGGACATTATTTATTTGCAGGAAACGAAGTTAAAGATTATTACAAGAGGAACTATTTGGAGTATTTGGAGTTGCCAATATGTAGGATGGACACACTTACCTTCTAAGGGAGCTTCGGGTGGAATTTTGATCATGTGGGACAAGAGGGTAGTGGAGAACATTGATGAATTTGTGGGAGATTCCTCAGTGGGATGTTCCTTTAAGAATTCTGTAGATGGCTTTGAATGGGCCTTTGCTGGGGTTTATGGCCCCAACTTAGATAGTGAACAACGGTTGCTTTGGGATGAGCTGGCAGGCCAATGTACTTGGTGGGATGTTCTGTGGTATATTGGTGGGATTTCAATGTGACAAGATTTCCCAGTGAAAGATCGGGTGAGGGGCGACAAACTCAAGCTATGGTAGACTTCTCAGATTTAATATTCGAACTAGTACTCATGGACTTACCACTCATGGGAGGTGACTATACTTAGTCTAACAACCAAGCCTGGTCAAGGTTGGACAGATTCCTCATTTCTCCTTCATGGAAAATACAATTTCTAGAGTTACGTCAAAAAAGACTTCCTCGGGTATGCTCTGATCACTTTCCCATAGTGTTAGATTATGGAGGAATTTCAGGGGGTAGAAGACCGTTCAAATTTGAGAATATGTGGTTGAAAGTGGAGGGGTTTGTGGAATTGGTTAGACAATGGTGGAATTCACGTCAACTAGAGGGCACCCTGAGCAAGTTCTTGGCTGGAAAATTGAAAACTTTGAAGGTGGATTTGAAGATATGGAATGAACAACTATTTGGTAATGTAACATTACAAAAGAAGAATCTCCTTCATGAATTGCGAAGCCTGGAGGGTGTGGAAGAAGAGAATGAACGCAACGGCCAAGTTGTCTCAGAGATAGAAAGGTTGATATTAATGGAGGAGATCTCGTGGAGGCAAAAATCAATTGTGGCATAGGAAGGGGGATAAATGTACAAAGTTTTTTCATCAAGTTGCAAACTCACATTGGAGGTTTAATGCCATTGAATCCATGACTATTGATGGAGGTTTATCATCAGATCAAGCAGAAATTAGAGAGCATGTTGCTGGACACTTTGAGCAATTGTTGACGGAACCGTATGCGTGGAGACCAAAGGTAGATGGTCTAGCTTTTGAGGCCATTGATCATAACAGTATGGTTTGGTTAGAGAGACCATTTGAAGAGGAAGAGGTACAACTATTAATCAGAAAAATGAATAAGGATAAAGCGCCGGGTCTGGATGGTTTCATTATGGCATTTTTCCAAACTTGTTGGGAGGTGGTGGGAGGGGAGATTATGCAGGTTTTTCAGGAATTCTTTTCGTTTGGAAAATTTGAGAGAAGTTTAAATGCTACTTTTATTGCACTTGTCCCTAAAAAGGTAGGTGCAATAGAGGTGCAAGATTTCAGGCCTATTAGCCTTGTGGGCAGTATTTATAAAATAATTGCCAAGGTTCTTGCCAACAGGATGAGCACTGTTATGGATAAGATTATTTCGAAGTCCCAAAATGCATTTGTGAGAGGCAGACAAATTTTGGACTCGGTTCTTATAGCTAATGAATGCTTGGACAGCAGGCTTAAGTAGGGAGTACCGGGTATCTTATGTAAACTAGATATGGAGAAGGCCTATGATCACGTCAACTCGAATTTTCTGTTCTATTTGCTAAGTAGATGTGGTTTTGGGGAAAGATGGCAGGGGTGGATGAAGCATTGTATGACAGCAGTTCAGTTCTTGGTTTTGGTAAATGGTGATCCTATGGGTTTCTTTAATAGTTTGCGGTGGTCACGACAAGGTGATCCATTATCATCACTCTTATTTGTGCTTGTGACAGAGGCTCTTAGTAGAATGGTGTCAGCTGCAGTAGAGGGGGGGTTTTTTACAGGATTTTCAGCTGGGGCTGCTAACCATGGCTCCACCATTATTTCTCATCTCTTGTTTGCAGATGATACGCTCCTGTTTTGTGAGGATGAGGCAGGACATATTCAATCTTTGAAGGCCATCTTGCTATGTTTTGAAGCAGCATCCGGATTGAAGATAAACCTTGCTAAAACAGAGATGGTTGCGGTGGGTGAGGTAAGAAATATTAGAGGATTGGCCAACATATTGGGGTGTGTGGTTTCTTCGCTGCCATTGAAGTATCTTGGTCTGCCGTTGGGAGCAACTTTCAAAGCCAAGACAATTTGGGAGGAGGTGTTAGAGAAATTAGAGCATAGGTTAGCTGGGTGGAAAAGGTTATACTTATTGAAAGGGGGGCGAATCACACTTATAAAGAGCACTCTTTCCAACCTTCCCACATATTTCTTGTCTTATTCCCCTTTCCAGTGAGCATTGCAACTAGGAGAAACTCCAAAGCGATTTTCTATGGAGTGGTATGGGTGATGAGTTTAAATTTCATCTAGTTGGTTGGGATAGAGTGTGTACTCCTTTGATAGATGGTGGGTTGGGGGTCCGTAATGTGAGGTTCTTCAATAAGGCTCTATTAGGGAAATGGTTGTGGCTTTATAATCATTAGAGGGAAGCCTTATGGAAAGGGGTGATTGATGCGAAGTATGGGTGTGCAAGGGGGGGTTGGTGTTCTAATGAAGGGAGGGGGGACTTATGGGGTAGGGTTGTGGAAGTATATAAGGCAAGGGTGGGGGGATTACTTGAGTAACACTCGGCTGTGTTTGGGGGATGGCAACAGAATTAGCTTTTGGGAGGATGTGTGGGTGGGAGATTTGGCTCTTAAGGATGCTTATCCTAATATTTCAGAATTGCACGAGATAAGGAAGTTATGGTGGCTGATGTGAGGACAATTAGTCATGTTTCATAGGTGTGGAATATCAACCTGACTAGGGAGGCACAAGATTGGGAAGTGAGTGTGCTGGAGGATTTCAACTTGCTGTACAACATCACTGTTGGGGTTCCAACTGAAGACACGATGGAATGGAGACCTTCTAAGAAAAGGAAATTCTCGGTTCGCTCTTTTTATGATATACTTTCAGCTCAAACTAGACCCAATTTCCCATGGAAGAACATATGGAGGAGTAAAGCACCTCCCAAGGCTGCATTTTTTGTTTGGACAGCAGCTCTAGGGAAGATCCTAACCATTGATAATCTAAGAATGAGGGGAATTATAATTATGGACTGGTGTTGTATGTGCAGAAATAGTGGGAACTAGGCCCAATTTCCCATGGAAGAACATATGGAGGAGTAAAGCACCTCCCAAGGCTGCTTTTTTTGTTTGGGCAGCAGCTCTAGGGAAGATCCTAACCATTGATAATCTACGAAAGAGGGGAATTATAATTATGAACTGGTGTTGTATGTGCAGAAATAGTGGGGAATTGGTAGACCATTTACTACTACATTGTAATTTTGCAAGGGACATATGGAATTACTTCTTCAGCAGTATGAGACTAGCTTGGGTAATGCGGGAAGGGTGGTGGAACTACTAGCTAGCTAGAGAGGGATCGCAGGGACACCACAGATTGCAGCAGTGTGGAAGATGGTTCCTATTTGTATTTTCTGGTGTATTTGGAGAGAACGGAATGATAGACTTTTTGAGGATCATGAACATTCATCGGAGGATTTTAGGAGATTTTTTTGGAAGACTCTATTTATGTGGTCCATTGCTCTAGGGTTAAATGGTCTCAGCTTCCATAACTTTCTTGTAACAGTTTCTAGTTCTTAATTTGGTGTACTCATATGTATACCTCTGGTGTACTTGGGCAATGTCTATATTTATCAATACAACTACTTATTACTTATAAAAAAAAAAAAAAAAAAAAAGTCCATGAGAAATATGTAACCAACTGTTGTGGAGTATGTTTTATGGGATTTCTTTAAACCAATGATTTTGATATCTTATTGTGCTCTGGCATGTGGGGGGATAATTTGTACAAAGAATTGACGGTCTTGCATGGACCTGTGTGCAGTGGATAACCATTTTGGTTGTGAAAAGAGAGTGATCGCTCCATTCTCAAAGGGATTCATCACTGCATCCAAATTTAAAGTCCTGAAATTTGTGAAAAAGATTGATGAAAAGCACAGAAAAAGGAAATAGGAAAATAAAAAATGAGAAGTGAAGTAGATGAACTAGACTGCTAGAATTTGAAGAGGATCACTTGCTTTATTTTTAATGCCATGTCAGAGTTCAACATCCATGAGAAGAACTGAAGTCTTATGATAGAATTGAATGAAAACGAGAAAGTGGAAGCTTTACTACTTAAAAGCCCCTCGTTACTTATTTTTTCTATAAAAAGAGAACTTTAGAGCATATGACCAGATTGTAATTTGTGAGTTGTCCTTCCTTTTCTTCATCATTGCTTGCAAAGTCCTTTGAGTTAATAGAAGTTGTCAGGTTCAACTTTTTTTTTTTTTTTTTAATTAGAAAAAACTAGTTACTTGGATCTCTTGTATACGTCCTATGTTCTTAGACAAAGTCTTATTTGGCGTGGGTACTATGGAGGCCATTTTTACCATAAAAAATTAGTTACTTGGAATAACTATGAAGAATATATGACTAACTGGAAGATTTTTTATGGAAAGGTTTTTTTTTGAAGATAGGCTTCTGCTATTGTATTCAATGGGATGAGTATTCATGATTTTCTATCATCCAGTTTTAGCTCTTAACTTGTAACTAGGTGTTCTCTATTGTATACATCTATTACTAGTTCTAATAAAATTTATTTTTATCTATCAACAAATTTATTTTCATAGAATAATCTTTGGAACATAGTTACAATAAACTGTCTTCAATAGGGATATCACAAAGAATAACATTCAACCTGAAATACTTCAAAAATTATACGTAACTACAGTAAGTTAAAGATAATCAAAAGCCCAAGTTAGGTTGAAGACATTTTGGTTAGTTCATGTATTTAAAAATAGTTGGAATAGCTTCAGATGGCGTCTTGTTGTTTCTAAACTGTAGTCTGAAACACTTACAAAAAAACTAGTCTGAAATTAGTAATTGTCAGTCTGGAATAGCTGTTATTCATTGACGTAGGAGTCTAGGGGTTTAAGCTGCTTAATTAGTAATTGTCAGTCCTGTTATACATAAAACTGATGTATAAGTGATTTCTTGGTCAATAAATTTATTTTGGCATCTGTCTTGGTCAAAGAAAATGTTTTCATGAATATTGGTTTAGTAATAGACTCCTTTAATTGCATGAAAGCTAAATGAAATTTTTACACAGGCTTCTTACGGCTACAGTTGCTTGGCCTTTCCCAGCCATCATTTACATTGGAATCATTCTTTCAACGTTAGGAGCTGCTCTTCAGAGCCTGACAGGTGCCCCACGCCTTCTTGCAGCAATAGCCAATGATGACATCCTGCCTATTCTTAACTACTTCAAGGTTGCAGATGGCAGTGAGCCTCACATTGCTACCCTTTTTACCGCGTTCATCTGTATTGGGTGTGTCGTAATTGGGAACCTGGATCTTATCACACCAACTGTAACTATGTTTTTCCTTCTGTGTTATGCGGGTGTGAACTTATCTTGCTTCCTTTTGGATCTTCTGGACGCTCCCAGCTGGCGTCCTCGATGGAAATTTCACCACTGGAGCCTCTCACTTCTTGGAGCATCACTTTCTATAGGCATGTTTCCTTGTCACGTATCTCATTCCTAATTTGTTTTCAATTATTGTTTATTCTGTTCTTAAATGAAGTTTTGGCAAAACAAAATCCGGTGAAATCATTGGCAAGCGAGGACCTAGGTGGTGGCTTTCAAGCCTATTACGTTCTAATTGTAACTTATGTTATTGAGGTGCATGTACAGGGAGGGAGCTTCTTCACTTTAATATGCCTATTTGCCGAATATGTTCAGATATGTTCCCATATTTGCAACAGATTTAAGGGCTTGGATTGTAGTGTAGGAATTTCTAGGGGATTTGCAAGCATATGAAACAAAATGATGTTCAAGACTGGTAAATCATTGGGAGTGATTAAATGATGGATATTATGTCTTTAGAAATGACGAAAATCTTGGACATGTCTTTTGAGTGATGGATGTTAGTGTCTTTAGAAATGACGAAAACTTGGACTTGTCTTTTGAGTGATGTATGTTAGTGGCTGGATTGGATGAATTTTCATGGCCGAGCAATACGATTTTTAAAAATGCCACAAAAAGTTTAAACTCATTTATCATTTGTTGGATAACTTTGATGCATTTGTGGGGTTGCTTCTCTTGGGAATGCTAGTTATGCAAGGGGTGGGGTCTAGTGCTTGGGTGCCCTGGTCATGCCCACGTATCTGTGCATGTGTAGCAAGTGCAGATATAATATCCTCTGATCATCATGCTACACACATGCAGATATAATATCCTCTGATCATCATGTTAATGTGCTGTTTTTGTTTTGCATGCAGTGATAATGTTCTTAATCTCTTGGTCATTCACCATAGTGTCCCTAGCCCTTGTAAGCCTTATATATTACTATGTGAGCATTAAAGGAAAGGCTGGGGACTGGGGTGATGGTTTCAAGAGTGCATATTTCCAGCTAGCTCTTCGCAGTCTTCGATCATTAGGAGGTGCGTATACTTCCGAAATGATTCCACCTAGACTTAATATTCCTGATCTGTTGTTTCCTCATCTGATTGAGTTGTGAAGATACCGTGTGCCGTTTGCTTTGAAATTGCACGGGGCCTTCACTGCTTGGTCCAAGTATGTATGTATCGTGGATGTACATGCGTATATTGAAATTTTGTAATAATTGCAGCAAACCAAGTGCACCCAAAGAATTGGTATCCAATCCCCCTGGTGTTCTGCAGGCCGTGGGGGAAACTGCCAGAAAATGTACCCTGCCATCCAAAACTTGCTGACTTTGCAAACTGCATGAAGAAAAAGGGTCGTGGAATGTCTATCTTTTTCTCCATACTTGATGGAGACTATCATGAACTTGCTGAAGATGCCAAGGCCGCCTGCAAGCAGCTAGGTACCTACATTGACTATAAGCGTTGTGAAGGTGTAGCAGAGATTGTTGTAGCACCTAATATGTCAGAGGGCTTCCGTGGTATTGTCCAAACCATGGGCCTCGGTAACCTCAAGCCAAACATTGTGGTGATGCGTTACCCTGAAATATGGCGTCGTGAAAACTTAACTGAAATACCTGCCACCTTTGTTGGAATAATAAATGACTGTATTGTTGCAAACAAGGCAGTTGTTATTGTTAAAGGTCTTGACGAGTGGCCCAACGAGTATCAGAGACAGTATGGTACGATAGATTTGTATTGGATTGTGAGAGATGGCGGTCTCATGCTTCTCCTCTCTCAGCTCCTTCTTACCAAGGAGACCTTTGAGAGTTGTAAAATTCAAGTCTTTTGCATTGCAGAGGAGGATTCTGATGCAGAGGGGCTCAAGGCTGACGTGAAGAAGTTTCTGTATGATCTTCGGATGCAAGCTGAGGTGATTGTCGTAACGATGAAATCATGGGATGCACAAGTAGAGAGTGGGTCGCAGCAAGATGAATCATTAGATGCATTTAGTGCTGCACAGCATCGAATTACTCGATACTTATCTGAGATGAAGGAGGCATCCGAGAGAGAAGGAACGCCACTGATGGCAGATGGAAAGGCCGTTGTTGTGAATGAGCAGCAGGTGGAGAAGTTTCTTTACACCACTCTGAAGTTGAATTCAACAATACTGAGATACTCGAGAATGGCTGCAGTTGTGCTTGTGAGCCTACCACCACCTCCAGTGAACCACCCGGCATATTTCTACATGGAGTACATGGATTTGTTGGTGGAGAATGTCCAGAGGCTTTTGATGGTAAGAGGATACCGCAGAGATGTTGTAACTCTGTTCACATAGCTGTCAATGGGGTGGTGCATTCCTGGACGGTAATCACTTATTGTTTATATTTTTTCTTCTTTTACCCCCCCTTTCATTAATTTTTGTAGTTTCAATGTTACATTCATTCTTTCTGACGTCTTCGTGCTAATACCGGCGTTTTGTTCTTTTCACTGATGTAGAGTTTTTGGAATCACGTGGTCCTTTTGGGGGAGTCCATAAGTTCAGTACATAGTTTAGACTCTAGAATCAAACTTGTATTTTTTTTTTTTTTTGGGGGTCAGTGAAATGGGATCGGAGCTTCTTTTTGTTTATTTTCCTAGGCGGGTCTCACACTTACACTTCTTTTGATATCGATGGCTTTATACAAAGATGTTTCTCTTAACATGGAGACAATTTTAATGGAGAACGGTTGGTTCACTTTCTCTTGACATTAAATACAAATATCGATATCATATGGGACAAACTAGGACGGGACATTCTCTTGCCAATATAATTCCGACGGAATCTTGCTCATTTTCACCAGCTTTGGTGTTTATCTATTTGATAGGAACCACTGCATAAATAATATTTGTAATTATAAAGAGTGTAATGTTGCTAATTCATTTTAAAAAAAGTGAGCAAATATGAGATTTATATGAAAAAAAATTAATTTTTTAATAGTAGATTTCATTCCTTTTAAAAGAAGTGATGTATTAAGAATTAATTGAATAAATAATCTCAATTTATTACAATATATAATTTTGGAGGAAGTATGAAGTTTCGTTCCTATTATCCAGGGCATCCCCAAGCCTGCCATCCATCTGCTCCTCACGATATTCCTCGAGAACATGATCCGTGCCACGTTTGGGAATGAAAGGGCCCATATAAGAGGGAGCCCCATTGGACTCCATTTTAATGTCACGTTAAGAAAACAATGTCTTTTCTACAGGCCCCGCCCTTTTTTGTCTCTTAGCTTGCATCCACAATGGCACCTCAGCTGACAGCAGCATTCCTCTCTAATATTTTTGTTACCAAGTCGTTCTAGTACTTAATATATACATTTTTTTTTTTGACAGAATATACATATATATCATGTACACGCACACACATTTAGCTTGTTTTAATATTTAATTTATTGTTCTGGTCCATTCTAGAGAGGGCTTGTTTGCTAGAGTTCAAACTCTTAAAGACAACATACATATTTAATTTTTGACGTTGACTGAAAAAAACTATATATTATTCGGAGTACACGCCAACGGTCTTTAATTTCCACTCAATACAGTGGAAAGAAAGTGACGGAAAGCAACGATGAGAAAAATTGGTGGATTAACATGAAAAGTCAGTCCTAATTCGCATACCTCATACCCTGGAAAAGAGTTTATCGAAACTGAGTGCGCCATTTAGCAAATATCAACTAGGAACCCCAGGTCAAAGCTGTCCACTAAACAATTCACACGACCGACTAGGACGTTGTCACTCTCAACTCCCCAGGCCTGCATATAATATTATCGGATCTTTCTCGGATTGATCTGGTCTCCAGCTGCCTTTGCTTCCGCCATTTTAGAAAGCCAACCAAGGATACAGAGAGGCGTGCATGGATCTCTATGCAAATTATCAGTAAATCTGTGACTCGACAACATTAAGATTAAAAAGACAAACAAACATGGTCTCCATCTCATGTCCTTCCTATACATTATTAGTCCTCCATTTGGAAAGATAAGATAAGATAAGATAGTTTTAGATAAAAGTTAAAAGTTGAGTAAAATATTGTTAGAAATTATTTTTTAATATTATTATTATTTTGAGATTTAAAAAAATTAAATTGTGATTTGAAAAAATTAAATTATTTATTATATTTTACATAAAAATTTTAAGAAAATTGTAATAATGAGATGAAATGAATTGAAATGATTTCTCAATCCAAACAAGAAGCACGTATTGATTCAAAGTATAAACCAGATAGTCAACAAACTAACCATATCTGTGTTGTGATATAAGAGCAATACTATACAACCTCTTCAACTTCCGCACATCATATTTTTTTAAATTTTTAAATTTTTTAATATATTTAAAAAAAAATTTTGAGTTTATTTTTTTAAAATTAAAAAAATATAGTGTATAAAAATTGTATGAATAGTAAAAAATTATACTTTTTTTATGATTTAACTTATCTCATAAGACAAGAAAAATAAAAAAGAAACCCGTACGTATAAGACTCAGCGATCGAGCTTAATTATGGAGGCGCCGAAGTCCGCGCCAACAATGAAGACCAGACCGTGTGAAGTAGTAGTAGTAGTAGGCAGTATGAGATGTTAATTTCATTAAAGACAGCACAAACACACCCTCCAACCTTTTTTTAGAGGGCAGGCCCTCTCTCGTGATGATCTCAGTGCTCCAACCTTTTACAAAAAGTCAAAGTCAATCTCGTGGTTTTGACGAAACCTCATGCTGACCCAATCTGAACGCACACTGTCTAGCCTTTACTCCAATGACTGTCCTGATTCCTGCTCCTGATCCCCGGGTGGGTCCATACTGCCGTTTTTATTGGAATGGTATCCATCCCATATTACTTGGTTCAGATTATGTGAATGTTTTCACATTACTGGCGAGATTCGAATATCCCCAAATGACCGATAGTTCAAGCATCCTAACAGCACTAATAAGTTAATAACTATAAGAAAAATGATCATTAAAAATGAGTTATTTATAATATAAATAGATTAATCTTAACAAATAAATAATTTACCATAAATAAATAAGTTTCTTACTGTGTCTATTTTATTTTATTTTATAAGAAAAAATCTATTCATAAGTCTACACACAATACATCATAATTTTTTTTTTTTTTTATTTTATTTGTTTATTTTATTAAATGTGTATTATATAGATGATGAATAAAAAAATATAAATATTTTAAGAAGAATAAAAAAAAAATGAAAAAAAAAATGATAGTGTATTGTGTGTAGCTTATAAATAACAATCCTCATTTTATAAATTCCAGTGATCATAAGAAGATTGAATTATTTTTATAAAAAATCTCAGCTTAAAGGACGGTCGATTGGCCGTTACCCAACAGATCAGCTTGCCATGTGTCACTCGGCCTTCCTTTAAGTCAACGGAAAGATCGTGGTAGGCCGACGTTATTATTACCATTTCCCATCGTTGCACGTTTCGCTCACTCCCAGTCCTTAAAAAGAGAGATTTCCGAGCCACTCTGCCTCCTCCAACGACATTCTCCTCACCGGAGAAACTCTCAGATCAGCTCTCTTTAATCTTTTACGATTTGATTTCCTTATATATTTGAGTAAGTATTAGTTACATATAGTTTTCAAACATTTTCATCTGACAGTAATTAACATGATCAATCGCTTTCCCTGATGAGATTGCGTGAGCGAGCTCAACATATATTTTCAACTGGTTTAGATCTTGCATGAGTTTCCAAACTCTCTTGTCTTCATGTAGCCTCTAAAAGAGTTGGATTTGTGTGGCTTCAGATTTCCGCTCTGCTTCACGAAAGCCTCATTTCCGCTCTCCTTGTTTTCTTTCTGGATCTCAAACTTTCTATTTTTGGTGGTGAAGACAGAATGGTCGACGAAGGGGTCAGGAAGAGGGGGTGTTCATGCACAAAAGACGATTTTCTCCCCGAGAAATCTTTTCAGAGCTGGGGAAACTATGGGAGGGCGCTCATGGAGACTCCGTTGAGGTTGAGGGACCGGGTCCTGACCCGGTCCATGGACCAGACGGAGCTTGTGGAGATGAAGGCTCGAAGCCAGCACGAGATGAAGAAGACACTCACGTGGTGGGACCTCATGTGGTTCGGCATCGGCGCCGTCATCGGCGCCGGTGTCTTCGTCCTTACGGGGTACGAGGCCAAGGAAAACGCGGGCCCGGCCGTCGTCTTGTCGTTCGTTGTCTCCGGCGTGTCCGCTATGCTGTCTGTTTTCTGCTACACCGAGTTCGCGGTGGAGATCCCCGTCGCTGGTACGTACCCCTATATTTAATTTTCTAATTATTCTCTTTAAAATCTTCGGATAATTCGTAATTTTTGTGTGTGAATAGAAGCTCTCCTATTTTATTTGAAAAATTAGTCAATTTTGCATGAATTTTTAGTTAATGAAAAATTATCTTCACACTACACATATATAATTTTTTATTATTAAATATATAGTGAATGGATGATGAGTAAAAGAGTTCAATTAATTTAAAAAGAATAAAATCAACAAAAAAAAAAAAAAAAGTGATGTATAGTGTATAATCTCTTGATGTATTTATTAAGCTGCTCTAATCTCTTGATGTATTATTTATTTATTTATTAATATATAAAAAAGGGAAGAAAAAAAAGACGATTTCTCAAACGGTTAGAGTTGCTTGTCGTGGAGTATCTTTGTGAATAGTACGTAACCCAAAAGGTCCAAAGCTGATGTTTTAAATGCTTTTTGTCTTTTTGTTATAAGTGAAGTGTGTTTAGAAATGTCACATTAAGGTTATGTTTGTGTGTGAGATGAGAATTTTGTGTTTTGTTTTAAAGTTTAAAATATTATTTTTTAATTTTAAAATTTGAAAAAGTTGAATTGGAATTTGAAAAAGTTATATTAGAATTTGAAAAAGTTGAATTATTTATTATATTTTGTATGGAGATTTGAAAAAGTATAGAGATGAGATGAGATGAAGATGAGAATTTTAAGTAAAACACTTTTTCCAAACATATCCTAATTTGTCCACGAGGGATATTCATTACTCACATGCATTAGAATCTTTTGTCTCAAATATATATATATATTTTTTTATCATTAGGGGAAAGTGAAGTACTACAAATACAAAAGATCAATTATATATTTTCACGTATTTATTTTATAATAAAAATAAATTTTATAAATTTATTTTTATATAATACTATAACATTTGTACTCAAAGAAAATGTTGAATTTTACAATATTATCACCGTTACGATTGCTTGGGGGAACCTCAATGCTCATAATCGGATCGGATTAAAAAGTATTATTTTTATTATTATTTAATATGGCTGAGTTTTCACGAAATCATGTTGACATTTGGTTTGAGTCCAGCTAAGTTGTTACGATGGTTTTAAATATTTTCTGCAAGTATATGTTAATTAGAAAAGTTTTCATTTAATACCTTTTTTAAAAAGTAGTTTATGAAGTGCTTAAAGCACTTTTTATAAATAAAGAAAAGTTACTCGTACTACATGACTATCATTCCACATTAATCCTATTACAATGATGATGCACAGTAACACAGTTTATCAATTTTTTGAAATTTTTTTAAAATTTAAGAGATGATCAAAATGTGATGAAAAGTACCAAATTGTAAATTGTGATAATAGTTTAATATATAGTATTATCTTTTTATAAATTTATCTAAAATACATTTTTTTATTTATTTAAAAGAGCTAGACTGTTAAAGGTATTTTTTAAGTTTATCAAACTCAAAAACAAACAAGCACTTTAGATTTGGCTCAAAGAAACATCATCTTCATAATTATTTTAACTGTTAGGAGAGAATTGAATAGTGAGTTGAGATGAGATAAAAGTTAAAATTTGAATAAAATATTATTAAAATATTATTTTATTGTAAAATAGATATAACGGATTTTATGAAATCACATCAATTTATAAGTTTACTTTGTGTATGTAGTAGTTTTTATTTTTTAATATTATTATTTTGAGATTTAAAAAAATTGAATTATTTATTATATTTTGTGTAAAATTTTAAAAAAATTATAATTATTAAATGAGATGAATTGAAAAGACTTTTTCCAAACCTCCCCTTATTCTCATAAATATTTTTTTTAATGTAATATCTTTTTTTTTTTTTTTTTATAACAATGTAATATCAGCAGACTGGTTAATTTTAATCAATAATTTTTAATAATTTAATATCGAGAAGGTGAGAGGAAGACGAGTAAAATGGTAATAAATAATTAGTAGCGCTACTACTCTTGGCTGCAATCTCAAGCTCCTAAGAAATCTCATATTTATTTTCGTTTCAGGTGGATCATTTGCGTACCTAAGGGTAGAGCTCGGCGACTTCATGGCCTTCATTGCCGCCGGGAACATCTTACTCGAATATGTGATCGGCGGAGCGGCCGTTGCCCGCTCATGGACATCCTACTTCGCCACACTCTGCAACCACGAGCCAAACGATTTCCGCATCGTAGCCCACGGTCTCGATCCCGACTACAGATATCTCGACCCCATAGCCGTCGTCGTCATCGCTATCATCTGTGTCCTGGCGGTCCTCAGCACCAAGGGCTCCTCACGTTTCAATTACATCGCCTCCATCATTCATATTATTGTCATTATCTTCATCATCGTTGCTGGCCTTATCAAAGCTGATACCAAGAATTACTCTGACTTTGCTCCAAATGGCGCTCGTGGCATCTTTAAGTCGTCAGCTGTGCTTTTCTTTGCTTATGTTGGGTTTGATGCAGTCTCGACCATGGCCGAGGAAACAAAGGACCCTGGTCGGGACATCCCTATTGGGCTTGTTGGCTCAATGGCCATTACTACTTTGGCATATTGTTTGCTGGCCGTGACACTCTGCCTTATGCAGCCATACGGACAGATCAATGCAGATGCTCCATTTTCGGTCGCCTTCGAAGCCGTCGGTTGGGGATGGGCTAAGTATATAGTGGCGGCCGGTGCGCTAAAGGGCATGACGACGGTTCTGCTTGTTGGAGCAGTGGGTCAGGCTCGATATCTCACTCACATTGCACGTACCCACATGATGCCCCCATGGCTTGCCCATGTCAATGAGAGGACTGGCACTCCCGTCAATGCCACAGTCGTCATGCTTGCAGCTACTGCAATCATCGCCTTCTTCACGAAACTTGAGATTCTCGCCGATCTACTCTCTATCTCCACGCTATTCATCTTCATGCTCGTGGCTCTTGCCCTGATCGTGCGCCGGTATTATGCCAGTGGGGTGACAACGCCGGCGAATCGTAACAAGCTCATTGTGTTTCTGCTGCTTATACTTGGGTCTTCGATTGCCACTGCTACCTATTGGGGTACAGCAACTCATGATGCTTGGATCGGGTACGTAATAACTGGGCCAATTTGGCTCCTTGCAACCGTGGGACTTTGGCTTTTTGTTCCACAAGCAAGGGAACCAAAGATTTGGGGAGTGCCGTTGGTTCCATGGCTACCGTCGTTGTCCATCGCCATCAACATTTTCCTTCTTGGGTCGATTGATAAAGCATCGTTCGCGAGGTTCGGGATATGGACTCTGGTAATCTTGGTTTACTATTTCCTTTTTGGATTGCATGCATCCTATGACACAGCCAAGGAAGCTAGCAGTGATAATTCGGGGTTGAAGAATGTTGAAGATGGTGCTGTGCCTTCGTGACCGTGGGTTCAGGGTTAAAGGTGTTAGCCAATTCGTCTTGGGTAAGTTCTATTAAATGTGTAATTGCTTGTGCGCAGCTGTATATGTTCATATAATGGTGATCTGATCTGGGGTGTTTCATTTTTTCTTTTCCTCAAACAACTATTTGTGTTCTGTTCATCAAGGAAATTCAATTCCCTTTCCCAAATTAGCTGACACGAGTGGTCTACCACTTCCCTCAGTTTGTCTTGTCCATGCTGCCTCATGCTCGCTCTTTTTTTTTTGAAGAAAATAGACTCATTTCATTAATGAACCGAAGTTACAAATGTGACTTATCAATACATGGAAAACCAGACTATAAGTCAACTACGCATCAGCTCTGGAGCATCCCCACACACAAAGGACTTTGTGGGGACATTGTCTAAACTTCAACAAACTCTCTCAAAAAGAGAAAGCGTTCTGTATAAACAGAACTAAAGGGCCCCTTAATCCTTCCTAGGAGGATGATAATGGGACACTGCTATGGACATCAAATCCAATAGCCTAATTCCTATTTTATTACTAACTAAAACAAAATAACCTAACAAACAACAAAACAAAATACAGGACCCAAATACTAGTGCGACCTTGACGTCACGCCCACCGAAGACATCGGCATCTCGAATTCGGACTGGACGAGCACTCAGATCGCGCACAGACCACAACTTCCGGCCATACGACCACTAGCCTATGCATCACCCAACACTCTCGAACCGCTCTTGCCCCAGATTACGTCCGATCCAAAGGCCAACACCACACTCGGGTTGACAAAATAACAACAAAACATAAAACAAAACCAACTACAGAAGCTGAAAAAAGCAACAAAACAGAAACACAGAAAAGAAAAAATAAACAACAAAACAGAACCACAAAACTCGGGTGAACAGTATACAAAAAACTTGGCATTGACGCGTGTACGCACTGGTCACTCGGGGAGGAAAACCGACGGTCATTCTTGGAAGCCCCGGAGATAGGGAAGCCAGACAAGCCGAACGTGGCGTCGGCAGGGAGCTCCACAGTGGCGCGTGGTGGCCACGCGCCGACGAGGTCCAGAATCTTCGTCCCGCGCGTGCGGGCTACGCGCCACCCCGATGATCGCCATCTTTGGTGGTCTTGAAGATCGGTGGCTGGGCTTCATTCCGGTGGGGCGCGTGTAGACTTTAGACGGCTGGAAAGTCCCGAGCGGCGTTCCTCCCTTATTGTACCTGAAAAACAAACGAAAAAAATAAAACAAAACCAACACAAAACAAAAATATTTACAGAGGAGAAGGGAGGGGGAGGAGCCGAAGCTCCCACCCCTTTTGCTAGATCTTTTTGGGGAGTTTAGTGAAAGAGTACTACTTTTAACATTTTGTCAAGTAGATAAAGGAATTGGATCGTTGGACGAGGGACACGTGCAATAAGATATTAGATCTATTTTATGATTTAATATATTATATTATATTAAGTTATGTTATGAGTTTATAAATTTACTTTTATGAAATATTTGTTAAACTATTTTTCTCTGGTTGTTATTATTCCCTGGATTAGTTTTCAATAACACACGAGAGATTTTTGATTCTCTTGGAGCATAAACTCTGATTTTTCGTGACTCCTGAACTTGAGCTTCTGGTATCCCTTACTGGATTCCAAGTAATTACTTTTCTGTAAAAATTATATATATATATATAAAGATAACTTGTACGTGCTGAATTTTTAATGAGGGTGCCTCAACAACAATAAATCTTCTCAACCTCCCAACACTTCACATTCCATATTTTTTTTTAATTTTTTTAATTTTTTTCTTTTATTAAATATTTATTATATAAATAATGAATAGAAAATTTAAAATAATTTAAAAAGAATAAACTCAAAAAAATTTAAAAAAAATTATTAAAAAATAATAAAAATTTAAAAAATGATGGAGTGTGGAGTATTGGGAGGTTGTATAGCAAAACCCGCCCCAACAATCGAAGTATGACGTTTTTATCTAAGCAAACAAATTCAAACATGCAGAAAAGATTGACGGGAAAAACATTTATAGAAGACAGGTCACGTTAAGTCGTTAACTAAGCGGGCCGGCTCGATAGGTTTTGAGGCCTATGTTCATAAGTTAAAAAGGGACATTTTTTTTAATCAAATTAATTAGGTTATATTTAAAAATTATTTTTCTTATTTTTTGAGATGCAAAATTATTAAATAAATTTTTATATTCAAGTTCTTCAAATATCTCTTTCTCAATTGATAATATGGTTATTTTATTTAATCTTTCATTCGACATTATTGATTTTAGATAAGATTTTATCAATTTTAATTTTAAATTTTTTTTTTTTTTGCAAAAGTAATAGTAATAGGTATTGTCAATAAAATTTTGTAAGCGATACATATATTTGGAAAAGAATCAAGTCTTTTTATATAATTTAATATATCAATAGGAGTATTTTCTACTACTGGTAAAATTTCTTTTAAAATTTTTAGTTCAGAAAATAAATCTAAACCATCAATATCATATTTCAAAAAGCTTTCAAGACTAAAACAATTTTTTTGCAAACTATCATCGTCAAGTGACTTCAATTTCTTGATATTAAATAGAAAATCAAAAATATTTTCATATATTTGAAATTGTTCAAACCTGTTTTGAATTGAAGAAATTACTTGATCTACTATAAATAAGAAATAATTAATTTTAAAAGATTCTTCAACAGATTGTTATCTCTTCATTGACATTTCCATCAAACTATTTTTTTCTATGAATTATTTGTTTTGCTCTAAATACAGATTTTATTTCTATACTAATTGCAATCTCTTTCGATAAAATTATAGCAGATTTAAATCCATTTTCTCTATAATCTTGAAAAAAAAAGAAGAAATAAGACATTTTAACTGATCAATGGCAACATTTATATACATATCTTTGGATTGCAGACTTTTACTTATAGTATTGACCGCAAATAATATATCATACCATATGGTCATGCCTAATATGAATTCAAAATTCTCAATTTCATATGCTACTAAACAATTAGTTTCACTTTTTATTTTAGGATTTTCAGTTATTTTTGCTAGTTGCAATAAAGTTTCTCTTATTTGTGGAGTTTGGGATTTTATTGATTTGATACTTTCAATTCGACTTTCTTAACGTGTTTGTGAGAGTGGCTTAAGTGTTAGAATCGACACATTATCTTACAAAAATTTTTCATCACTTTATTGATGAAGAAAACAAATAATAAATACGTTGGATTATTTCAAAAAATGATATAGCTTTAAGACAAGAATTAACCATATCACATATAACAAGATTAAGATTATGACAACCACATGATGTGTAAAATGCTTTGGAGTTTATATCAAGCAATTTTCTTTGCACTCCTTGCTTTTTTTCATTCATATTAGACTAATTGTCATAACCTTGTCTTCGAACATTATTAATATCAAGTTCAAGACTTTTTATTGTATCTAATAATTCACTGAGAATACATTTTCCACTTGTATCATCTACTTCAATAAATTCTAGAAAATGTTCTTCTATTTTTATTGAGCTTGTTGAAATATTAACACATCTTAGTATGAGAGACATTTGTTCTTTATTTTGCTTCCTTGATTTTTTTAATAATATGGATTTTAATTTCAGTTGCTAGCAAGTGTATTAATTCATTTTGTATATTATGCCAAAGATAATGATTATGAATTTCACCATCTTGAATACGTCGAATGTGTTCTTGCATTACTGGGTTAAACTCAGAAATCATCTCAATTAGACTTAAAAAATTTCTATTGTTTTATTGGTAGATCTTTTCATTTTGTCTTTGAAATGGTAAATTATTTTTATCAAGGGTTTTTACTACAACAACAATTTTCAATAACACTTTTTTTCAATGATCTTTTTCTTTGTTAATTTGTTCTTGGACTTTTTAGTTAATTGTTTGATTTCTTAACAATCTCATTTCTAAATCAAGCCAAGCAGTAATGTAATATGCTCATTGGTTGTTTCATGGCTTTTAAGCTTAAAACTAAGATTTTTCCAGTTATCGGTTCCTTCGTTAGCTAGTTGGCTTATACTAAGCTTTAAATTAAACAACTTGCCACAAAAGCAGAACACTCTATTCAAATCTTTTGAATACACTAGACATTTTCTATCATGTTTCTCCACATTTGATAAGTTTCGTATATAATATGTAATGAGAAAATGTCTAGAGTTCTCATCCTTAGGAAATTTTATATCGCTATATCTAATTGGACCATTTTCTACTAATAAATCTCTTAATTTTGTATTAACATATTTCCATTGAGTAGGGTCATAAATATTTGAAGGAATAAAATTAGATATGTCCTCAGTATTTTTTTATTTTTCTATACTTTTTTCAAATTCTCCAGCAATAATTGTAGCAGTACATGTTTGAGCATTATCCCAAATCCTTTTTGTTGGGTTTGTTGTGTTGTTTCATTATCTCCATATCCCTTTTGTTATATTTCTTGATTTATTTTGTTATCTTGTGATCCTATTTGGTGTATTTCTTGATCATCTACAAATGTTTCACCTAAATTTTCTACAATATTTTGTTTATTGATAGTAACAATTTATTTAAAGATCCTTTTTGGGATTCAATCAATTTTTCTATTCTTTTTTTTTTTTTTTTACTTTCTCATATCTAGATGCATATTTTCTAGTAGAAAAGAACAATATTTACTATATAAAATCTACTATGCTTATGAATATTCTAGAATAAAATAAATATTAACATAAAACAATAGAACCTGATTTAGCAAATGAGACTCACTTTTATATAACAAATGACCTTCACTTTTATATCAAATTGTTAATCTGCACAATAAAATAAAATATCTTAATGTTAATATCTAAAATCAAGAAATAAATTATACACTAGAAGAACTAAAAGAGAATTAAGAAATAAATAAAGTTTGAAAAATAGTCCAGAAATAGGTGGCCCATGGGCCATGTGAATTATGAAAGCTATGGTCGATTGAAATCTTGAAGAAGAAGACAAAAAACAACCAAGGATGTTCTAGAAAACAAGTCATTCATGTGACTCTTTTATTGCCACAAAACTTCACTGTATATATATAAAACAAAAACTTCATTGTATATACAAACTGTAGATCAGATTAATCACCTTTACTTATTTTACCTTCAT
This sequence comes from Cyclocarya paliurus, assembly GCA_029856935.1. Taxonomy (NCBI): domain Eukaryota; kingdom Viridiplantae; phylum Streptophyta; class Magnoliopsida; order Fagales; family Juglandaceae; genus Cyclocarya; species Cyclocarya paliurus. The sequence continues at coordinate 23,683,737 of CM056951.1, forward strand.
CACCAAAGCATAGTAGAGCTGCTCAACGTCTATCAGTGCGATAGAAGACAATGGAGAGGCTGCCAGTGCCAAATATGAGCAAGATGGATGCAAGAGAGATTAGAGAATGGAGACTGGAGTACAAAAGTGATGAAATAAAATTTGTCGATTTCAGATATAAAAGGAGAGTTTTTAAGATGTTCTGTTGGATTTTTTTGGACTTTATAGAGATATATTGGAACCATTGAATTTATAGTCATTATTGTGACTTTTGACTTTTCTAAGGAAGTTGCAAAGTCTATATAATTAAATAAAAAAATATATATATTTTTATAATTGTTAGCATCTTTTTTTTTTTTACCATCGAATTGAGAATTGATTTTTTCAATTTTCAATGTTAACGTCTCTTTGTTTAGTTTAGATAATTTATTTTTTTTTTTAAGTTTTTTTAACTAATTATTGTTTTTAGTATTTTTGTAGGCCATTTTCCATTGTGGGGCCTTAGACAACCGCTTAACTCTTCTTATAGAAGAGCCAACCTTGTTAACTAACTGTAGGTATGCCTTCTTTATCCGAAGTGCTACAGTCACAAATGGATTATACAAAATTAATTCCACAAACTGAATTGACTTCATGTGATCCGTCAATCTGCTTTACAATAAAAGTAATTTTACAGTCTGACAAATTACATCAAGTCACATCAGTTTGTGAAAATTTTTTATATAATCATTTTGTAGTTAGAATATTTATCTTCAATATATACTAAGCAAATATGCGAGACATGCATCATGAATAGCTAAACTAATTAACTAACATTAACGATTATACAATAGAGAGATGCACCGCTAACTCTTTATACTTACTCGATCAAAAACCATTTTCATATTCGAAAACGTTTTGGAATAACATAACTAAACATCTTCATCTTATCATATCATATCATATAGTATCATATCATATCATATACCATATTTAACCCCCTGTGGTAGGGTTGTGCTATCCCCGGTATCCAAACCAGGCAGTATCATATTGTAAAACTTTCCATTTTTTAATTTCGGAGCCTTGAGTGTGCACACAGGAAAGAACACATAAAACTACTTTGTTTCCAAAATCAGTGCACTCATATTATATCATATTGGCACCAACCATATTACGTGAACCAATATCATCATATCAGTACCATATTCAGAATCAGAATCAAAACAAATAAGTATGCCAAAAGTTTTTCATATTCATATCATATCAAACCACATGCCGAACACATTCATATTATTTTTAGATGATCAATAACAGATCCAAAACATTTCATATCACATGTATAAAAATCTCAATTTTCATATTCGCTCTTTTGCACATTTTAGAAAGATGTCAAATATTATTCATATCTATATTATTCATGTCAAAAAGTATTTTTTTCTTTCATATAGATTTTCATGAGTGAGTGCAAAACACATATACTGAGGTTATTTTTCACGTTTTCTTTTAAAAACATATCATGCACATTTTACAAACCATCCTCAGTTTTTTTTTTTTTTTTAATGCAAATCTAGTATAGAAATTCCGTTTATCTGGACTTTTTAGATTTTCTGAATCTTTTTCACAATCGTCCTGAATGAGTACCAATCATCACCTATACGAAATACTAAACGTTCTTGAATTTCTAAAAGGACTGCTAAAACTCTCCATTTACTTAAATTCAAACTACGGAAATAGTTTTGATAACTATCTAGTTATCAGAAATCTAATAAATATTATTATCATTAAAAATAATCTCAACCCATCGTAATATAATTTTATCAAATATGGTAAAACAACTTAGATTCATATTGAAAATTAACTTAATCATATTTAAAACTCATATATTTATAAATTATTATTGAAATCATAATTTAATACCATTAACATATGACGTAGTAGGAAATCGTAAATTTCTTAAACAATAGTAGTTCATAAAATATATTTAATAATATTTATATTAAAAATAATTGCAAACTACTAATCATATATAATTTAAAACCATACAAAGTTTATTTCATATAATAGGCTTAAAGTGCTTAAAAAAAATAAAAGATTAAAATAATTACAGTTTACTACCAAAACCAAATTGTAAAAATATTTAGTAATTTAACTTGAATTCGTAAATATAAATTCTTATACTTCAAACAAAGCCCATTTAACACAAGTTTAATATAAAGTCAGTCCAATACGAAAACATCTAAATGAAAAGGGCGTTTTGATAAAAACATCAACATGCATGCTCGTTGCGTACGGCTAGAAACAAGAAATATGTGGGACAAAAATAAAAGGAACGCCTGGATCAAAACTGAGCAACACAGAGGCATACTCACTGAGAGAAGATGAGAGGCGCGACGGGACAGTGAGTTGGGCAGGGATCGACAGTGGTGAGCACGGCGGCTTGGCACTGAGAGAGAGAGAAAATGGAGGGAGAAGAGAGTAGCGACGGAGACTTACGGTGTAACAACCAGGGGCCCAGTGTGCTATGGTGGTGTGCGGCGCAACGGCCCTTACGGTGAGGCAACCCAGAGACGTGCTGGTGCAGCTCAATGGCGTTGGGCCGACGTGGAATGGTGCTTCGGTTGCTCTTGATTTAGGCAAAGTTCCTCTCATTTTTACGGTGGGCGTGGCTCTCGGTTTGGCCCTAGTGTGCTATGGTGGTGCGCGGCTTGGCGATCTTACGTGGAGAAGGAACTACGGCAGTTGTCGGTGCGCTGTGGGTGGGGGCTGGCGTTTTGGCGTTAAGCGGTGCTAGGGTAGCTTCCATTGTGCAGGAGCAGTGGCTGGTGATGCTGCATTGACTCTGTTTTGTGGGGTTAAAACAGGGGAGTTTCATTGGTTGTGTGCATGGGTTGAACGTGGGTGGTGGTTTGCGATCGTGTGGGTGGTGTAGGGGCAGCGGTTGCTTCCTGGACGTGGAGGGAAGCATGCTCATAGTGTGTACCGGAGTTCCCAGTGGTTACTTTATGGTTGTTCATGGTGGATGTGGAAAGAGTTTTGGCATGGGATCGGATGCGGTGGCTTGCGGTTTGGGTTGGCGTGGAGGGGATCAGAGTGCGATGTGGGGCTGTTTTAATGGTGACAGTGCCTGAGGGGAGGGCTACAGTGGTTGGGCTATGGTGTTCACAGCGTGGGTGAGTCTATTGGCAGTGGTTGCTGCGCTTGTCCTCCTGTTTTGGCTTTGTCTGAGAGAGGCCTCAGCAGCCTGAGGTGGTGTCGATAACTACAAAATCGAGAGAGATGGAATGATGAGAGAAACGGGGGCATGTGGGAGACAGTGAGGCTCAGAGAGAGGGAGTGACTGTGAGAAAAGAAAGGGGAAAGAGACCGTAAAAATGTGGGAAGATGAGATACGGGAAGGAGAGGATTTCAGGATGAAATAAACTGGAGGGTGAGAGAGAGAAGAAAAACTGTTGGGGGTGGGGGAGAAACTGAACCAAAAAAAAAAAATCTTACCTAAACGACAGTACCGTAACATCCTAAGGGCTGGGATTCATTTGATCTGGGCCACGGGCCTGGGCTTTACATCTAAAGCCCAAATCAACTCAAAGTTTGGCATGCATGCATGCATTTACTAGAGTGCAAGTTCAAGTGAGTCAAAGTAATTCCAAGTGTCAAGCTTGTGTGAGTGGCAAAAGTGAAGTTTAAGTGTTGTGCGTGGAGAAGACAATTGTGAGAGAATTTACATCTTATATATTTTCATGTGGGAATGATTTGATGTTAACGTGTAAAATTTTCAAGTCCTTTGTTATCTTGATCGAGTATGTTGATCTATAAGTTTGACAATTTTACAATACAATAATTTTAGTCCATAACTCAACAATTTGGTATCAAGAGCTTCTCCAAATCAATACTTTGTGTCTAGATTTGTCTGAAACTCATTTAGGTCTAACATTGTTTAGGACCATATATATGCATAATTGGAATCTTATTAATGGGAAATTGAAACAGTGAATATATAAAAATATTGAGCTAACTGCTAGCCTTTTCATCAACTAAAAGATTGAAAATAATTGATTTATTATATGTGCTAGGAAAATTCTATATACTATATTATCATCCCACTTTCACTCATTATGTAAAATGTGACACATTTATCACTATTAAATAATGTGGGATGAGAGTGTGGTGTATAGTTTAAATGAGGCAACAAGCCAATTGGAAAGACAATACGGACCGACTCCCAAGTTGTTAACCAAAATGGTGATCATCTTCTATTCCCAAAGAAAAAGAATACCAAAACAATATTACTCAAAAAGCTAGGACACAACTTTTAAAAGAGGACCACATCAATTATTGTAGCACAATACAATTTGTTGTAGCACAACACAATTGGAGCACTGATCCCAACATAGGGGAAGCAATGGCTGCTCTCATAGGGATTCAAGAAGCATATACAAGGAAGATCAGTAAAATTATTCTTGAAGAAGACTCCTTAAGTACAATCAACTCCATCAACAATTCTCTCAAGGCTATTAATTGAGAAACTGAAGGTATTGCTAGGGACACCAGATTTTTGTTCAAAGACGTACAAACATGGAGAGCTGTAAAGATATATCAATCTCATAATCGATGCGCGTATTCCATTGCCCAACGGGCTCATTTCAACCTAGAGTTTGGAAATATCTCACTCATCAAAATCCCAAATTGTTTGCTGGATTTCCATAGTGGGAAAGACCCCCTTCTTATAATGTGTATTCTTAGTATTTTTTTTATTTAGTTGCTTTCCTTCTTTATTTGTTGTATGGAACAATTTTTGTTGTGGAATGAATCTACTACTTGCTGAGAAAAAAAGAAAAAAAGAGGACCACATCATTTCATGAAGAATTCTCCAATGTTTAGGCAGCTAGATACTGAATCCCAGTTCCTCAATGAATATGCAACCGAAGGTTCCCTGATCACTTTCATACACGTAACATTAATAATATTTTTCATTATATATATTAAATACATAAAGAAGCAGAAATGACTAAACCGCATGTAGTTTTTTGGAGATGCGAATATGAGATGAGGGGCAGAGGTAGCATAACGTACCAGAAACATGACAAAGAAGAAAAGCAGCTTGGGTGGTCGATCGACTGCATGCATGCAGATTCCTTTGATCAATCTAAGATTTTATGATCACTTCGTCGTCGTCAAAGAAAAATAAAATCCACGATAGAAATCTGAATTTGAAGATCCCAAACCAAGATGAGGAGCAATGCTATTATAGAGCTGTGAATTATCATCATCCAGACATACTAAATGCATCCCGCATTCTTTCACTTCTACTTGTATTGGTCTGTGATAAAGGCAATAATCCATTTCTGTTGTAATTGACATCTTAATGAAGCTCCGTTTATCCAAAGTATTCGATTTCCAGCGTTCCAAAAATGGCAGAGCTGGTATATGTGCCCAGAATCCAATTGGCTCGTCTAAAGAGACATCCAGGGAAGGAAATAAAAGGTGGTAAAAAAAATCTTCTGGATTACCTTCATCCGTCTCAAAACAAAACGTAAACCCCACATGTGAAGAATAAGTAAAGGATTCCTTGAATAATGAAGAAATTGAAGTACCTTGAGGGGAATGGAATTGATGATAATCACAAACAATAAAGATAGCACACCCCATACCCAGCTTCATATTACCCTCCAAATCTATCTTTACAGAGGAGCCATTACTTTTATTGTGTACCCACTTCGGGATTTCAGATCCCAACGACCACCCATATATCTGTAAAACAACCCCCAAAAAGAGATGTTAATTGCTGTGAAATTAAGACTTTTTTTTAGAGAGAGAGAGAGAGAGTGTGTGTGTGTGACTCACCGCATCGGCATAGAATGAATTCCTAACACGACCTCCACCTGCCATGTCTAAAATATTCTCTCTTTTGCTGTCAAAATCAATGTACACTGCTTCGACCTCAAATACTCCTTCCATCTGATATTCTACAAGTGATCCGATATCATAGGTGGCATCTGAGCTTTGCTTTGGCAAAGAGCAATCATTAAAGCAGATGGCCGAATCTGTTGTTGATTTACATGGCATCCACTTGCGCCCTTCGAGACTTAAGGAGCGGATGCTTTTGGGGATTAGATTGACAGATGGTATTTGCGTTATAGCAGTTCCCAGTGCCGTAAAATGGGTAAGGCATTCCAATCTACTCAGGTCTGGAAATTTCTCTAGTCTTGACCAACCATCCAGCCAAAGACGATCAAGATATGACAAACTACATATAAAACTCGGAAAAACTGAAATGTTTTTGCAGTCTTTTAAATGTAAATGGCGAAGGCCAGAGAAACTCTTAAACGATGATGGTAAGTTTGTTTTGCTAGGCTCGCTAAAAACCAAGCCCTTCAGTGATGTCATATCTCCCAAAAATTCTGGTAACTTCTCAAGTCTTGAACGTTCGGTAAGACTCATAAATTCAAGAGATTCCAAGCAGAACTGGTCTGGAAGTCTTCTAAGACACCCGCAATGACTTAAAATAATTATTTTTAGTCTTTTGAGAACTCCAATGGATGGGTGGACTTTATACAAGCTTGTACAACCTGGAAGGAATATTTCCTCAAGATTTGGGGCTCCTGTCAAATCTGGTATCTCAATCAAGTTCTTAGAATAACTCAGATTCAAGTGCTTCAATGTTTCTAAAACCTGTTATAAACAAGTACTTAATTGGGTCAAAATATGAGTTTATTAACTTATTTAAGATTAATACATATTTATACAAGTAAAAAACTTACCATCAATCCCTTCCATAGTTGTTTGATGCGGCTACAAGTCATGCGCAATACAGTGAGATTTTTTGGTTGGAAACTGCTTGGCAAGGTTTTCAAATGATATCCAGACCAGTGTAAGAATCGCAACTCAGAGGTTGGCATGGATTTTAAAGGATCTCCATGCCATTCTATAGTTGGCGAGCCATAAATTTGACTAATTCGAGAAACAATTTTAAGATATCTCAATTTTCTCATCTTTGAGAATGCTTTGGCATTGAATCTATGTTTGGTTTCAGGACAAAAATCCAGGACTATGCCTTCAATTGCTTCAGTTCCCTAGTAACCAAGAACAACTTATCAGCAGGTGTGGGAAAAATCTTTGACCTAAACAATTACAATGCAAATATACCTATTTATATTAGGAGAAATAATATATACAAGTTTAAAATGCTCAAACTCGCGCAAGCCCTTTATAAAAAAATGGATCCCACTATAAGGTAATTGTGAAAAACTCACTTTTTTCTTTATTTTTTTAATGAAACTCACATTTTTACAAAGATGAATGCTAGTTATCATCCCCACGTCACATACTAACATGTAATTTATCATTTTTTTTTTCTATTTAAATATACATATTTACACATCAATATCATGTGCGTTTAAATAGAATGGTAAAAATAACAAATTACATGCTGGTGTGTGGTGTGGGATGATAAGTAGCATTCCTCTTTTTACAAAAGGTTTGTACAAATCTTGTATATTTGGAGTTTGTACCTAGCATTACTCTTAGATTAATATCCAGACTAATCATTACCGTATTATTCTTCAATACATGGAAGATATCTTCGTGACGACACAATCTACTGCGTCGTCCAGGTTCTTCAAGACATTCGCGACGAACTATTTCCTCGCCCATTGTTTTAAGCAAATCATGCATGAACAACATTCCATCTGAGATGGTTAGGAGGGACTTCTCTACGAGAACGTCAATGTTGATGCCAGGATAATAACCAAAACATTCTAATGTCTGCAAAAACATGTTATCTAGCCTGTGTCGTTGGAATAAACAAGCCATATCCAAGAACAACTCTTTCTGCAAATCCTCCAACCCCTCAAAACTTATTTGGAGTATATTCATAATTTCTTTATTAGGAATTGCTTCTAGTTGATCCCTAGCACTTCTCCAGGCAACTATAGTTCTCCCAAATAAAAAGGAACCCAAAACTTTAAGAGCTAAAGGAAGGCCTTGAGCATAATTCACAAAATCCATAGATAGATCCTTGTAATTCTCTGTAGGTTGGGTTTTCTTGAAGGCGACAAACTAAAGAGTTGCAATGCTTCATCAGTTTGAAGCTGCTCAACCTTATAGATATAATTCACTTCATGTGTTCTCAACAGATGACTATCTCTACATGTTATAATCATTCTAGTCCCTGGACCAAACCAGTCCGGACTCCCTGATAATGCCATTAGTTGTTTATCACTATCGACATCATCAAGGATGATAAGAACCTTTTTATTCCGTAGCATGCTCTTTATCACCTCGATTCCCTGTTAATGATCCCATATATGTGTTTCTTCTTGCATGATCATAGAAAGAAGTTGTTTTTGTAAAGAAGCTAGACCACGAGCTCTAGATTCTTCTCTAATACAAGAAATAAAGCTACTTCCTTCAAACTGACAAGAAATTCTATCATAAATTATTTCGGCCAGAGTTGTTTTACCAACGCCACCCATCCCATGAATTCCTATGAAGCGAACATCATTAGATTCCATATCCATTAAGTTCAACATTTCTTCTACATGGGAGTTAATAGCAACAAATTTCTCGTAATCATGACGTGAGAATCTACAATTCAACTTACGAGATATATTTTCACTAATTTCTTGGATCAACGTTGATTCGTACCTGTAAATTGATAGACAAGGAATATTATTTACGAGACATTAATAGGCACAGACAAACAATACGTTTTAGCTAGTGCATAATGTTTTGTAGAGGCAATAAAATTACACTTCAATTCATCTTCAAAATTTTCTCTTTAAGAACACATTGGCCCTCAGATTAGACAAGATAAACATTTTAACAATTATTAACATATATAATAGTTATTTTCTCAAAGTTTCCAACTTATGTTTGGCGGGCGTCAATGTAAATGTTACCTGTCATGTACAGCCCATCCGGCGATATTGCCGACTTATCGGAAAGCATTTTTCCACTTCTGCATCTTCTTGACGCCAACCTTGGGGTTGTTTTTATAGATAGCGAAAGTTTTTTCAAAAGACCTTGTCAGATTTCTCATATCAGAAGGATTCACGTGATAGAAAATGGGCAAAATTGTGAGCTCCGTCTTCTTAGCCCATTCAACGATCGCGGCAAGTTCCATAAGGCACCATTTGGAAGATGCATAGTTTTTCGAAATAATGATGATTGCGTATATGGATTCTCGAATTGCTTTCAAAAGCTCTTTAGAAAGCCTTTCCGTTTTAAACCAACATATAGATGATCCGTAAAACTCTTGCGAGTATCTTTACCATAGAAACTAAGGAAAACATCATGTTTCCATCGAGGTGTTGTGAAAGAGGTTATGATTTTTTCATCTTCTTCCGAACAAGATGAATGGGCTCTTTTTGTTTTCTTAATATATTTGGAAGTAGATGAATAGGCTCTTTGAGTGGCCATGAATGCCATCCGAGAGATTTATTGTAGAAGTTTAATTGTTGAAGGTAATATTGCTAATCATGTACAGTGCGGGCCTATACAACGAGAAGAACGGTGAAGAGATCATGAATTCTATATAGAAAAGAGATGAGTACTCACGAGTACTGGCTGCGTGAGAAAACCTCCAAGTAGATGCAACATCATCTATTGGCTTTGCGGTCAACTCAAAAGTCTTTCTAGTACTTTAGTCATCGTTATTTATGCGAAATGAAAGACTTAGGACTCGATTTGATTTGTTTTCAGATTAGATAAGTTGCTATTAAATTTAAAAATTAAATAAAATATTATTAAAATTTATTTTTTTAATATTATTTTTATTTTAAGATTTAAAAAATTTAAATTATTTATTTTATTTTGCATAAGAATTTAATAAAGTTGTAATGATTAAACGAGTTGAGTTGAGATAAAATGTAAAAACAAATTAGGCCTCAGGACTTATTTGAGGAGTGAGATGGGATATAAATAGTAATAAAATAGTTTATTAATAGTTGTGAGATAGTTTGAATTGAATATTTTTTTAGATTTGAAAAATGAGATAGAAAAGTTGAATAAAAAATATTATAATATTATAGTTTTCATAATATTATTTTTATTTTATTTTATCTCATCTCACTATCCAAACGAAACCTTAAAACAAGTAGCTCCTCGAAAAAAGAAAATAGAAATTGACATGATTTGGTAAGTGTTTTATTTCGATCGTAGCAATTCCAAAGTGGTTATGGAATGGATTCAGTGATTTGTTGGACTAAGGCCTATTTGGATTTAGAAAATGTTTTATTTTATTTCATCTTATCATTATAATTTTATACAAAATATAATAAAACAATTCAACTTTTTTTTATTCTAATTCAACTTTTTAAATTTTAAAATAATAATAAAATTAGAAAATAATTTTCTAACAATATTTTTTTTCAACTTTTATATTTTATTTAAAATCGTTTCCTTTCATCTCCGAATCCAAACCAACCCTTAAAAGATTTTTTTACATCACTATTTTTCAATAATCTATGCCTAAAATTTAAATTAATTTGGTAAAGTTGTTTACAAATCAATATAAGAATCAAGGATAATGCTAGAGCCACCGAGCTCCCATTGCTGGCTCTAACATGTGTTTATTTTTAAGTTATTTTTTACATAGATTTTTTTAATAATTTTAAATACTTTAAAAAAAAAATTTAGAACATTATTAAAAAATATTTTCTTGATCATAAAGTAAAAGAAAATTATTAAAAAATACTTCTTTAATTATGAAGTAAATTAAAAAATAAAAAAATCTCAACAGGAAGACTAATATTTTTTTAATGATTTTTATTTTACTTCGTGATTAAAGAAATATTTTTTAATAATATTGTAAGTTTTTTATTTTTATTTTTTTTAAATATTTAAAATTATTAAAAAAAATCTATATAAAAAAAGAATTAAAAAAATCACATAAAAAAATACATACGGGAGCCCAACAGGATCCAGCGGTCGCTCTAACATTATTCAAGAATTAAAGCTTCTCGATCACAGTTTTCAAATTTGATGCCAGTTGACTGACTTGGCAGAAGAAACTCAATGCTTTTTGCCTAACTAGACTTGTTGAAAATAATTAAGTTCTAGCTAGGCCGGTGGGAACATACGCCCTCTAGTCCATTAGCTAAGCTTGTGGAAAATAATTGAGCACCTCAAACTTTGTATCCTTTGCGTAAGAATTGGTCTAGCTCTCTTGTCAAAACGAGCATACATCTAAATCATGCACCAGGTAGAGTTAGGCTCGTTTGAAAAGTGAGATGATAAAAATGGAGTTGAGATGGTTTATAAATAATAATAAAATTATTAATAAAAATTAGATGAGATAATTTTTATTATCTCATCTCACCTCTATATTTAAATAGACGGTTAATTTGATCAGCAAATCAAAAATTTGCACACGGGTATTATCCTACTTAATTATTTTATTTTATTAATTTTCTGACAACCAAGTAGTAATTGCACAGAACGAAGAAGGCAAGTAGTTAAATTTTTAGATATAGAAGGCAAAGTTTTTCAGAAATGATAGATCACATATGAAATCATGTCATATTAATCAGTGTAATTGTAATATATAATTAGTGTAGAGGGAACTCCGAACTGCCGTCACCTACATCGACGGTTTAAGGACGTGAGCGCAAGTTGCAGCACGAAAAGCAAGAGATTTTGCCCTTCTATCATGATTTCTGTTTAAAATTAGCAAATTGGAATTGAAACATCATCCATCAACATGGCGGTCTACTCACAAATCGTCGATGGTTTTCCTTTCGTAGTCATCATCATCGTTTTAATGATGCATTGGGATTTCAAAATCCACATCATAATGCAACCGCGTAATTAGTGTTGCTGGGAAAACTTTTCACAAAAGAACAAAATGGAAGTCAAAGATAAGTTTAATATCCTTTTTACTTCGTAATCATACTATCTGATACATACCTTACCTACACCCTCTCTTTCCAAATCATGAATAGAACCAAGTTTATCCTTTGTGATTCCAGTAGGATTTACATCAGCAAACATGATCCCATCATTCACATTTATATTTTTCAGTTTGCAAGTATTTTGCAGAAGCCTAAGAACAGAAACAAACAAAAAGAATAAAAGATAAACAAGAGAATCTAAACATAAGCCAATTAAAACCATAATTTACGAGTAATTGTATGTGGTGTCGCTAGAGCACTGCAGTTTTCTTTCACGGGGATAGAGGTTCTCACAGTCAGCTGCAACTCCGATCCTCTTTTCTTTTGCACCCCCAACCTTTGCACTCATTTACCTTTTTGAGGATTACAGAGGTTGGCAACTACTATTCACCCCATTCCTCTGCAACAGCTTTTAGACTCAACGACTCTTAATTCAACCACATCAACCAACATGGATATGCTGGAGGGCATCTTCTAAGTGAACTTCTGTCAGAATTGGATAATGAAATATAGCATGCCCAAACCAGGAAGCCGTGAAATCCACCACCATCTATCAAATTGGTTTCTTTGTATGGCATCGAATTTTGGAAGAGATTCCATGAGAAATATATTGAACACATACAAACAGCTAGAATAGATCAAACTTAAAATCCAAAGACAATGTCAAGTTATAACATCCTACAAAACCAACGCCACATTGAGTTTGATATAACCCCAAAATGCAAAGACCAACGTTCCTCATTCAAGCATTTGCTCAATCACTCACCTTTGAATGAATATTCTCTAAAATTCATCCGTGAACCCGATACGAACATAACACAAAATAAACAGATTTGTATTTAATATAAATGAGTTTGGATTAAAATAGGTTGACCCCATAAAATATGATTAATAAATTGGTCAATTTCAGGTAACCCACGAAACCCGCAACCATTCCGTAGAACAAAAATAAATTCTATTTTCAAATTTTATAAATATTTAGTCTTATATGTCCTTTTTTGTGGGAATATGTGAAATTAATATTAGTATTTGACTACTTTATATCTCAAACTATTAAACTATTTTTCATTAATATCTACTTTTATTTTATGAAAATATTAGTTTTCTTATATATTACAGGTTTTGATATTGATAGTAAAATATTTTATCATGAATCCAACAATAAATGTGAATTATTTATATAGTTAATCTTGTATTATATATGAAATTATATTAATTGGATTAAAAAATAAATAAACGGATAAGTTCAACCCATTTATATGAAAATGGTTGAAACGGATTAAATGGGTCATGTAACGGCCCAACCCCAGAGGTCCAAAGAGTTAACTCCTATCACCTGATAATCAACCTCCACAATGCTAATAAAATATCCAAATCCAATATGTATATACTTCCGAGACTCCAAATCAAACACAAATGTTTCAAATTCATTTAACCACACATATCAATTCCTCAATACCATAAAACAAATAAAATAGATCAATATCTCCACATTTCAGTTAACATAATAAAAATGAAATAGGGTTTACAAAAGTCTCCATAATCATCTAAACTTACTAAAATGCGTCTACTGAATAAATATATCCACCACTAGTACTGTTATCCCGAAGTAACTAACTATTATTCTCAGCTAATCTTGCTCATGTACTCTATTACTAATCCTCAACTAAACCATCAAAGCCATCTGAAATATCATGAAGATAAAATGATGAGTTATCAATAATTTAGTAAGCAAAAAACATATATTAGTATGTAAACATAAACATTTATCAAGTTCAAAATGTGAAACAAAAACATTTACTTTCATAAATACAGAATTAGAATATTTGTTTTAAGAATGCATACTCAAAAACATGTTATCAAAATTCAGAGCGAAACTTTAAAAAAACTCTCTTATTCAAAAATTCTTTGGCATATCAAAATCTAAAATATCATCTTCATATCATATCAGAGCATTACATCAAAATAGATATCATGTTTAACCACCGTGGTAGGGTTATAAACCACCATTATACCTGTGGTGGGGCCATATGCTACTATTATACCCATGGCGGAGCCATATACCATGTTTAACCCCCGTGGTAGGGTTATAAACCACCATTACACTCGTGACGGAGCTGTATACATCTATTATACCCATGAGACGGCCTTAACAGAGACAGAACAGAGGTAACATTGGAACCAAATCATATTTAGATACAAAATCAGAAATTCATGCCAAGATTTTCAGATAACACATCATATCAAAATAGAGTAATGAACAAATTCAAATCATTTCACATATTCAAACCAATTCGAAAAATCCTCGTATCACATGCACAAATTTTCATAAATTTCATAAATTTCATATTCGCTTTTTTTGCATAGTTCAGAAATAAAATGCACAAAACTAGCTCATGTCTACACCAGTCATGACAAAAAAATATTTTCTTTTATACAAATTTCATGCATATGCAAAACACATATCTGAGGCTGTTTTTTTATTTCTTTTCAAAACAAACATGCATATTTTCAAAATCAATCTCGTTTCATTTTCTTTTTATGCTGAGTCTAGTAAATGAACCCACTTACCTGACTCTTGCCGTGTATAAGATATGCCTTGAGTCCGACCTCTAACAATATCACAGCCTAAAACAATAACCGTTTACCACATAATTAACAATCCAAACAAGTATACCACTAAGCTTATTTAAGAAAATCCCAAATCAAGCTCCATAAATGATAAAACTATTTCACTACTATTTACAAACTATTTCACAAATATTCAGAGATATTTTGTCCAAACAAGACATTTAGAATTCTTTTTCTGAACTAGAATTATCTATTACAATGTATAAATTCCAAAGCATATTGTTTTTGTAAAATATCGTGCCACCTCAGTATTTATCTATTTTAATATTATTTTTTAAATATTTTATTATTATCTAATTATTATACAAATACATTTTGACTAATTTCATTCATCATCAGTACCACCTTATTACTCATGTCATTTTTGAAGTCATTGATGCTACTTCAAACAACGTTGTACGTAGTTTCTTCTTGAAATTGTGGTCGTGAAAGATTCTAAAACGGGTTTCCTGCTTAGTGGTGTTGGTGAACATCTCTTTTGTGCAAAAAACTAAGACAATTGAGATTACTGCCAAGCCCACCATCTAGATCTGAAGATGTCGTTCCTAGGGGTATAACCAATCCGGTCCGGTCCAGTTTTAGACAAAATTTAGGACCGAACCAGTATCTATTGATTTTGTATTTTTCAAAATTGATTATACACCGGTTACCCTCCTAAACCGGTACCTCTAGTTTTATCAATTTTCGGTCCGGTTCAATCCGGTTGTTCGGTTTTAATTAAGTGTCAATTTAATAAAAAAAAAGAAAGAAATCTGTTGTATAAAAAAATCTGTTGTAAAAACTGCTGTAAAAAGAAAAAATCTGCTAAAAAAATCTGTTTTATAAAATTTGCTGTAAAAAAAAAATTCTGCTATAAATAAAACTGCTATAAGACTTAATTATCAATTGATATTTTACCCATAATAATATAATGTGACAGTAGAAGATATGGCATTATAGAGAAGCAAACATTACAATCCAAGCTGAGCTTTAAATATGACCACTATCAAAACGACAATCAACATTCAAGGTCAGAGAAGTAAAACTTCAGAATATCCAAATCACAGATTTTCTTGTCATAATAAAAATAAGGTCAGAAAGAGTAATGTTTGCATTAAAATGAATAGCTCCTAACCTATTAAAGGCCCAACAGTTCTACAACCAATTCACTACGCATGTACCTAATTCACCTGAATACCCAACCAATTGTGCAAGATGAAACTGTATCAAAGATTCAATGCAGCCAAAAGCTCCTTTTGCATTTTTAATTATTAAAATTCAGCTTATAAGATTATATTTTTTAAAAGATGTAAACTAAAAATGCTCATCTACAATAACCCAGGTTGGCAGATTGGTTCTCTATCTTCAAGAAAATTTGCAATCCAATGAATTCATCCATCTATTATTCACTCCATTTTCGTTGTTGTGTAATTACAGGAGAAAGAAAAAAAAATTAAGAAGTTCCCCAACTGCCGCTCCAAACTAAAGAGATCATCAACAAACAATATTTTTCCAGTTTTCCGTGTTTTCTCAAAGACCAAGTTTGGACCCAATCGAGTATTTGTATAGTTTCTTACGAAGAACCTAAGAGGCAAGAATTGAAAAAAACATAGTCGAATCTTCAACCGTACTCCACTGTTAGGATCCTGAATATACGTGAATGATCAAAATGGAATGAGCTGCTGTAATGGTGTTTATATGATGTAAGAACAGAGTATGAAAATGGAAATAGACTGAATTATGTATTGCTACGGGATCTTCGAGGGTCCCTAACCTCCAGAATAGTAAGAACAACAATAACTTTCCAAAAGATGGAAATTGTATCAGCAGTCTTTCATCCTTATAACTGTGGATGTCAAAAAATACAGATGGAATCTTATAACTGTTTTTATTCCTTTTTAGCTAAGAGACAAATAAGTGTATAACGGATCAGCATCACAGCAACCTTCTTTCATGATAAAATGACAACGTATCACCATCTTCACAGCTTCCATTAAACGCAACCCTTGACTCTTTCAGTAAACGACGCTGTATTACTCAAGGTCATAACATCCACCCCCCTCAAAATAAATAAACAAAGCCGAAGCACAACATCAAAGAAAACCTAAAACTCGATTGGACGCAAGGTTAGAAATTTCAAAAGAGAACTTACCGAGACTGAAAGGCCACGAAAGGGAGAAGTTGGAACCCTTGACGGCTAGGATTTGTTGACTGGACGCACAACGTCGTGGCGTGAGTTGGGGCTGCGTGCGAGGGGGATGGGCTATGTGAGAGAGGGGAGTACAGGGGCCGTGTGAGAGAGGGGACTCAGGGAGTTCAGAGATGAGAGTCTCTGAGGTACTCTCAAACACTATCATTACTATTCTTTACTTTATTATTACTTTTCACTTACTTTTTCTACTATTCATTACTTTTCATCTACTTTTTACTACTATTCAATATTCTATTATTACTTTTTCACTACTATTCACAAACATTCACAAACACTTTCATTACCCAAACTTAGCCTGAGAGACAACATCAATGTTTGACCCTAAAAACATTGAAACAGTGTCGTTTCTTACCCTAAAAACAATGCCGTTTCAATCATTGATGGGTCATTTGTTTCTTTTAATCACTAAAATGACGCCGTTTTGAGTGTTTTGGGGTTGGGCAACTGGGCTTTTGGACGTTGGTCTGGGCTTTTTTAGTTGGTTTGGACTTTTGGCCTGCTGGGTTTTTTTCATACATATATATTACTAAATATATTATATATACATACATAATACATATTATAATTTATATTTATATATACATATAAATATCATAGTATAATATATAGTATAATTTACATATATATAATATATATATATAGATTAACATATATAAATTATTAAATATTAGCAATACTAGTAGTATATAGTAATACTATTGGTATTGGTAATACTATACTAATATAATAATACATTGATATTAAATTATTACTAATACTATATACTACACTAATAGTGATATTAATACTAAAATATTAAGTTAATTATACTATTATACATATATTATGCTATAACTTTTATAATATATATTATATATTAATATATCATAGTATAATACTAATATATATCATAGTATTAATACTACATATAGTGTACATATATATTATAGGGATATAGACTTATAGTGTTACTATAGACTATACTAATAGTGATATTACTACTAACATATTAAGTTAAATATACTATTAGACATATTTTTTTTTCTCAACTATTATATATATATTATGTTATAACTCTTATAATATATCCATATATAATAATACTATATATTATACTATTATAGTGTTACTACTACATATAGGGATATTAATACTATATATAGTTATAGTGAATCAGTGATCATTATAACAATATAATAGTATTAGTATTAGTATTAATATATATATATATATATATATATATATATATATCACTGATAGCTATACTAATACTATAATGATTTATATTATATATAGTTCTTTATATATAGACTTAAAGTGGATTACTAATACTATTAGTATTAGTATTAGGGCATAAAATATAATTAATATACAAATATAAATTAGTATATTAATGTATACTAATTAATTAAATCAAAATGTAAGTAATTTACTAATGTAAATTAATATTTGGATTACTAATGTATTATGTATTTATAAGAATATGTTGAGAATTTATTAGGCCATAAAATGTAATTAATATTATAGTATATATATTTTATATTAATAACATATGATCAAACAAATTACAAATGTTCATATTTAAGATTAAAATTTTATGTTATAAATTATAATATGAAATTATTTCATATATGATATATAATTATATATATTATATATAAAAATTTCATATATAATTATATATTATATATAAAACTTAGATATAAAAAATATTTTATATAATATATAAAATTAATTTATATATATATATCCCAACCGATCCGGTCTAGGCCAATTTTCTAGTTTTCCAATTTAAATTTACGCTCGTAGTCGTTCCTGCGCCCTCTTTAATCTTAGTTTGCTTTAACTGTCAGGTTGTTGATCTTGATCTAGATTATAGTGGTCTAAGTCCAGTGACTAACATTAAACATAGATAGGGAAAGTAATGGTTCATATTTCTCTTTTGAACTTCCTCCCCGTATAACCTGCTATGTTTGACTTTGAGTTTGACAATGAGAGAGACAGAGGAATGTAATAGATTAAAGAATTAAATTCTTAATAATTTCTCAGGCATTCGCAGATTTACGGCTAGTTGGGCAAAGAACTAAGGGACATTTTAGGGTAAATGAAATAAAATAAAATTGTAAGGGGAGTTATCCCCCGGACCAAACCAGGAGAAGGGCCCAGTCCCTAGTTTGAGGATAAGGCCTAGGTTGGGCTGAACCAGCCTAAGAGGCCCAAGAAGAGGAATGACTAAGGCGTTATAACTGACAAAAGGGTGGCAGGCATAGCAATCTAACACCCTTACTGGCCGATAGGTAGGGACATCCTTGACTTTGAACCTCGCGCCTAGACATGTTAGAGAGATGGGTATGCCTGATTGAGGCCACACCGCATTAATAGGATGGAGGAACCGCATTTAATACATCCTGGGCTCGGCACTCCACAATGTGAATCCTGGGTGTCAAAGGTAGCCACCATCAAGCTTGACTGATTTGCGGCGCGGCAGGTGAGTGGCAGGAACACTTGACCCCATACAAAGCGACACGCCTACTAACCCACCATGAGGATCAGGTAGCCACGTATAAATACCACCTCCCACGACCAGGGAGAGGGTTCACACTCTTAAGCATTTCAACACTTACTCTCCTAGATTGATTATTTTTCTCTTCATCTCCTACACCGAGACTAACTTAAGCATCGAAGGTACAACAACCCTCGAGCTCCCCATTCTTCATCTTAGCAGGAACCAGGTTAGAGCCCAAAAGCGTGGAGTTGTCCAGGTCGTGAAACACGACATCAACAAAAATAATAAATAATAAAAGATCACACTAATTAGAATTTCCAAATTATTTGTACGCTTAAATGTTTAAAATGCTAGTATTTAGGCAAAAGTTGGAGTGTGGATAAAACAATGGCTAATGTATAGCAGAGCTCTTATTAAAAATGCATTGTGCTTCTCACATGACATGCGTTAGTTTTTTAAAGAAAAATGCTATTTAGACTGAGAAATCATATTGACAAATTCGATTGATTGAGTTTTTTTTTTTTACCTTAATGATTAAGGAAGTGATTATTAATGAACTGATGTGTTAGTTTTTTAAAGAAAAATGCTATTTAGACTAAGAAATCTTATTGACAAAATCGATTGATTGAGTTTTTTTTTTGCTTAATAATTAAGAAAGTGATTATTAATAAACTGTTATTTTTTTAATTTTTTTTATAATGTTTAAAGATATTTAAAAAAATAGTTAAAAAATTAAAAAATAAATATAAGAAAGTGTATTTGTTGGCCGTACAACGCGACCACCCTAGCATTTTTTTTTTTTAAATGAGTTGGTAAAACTTGTCCAATATATATAGTTGATGAGTTTTGATCCCCTAGATCAACATGGAATCCGTATAACGTGGCATTTAGCAACCCAATCTTTACAAGAATTCTTCTTTGTGTAGACTTCCTTCATTGCTTCAAACGCAGAAGTAGGGGTGTTCATCCGGGCTGGATTTTTTCCCAGTCCGGTCTGAAATCCGGATCTGTCTGGTCCGGGTAGGGTTTGGAATCCGGGTACCGAATTTTAAACCCGGTACCCGGATTCCATTTTAATCATCTAAAGCCCTAACGCCGCCTTCTATTTGTTTTTCACTCTCTCCCTCTCTCTCTCTCGTCTAAACACTGCATCTGGTTCAGCCGAAACCCTCATCTCCGTCTTCTCATTCTCCAATCGAAACCCAAAGTCCAAATCGAAACCTCTTGTGTCTCTCTCTGAAACCCTAGTTCTCGATCTCGCCCAAAGTCCAAACCAAAACCTTAGCTCTCTCTCTAGCCGTATCTTCTACTTTCTCTCTCTCTCTCTCTCTCTCTCTCTCTCTCTCTCTCTCTCTCTCTCTCTCTCTCTTTCTCTCTCTCCAAAGCCATAGCCTTCGAGTTTCTGAGGTATTTTCTCTCGATGGAGTTTCTGACACTATATCAGAAGGCTTGAGCCAGGAAGACTTTGGGAGTTAATCGTGGGTAAGCTACTACTCTTTTTTTTTTTTTTGAAAATTGGCACTTTAGTTTCGTTAAGCTCTAGACTCACAAACAAAGGATTTTGTTTTGATGCAGAGAGATTTGTTAGTGTCTGGAAGAAAGGGATTTTAGGATGTTGTATCTTAGATTTTTCTAGTTTTTTTTTAAAAAAATCAGTTGTGTTTCTGGGTGGAGTGTAAAATAAGAGCAACGCATTTATGGCGAAGGGGTTTCATGTCTTAGAAAAATGAGAATCCATTTGTGTGCCTGGATTGTGGGTAATAGTTGAACATACATGTTGCAGTTGGCCAAAGTTGCTCGCTTTATGCTTGTAATTCAATGGAACACGGTACTGATGATCATATTTTTATAGTGATGAACATTTTGGGTTGCTATGTTGTTGCTTTCAAGGTTTTTGACGATGGTGTTATCTAGAAATGCAGGTCATGGAATTTCTCAAGTCACTGGTGACATTGAAAAAGTGAAGTGCTTTATAAATATATATATATCCTATTATTGGCTCTGAGGATGCCTTCATATCAATCATTCATTACTTAGAAACATTTGTTAATTCTTTTAAATATTAATATTTGAATGTTCATAAGATTTTCATTGTGTGTTATTTTTTTCATGTGCAATGCCATCATGAATTCAACTTGCCCTTGCCTTTCGCTTTCTACGTATGTGCCAAGTGGACAAGAAAAAATCTCATTGCATTAACAATATGCTTTATTTGATAAAGCAAACGTTGCCAGCTTACATGTATAGAATCTAAAGCCCCTCAAAATTTATGAACTCTTCCAAAGTTTAAAATGATCTCGAAGCTAGAATCTAACCCTAAAGTTAATTCATTTTTTTTTGTTAAGGGATCGATAGCACCAACTGTCCCCTTTTGTGACAATTGAGAGTGTTTCCCACCTCCATCCATCCCTTGGTTCAGAAGAATCCAAGAGAGAGAGAAAGAAAGAAAGAAAAGCAATTGACTTTTAGATTTCACAAAGGTTGACATTTTTACACAAAAGGTTTCTTTCCTGAAAGCATCCAAAGCTCCAAAACACTCATCCAAAGTTGGCTCTCTCTCTCTCTCACACACTCTCTCTCTAACATGTGTATAATTAATGGGCATATGATGGGAGCTGAAGGAGGAGTCAATGGCTATACACAGACTCACTTGGTGTTTTCCTGTCTCCCTGGATATGTATATATATATATATATCTATCATGATCATCAAGCCCTTTCCTTCCCTTTTCTAATTTCTTTTTACCTCTCCTTTTTGGAAGATAAGGGACACTCCAAAAAATATAAGGCATAGGGGACACCGAGACCCCACCATTGGGGCAGGTCCACTGAGCCATGTTCCCATATCACATTGCGTGATTCTGCAATATTAACAGTGGTGGAAGTTCCTTTCCAGCCCTGTTTGAGGAACCCAAAAGTTGTTTTTTTTTTTTTCAAATGGAGAGGCGGGCGACCCCATTTTGCCATGCACCAAAAGATTGTCATAGAGTCTCACAGAAAAAGACCCCACCCACCACATTTTTTCTCTCCAGAATTGTGTGCCTTTGCTTCTATTTTACATCTCTCTCACTCACTCACTCTCTCTGTGTGCGTGAGGTACGTGTTTGTTGGGGGTCCATGCTTGATAAGAGGTGTAAAGCAGGCCGTATAGACTTGGATATACAGAAAAGAAGAAACCGAACTCGATCGATAGGATACATGCTCTCATGTGGGAAAATAGCATTATCTTTGCTACTAATTATTATGGCACAGTACCATATAATACTTGCTATGATTAGGAGTGGTATTAAAGTATAAGAATTTGATTTGTCAAAACCTAGCTAAGAAGAGGAAAGGACAGCCTCAGGGGGAGAAAAGATTACCAGCATGAATTCTCATGAGACTGCCATAAATGTCAACATTAATACCATTAATCAGTCGATCGTCGACATGACATGCATGCACCATGCATTTTTTGTTTTGTTTTGGTACTGATACGAATAATACGATTATGGATTTGGAAGACCACCAACCACTACAAGAAAATTAAGAAAACTGCATATTTATGACTAGTTATTTCTTATGAAAATAATTATTTTTTGTCAAAATGAGTTTATTTTTATCGTAAATAATTTTATCACAAATAATCATTCTCATCGCAAATAATCCGTCACAAATGTTTATTTTTCTTATAGTGAACGTCTAATTTAATTAACAGTAGAGAACGTCTCCATACTTCGATGAAACATATATCTATGTTCTTAGATGTAAATTAGCAATTTTGAAGGGTTTCGTAAAGGTAATCTGGGGGCCAGGGCCAATCAAAATTATAATATGCTTCGTGATTGAATTTATTATATATATATATATATATATCTTCTTCTTCTTCTTTCTTTTTCCTTTATTTTCATTATCGAATTTAAAGTGCATGCAATATTATCGATCGTACTTTCATTGGCATAGGGTATATTGTCTTTGGCTTTATTAATTGCTTGGAGGGAAGAAATTGCATGGTTTTGACAAATACACTTGCAACTAAATTGATGATCATCACCTGCAACAGTAATAATTCGAGCATTCCAATTAAAAAAAATGACCTTTTTTTATTTATGAAAGAGGCAGAAGCCCCACATTTTATTGAAAAATGACCTTTAATTAGTACTTTAATTCCCTATTGTATGTGTTCCCAATCGAGCGAGTGAATAATAAGAAACCAGAACAAGCTATATATATATATATAGAGAGAGAGAGAGAGAGAGAGATTGTGACACCGCATGAAGCTCACAGTGATTTAGTAGATATCAACCCAGGCCCAAGACACGAGTTGTAGCCTTGGACTCCAATATTAGAGATTCAAGGAAGAAGCAGCTCATGTAATCTTAGTTAATTTCAGAGTACTGTATATCCCACGGCCTTGAATATAAAACGTACACATTAACAAAACATTTAAAACTGATCAATCTGTAATGGTAAACATGTAAGTGTAACACGAATGATTAATATTCATTGTCTATCAAAACATAAATGAATACATAAACAAATATGTTTTTGATTCTAAGAAAACGTACAAGTACGTTAGTGTTGTGAAAAATATAATCATCTCAGATAAAAAAAACTTACACTGGAAGAAACCAATTGAAAAGTACGTAGTTTGGTATCAAAGAACAAAAAAGAGAGAAGTGTAAGATCAGAACTGTTTTTGGAATAGGAAACATACATATAAAGGTTAATGGAGGGTGTGGTGCGCATATGAGTAATCTTCAAGTCTTAAAAGGACCATTAAAGTTGTAAAACATACGCTAATGTCACTCTTAAATCCCACTCTAAACTTTTTTATTTTAATTTAATTAGGTTTATCTTTTGGTTCTTAATTTTCTTGATTTGATTGACATGTTCAGACAATTGATCTCTATTACAATAATTAGCTGGCGGTCTCATGAAGATTATGTATATTTGTAAACAAAGGCAAGACTTAGCACACACTCACGCAACAAAAACACCAATCTCTCTCTCTCTCTCTCTTTCTGATGGGACTGATTGGTTTACAGCTTACTGAAACTTTGTTCTGTTGGGTCATGTGGTTTTGAAGCAGTAGCATCATTGGGGAAGAGAATATAAAGGAGAGAAACAGTTGCAGGTCCAAAAAAAAAAGTCATTCCACACCAAACGACTGCAGATATATATAAGAGATGATAGATAGATCGATCATGCAGTCTCCTAATAAGACAAATCTAAACAACGTGGAAATCTAGACAAAATTGGAATGATTTCACCGTAGAAACATATATCGGGAATATATATATATATATAGATATAGATAATGTAAAACAAAAGAAGGTAATAGTGACGTTGAAATTTGAGAACCCAGCCAGTCCCATTTTTGTTGACGAGATGATAATTGATTGATGAAGATCATAACGTTTGAATGACCCCCAATCAGCCAAAAAAGGGTCAATTGTAAGAGCCACCCTTTTGACTTTTTTTCATCTCTCTTTTTGGGGACAAGATGGTTTTTACAAAGAAGCTTTGAGTGGGAGGGGTTTTTACCACTATCTTATTTCAAGTAGTTGAATTGGCAGGGAGGAAACACGTAGGTATGCATTCCCAAGGCCTCATTTTATTCAGGTAAAAATATTCCAAGAAATTATCCATAAAGAGAAAAAAAAAAAAGCTAAACGGGCGGAGACGGTCTTGAATGCCTGCTTCGTGGAAAGCACTTGCATTCACTTAGGTTCCAGGCCCTGAGCTGGATGAAGGGTTTTGCAAATGGCAGATTTGATAGAATAACTACTAGCTTCCTTGGGCTTACCTTGCTGGGGTCTCAGTTATTCCATCTCATTTTTATGCAACCCTACTAGTACAAGGAATTCACATTAAGGAGAATGGCTAAATACTTGGGCTGAGCTGCTCCACTTTACGAACAGGGTTTTTGGATTAGCTCCATTCGAGGTTGGGCTAAAATATAGTTGGTCGAAGAAGTTTCTGCTTGTACAAGCTCTCATCTTTCTTGATGGTAATTATACTACTGGCAATTCACTGTCATGGAAGCTGATGATCTTAATATCTTATGCACAGCTGAGTTTGTGGCTGAAGAATAATATAGTAACAGTTTATTGCAGAGTTAACCTTGCATTGCTTGTTGATGCCCTGAGTTGCTAGTTTATCATTCTTTCTTGCACAAGTAATCCATACTTAGAGACTTTGTAGCCAGCAAATCCCATCTCAAGGTCTCAAATAAGCCCACAGCTAGAATTTGCAAACTTTTTATACAGTATTTGTAATTATTGGATCTAGGACAATCCCAGCTCTGGTCAAAACCTTCTAGTCTTTCTTTGACAGTAGCAACCTTTCACCCATCCTAGAGAAGCCTGTTCGAGTTATTCCAGCACCCATTAATCAAACGGGAATCTCATCCAGAAAACTACTCTCTTCCCACCTACCAATAAAGAGCTACAATCCTAGTTCATTTCTGGTAGTTCAAAGAAGATGCTAACACTTCCATTAGCCATACAACTTTGTACAAATAAATACATTACAAAATACTATGACAAGCACCCCCATAGACTCAAAACACAATTTCAAAGAAACAAATCTAACTTATTCTCCCAGCTGACAACGGAATCCGAGGCCTGATACAAACACAAATGGCCAATCTAATCTTTGCAAAGCTAATGATATACATAACCAAACCAAACCAAACCCAACCAAACAACATGGCACAACTTTGATGTTAGGAAGTCTTGGCTTCGCCACAGATTTAATCACAAAGATATATATGCCTACACAGCAGGCTAACCATCACTCTCATAGGGAAAAAAAAGGTCAAGCCTTTAAGAAAATCCATCATGGAGAAGATAATAGTTACCGCCTATTTCTGCAACCTCCCTACAAACTGACTACGGGATAAGCTATACATACTATGGAATTCTAAGTATAGATCCAGAAGGAAGAAATAGTGAGACTTTTGGGGCTGGAACAGAACCTTGGTTAATTGACAGTGTGTATGAATAATGGGTTCGTGCAGCCCATCGCACATGTTGCTTCCAAAAGCTCAAGATGTGCCATCTGAGGAAGCAATATCATTTTTATCAGAGTTGAGATTGATGTTGGGCTGTGATTTGTCACCTGATGCCACCTCATTCTGTTGGTTCCCATTTTTCTTTGAATTGAGAAACCGACCCCCACATCCTCGAGCTCTTCTCAATGCATGCAAATGTCGAGATTCATGCAAATATGGCTGCAAGATTACTCTGAGTAATGAGTGATAAATATGTATAAACTGAAATGATATGGAATTGAGAAATAATGCAATCCCACAGATATTTTCATAAATTTAGCCAATGAAACTCACTGCAACATTGATGCAAGGGGCAAGAAATTCGAGGCTTATAACATACCTTTCGAGACTTATGAACTTTATTTTCTGATTCAGCTTTTGCACGAGACTGTCGACGCCGCATAATGCCATGATATTGTTTCGCATTCACAAAAACAGGTTCCTCAACTGCATCTGAAGGCAAAGGAACCCCAGCTTGCTGAATTCCCATTAACTGAAGATGGACCTAAGACAAATAATTCAATAATGGTTATAAGCCATGTGTTGTGTCAAAATCCAAAATTTCCATAGATCGTATCACATGGCATCATATGATAACTGTATCAACAAAGCACTAAAGAAAGCATACCATCGGTTGCCCACCATAGGTTTGTGGAGGATATGGCTGTGAATCATATGGGGCAAAGATGCTTCTATAATAGGGATCTGGATATGGGTATACTGCCGGTGCCTTCAACAGATAAGACAAAATCAAATTATTTAAATAATCCATAGTTTCCAAATTTGAATATGAAAACGGGGAGAGAGCGAGAAATCATAATCAGTTGGGAATTCATTGACAACTATTACCACCAGTTCAGTTCTTATACTCTTACATTGAACAAGGAAATCAGAACTCAGGCTACCATTTTTGTTTTGATATGCAGAACTCATACTACTTGAAAGAGAGGACGGAAAAAACAGAGAGGACAGAGAAAAAGAGAGCTAATCCTATTTTTTCCCCTTTTGATAAGTGAGCTAAGCCTATTGTTATAAACTCACCATCTCTATTAATTAATCATTTAGAAATTGTCGTAATGCAGACATACAAGTTTATGGCCAGTCAACTGCTTCACACAAAAGACTGAATTAAAAAAGTATCCTGTTTTCGTTTGACAAGCAGCATGCACCTGAGTAAACAAGATGTACACGATCCCAAACAAAGTGAAACTTAAGATCTAACATTACAAAGGTCCATAAAATCCAAAATGAGGAGGACGAGCCAGTAGTTGCTATCAATCAATCAAACGAGAATCTCAAAACATCATCTACAACTTCTTCAGTAGAGTGTTCAATGTCTATAAATCCAAGCATTTTATTCATGCCAAATACACCCCTCGAGAGATAATGGGGCTAAGTTCCATATTACGCTACTAAAAATCTCATTAAAGCTACGCTTTCAACTAGCAAACAAATCTACAACTGACTTAGGCATCGCCTATGAAACCCCAAACAATTTTTTTTTTAAAAAAAAAAAGAGGTGACCACAATAGACAGAATGAAGTAGATGATGGTCATCAGACTCCCACTTGACTCTCACATACAGCAACAATCCCCTAAAATATTTCCCCACTGTTTAAGATTATCCACAGTCAATGTTGTTACCCTCACTGCCAAAAAATACCCCACTTTTTTTCGGGTATAAACCATGAACTGGATATAATAGCTCCATGAACTGCTCCATCGACTCAAGTTTCCAGTTTTATAAACCTTATAGTTTCAAATGAAGTCAATGATTGAAATGATCGAACATTGACACACATCTATACATTGCAACATGAAGATGCTTAGAAAATAGACGTTTTAACTTATAATCTTCCCACACCATAGACCATTCCAAAAATGAACTTGATTCCCTAGTCCACTATGAAGCTAATATGTTTGGAGAACTCTTCCCAACACCCTTCTAACAATGATGAGACTGCAACATAGTTGCATTCATTATGGAGCTTAATTTTTACCACTGCCACT
This sequence comes from Cyclocarya paliurus, assembly GCA_029856935.1. NCBI lineage: Eukaryota > Viridiplantae > Streptophyta > Magnoliopsida > Fagales > Juglandaceae > Cyclocarya > Cyclocarya paliurus. The sequence goes on from CM056951.1 coordinate 23,711,934, forward strand.
CGACTTTGTCTTTCCTCTGGTTTTATTCAAAGAATAAATAAAATAAAAATAATTTATTACAACTTAATTAAGATGTAATAAAAAAGGACCATCCAGTAAGATGATCTGGAAACAAAGAATGGTTTCGAGCAAGTCAAAGATAGCTAAATGAATTATCTCACCATCATTATCATCTCAGGAAAAGAGACAATAAACCTATGCTTTCTCCCATTTGGAGAAAGTCCAAATGGTGGTTGCCACTGCTACCAACCAGTTGCCACTTGAGCATCACCAAGGCAAAACCATTGAGAAACACCATAAATGCCACTTCACACGCACACACACACACACATATTATATACATGCAAATTAATTTTAATAAGTAATAACGTATTAAATTACAAGAAAAATAAAAAATATAGCTATCATTACACTCAAAATGAAAATTTTTTAAAGCAAGCAAGTCACATAGTACTCCATATTGGTCACTGACACGTCATATCCTCTAAAACATCAGAAACATGAATAGCATCAAGAGCACAAAACAGCTCATCGCAGTGTCCAATTCCCAATCAGACGTTCCTATAGAATATGAGACCAGTGCGAAATCCCTCCTGACCAATCAATAAGGCTCCCTACTGTTTGCTTTCTTAGCCATAGCATAAGAAGAGAGGTGGAAAAACAGAGTTGAAGGAAGCCAACAAATACCAATTAAACAGCAATGGCTGGCCACATCAAGCCTTCGGTACTTCAAACCAGCTACATTTTCACCTAAATTATCTTCAATAAACTTTTTTTCCTTTCATCTAAGTCATAATTCTATGTACATCCTTGCATTCCTCTTCTTCTTCTCTCTCTCTCTTTTTTTTTTCCCCCATTCTCGCTATAAACATCAATAACCAGTAAACCATGCTGCTGGATACTGGTAACAGTCATATATTGATGGCTGAAGTCTATTTGTTTCATAATTAATCTTCTCATTTTTTCTACTTATTGTTTTGCTTTTCTTTTTGGGTTTGAATGATTACTCCACTTTCTGTAACTCATCGAGTGTAATATATTTTCTTTTTGGTAAAGCCTGAAGTGTGGTGGATCTCCTGGCGTGTTGGAGAAGACAGTTTGATTGCAATCATTGTGAAGTTTTGAGAGAATTGATCCTAGCTTGCTTAATGTGGTGTATGTGGAGAGGATGAGATAATCGACATTTTAAAGATTGTGAGAAATCAGCGGATGATCTCAAAGGCTTTTTTAGAACCTTTTATTTTTATATTTTTAGGTGGACACTAATATTGGTATTACTGCACTTCGCTATAAGGATTTTCTTCTTCATTTTCCTTCTAAATTTTTAGGTCTATCCATTGTATACTCATTGTGGACATGGATTTCACAAATTTAATTTACTTATAAAAAATTTACAGCTGAAAAACACTTCGGACAAAGATGTTGTAAGTGGAATATGTTGAGAAGTACACTAATACTTTAAAAATTGACTTCAAATATAGTACCAAAGCATGTGCTGCTCCAAGCTGCTGAGGTGTTTGATACTGAACATTTTGACTACTAATACCAGGATGAGACATTCCAGTTGCAGGAGACAAAGACTGAATCTGAGATTCTGAGTGCTTTTGCTGCTCATCAGCTTCACTATTATCTGGACAATCATAAGTTTATGGTACATTACAAATCTTATGAAGGATTGGAAAAAATTAAAACAAAAAGGATATCTGTAAAGCAAAAAAGAAACTAGAAACAAGTAAAACAAAAACTAAAGGGACCAAGCTTTACAACTGAAGTGAGGGACTTCACAATTTTGAAAATCAGCCTGGTAAATCAACTTTTACAAGCAATCAGAGAAAGTTGTAAGTTTCTTCAGCATCAATAATTATCGCAGAACCAGAGCAATGCACGCTATAAAGCAATATTCCCATGGATGTTAGGCACTTTGACATCATCACAAGTGGAAATATTGTGAGGTGGGATTGGGTAAGTTGTAGGTTAAATCTAGCCAATGAAAAATAATTACCATGGAAGGTAATGTGCAAAAAATGCCCTCTATAAACAAAGATACTCTCTTAACTAGTTGGGATAACATGAACAGCCTTTGGTTCTGGTGGTTGAATAGCATCAATTTCAAACTCATACTGGAGATCCTAGTATAAAATTGTTAGAAAAGCATGATTGAAAAAGAGGATTAAAGTTATTGTCTCACTTTGGTGAGAGGGTTGATCTCACTTCAGAAAGATAAATGAAACTGAAAACAAAAAAAGAAACACTTCCACATCTTGAATGAAATTAAAATAACGAAATTTCCATGTTACAGAATCCAGGAGAAAAAAGTGATAATTCAGTAAGACTGGTTCTCAAAACATAATAAGCTAGCTCAATTAGATCAAAATTAGAATTACGATTGAATCAGTTCAATGGGATCATAAAAGAATGGTGGAAAGGGTAGCACAGATTTAAGATTTCGACCAAGATATCATAGAGAATACCGGAAAGATCATTCGCAGAAGAAGTCATGAGGCTGTAATGCACGTTGAATCCCTGGAGTAAAATCTGGCAGTACAACCACACTGTCAAAGTAGTAGCAGATCATTCTAGAGAGATACTATTTAAAACAAAACCCATGTCACCAGCTCATTGGCCCAAACTAGGAACTTGTAGGCAATATTCAAAATAACATTGGAAGACAGATGACTACAGCACAAACCAACTAAAATACCATACATAAATAGCAGCACTAAATGATATCGACTGATCATATAAATAATTTTTATTTTTATTTTTATAAGTGTATATATAATTTTTTATCAGTAATATCATCTGATCATATATGACATTAATAGATCTAACTAACAATTTTTCTCATAAGTAACTTGGAGTAATTAACAAATACCGCAGTGATGTGATTGATTTCAGAAAACCATATTTTATTCTATTAGTTACAGCTACTTTTTTTTTTTTTTGATAAGTATTAGTTACAGCTACTTACTGTGAGATATATAATCATTCATGAATTGGGAGATATCAGCACTTATGTTTTTGTTGCAAAGCACCAGAGCTTCCTCATGACACCAAATCATGGACAAAGAGACATAAATGTTCATAAAAGTTGGTTTAGCTTTGACATACTAATCAAAATAAGCAAACTCAATTCCCCTTTTTTTTATTGCATTTCTGGAATGTTCTTTAATTAAGATCAGAAAGTATAACCTTTTTTTTTTCTTTATATACGTACACACATGAATATAAAAGGACAGGAAGATGGATGGGCAAATTATTATCAAAAGAAAAAAACCTATGCTTTTAATGGCAATTAAATTGTTTAAAGTTGATAGTGGCCAAAGAAAAAATAGCTTCTATTGGATATTTAATCGCACAAGCATATGAATATACTCAGTCTAACAAAGATAATAGATATAGTTAATCAAATCAAATTGAACTAGTATGGCTAAAGAAACATTACACGATAGTCAAAAATCAGTTCTTGCCACGGTCGTACTGCTAACGTAGAAATCAACTCAATAAACTCAATCAAACCAAAAAATTCAACTAAATTCACACAGTTAGACCTGAAAAATCAGCTCAATCATACTTCTAAAAAAGCTCATTTAATCATGTAGATACCGCACATTCATAAACTAAGATAATTTATGTCAATCGACTTACATAAACAAACAAAATGTGCAAAATGCGACCACTTCCAATTTCTCCAATTTCCAAAAGTAACAGCAAGAACTCGAACACATGGATCACCAGAAACCAAAACGCACAAAAAATCATAAAAACCCTACCGTCAGAAAAAAAAAAAAAAAAACAAAACAAAACTCAGAATCCAATGGTCAAATTCCAACCTCTCAATTGTTCTCAAGCATTTAACCCAGCTACTAAGCGAAAAAAAAGACGGCTGATTAAGAGCCGAAGCATCAGAACACAGTGACAGAGTCCAAGAATTATTTAAAAAGAAAAAACTGTTTCAGAGTTTAGTGTTAATTCCGAACGACCTAACATGTTTGAAAAAGAAGAAAGGACGGGGAATTGGACGAACTAGGGTTTCGAATTTCGAAACTTACACCCAATTGGGAAACTTCACAGGAGCCTTAATAGGCGATACTTCTAATCGGTTGCAGGAAATGAAATGAAATTCCGAATCGGAAAACGAAAGTTTAAAGGAACTGGAAGTTCTGGAATTCCTTTTACCGCCGTACTTCACCGCTACCCATCCATTTCACACGGCCGTTTTGCCCTTCTCTGCTTCCCAAATTATTTACCATCTTACAGACAGAGAGAGAGAGCGTTTTGGGCCGAGATACACAATTTATGCGGGGGTCACGAAGTGGGTGGATGGGATTTGAGAGGTAACTACCAACCGTCGTCGTCTTCCCAAGTTCCGTTCGTGAAAATGTACGGATCAGCTGCACGTGACACCACGGGAGAGGATGTGGTGATCTAGTCGGTATCAGATTATAAAAAAACAAAAAAACGAGAGCACATTTTTAGAAAGGAAAAAAAGACCCCACTTTTTAACCTTTATTTCACCAGTGCAAGTTAAGGTGAGGTTGGATGCACAAAATATTTTATTTTATTTTATTATTATAATTTTTTAAAAATTTTATATAAAAATATAATAAATAAATTTAATTTTTTTAAATTTTAAAATAAAAATAATATTAAAAAATTAAATTTAATAATATTTTATTTAATTATCAATAAAACATCTCATCTCATTTCATCTAAATTGTGTTTTCAAACCCACTCTAAATGTCTGGTTGAGAATACAATTGATTTTAAGGTACCTTTTGGATAATAAGTTCATCTAGATAAATTGAGATGAAAATGAAAAGTTGAATAAAATATTATTAAAATATTATTTTTTTAATAGTATTATTATTATTTTGAAATTTAAAAAAATCGAATTGTTTATTATATTTTATGTGAGAACTTGAGAAATTTGTAATAATGAGGTGAGATGAAACACTTTTTGTATCCAAACAGAGCCTTTAATGATTCTTAGATATTTTCTTCTCTAACATCATTCAAATAAAAAATAATTTTCAATTTCAATTTTTCAAATTTTTCATATAATCATTACTTAATTATTACAACTTTTTCAAACTCCTAAACAAAACACAAAAGAAAGAAAATGCTAGGTACAAGTCTCAAATGTACAAACATTTTATAAAATAAAAAATCTCCACAACCTTTTACTATTCACACAAACTCCACACACCACATTTTTTTAATTTTATAAAATTTTTATTATATGAATAATGAATAGAAAATTTGAAATAGTTTAAAAAGAATAAACTCAAAAAATAAAAAAATATATATATAAATTTTAAAAAAATATAAAGTTTGGAGTTTGGTGGAGGTTGTGTAGCAAAATCATTGTCTTGTGCGGGACTTGTACATTTGAGACTTGTATATATTATTTCTAAAAAAATATTTGTTTTTTCAAATTTTAAAATAAAAATTATATTCAAATAATATTGTAAATTTATAATATTTTTATTCAATTTTTTTATCTCTCATTTCTTAAAATCTAATAAAATATCTTAACTTAAATTATTTTACTATTATTTACAGATACATTGAGATTTTGTAAATGTACAAACAGACTCTAAATGACTGAGAAATAATTAAAGAATAAGTTTATTTGTAAATATTTTTATTTAGACACTAAACATATTTATGAAAATCTGTCACATCAATTTAAATAAAAGTTATAGTATTTTGAATATTTTTATAAATATAACGTATCTTCAGAGTGATGCACGTTAGATTTGTACGAGTAATGTTAAAGATAAAAGTCTAAAGTGTACAAGTTATATGTACTTTTTTGAAAAAAGGCGAGATTTATCATAGAAAAAAAAAATTTCGCTTACACATCTTAAATATGTATAAATCATTTTCCGATTTGTAGATAATAAAAAATTCATATTAAAAAATTATTTTCCCTACTGCCTTGTTAAATACACGAATTAAGAACAGAGTACATAAAAATGCGCAATGCACAGCCTTTGCAAGAAATTGAAATGTCCCTCTTTGTTGCCTGCGTTTGCATTTTAAGCTTGAAAGTCTTTGTATTGGAAAGGATGTCATTGTTTAATTAGGGCCCATTTGGAACTTGAAGACTGACATCAATTTAATTTTATAGGAATGACTAAGACGTAATAACTGACAAAAGGGTGGCAGGCATAGCAATCTAACACACTTACTGGCCGATAGGCAGGAATATCCTTGACCTTGAACCTCGCGCCTAGACATGTCAGAGAGATGGGTATGCCTGATTGAGGCCACGCCGCATTAATAGGATGGAGGAAGCCATGCCAAGAAGAGGAATCATGCCTCATTTAATACATCTCGGGGCTTGGCACGCCACAATGTGAATCCTGAGTGTCAAAGGTAGCCACCATCAAGCTTGACTGATTTGCGGCGCGGCAGGAACACTTAACCCCATACAAAGCGACACGCCTACTAACCCACCATGAGGATTAGGTAGTCACGTATAAATACCCCCTCCCACAACCAGGGAGAGGGTTCACACTCTTAAGCATTTCAACACTTACTCTCCAAGATTGATTATTTTTCTCTTCATCTCCTACACCGAGACTAACTTAAGCATCAGAGGTACAACAACCCCTGAACTCCCTATTCTTCATCTTAGCAGGAACCAGGTTAGAGCCCAAAAGCGTGAAGTTGTCCAGGCCGCGAAACACGACATCAACAAAAATAATAAATAATAAAATATCACACTAATTAGAATTTCCAAATTATTTGTACGCTTAAATGTTTAAAATGCTAGCATTTAGGCAAAAGTTGGAGTGTGGATAAAACAATGACTAATGTATAGCAGAGCTTTTATTAAAAATGCATTGTGCTTCTCACATGACATGCGTTAGTTTTTTAAAGAAAAATACTATTTAGACTGAGAAATCATATTGACAAATTCGATTAATTGAGTTTTTTTTTTTTTTTTACTTAATGATCAAGGAAGTGAAGTGATTATTAATGAACTGATGTGTTAGTTTTTAAAAAAAAAATGCTATTTAGACTAAGAAATCTTATTGACAAAATCGATTTGATTGAGTTTTTTTTTTTTTTTTTGCTTAATAATTAAGAAAATGATTATTAATAAACTGTTATTTTTTTAATTTTTTTTATAATGTTTAAAGATGTTTAAAAAAATAGTTAAAATATTAAAAAATAAATATAAAAAAGTGTATTTATTGGCCGTACAACGTGACCACCCTAGCATTTTTTTTTTTTTAAATGAGTTGGTAAAACTTGTCCAATATATATAGTTGATGAATTTTGATCCCCTGGATCAACATGGAATCCCGTATAACGTGGCATTTAGCGACCCAATCTTTACAAGAATTCTTCTTTGTGTAGACTTCCTTCACTGCTTCAAACGCAGAAGTTTATGCTAAGCGTTCCATCTGCACTAACTAACCGAGCCAGTTCCGCAGACTTGTATATGAAGTTTTGTTTCATTTGAGTTAAGAGTTCAAAAGCAACTGCACGTCTTTAGTTTCACGTAAATCAGAGCTCCCATGATAAAATTAGGAATTATCCGTTGCAGTTCCATAATAAAACTTAATTCCTTTCATTATTCTTTTTCGGGGCAACAATGGTGAGTGGCACTGAAGGTGGTGGTAGCGGCGAGCATGGCAATGGGATCAGGAAGAGAGTCTGTATGTGGAGCAAACAAGATCTCTTGCCAGAGGAGTCGTTCCAGAATTGGGGGAACTATGTGAAGGCATTAGGAAGTACAAAAAGCAGGCTCAAAGATCGACTCCTGGCACGCTCCCTAGACCATCTGGAGCTACAGGAGATGCGTTCTCGTAGCCAGCACGAGATGAAGAAAGTTCTGAACTGGTGGGATCTCATCTGGTTTAGTATCGGAGCCGTCATGGGCGCTGGAATCTTCGTCCTCACTGGTGAGGCTATCAGGAACGATGCTGGCCCTGCAGTTGTGATTTCATACATCATCTCAGGCATATCTGCACTGCTCTCTGTGCTGTGCTACACTGAGTTTGCAGTTGAACTCCCGGTGGCAGGAGGGTCCTTCGCTTATCTTAGAGTGGAGCTGGGTGACTTCATGGCATATATTGCTGCTGGAAACATTCTTTTCGAGTATATAGTAGGCGGTGCTGGTGTGGCTCGATCCTGGACTTCATATTTTGCGACCCTTTGCAACCACAAACCCAATGATTTTAGAATAACTGTGTCATCCCTTGCCGAAGACTACAACCATTTAGACCCAATTGCCATTGCTATCTCCATTGCAGTCTGTGTTGGTGCATGCCTAAGCATTAAGGGGTCATCCAGATTCAACTCCATTACAACCATCCTCCATATTATAATCTTGATTTTTATAGTAGCCGCAGGCCTTACAAAGGCTAACCATGCCAATTTTGAAACCTTTATGCCTTTTGGTATCCAAGGTGTTTTGAAAGCATCTGCACTCCTCTTCTTTGCTTACCTTGGATTCGATGGAGTTGCGACCTTGGGAGAAGAGGTGAAGAACCCGGGTAGAGATATCCCAATTGGGTTAATCGGTTCCATGTCGATCGTCATTGTAATTTATTGCATTCTAGCTGCAACAGTGAGCTTGATGCAGCCATACACACAAGTTGATGCTGATGCACCCTTCACCGTCGCATTCCAAGCGGTAGGGATGAATTGGGCAAAGTACATCGTTGCATTTGGAGCATTAAAGGGCATGACCACGGTTCTGCTTGCTAACATCATTGGCCAAGCTCGATATTTCACTCATATTGCACGTACCCACATGGCACCCCCGGTTCTTGCTGTCATCAATGAGAAAACCGGGACACCCATGAATGGCACGATCATTATGACTGTTGCAAACTCCATTGTTGCATTCTTTACAAGCCTGGATGTGTTAGCAAACCTTCTCTCCATATCTACACTATTTATATTTTCCCTTGTTGCAGTTGCTTTGATCGTGAGACGATATTATGTCACGGGTGAGACATCAGAAGCTGACCGCAAGAAGCTTGCCGTGTTCTTGGCATTGATCATAGGGTCGTCTATTTGCTCAGCTGCATATTGGGCACTTAGCAATAACGGTTGGGTTGGATACATAGTGACAATACCGGTTTGGTTTTTGGCCACACTGGGACTAAAATTGACAGTGAAGGAAGCAAGGAAACCTAAAATGTGGGGAGTGCCTTTAATTCCTTGGTTGCCATCAGCTTGCATTGCAATCAACGTCTTCATCATGGGTTCGATTGATCGTCAGTCATTTGTGAGATTCAGTCTCTGGACATTGGTTTTGCTCGTCTACTACATTTTTGTGGCACTGCATGCTTCTTATGATGCTGCTAAGGAGACTGAAAGGCAACTTCAGGCAACTCAAGGAACGAACATTGAGGCCGGGATTGTCAATTAGCAAAACAGAACTTGATTCAATGAAAGGTGATCTCCTGCAGATAAGGTTGGAACTTTATTATTCAATTTCTCATATAGGACGCAAAGGAGTAAGAAACGACTTCTTTCTTCTTTTCTTCTTTTTTGTTGGTTTCGAAGTTCCTGCTCTCGTAAGAAGGCAATTCAGGAGACAAGTAATGGGTTCAACCTGTAACCTGATATTTTATGTTGGTAAAGATTTAAGAGTTATTGTTCTAGTTTCTACATCTTGCACTTTATTGTTTACTTTTTATTTCTGTGTTGTCTTGGTGCCAATCCATCCTACATTGTAATGAGAGAGAAAAAAAATGAGTGCAAGGGTAAACCAATTAAGAGTACAGAGATTGCATAAGCTTCCATTGTAGGAAAGCACGCTACAACGAATGCGTTTATGCAATCGCTACCTAGTTTTCTCAATTGGTTTGCCCTTGCGTGTGATGGTATTCCTATACAACAGTGTATTATCTCCAGTGACCTCAGAGATTTAAGACTACATTCGTATTTGACTCAGTTCATAAGGAATTTGAAGCATGCCAGACCCTGAAATCATTCATTAGAACTTACGGAACAGGTTTCCAGAAAAAGCTTAACAAAACACCGGTAGAAACCAAAACACGAGAAACCCATCCCCACGAGTGGGCATGCATTGCTCAGCAACCACCCAAAACCATCAACAAACCTGAAAAACCTGGACACTCTTAACCTATGCCAGACTTCCTGAATTGTAATCCATGCTTGTAAGCTACTAATAGTAAGGACAAGACATTTACAAGCTCAGATTTACTTCACGATCAACAAAAGAACAACCAAGAAAGACAATAACTTGCCAATGGCATCTCCACCTATCCCAAGCAAGGGATGGTGCGGATTACTCTAATGCGTTTCAACTAGTCTTTGCCATCCAATGGATTGGGAACTGGGATTTAAACCGAACCACCTACCGTCAGGGTGGTCCTGGTGGAGAAAAAATTTAAGCCAAACTCACTAGAATTGTTATCGCAGTACGTACGTAATACATGTGCTGCACATAAACACAAGTACACACTGAGAGAAAAAAGTCAAACATCCAGTGCAAGTAGCTTAAAAATATATCATTGATACAGTAATATACAGTGATTGTGACAGCAACTTCTAGTATCCTTTGATCACTGCACAACATTTCTTGCAAGGAAAATAATAAATATTGCAATGAAAACAAGCATTGGTAATGTGCTAAAGGTAAAACGGAAAAAAATGGAGCGGCAATGACATGCATGCCTTAAAAACTGATTCATAGTTCATAGATATATTTTTTGAATCAATTCACTTTACACTTCTTAGCTAGACTTATGTTTCTATTTTGAGGAGAGAATTGAGAGATGTACTATTGAATCGCTGGGCAAAGCCTCTGATCACAAGCACTACAATATCACGGAGATGCCGGGACTGCACCAACAAGTCTACTTCATTATCACTGTCCACTACAATTCGAAGTCGATGTTGGTCATTTCGGAAAAGCTCCACCTGATACACCATTAACCTTAGATTTCCAGAGTCTTGAGATTAATTATCCAAATATAAAATGCAGACATAAACATGCAATACAAAAGTGTTAAACGTCTACAGCTAAACTTTATGAATCCTTTTTGCAACTACAAAAGATTAGCTATACATATCATTTTCTGCCACTCTTACCATCTCTAAATTCTTAATAAAGATACTTCTCTACACAAATTTTGATTGAATGCTTCAATAATGGTGAGTAAACAAGCAAGTAGATGACAGAATCATAAGTAATATCTTTGCAAATTGAAGATATACACTGGATGAGGATCTAGAGTTAAGATACAAACTTACATGAAAAGGAGGTGCATAACTTCCACGAATTTCAGTAGTTGGAAAAGAAGTTTTAGACCCTGGCTTTACAACCTTGACTCGTTTTCTATTAACTTCTAGGATTCTTCTCTCAAGACTCCCTACTGAAGCTACCTGCAAAATAAAACAGAAAATTTTATTTTGTTTCCCATGTCAATCTTCTGGGCATATTTTTTTTTTATAATTAAACGATTGTATCTTCTGGGCATATTACATAAATAGAGAAGAAATGTACAAGGAGAATATAGAAAGTAACCTTTTTGGAAGATCGATCCTTGTCACACAATGCCTGTTTCAGAAGAAATTAACAGTGGGATATGGCGCACAAAAAATTTATAAAGCCAAAATTGATTGAAAGCAAAATTGAAAACTACATTTAATTTAAACACAATTTGATGCTTGTGAGTGGTAGTTCACTTTCTTGGACATTGAAATATTCAAAATGGACAGATGGTTTTCAACATGACTAGTATAGTTTCATTGGATATGAAAAAAACCGAAGATTTTTTTTAAACAGATCAACGTAAAAGTACTTAAATGATAAATGGGATTACAATCCCCTTAAAAAAGGGTTTAGAAGAACGTGATTGGTTAAGTGGTGCAAATGTGCTTCAATATACATCGGTCTTACTCTGAGCCATGTATTTCTGGTATCATCAGCCTGTTGGAAAAGGACCATCTCAAAAACTTAAATGTGGTTGTGTCTACTATCAGCTTTACATTTAGCTTACTCGCTTCTAGACAAGTGGTGCTACGAGCATACAGTGCTGGAAATCTCCTTCTATAGGAACTACTGCTTTCAAAACCAAGAGTTTACCCAGGCAGTAGACATAAGGCTTGGTAATGTTGGTTTGAACTACTGACAAAATTAAAAAGCCCAAGAACTATGTTTTTGAGGGCTTCAAAACCTTCATGAATTTCAGTCACTCACCGTTAAAATGCGAACATAACTTAAACATAAGAGCCTAAACAAGAAAAACAAACAGGATAGATAGGAATTAAACAAATAAGAACAACTACAAGCTGTTTCATCTTTGCTCCAAGGAAAATCAAAACCAACATAAGAGTAGAAATATAGCCACACCTCAAGCTTCACAGATTTCTCAACTGCAACAAACACTTCCAGTATATACAACTAAGTTGAAAGGAAATCAAAACCAACAAAACAGTTCAAAGAGGTCCCACCTCAAACTTCACAGATCCAAGATCAAGCTTCTGCTTCACTTCTTTAAAAACATCAGGCTCTGCAAGCAAATCAATAAATACAAAATGAAAACAAGATAGCAGGAGGATAGGATTTCTGAACCTAAAGAACTCTTTCCATGAGCATCCATGGATCAATCTCGGCAGAAGATATCCACCTCTCCAAAAGTGAGACAGCAATAGAAAAGAAAAACGAACAAAGGAAAAATGTCTTTTGTTGAAGTAAAGGAGGAAATGCCTAGAAAAAGAGAGGGCATTGTAGGTATAAAGGGAACCAAAAGTACTTGTAATGTTTGCTATACATGATAAAGTTAAGAGAAGAGCTAGATCCACAAGGGAATCTCTTCAGAAACTGATGTGGCTTGATGTGGTAAATCAGATCTACTTTACAATAAAAAGAACTTTATAATCTGACGTACCACATCAAACCACGTTAGGTTGTGAATTTACTTTGGTAAGATCCGTTAGTGGATTAAACATTTCTCTGAATACCCTATTAATAAAGTTAAACTTGTTAACAGCACTCAACCCTTGACAAGGTAGATTATCAATTTCAGCATTCACAACTCAGTGAAATAAGGTACTAGATGATAACCACTATTGTGCTTGTGATTCAGTCAGAACAAACATTAAAGAGAAAAGAAATACAAAGCGACAATCATGCTTGCATTACAAGAGTTGAAAAAAAACAAATGAATAACATTTTTCTGACCAATATGAGTAACATAAAAAGCTATAAGAGGAAGAATTTAACAGCAAAAATCATTTCCCTTGAGAGAAGGGAGATGTGATTCAACATTACCAACTGTAATTGGCTCTGTTGATGCAGAAACAGGTTCCCCCTCAACCCCGTCCTCTCTTACAGGGGTATAAATGGCCACCAACCTGTATCCCACGTCATCCACATTAGCTTCATACATCCTTCCAATTTCTCCTGCAAAAAGTCTTTGCAATCAAATACTGGAAGATGGAAAATTATTATTGTCTAAAAATATATTCAGCAAAACAGAAACAAAAGAGGAGCCAACACAACAAACTACTTTGATGAGTTAGTCTTATTAATCGCATAGAGAGGTGCCAACCGAATTGTACACAGGAAGCATGTAAAATTACACACCCTACTAAATAGGACAAGAAAAAGAACAAGAGTCCATAAAATCTTGAAATTCACAAATCAAGAGCCATTGTGGCCAGCCGTCCAACTATGAAGGGAATTGAGCAAAATGGATTTTAACTCTACCACCGTTGTCTTGCCATCTTCAAAGGTTCTAGCATTGTGCTCCTGCTAAATACCAAAGTTTTGAATTCTGTTCCAATGGCCATTCCAGTTGAAGTACTGGAACAAAATATTACGGTACCAATCCATTTCGGTGTACCGTTTCGGGATTGTTGTTATATGAAAAAAATATATATCTACAGAAAAATTATATTCTAAAATAACATCAATACAAGTCTTAACATGCTTTACCAATAGGATCATATAGGGAATATAGGCCACTTAGCATTACTTACTACTGGGGTAGTAGTGTCAGTCATTCACAGTCAAGTCTCAATCCAAGGGAGCTTATTTTTTACTAAGTTGAAGCCTACCTACAATAGATAGATAGAAATTGCTTGCATTAAAAATCATCGTAATTTGATTAGTATGATCTAGAAAATTACTATGCATTGTTGTTTTATAAAAATATGTTAAGAGCACTAGATGACAAGTCTACAAATTTTCTCAAAAAAAAACCAAAAAAAAAAGAAAAGAAAGAGCACTAAATGACAAGTTTGCAAATTTTCTAAAAAAAAAACCCATAAAATAAAAGAAAGAGCACTAGATGACAAGTTTACAAATTTAAAAAAAACAAAAAAAAGAAAGAAAGAAAAGCTGTAAACGTGTTTAAACATTAAAAAAAAAAAAAAGGAATGGTTGTCGAGAGGAAGAAAAGTGGAGACCATAGCACTTGCCTGCCGCCTAATGCCCCAAATGGCATTTATAAATATTTCAGACCGAAATACTTGTTCCGGCCGAAATACCAGAATGCGGCCAGAATTTGATCCAAAACGGAATAGTCCATTACACTGTACTGGTACGAAAAATTCCGGCAATTCCGGCCAAAGCGGAACGAAATTAAAAACTTTGCTAAATACACCTTAAGCACAAAGGAACCATCATCAAAAGTTTGATATTATTGTTATTTCCCAAAGGGGTTCCCTAGCAAGCCAACAACTCCACCACAAGTTGGAGGATGATCCACTTGAAACAAAAAAGATGAACGATCAATACCATAACTTCCTAACCACCTCGCAATGAAACATAAGGTGATCAATGCCCTTACCCAATACAACACGTTGTTACTATCACAATTAATAGATTAAAAAATTATGCTAATTGATAAGATCAATTCAAATCTATGAGATATCATTAATATGAACAGGTATAGAAGTCTTGATATTGACAATTCTTGATATCGACAATTTCTATATATAAAAAAATTATATCATTTCCAAATTTTAAGAAATCAAACTCATACAATGCATAAGCTTTGCCCAGTCATTCTAGTTGGGTACAGTTATTCTATAGATGTCATCAAACAATCAACATGATTACAAATGGAATCAAAACTGAAATTGTCCCTCAATGTTAGGAAGCAGTTTGGTATTTATGACTTCATTAATGACCCTCATTTATTGTGACCCTTTCATCAAATTCTCATGTGTTATGCTCAAAACAAGTTCCCAAACATCGGATATTTTATACGGGCTAGTAAAGAAAATATTATGGCTTATGTAACACAGAACAGAAATGACAATGATTTGTACGGAAACAAAAAATAATAATTAGAATCAATTAGAGGGTAATCCTAGTTGACTAATGGGATAAGCACATCAAAGAATACATGCGAACTTTTGCAGACTTTATCTCATGTTATTCCTCAAACATAGATCCCCTTCTCTTCTTTACTGCTAGCATGCATTTAGCGATAAGTGTAAATAAGTAAACTTTTAAATTGCAGGCACATGCGAAAGGAAAGATAAGAAAAAACAATAATTGAGAAGTTCACCAAGATCCATAATCTTTTTCACATTTTTACTCCAATTTGTGATCAGCTTTACTACCCATTATTTTATTTTTCTTTTCATAAATTTACTGGTTAATACATAAATGATAAATAAATAAGTTATTGTCTTCGAACACACAAGAAATGAACTTCTGAGTGGTAACTTAAAGATCTAGCATACCTTGTATAGAGATCAGATCAGGACTTCCAACCATTGATCTAAGCCACTGAATTCTACTTTTTCCTTCCTTTCCTCCACTATAAATTCCACGAACAGCATACAAGTTGGTGTGGAAGCCCCGCCCCTCAATCTCCAGCTTATCTATTCTAGGAATCCCTACAATCTTATTATCATCAATAAAAAAACAAAAAAGGAGCTGGAAGAAGTCAAATCAAGTTAACATAAGAAGTAAAAATTCCATACCATCAAATGATTTAGTCCACCTAAAGTTGGTTCAAAGGTGTACAACAAAATCTATTTTTTCTTTTTCATGTAGCCAGACACTATGAAGACACCAATAATTCAATAATAATCTAAAAACGGTGATCAATCTCACTAAAGGAAGTAAGTGGCTTTCCACAAGGAGAACAATATTCTTAGATTTTAAACATCTGGATATCTTTAAACAGAAGCTTAACACGAGAAAATAACAACCAGGGCACCAACTATGTGAAAATTTCATATTGCAGATTTCTAAAAATGAAATATTGAAACCAATCAAAATAGGCCCCATAGTAATATAATAATAATACTAATGATAACAGCAATAATAATTACTATTATTATAGCAATAATAACAATAACAGAAACCCCTAGGGGTTGGCTCAAGTGGTAATGGCCTTAGTCATGGTGGTATGCTCCATCCAGGTCTAAGGTTTGAATCCTCTTGTGTGCAAATAATTTCTAGGAGCTATCGGACTCTGGGAGTTTCTCCTTGAATTATCCGAGAGGTCCACAAAACTCCTTACTCAGGGCCTGTGCATCCCCAGAATTAGTCAGGACTTTGTTGTAGGACACCCGGTGCCAATAAGCGAAACCATAACAAAAGCTGAACGAGCTAAAGGAAAGATCTTGTCCTATAGCTGTTGCTCACTTCACTGATGCACATCATGGGGAACCAAGAAAAGAGAAAAGATTGTTGTGAACATAGAACATTAATAATATCCAAGATCAGTGGTGCCAGCTTCAATATAGAAGATTTAAGGCAAAATCTTCCAAATTTTTCGCAAAAATAATTATACCAGGAGCAACTAGGACAATAACAAGTCTAATCCATATTTGGGTTAGATGTAAAAGATAGATCCTGTATGCTGCAACACCTTTCTACTGTGTTAACTCAACACATACCACAGTACCGTTCTAACCATTAAAACTTTCCACCAAACAACATTTTGCCAGCACAGGCAAGAAAGAAAAGTGATTATGAGCCATTAATTGAGCAAGAAAATGTTTCATGAGTCAATTCATAGCAGTGTAAAGAAAAATACCTGGCAATACAGGTGCAGTCTCTGCATATACGGGTTCAGTCAACCTCCCAAACACATCGGTTACAATGCATTCACATCTCAGACATCGGCCAATGTCCTCCAGCCGGACCTTGTAGGAGCAGGAATATTGTGTAGGTAATGGTTCATACGAGTTTCTATCTTCAACATCTGATGAACAGAACCTGCAGTTTCCCTGATGTCAAATATAAAAGGAATGCGGTGCCATAACAAGAGCTAAATAAACCAGTCACAAAGATTAGATACATTTCTAAAAAACTAGATCAAACTAAACCAGTAAATGCAAATAATAAAATGACAGTCTGGGAACCCTAAATGAAAGAGAAAGATAAGGAAATCATTTATAGAGCTTCACTTTGTTCAACATCTACGTGACTTCTGAATATTGCAATTGAATGGAGAAAAGTACAGTGAATTTTGCGAATGCATTTGAATATGTAGCAGGATGCTCAAAAGTAGCACCATACCATTGGTATTTGACATCTTTCTTGTACTTGCTCCATACACATTGTTGAGTCTCACTCTTTGGAATTACTTCGACAGAAGTAAGTATATCACCTTCAACTGCCCTTCCAGTGAGAGCAAGCACCTCAATTTTTGGAAGCTCTGGGAAGCAATGTAATATTCAAATTCAAATATAAACAGCCTTCTTCAAGTTCACTCCATTCGACAAGTTAGATCATGTATACTCTGGAACTTTTTTCTATAACAAGAAATGTGCATGTTATTTCAAAGGCCTCAGGCTTCTGTATAACCAAACAGAAACTTTTACCTGGGAGAACAATATCAGTTGGTTCCGACAATTTGAGTTCTCCCACAACTGAATCTGAACGGACTGGAGTGTATCTGTGAAATAAATAAGAAAAGATGAAATCTATTATGCGCTAAAAGATTCACAATAAAATCCGTATAAGATCACATCATATGTTTTATAATAAATGTATGAAAGGATCAGCAGATAATAGCACATACATTATTGATTTGATCAAGACCAGAACGGTACTGAATTAGGATAAGAAAAACCAGAGAAGAGGTAAATAAATTTAACCACTATATGATATCTTGGTAAGAAAAATATGTTTGCAGACTACCCTGGCCCCAGTCATGTCTGATAGGCCTTCTATTAGATCCTTAAAAATTCCAGGTTCAGAGAAGCTGACCAGCTGTTGGTGAACACCACAGGCATTGTGATGCAGCTGAACATACAAAAAAGCCGAATTTTGATAGTAATGAGCATATGTAAAATGAAAATTTTGATGTTCTCTTAATACAAAGAACACGGAGATTTATTTTCTTAGGAATTGATAACATGAGAAGCCAACTTCTTCACTATTATCTACATTTGATTAAAATGGAGTATCATTGTATTCGGATAGAGTGAATAATGACACCTTCAAAGGCACCATAGATCAACATCGCCACGTAGTACTGCAGGATCCAACATGGTGGGTGGTTCTCAAAAGAGAAATGCAAACTGACTGACTATTCTTAAAACAATCTTATAGAAAAACCTAGTTTAATAAGAATTTGTTGCAACTTTCTAGAGATCGATCACCACTTTAAAAAAACTGTCAACACTATTCAATAAATGAAATATCTTCCTTATACTGAGGCGATGATTTGTTGTTCAAAACGTTTCATCCTAGAGACAAATAAAAACTAAATCGCAGCAACTTTGAGCAAAGAGTGATAGAATACTGGTTATTTTTCCTTTTTGGAACTTTCAGGAGGCAAGTTTTAACATTTTATAAATTATTCTTAGTTCTGAATAAACTTTCTTCCAGCCAAAAAATGACAAGAAAAGAAACATCAAGGCAGAATACTTACCCGAATAACAAGCGGCAATTGTAATCCGAATCAGTAACTTCAAAGGTACTCAAGTTAGCTCCATTGATAAGAATAGCAGTGCCCTCATTAGTTTCTCTATACCAGTTGAAAAGGCTTGATCCCTCATACCCACCAAAATATTCACCTTCTCCAGAATAAACACCAGACGACAACTCCTTCACACGAACATTAGAAACAACTGGAAGAGCTGCCACATTATTTATTTAATGTATCAAATGACAAGCTAAAAAATTAACATATAAGTGCCTTGGTATGACTAAGGCCGTAAGTATGGATAGAAGTTGGAGCACATGCACTATGTAGAACCAACTGTTTAACAGCTAGAGAAAAGGAGGTATCCCTAGGGCAAACATCAGCTACAATCAATGGGAACAACCACTTGAGCTTATCACTGGCTTAGGACACCGGCTTAGGACACCAGAATATACGTGCACTACTGGAAAAATCTCTAAAGAGAGTCTTCCAATCACCCAATCAGAATTATATCCATATCAGATAAGGCCATCTAATGGTAGGTCTCCAACTTAGCCAACAAAATAAGAAATAATTTCTGATTCTATGCTACTAGAGTTGTACCTGGAGCAACTGGAGAATTGGATGTTGCAACCAATGGCTTCCCACATTTGCCATCAGCACGAGTGGGCAGCCAATAGAAGGCCAAGTAGGCCCCAACATCTTCAAGCGATGGTAGATAAGTTCTGGCAAAGTTGCACATCATTCACCACCATTGATTTTGAAGATGCAGACATGAGTTTCTAAAATCTTATAACAACAATAATATTCAGAACTTACAGTGTTTTACCACATATAACAGCATCTTCACTAGCACTAGATATATCTGTTAATGCAGATGCATGTAGCTTATTCTTTGTTCTGTACCAAATATATTGTCCAACACCTTCTTGTCCACCAAAATATGTCTTTCGTGGGATAACCTCCTTGTCCTCAACGCAATCAAGAATTTTCAGATCCACTCCTATAGGATCCGCTGTTGAAAGAAAGAACAAAATAAAAAGAGATGGAATAGGCCCTTGCATGAGCACAACATAGGTGACATAGTTTTAAAAGAAAAAAGGGCAAATTCAATTATCTACTTGTTCTCTATGCTAAATAAAGCCTATTACATCTGCTCCATTTATTTCCATGGAGCCGGTGATTTTACATGATCTGCCCCAATAGTCAAAGACTTTACCCCTTCACAGTTCAGTCAAAAGCTTGTTTGATCTGCCCCAATAGCCTAAACTAGATTATGATTAGAAAGCATAAAAACATAATGACCATTTCACATCCTTGGAGGATTATGTTGAATTTTTAAACCAATGCTCAACTAACCAGGAGCAATTATGTCAGATACTATGCTCCTAGGACTCCCTTTCATTCCATCTTTCCGCACAGCAGTGTAAACAAGTTCAATGCATCTTCCCACATCCTCAAGAGTCAAATCCACAAAATCTGCTAGAAAAAAAAAATACATTATTAATATTGTAATTCAATACGGATAGGTGAAAAGATCTCATCTCATTATTCCACAAAACTCACCAAAAGTACTTATTTTCTCCCGTATGCTAGTACTTTGCTTTCTAAACCATTCATGGGAGCAATCTCCCCTCTCCCTGAATCATTAACAATCCATGTCAGGGCTAACAGTCACAAAAGCAAGGCTAGGAGTTGCAATCTTCTCAATGTAAGGCGACGAATCAAGTTTCTCACCCTCCACTATAAGAGGCGACAAAGCTCACACGTTGTCCTTCTATCATTGATCCGAGAAACCCTAAAGACTGACAGGTTGGGGGGCCTGTATTGCATAATAAAATCAAACAATTTATGAAATTAACATGCTCCTATAAGCCAATCGATTTATAAGCAGTATTATTTATCTACAGAACTTGAATGACTATTCCTGCCAAACAGTTATTGGGTGGACATGGCGACAAAAAAATAATAAAAACCACAGTTATTTAAAATAAAGCCAGTTAAAAGTGTAGATCAGATGAAGAAAATGACTTTGTACCAGATATTATAGGTCCAATTTGTTCAGAAAGAACAACTGGGCCACGAGCCCAGTCACTTCTTACAGGCTCACATGAAACCGAAATAAAGAAGTCAATGTCTTCAACTGAGAGCATGTATGACGAAGTAGATGCACCCTTAATTTCATTTTGCACGGCATCTGAACTAGTCTGCATATACATAAAATGGACATCAAATAATTGAAACACATTTTTTAAGGAACTATGACTTTCGGGTACTTGGATGCCAATTACAACAATGACGATATTTCCTGCGGGAGGTTAATGTCCCATCCAGGTGTTCTCAATCCAGGAATGGCTTTGTAAAATGAGGTACAATAATATCAACTGGTGTACAAATGTTGACTGAAAATACCCGGAACCAGCAGAACAGTGAATCTCCCTCTTCACCACCCCAATACTTTTTTTCAACACTTAGCGTGGTTCCTTCAATAGCATTCCCAACTATTTGTAGAGAAAGCAACCTTGGGCTTCCTAATCATCAAGTAGAACTCAGCATAAGAAGAAAATTTCAACCAATGAAAATAAACTAGAATCACAACTTTATATATGATGTCTAATTCATATGTCCACAATGAATACACATTGTATAGTGCACATTCATTTGCAAACCAGGACAAGAAAAGATATACATTGGTAACAGGCAATCATGCAAAAACAATTTCCCCTAGCATGGGTCATGGAAAAATTTTCACATAGAATCTATCAAATTTTGACTCTGAAATATATTGGTCCCATGTGAGATATATAACTTCGCATTGCTCTCAAATGAACACCATGCAGGAGAGTCCGTTTAAAGCAAGAGTAAACGATTTCCAAAAAAATGAAAAGGTCATTCAATTAGATTCATCTTTTCCTGGGCATCTGAAAGATGAAGCCAATCTCAATTTACATGACATTTCTCTGACAGTATCATACCAATGTTTAGGCAATATATACTTGACAGAAAGTCAAGTAGTAATAATGCATGCAATTACTTTCAGATTCTGTTGATTAAAAAGTTCTGTCGAGTCACAAATTTCTGAACACCGTACGATGTTTATACAGCATTTTAACGTACTTCTTGTTTTATGACGGGGGAACCACCCCACGGCAGAGCCCTTAGGACTTGCCCAATAACATTTTACCATACTTTTCAACAAGCATTATGAAATCTCAAGCACTGACATTAGACATCTTTCAAAAAGTTAAAACCCTTCCAAAGTTCCATGCATCACTTTAATGTAAGGCCATAATCACAAATATTAGTTTGACATTCGCCGATATTTAGTTTTGCTACTCATCGTCACCACACATTGCGCAGACTTATTTTTAACTTATCAAAAAAACATTCGCCGATATAATTTTTTTTTTTTTAAGAAAAAAAAAATCGCCAATATAATTTTAAACAACAAAAGATGAAGAAATTACCAGGGCGAACACGTCCCTGCCCCATGCAAGTTCTTGGCTCACCCACAATGCCATCATCACGTATTGGAATACATTGGAAGGAAATAAATTTACCAATTGCAGCCTTGGTAATATGATACTGAAGAAGTCCTGAAACCTCAGGTAGAAGAGAACCGGAGTCAGTTTCAACCTGCAGATTCCAAAGAAAGTATGGGCAATATTAGGCTAATAATCTAAACTTAAGTACTAACATGTGATAACATTTTTTTATAAGTAAGAAATTTATTTAAAAAACCAAATAATTAGACATAACCCAAGTACACAGGAAGTATACAAGAGAAAACTTTTAATTACAAACAAAAGCTGAAAAACAGCACGAAAGTCATTGGAACTAAATCCATCCATTACAATCACTGAAGCCCAAAGCAACAAAGTATGAAAAAAGAAAGCCCTAATCCCATTCACCGAGCATTCCCTATTATCAAAACACAGTCCATTCCTCTCATTCCAAATACACCACATAAGACAGAGGAATCATCTTCCAAACAGCCACTATTTGACGATTTCCTTGAATCCCTCTCCAACAGGCCAAAAGATTCCCTACACTCTTAGGCATCACCCAGGAAATGCCAGACTTGACAAAGACCTCATCCCACAAAGCCCTCAACACATCACAATGAAGAAGGTGGTGATCCACCGATTCTCCACACCTTTTGTACATAAAGCACCAATCCATTACAATGGTTCCACGCTTTCTCAGCTTATCAATAGTAAGTAGTTTCCCATGAGCAGCCAACCACCCGAAGAATCGGACCTTGAGAGGCACTTTGCATCTCCAAATATTTTTCCAAGGGAAAAAAATCACTAGAAGAAAGTGGCAACAAGACTTTGTACAAAGATCTAACCAAAAATTTCTTATTACCGAGCTGATTCCAGATTAGTCTATCCTCCTCTCCAGATTTTGAATTTAAGGCATAGAGCAAGCTGTAAAAATCAGTGATAGACCCCACCTTCCACTGAATGAGACCAGCAGTGTTGCTCATACAATCAGCCACAGAAGCGCCTTTATCCAAAGCAATTCTAAAGAGGGAAGGGAAAGCAATCTTCAAGGCCACATCTCCACACCATAAATCATGCAAAAAACTGATCCGATTACCCCTATCCACTTCAAAAAAAGAAAGAGAGCTTAAGAGATTGTCATGCACTATCAATTGCGATGCAAGGGATGGTAGTGCAAGCAGAGGTAGGCTTAAAGACAGGGCAATCAGCTGGTTAAATTTCTGAAGAACTCCGTCCATTGCAAATGAATTTCCACATTCCCACTCCATATGCCCCTCTAACCTCATTTGAGCACCAACCTCCCCAAATACTCCCATATTTGGCATCAATAACAATCATCCAGAGAGCATCCCCTTCTTGATGATACTACCACAACTATTTCCCTAAAAGTTCCTTATTGAAAGTTTTCAGCTTTCTAATCCCCAAACCTCCCAAATATAAAGGAGAACAAATCTTATCCCACTTGAGCAAATGGAATTTCTTCTCATCTTCCAATCCACCCCACAAGAAGTCACGGAATATCCTTTCTATTCTATTAGCCACTTCTGTAGGCAAAGGGAATAAATATAGGAAATAGGTTGGGATATTTGATAAAGTACTCTTGATTAAGGTGATTCTACCACCTTTGGACAAGTAGATCCTTTTTCCAGCAAGCCAACCTACTTTCAATTTTCTCTAAAACCCCATCCCAAATTGCCTTAGATTTAAAAGGTCCCCCCAAGGGAAGACCCAAATATCTCATCGGCCAAAAAGACACCTTACATTCCATTATATCAGCCAAATCCCCTAGATTATTGACCAAACCTATAGGGACCATTTCAGATTTGGACAAATTGACTTTTAAACCAGATACAGCTTCAAAACATAACAAAAGAGCCCTCAAAGAACGGATCTGATCAGAATTTGGCTCACACAGGATCAAGGTACATCCGCAAAGAGTAAGTAAGAGACATTAACGCTGCCATGGAAATAACTGCCCACAAGAAGCCAGAGATAAAACCCCTACCCACCACTGCCTTCAACATTCTACATAACGCATCCATAACTAAAACAAAGAGAAATGGGGACAAAGGATCCCCTTGTCTCAATTCCCGTGAGCTGTTAAAAAAACCAGCTGGAGGGCCATTAACCAAAACTGAAAAATCTAACTAAAGAAATGCAATACTTCATCCACTTACACCATTTTTCCCCAAAACCATGCCTACCAAGGATATATATCAAAAAATCCCAATTGACATGGTCAAAAGCCTTCTCCATATCCAATTTGCAAATGATGCCTGGAACTCAATCTCTAATTCTACTCTCCAAGCATTCGTTAGCAATAAGAATGGAGTCAAGGATTTGTCTACCCTTGACAAAGGCATTTTGAGATTTTGTGATGAACTTCCCCATAACTAAACCCAAATGGTTCGCGAGCACCTTCGAGATAATCTTGTACACACCACTAACAAGACTGATGGGTCGAAAGTCCTTCACTTCTATGGAACCGACTTTTTTGGGATAAGCGCAATGAACGTAGCATTAAGGCTTTTCTCAAATTTCATAAAAGAGTGAAATTCAAGAAAAACCTTCTTGATATCCTCCCTAACAATGTCCCAACATGCTTGAAAAAATGCCATGGAAAAGCCATCGGATCCCGACGCTTTATCTTTGTACATACTTCTTATCACATTAAGCACCTCCTCCTCTTCAAACATTCTCTCCAACCAAACTGCACTAGGCTAGTCAATCGAATCAAACACAAGTCCATCAACTTTGGGTCTCCAAGAAAACTGCTCCGTAAGAAACTTTTCATAAAAAAGGACAATGTGATCCTTAATAGTTGAATGATCCGTAAGAACACTACCCTCTGAGTGGAGCAACTCAATTGCATTATTTCTTCTATGAGAATTAGCAACTCTATGAAAGAATTTGGTGCAGTTGTCTCCTTCCTTCAACCAAAGAGCCCTAGACTTTTGTTGCCATGAAACCTCTTCCATAAGAGTAATTTTTTCCAGATCAGTTGCAACACTTAGTTTCCTTTCCTTCTCATCAATCGTGAGACCCCCCACAGCCTCTTTTTCATCAAATCTATGTAACTCCTCAATAAGAGACTTTCTATGATCCCCAATGTTCCCAAGCACCTCCTCATTCTATTTCTTCAAGTCATTCTTCAAAGCTTTGAGTTTTCCAGCTAAGACAAAGCTGGGTGTAACCAACAACTGATAAGAAGACCACCACGTTCTTACCTTATCTACAAAACCATCAACTTTGAGCCACATTTTCTCGAATTTAAAATATCTCCGCCCCTTATGAATACCCCAACAATCAAGAAAACCAAGAAGGATGGGAAAATGATCAGAGCATAATCTAGGTAGACATTTTTTACATAATTCAGGAAAACGTGCCTCCCAAGAGGGAGAAACAAGAAATATGTCTAGACTAGACCATGCCCTCTCATTCGACCAAGTGAAATCACCCCCTGCCAAAGTTAAATCAACCAAGCCCAGATCAAAGATTAAATAAAAAAAAAACAACCATTTCCGAACCAATGCTGGAATCCCCCGACCTTTCACTCAAAAACCGAGTCATGTTAAAATCCCCTCCAATACACCAAGGGCCCTCCCAACAACTGCACAAATCAGCAATCTCAGCCCAAAGGAATTTCTTGTCCCTATCAACATTGGGCCCATACAGTTGAAAGTAGAATATTTCCACAAAATAGTATTTCCTTTTATTCAGTTTCTTATTTATACATTGGAGGGCAAATACATACAATAAATGCCACAATAAATGCCACAGTACAACTAAGGGAATAAACAACTCTCAACACTCCCACTCAAGCTGATGCAAAAATATCTCTCATGCCCAGCTTGCCAAGAGTTGTTTGAAACATGTTGCTAGAAACTCCTTTTGTTAATATGTCGGCCAACTGATCCCCCGTCTTCACATAAGGGGTACAAATCAGTCCTGCACGCAGCTTCTCCTTGATGAAATGCCTATCAATTTCAATATGCTTGGTTCTATCATGTTGCACTGGGTTATGTGCAATGCTGATTGCTGCTTTGTTGTCACAATACAACCTCATAGGCTCTGTAGTGTCATCCTTCAGCCCTTTTATCAGTAACTTCAACCATAGCAACTCACATACTCCATGTACCATAGCTCGAAATTCAGCTCCAGCACTCAATCTAGCAACCACTGATTGTTTTTTGCTACACCATGTTACCAAATTGCCTCCCACAAAGGAACAATAACCTGAAGTAGACCTTCTATCCTCCACTGATCCAGCCCAATCTGCATTTGTATATGCTTCTATCTTGAAGTGATTATGCTTAGAAAACAGCAAGCCTTTTTCCTGGTGATAACTTTAGATACTTAAGAATCCGATAAACTGCATTCATGTGAGACTCACGTGGTGAATGCATAAATTGACTCACCATACTAACTACATAGGCAATATCTGGACGGGTGTGGGATAGATAAATTAACCGACAAACCAATTTTTGATATCTACCCCTATCTACCATATTTCCTTCAGCATCTTCTCCCAACTTACCATTCGGTTCTACTGGATTATCCATTGCCTTGCATCCAAGCATTCCAGTTTCCTCAAGGAGATCAAGGACATACTTTCTTTGGAAGATAAAAATCCCATGCTGAGATCATGCAACTTCAATGCCTAAGAAATACTTTAGGTTTCCAAGGTCTTTTATCTCAAACTCATTGGCCAAGTATTTCTTCAATTTCTTCCCTTCTTCGTCATCATTTCCAGTTATCACAATATCATCAACATACACAATAAGTGCAATCATCTTACCTGATGGTGTATGCTTGATGAATAATGTGTGATCTGCTTGACTCTGCTTGTAGCCATATTTCTGCACAGCTTAGGAAAATCTTTCAAACCATGCTCTTGGAGACTGCTTCAATCCATATAGAACTTTTCCTAGTTTGCAAACTTTTCCCTTGGCCTCAGGAAACTCAAGGCCAGGGGGAAGTTCCATATACACTTCCTCTTCCAAGTCTCCATGAAGAAACGCATTCTTCACATCAAGTTGATAAAGTGGCCAAGCTTCATTTGCTGCCAAAGATAGCAAAACCCGAACTGAATTCATCTTTACCACCGGCGCAAAAGTCTCTTTGTAGTCTATCCCATAGGTTTGTGTGAACCCTTTTGCTATCAATCTTGCATTTAGTCTATCAACAGATCCTTCAAGCTTGAGTTTTGGTGTAAAAACCCATTTACATCCCACAACCCTTTTTTCCTTAGATAAGAGAACCAAATCCCAAGTATCATTCTTAACAAGGGCTCTCATCTCTTCTTGCATTGCCTCTCTCCACTTTGGGTCACTAAGTGCATCCTGAAAATTCTTTGGAATGGACACAGAGGACAAATTGGAAATAAAGGTACGATATGAAGGTGACAAGTTTTGGTAAGAGACAAAATTAGAGAGTGGGTGTTGGGTACATAATCTAACCCCTTTACGTTGTGCAATAGGTAAGTCCATATTATGAACAATATAAATAGAGGAGTCTGGGATAGACAAAGAATAACCTGATTCCGGGTTGGATGACTGGCAAGTAGATGAGGTGTTAGTCTTACTATTCTGGCGTCGTGAGTAGACTCTCAGTTCTGCACCTGGTGGCTCACCCAGCTTATCCATATGTGGCTCTGGCTCTGGTTCTAGCTGTTGGTTTTCACAGGGTAAGGGTTGTTGTTGGTGTGCTGGTTCAGCCTGGATAAATGTCACTAACGGATCCATAAATAACTTCTCTTCTTCACTCTCATTCTCCCCCTGAAGAGAAATCTAAGGGGAAGAAAAATAGGATTGAGTTTCAAAGAAAGTGACATCCATAGTGACAACTTTTTCGCGATGGTGGATGATAGCACTTATACCCTTTCTGAGTAGGAGAATATCCTAAGAAGATACATTTGAGAGATCGAGGATCTAATTTACCACGAGCAGGCCCATGAGCATGAACAAAAAAAACACAATCAAACACTCTTGGAGGCACAACAAACAAGGAAGAAGACAATGAAGGTAACAGAACTTCCATAGGTGTCTTAGAGTTCAAGACATAAGATGGCATTCAATTAATGAGATAAGCTGTTGTAAGAAGAGCATCACCCCAATAAGACTTTGGAACATGCATGGAAAAAAGTAAGGCACGGGTGACCTCTAAGAGATGCCTATTCTTCCTCTCAACAACACCATTTTGTTGTGGAGTATTTACACAAGTAGTTTGATGAACGATGCCATACTCATGAAAGAAACCTTGAAGGTTATCAGACATGTATTCACCTCCATTGTCAAAACGAACAACTTTATAGAGGTACCAAATTGGGTTTGAACCATTTTATAAAAGGTTTGAAAAACGGAAAATACCTCGCTTTTCTCCTTTAATAGGTAGATCCAAGTAGTGCGAGAGAAATCATCAATAAAAGTGACAAATCAACGAAAACCAGATAAAGAAACAATACGAGAAGGACCCCAAACATCAGTACGAACAATGGCAAAAGGTTCTGAACTTTTATTGTTATTAGCAGGAAAGGACACACGATGATGTTTAGAAAGTTCACATGTCTCACATTTAAACTGAGATACATCAAGATCAGAAAACAAATCTGGAAAAACATGTTGTAACAAGAAGAAAGAAGGGTGCCCTAATCTTTGATGTCAAAGCCATGCCATAGCCATAGAGTCGTGAATGCGGGTGGTATGATAAGCCTGTTTGAGCTGTCCAGGTGTCTTGATTTGCAAATCCAGATAGTAAAGACCATCCTTCAAGCTACCACTACCAATCATCCTCCCCGTGGCTAGGTCCTAGAAAAAACACTGGTTAGGATAAAAAATCACTCGACAATTTAAGGCTAGAGTGATTCAGGCGATGGAGTGAGGATTATTTGTAAAGTTTGAAACATGCAAAACATCTAAAAGAGACAAACTCAGTCACAATAATTGAACATTTACCAAACATAGAGGATAGGGATCCATCAGCAATTCTAACCTTATCCCTGCCTGAACAGAGGTGATATGAGGCAAAAGGAGATGATAAATCAATCATATGATCAGATGCCTCCGAATCAATTATCCAGAGATCATTATATTCAATGGATAATGCACTTAGAGATGCGGCTAAATTACCTGAGTGAGCAAAGGAGGAGGATGCAGTGGTGGATGAGTCCAGCTTAGACATAAGCCTACGGAGTATGTCTACTTCTTCCTTATTAAGCCCTCCAGGGTCCGAAGTAAAAGGACCAGGCATAAATATAGTAGATGTAGAGTTCATAGTCAGAGTGTGATTAGCACGAGGCTTAGTACCACCACCAAAGCGACCTCCTCTACCTCTCGTATGACGATCAAGAAGTCTCCAACAAGTCTCTCAAGTGTCTCGTGGTTTATTGCAATAATCACAAAATAACTTATCCCTTTCACTTGTAGTGTCAACATTTTCCCCCTATCACGACCCCTACTTGGCTTATCAAGACGGTAAGTACCAGTAAACAGGGCAAATCGATCCTGGGGAAGAGAATGAAGCATCACACCACAACGACTCTCCTCATTTTAAACATAAGAAAAGACCTCCCAAAGATATGGTAGAGGATCCTTTCCTAGAATTTGAATCCGAACTGAGTCATACTCTTCATTCAATCCTCCAAGGAAAGCATAAATACATTCATCTTCTATTATCTTCCGGATTTTTACAAAATCAGCAGTACACTCCATCTGAAATAATAATCTACTTCTTGCCACAAAATCCGCAGTTGATGAAAGTAAGCAGTCACAGATAACTCACCTTGGGTCATCCCATGAATTTGTCGCTTTAGTGCATAGACTTGAGCCGCATTCCCTTTCTTTGCAAAGGTCTGACCAGCTGCATCCCACACCTCTTTTGCAGTGTGGAGAAGTAAAAAACCATTACCAATGTCAGGTTGCATAGAGTGTAGCAACCAAGACATAACTGTGGAGTTTTCTGCTTCCCATCTATCATAAGCAGGATCATCCAATCTTGGTTCGGGAATCTTGTCATTCAAGTGTCCTATCTTTCCTCCACTCTTGATATACAAGAGTGCAGATTGGGACCAAGACAAATCATTTAGCCCATCTAATTTCACAATTGATATTTACAGGGTTGGATTTTCATTCGAGTAAGCCACTTGGCTTTCTACTCTATTGTCACTTGTCTATCTTTCACTCTTCTTTGGATCAGCCATTGAAACAAATCAAATAGCCCCCTTTTTTTTTTACCTCATAAACGGCAAGTCGTTTAGTGCAGCTCTCAACTTAGCCTCTGTCTGTCCAAAAACGACAGGTTGTTTAGCGCAGCTCCAAAACTGCACGTCGTTTAGCCTCCATCTTATGTTTTCTTCTCCGTGCGAAAACCAGTCCCGATCTTTGAAGAAACCCTAGGCTTCGACGACGCCTAATCCTGAGCTTCACTGGGAAGAAGAACCAGAGAGCTCCTCTGAGCTTCTCGACACCGTCGGAGGATGCCGGTGACCTTATCTGGGCTTCGACATGCTTCTCTAAGCTACCATGATCACTTCTTAGCTTTGACAGACTCCTCAGCACGAAATCGCAATGCTTGGGAAGGATAGAATGCGCCGATGCTTCAATTCGACCTCAATAACACCACTATCAAATCGATCGCATCGTCCCAACTTCATATAGCATTTTTACTTCCTTGCTGCTACCGCCATCAGTACAGTGCCTCATGGACTGCCGTGAGACACAATTTAGTACTAACCTAACCCTAACAGCCCAAGAGCATAATGCTTTGATACCAAGTTGAAAATAGAATATTTCCACAAAATTGTATTTCCTTCTATTCAGTTTCTTATTTATACACCGAAGGGCAAATACATTAAATAAATGCTACAGTAAATGTTACAGTACAACTAAGGGAATAAACAACTCTCAACACATACACACCAATGAAAGCCCACCCAAAACCATCATTTACATTCAAGAAAGAACAACCCACAAGAAACTCTCCAACATACTCATCCACCAGAGTTGCAACTCTCTTGTCCCACATCAAAATAATACATCTTGTAGCCCCCTTGAGAAGCCAGCGAGACCCATACAACATATGAACAGCCCCACAAACTTCTGATAATGTTTCTATCAATGAACTTCAATTTGGTTTCCTGCAAACAAATGATGTCTACTTTCCATTCTCGAATCAGATTTCTTACGCGAAGATGCTTGCACGGGTTGTTCAACCCCTATACATTCTAAGAGAGGATCTTCAGCTTTATAAATCACTGCTGATTACCCTGTCTTTAAGCCTACCTCTGCTTGCACTACCATCCCCTGCATCGTAATTGATAGTGCATGACAATCTCTTAAGCTCTCTTTCTTTTTTGAAAAGGATCTAGCCAAAAGAGGCTGTCCCACGTGATAACATTTAATGTGAAATAAAGGGCAAGGCAGTTTGCACCGAACTTACAAATAATATAAATCATATTGAACATTTATAGGATATGAGAATGATTAGAAGAACAACAGAACTAAACAATATATTGATAGTAGACAAAAGAACCCACAAAATATGAATCAGAAAAAAAGGAATCAGTAATAAATAGATCCTGAAAATATTAATATAAAAAGGAAAAGAAAAACCTAAACCTGAAAAATTTACGGCGTTAAGAGCAACATATTTTGCAGTCATAAAACAAATCCAGCCGAAGGAAGATTGATGAAATGGCAATTGTAATGATTCGCACAGTCAATGTAACATCAGTCAATGAGTACCACATGGTTTCTAAATATGGTTTTACCAAGAAGCTCTCTCATCTTAAAGTAGATAAACAGTTTAGAACAATTTAGATTTACATAACAAGGAAACCAAGGCACCCATAATGTACATGGCCATTACTTGTCAAAAAGAAAGTTCACATAAAGTTTTACACCATGTTGCCAAGAGTGTATACCTCGTGAAGATACCAATTGTATTTGCTTTTCCCCTCATGTCCCCCCATGTAACCATATGATGCAGTCAGTATTCCATCTTCAGTGTAATCACCAGTAATAGATAAGAAATTCAAGCTTGGGGGAAGAGCTGCAAGAATGTAAAAAACGATTAAGACGTAAATATTACGTACAAAATAAGGTTTTAGGCATGATGATACTACAAATCAAGAGGCTTTTTGTTGGAAAATGTGTTGATATAAAAAGAAAGGTTTTCTCACTCTCAACGGCTTTGTCTGATATCGCATATGCTGGTTCACCAGATTCACCATCTGGAGTCATCGGAGTATATTTGGCAACAATGTGATAGCCAACAGCTCCTAGAGGTATGCGGAATGCCTAAGCAAAGACCAAAGCTCAACTAAGAACCCCATCAAATATTGAAGGAAAAGATAATTTTGAACAGCTGCAGGATGACGGCATACAAATGCTCACTGAAAATTAACATTGCATACCTTGGCAATCTTGGATGTGCTCAACACTTCAAGATCTTCTTCACCGTCCAATATGGATGATCTTTTCTTGAACCACTGTACTCTGCTAGAACCCTCAGTTCCTCTAGTAACAATACCAGTTACAGTAATCTTGCTGTTCTCCCGCAATTCACCAATTATCTTTACTTTTGTTACCTTGGGTGGTGCTGGAATTTCGACAACGATCCACATCACCACAAGAGGAAGTTCATAATAATATGCACCAAGATAAAGTAATATAGCTGCGATTTTTACTAAAAATAGGATGTCTAGGCAAAAACTTAAAAGCAAAGAGGGAGAAAAAAGCATTGCCATTGATACTCAAAGACGAGGACACAAAAATTGATCATGGAGGTAATGATTGATATGGCAGCTACAACATCAACAAGCAGCTGGATTATCACACCAATTTGAAAGAGTATCAAGTAAAACAAACTTTGGGGACCTCCTTATGTACTTCTCAGGAAACAAGACAAGTCTAAGTTACCATGACAGACAAATGTTCAAAAATTAAGAATCACATTCAAGGAAAAGTTATTCAGACAGACTTCGGGGAGATAGAATATCTTCCCTACTGAAAACACCCTAATCTTTCATCAGAAAGGAAAAAAGCAGTCTCTATATAAAATTACAAGTCCCCCCCCCCTTTAGTGGCTATATTGGTGACCCCTGCCCAAATTTTAAACCGTTAGAAGTTTCAATACTCCTCCCATTTGATTGACCTAACAAGTGATAAAGTACGGATTGTTCCAAAAAAAATCTTATGCTAGTAATCTAGAGGCAAATTGTGAATTTATTTTTATAAACTGATAGTCCTGAAAACCCTTTTCCTGAAAGATTGAAACATCCACTCAATCATACAATTAATATAAATAGATTATTTCCAACATCTCAACTAAACCAATTCGCGTCTGAGGACAAAGGTTCTATCCAACCAACCTTTAAATAGAAGCGAAATAGGAAAAAACCCAATTGCATAAAATTTTCTGAATCGCCAAAAGTAAAAACTGGAATTTATCATAGTCCACAGAGGTAAAAGCAAAACTATTAATATCGTATAACGTCAAAACTACATAGGGGTAATGTTCCTTAATGAAAAAAGACTCAACCTAAGCAGATTTTTAAAATCTTTAAGCTATGAATGAAAAATACAAATGCAAATGCAAATGCTAGAGAATACCTGCAAAGGAAGTTCTATTTCTTGAGAGAGAGACAGAGAGAGAGAGAGAGAACAAGGGAAGAAAGATAAGTGAAAATCAGAATGTTTTAGAAGAGATAAGGGCGAGAAATCAGCCCCTAAGGTAGAGAGCCAACGCCTAACCATGGCTTTAAGTGAAGCCAGTGGGTGAATTTGTATTTCAAAGAATATTTGCACATTTGTCTATAGGATTATTCGTCTGCATTTAGTGTTCATTTGTCAATATGATCCTCCTGGGGAGAAAAGTCTAATGCATTTAAAAATACCACAAGTAGATATCCAAAGGGCCTATCTAGTAGTAGTAGTGCTGAATAGGGGAAAGGAAGGAACGGTTGAATAACACACCAGACGAACGTAAACAAATTGACCCACCATAACAACACACCAGAGAGTTATCCTCTGAGATAAGATCAAACTGCATTTATCACACTAGAAATACCTCACCATTTTTAAAGAACAATTTTTTCAAGTAATGCTCCAAGCACACAAGTTTTGGAATTCTACAAAGGAATAAGTAAGGCTGGGTGGTCTACCACAGAGTGCGGGTGGCTCCTCCCTATACTATTACCCATTTTATAAAAGCACACATTACCCTTACTGATACATAATGAACTAGATACATATGGCAAACAGAAGACACAAAAAGTTGTTGGCGCCAAGAGATACCTTGCTTCACTACATGAGACACTACTAATACAGATTCCCCTTCCTGCCCTGAAAGGTACCAATTTTGATTTTACTCAATAATCTGTGAGAAATCAACAGTAAGCATATATAGAATATTTCCTTAATAATACAGAAGGGCAATGGACAGACCCTCTAAATTGGTGGGTATATATACAAAAGCCAAGACTCGCCCAACATCTTCTTTGGTCAAGATATACTCGGATGTACCAGTTGACACTCGTAGAAAGTCTCTGCAACAATAGCCATAAAAATAAATGGGGTTGGAGATAGCTGACTAGTAAAACAGAACATTCTTTTTTCCTGGGAGTAAAAGGTCCATATCAGCATTTAAGAAAATAAAAAATAAAAGTTTAGATTCTAAAGTATTTATTATAATGGAGTAATGCTGTACACCACACTCACATCCCACTTTTATCTCACTATATAAGATGTGGCACATTTAACACCATTGGATGATAAAGAATCATTCAATAAAAGATCATTCCAATGGTGATAAATATGCCACATCTTGCATAGTGGGATGGTAGTGTGGTGTATAGAATTCTCCATTGTAATATCTTAGGTGCAACAAAAAGACAAACCAAAAACAGTACAGAAGGAAACTAAGAAACAAGAGCTTAAGATTGCAAATGATCTAGGCCCATAATATATATATATATACACACACACACACTATGAAGCAAAATCATGGGAAACTTCATTCCTTGAGTAGGCAAGCCAGAAATCCACAACAGGAGGTGAAATTTGGATAGAGAAAATACGTGTATACTCACCCAGTATCCTGATTCTCACGTAACCATTCAAACTTGCTGGGACCCTCTCTTCCTCCCAGGTAATCACCAACTCCTTTGATGGCATTTCCTTCAACAACATCACCAATAATTCGAACATTACCGACCGATGGAGGAGCTGCATCATGAGCAAGATCCACTACTATCCATTAGAATGCATTTGGGGCTTAACATAAACTTACGAAAATAAAAAGAAAACGAAAGAAACAAAATAAAGTGACTCATTTTAAGAGCAAGCATTCTTTCTAAGTTCAATTATTGTTGACAACTTACCATTCTACAGTCTTGCAATGATAGCAAGCATTTAACAGATAAAAAATCGCGGCCATAACAAGAAGTTCTAGTTCACATTAAACTTCCTCCCCCTTGAGAAGATATGGAGGATGTTGCAGCAGGTTAAAAACTCACTGGATGAGTGTCCAACTTATCAGAATACAGACACGCACACAACCACAGACTATTAACACCATCGCTATTTCCACATAAAGGACAGACGAGAAAACCTTTTTATAAGTAAGAAAAGTTTTATTTAGACAATTAAATTGGCATAGCCCAAGTATACAGGAAGTATACAAAAGCGCAAGCCTAGTTACAAGTTAGGAACTAGAAAAATATACAAGAAAATCATGACCACTAGTTCCATCGAATACAATGGCCAAATCCCAAAGAAAATACCAATAATTCAATTCCATGGCAATTTGTATCACTACTGGAAGGAACCATTCTTTTCTCCTTCCAGCCAAACAGAGTTATCTAAGAAAGAAAGTTCACATTCGATAGCAAGCACTAAGGTTCTCATAATGCAGTGACCATCAAGTATCAATTACAAGTTAAGAATTCCAAGGTTAAGGGCCTCTTCCGTACATTACAACAAGCTTTGAGAGTGTTTCAAGGCTGAGAATAGAAGAGGCAAAAATGAGATGGTGTAGGTAGGTAGCAGTAAAATGGTTACTCAGTCAGCAAGCAAAGGCCTCCGTTAGAACAAGCCACCCTAAAATTCTGTAGCTCCAAAACTAGCATGTCTTTTGCACAGACAAAGCTCAACCTAAAATGTTAATAGATCATGTTAGTCGGAATTCCCTTTATAATGCAGTTTCCAAAGGACTATTAGGAATTATATTCTCGCTTTTCAAAATCATCTAGATACTGCAGAAATTTAAAAGAGTATTCTTTGGACTGTGGGTAAGAAAAACAGGAACACTTGTAAACTTCAGACCATCACTTCTTTAGGTTTCAGCCCTGTTCATTATGATTTTCCAATTCCTTTGTTTGTTTACATGCTCTAAACTGGCATTCTTTGTGCCATCTTTTCAGGGCTTCTTTCAAAATTTGCTAAAACAGGAAACACATTCCGAAGCCAATCCTGGAATCTACATTCGCCCATGTAGAGGCAGCAATTGCACTACTTTAGGACACCAATCCAAGAGTATATCCAGTGAACATAACCAATATGCAATCTCCAACCCCCACACACATACACAACAACGCAGAAACAGCTGCCTAGATGCAATTCAAAACATTTGCAATGGCAATTAAATAGAGAGACAAGCTGAACCAAGGTCAATTTTAATAAAAGCATATTGAACAAACTCAATAACTGGGAAAGAATTCCGTGAAAGGAGAGGGAACTTGATATACCAGAAGCTAAAAACAAAAAAATTGAGAAGATTTAAACCCCCCCCCCCCCAAAAAAAACAAAAAGACACACCTGCTTTTACAAAATCAGTATATTTATATTGAGGTTCTCCTTTGGCACCATCTTCTGTTACTGGTGTGTACATAAAAACCAAACTTGAATCAATGTCATCTACAGTCAACCGGTACTCCTCATCTTCTGCTCCAGCAATTACCACAGGGCTGCT
Source organism: Cyclocarya paliurus (assembly GCA_029856935.1). Classification (NCBI taxonomy): domain Eukaryota; kingdom Viridiplantae; phylum Streptophyta; class Magnoliopsida; order Fagales; family Juglandaceae; genus Cyclocarya; species Cyclocarya paliurus. The sequence continues at coordinate 23,749,255 of CM056951.1, forward strand.
GTTCCATTTTCTCCTTAACCAGCTGAAAATGTGAGTAAGTTAGACTGTATCAATTTGTTCTGACAATTTATAAATATTCATACATATACACATATATATACATATATGTGATGCATGAACATTCATACAAGAAGAATGCATATTAATAGTTGTGTATAATGATTCTAAAAATGCAACTCACCTAGCAACACCTTTCCCTGGAGTCCCACCACACCATGCAACCTCAGCATAACCCCTAATGATATTTCCCTCCACCAGTTCCCCATGGACTTCAAGGTTCACAACCTTTGGAATTCCAGTTCCTTTGCGAGATAGGAAAGTTAAGGGAAACAAATTAAATGGTAATAAAGAAAGAATAAGAAAAAGATGGAATAAAAGCATGATGCAAGTTGCACATATGGAAAATATTTCCACAACATAAGGATGAGTCTATAAGACAGATTTGGACTGATAGTTTACCCATAAAAGAAGTCAAAGATATATCCAAGAAAGCACCATAATATAACCATTTGGGGCAAAAGGCGAAGCATTTATTTTTTACTTTCATCACACCACACTCTGCTACTTATTGAAACATAAAATTAGTCATGCAGCTAGAAGCCCAAAGCAATCCCGTGAAATAGTCATATATGACAGAAATGCTAAAAAATCAACAAAGAAAATAAGAAAAATCTAGAGGGGAAGCGAGGGAAGATAGGAAAAGATGAATAGCTTTACTTTTTTTATGGAAAAAATAATGCTTTTTCAATAAAGTAAATAGGCATGACCCAATTACACAGGAAGTATAAAACTGTAATGAATAGCTTGACCCAGAGCCTATTCCAACAATGGGGAATGTGGGTGAGTTCTCGTGAGCATTGAGCTTCATCTAAAGTCAAAGTCATAGAGCATCATGAATTCTTTTATAAGCCCGGGCCGTTTTTCATTCTTTTTACCTTCATTTATTTGTAATGCGATTTTTTTTTTGTAAATAAAAATTTATTAATATCAGTAGGCATAACAAAGTACACTGGATGTATACAAGAGAAAACACCTAGCCCATAATAGTAAGCCCCTAATGAACAGTAAGCCCATAATAGGGAACAATGCCCAAGAGGGAGAAATTAGAAACCTAACTAATCTACACCAAGCCCGATTAGGACAAAACGTGCCTCCCCAAAGCAAAGCAAGTCACTATAAATACCCCAACCCCTTGTTTCCCCCATAACTAATACTACACCTAAAACTCCCTTAGAAGCTAAATAGGACCATTCTACATAATCCGAATGATCCTACGAGAATGAAGGAAGGCTTAATAATGCAACTCCTGCCCTCCCTCTAGTCCTCTCTCGACTTGGACTACCTCCCTTAGAGTTGTAGTTGATTGCCCAAGTAAGACGCTTCAACTCCTTGCTCTTCTTTGATCTTGATTTTGTTTCAAGTAAGTGACCCGCCTCAATTGCAGTGAGTAGTGCTGTGAATTGGTCGTCAAATCCTCCACATGTAATCCCCACACATTGTTGTATCTCATTAACCTTTAGCAAAACTCAATCCAATGATGAACCAGCTATGTTGTTTATCAGTGGAAGAGATAACAGGGGGACAACATCTTCCCTAGATGCAGCTCCCAATTGTACACCAAGCCCTAAATATTCCTCCTCGCAAGGCAACAATGGCAAAACCATAATTGCTCCGCACCATCTCCTGCATACATATCCCACACCTCCTCGACAGCTTCGTTGTTGCTGTCACAAGATGCCTGAAGAGATATCGACAAATTGATTCTCTCCGTCATGAGTGGTGAGGCCACAGTCACCATTGGAGGTTCTGGAAGTATTGGCAGTACAGTTGTCACAAGATGCCTTAAGAGATATCGACAAATTGGTTCTCTCCGTCATGAGTGGTGAGGCCACAGTCACCATTGGAGGTTTTGGAAGTATTGGCAGTACATCAAGTTCCTTCACCTCCGGCACGGGTGTCATCGTTTCTTCGGAAAGAACATTGGTTGGAGGTGCGCCACCCCCTGGCCATCCTTTTTGTGCCACTCCGACAAACCCTACAACTCCCTCAAGCCTCAGCATTACACCATTTTGCTTCAACTCCAGCTTAGGTGCCATCGTTTCTTTAGGGAGAACACTGACCATCAGCCTTTTCTGTCACCCATGGTCGAGGGCATTCTATTTCAGTTGTCTCTACGCCGATACCCAAGATAGAACCCATTTCAAAGGCCTAGATGATTTTCCTTTTGACCTACCAGACTCTCCTGGATCTGGTTATAGGGATTGAGCTGAACCCAACTTTCCTTTTTCCTTTATTTGATTATAAAGGATTCGAGCCTATCTTGGGCTCCCTCTTATTGGGCCTTACAGCCCTATTACCCCCAGCCAAAAGTAAGTCTATTTTCGTAGATAAAATGGCTACCACTACAACTCAACAAGCTGGTTTTTCATCTCGTTTAATGTATTGTGCATCTCTCTTTCAGCCATACTGCCACTGGGAAGACCAATACCATCCCATGTTGCGTAAGAAACGGCTCTTACACTTCCAGAGGAGTCAAACCCCTTCTGCTGGTTCCGTCCATGCATGACCTGCAAAGGCTCCAAACCACTTTCATAGTTACCCATCTTGCCCCTGGTATCAAACTGAGTCACCAAAGCATGACCCATATTCAGAGCTGCCGCATATGAAAGCCTCGCCACCGTGGTTGTGCTTGGGTCTTTTTGTTTCAACTCCAAATGGATGTTCTCATGACCGGATGTATTCTTCTGGCTTTCCCTCCATGACCCATCATCACGAATGGAGAAAAATATAGCAACGACTCTGCATAACTCGACAGCAAATTTCTCCCAACCCAAACCTCCATACCCTTCCAGAATCCAGAGTGACTAGAACACCCTACCAGCCTCCTCTACCATATTCGGTAACAGTTAGATATCTACCATGTACGTTGGAGCATCGAGCCACGAAGGCTTTGTTGCCTTCATGCAAGTGTTTTATGAATTCCAATCTTTTCTCTCTGCCTATAACATTGCTTCCACCATAGCCACCAACCACCCTATACCATTACGACCCATAACTACAGACCTCCAAACTCTTATGCTCTTCTCCACAATTTTTTTTTAGGACCTCCAGGCTTTTGGTGAAAATTCAAACGCCTTTGATTCCACCCAAAAATGCACAAACTGACCCATAATAACTCAATCAAACCTTTGATTTCAAATGTAGAGGCTTCTTAAGCTCCATTTCTCTTTGTTGCCGCAAACGAATGAGAGAGAGAGAGAGAGAGAGGAAACCAAAATTATTTTGTAACGTGATTTAATTGAACAAAATCAATCTTGCCTATTGATGCATCCCTCACCAAGTATGTTGGGATAGACTACAAGCAAATATAAATCTCTTCAAGAGTATCAATACCATCACATGAATTGTAAATGTATGAATGTAATGTACCAAATAATCTGCATTCCCTAATGTAATATGTAACACTAGCAAAGTGAGAAATATTATACGCCCCCGTTCATGTATAAAGCAATTAAAAGAGCATATTCTTGAGTTCTTCCACTAACACCTCATGAGCCAACCATGTCACCCATTTAGGCATGGTCCATTCAACCACGAAAAAGCTTAAAACCACAATCCATAATCTTACTTTAACTCTTAGTTTTGTAGATAACTACAAAACTAAGATTTAAGTAACCGATAAATGAAATATTTCTGTACTAGCTACATAATTGAGTCAACTAGCGTAACTAAGGAAAACCCAAGTATCAAATAAAATTTAAGTAACCAAAAATGAAAATATTTTTAATTAACTACATATTTCAATCAAACAATAAAAACTTCTCACCCCAAGCAACAAGGGAGGATCCCATTCACAGGATCTCATTCACCACCCACCCATAGATGTGGGGTGTTACAACCAGTTGGATGCTTATTTCCTGAAGTGGAGGTTTGGATAGTGAGTTGAGATGAGATGAAAGTTGAATAAAATCTTGTTAGAATATTATTTTTTAATTTTTTTTTTTTTTTTGGAATTTGAAAAAGTTAAATTGTTTATTGTATTTTGTTTAGAAATTTAGAAAAGTTACAATGATTAGATGAGTTGAGTTGAGATGCTTTCTAAATCCAATGACTTCCAACATTTTTCTCAAATATCAAAAACCTACCATTTATGCTTGAAGCTTCCCTATTTCTCAACAAAGGACTCAACATATTTCTTTAGTAATATAATTTATCAAGTAAACTTTACTGAAGAAATTTCACTTTTACGCCTCGTTTGGATGTTGAGATGAGATGAGATGATAAATAAGTAAATAGTAGTGAAATAGTTTGTGAATAGTAGTGAAATGGTTTGAGTTAAGATATTTTATAGGATTTTGGGTAAGGAGAGAAAAAAAAAAGTTGAATAAAAATATTATAAAGTTAAAATATTGTTAGAATATAATTTTTAATATTATTTTTGTTTTAGGATTTGAAAAAGTTGAATTATTTTTTGTATTTTGTTTAGAAGTTTGGGAAAGTTGTAATGACTAGGTAATGATTAGATGAAAATTTTGAAAATTTGAAAATTTGAAATTGAAAAATATTTCTGCTTGAGTGGTGTTTGTATGTTGAGATGAGATGAGATGGGTTGAAACCATCTCAACATCCAAATGGGGGCCATCTCCCAATTTCTCTTGTTTTCTTCTACCTTATTAATAAAAAGAATGGAAAGGTGGCATAAGTTAAGTACACATCACTTCATATACATTTCATATTCGAATATTCTCTTGTAGAAAGAAACATGTCGATGTAGAGAACTACTAGTTTCACATTACTGTGCAACTAAGATACACAAGAAGGTATTTAAGTTCTATAATTGATTGATTAAAAATGAACCTCTAAAATCAACCATTCAATCTCAGATAAGACAAAAATTGTACCTGGTGAAACTGATGAGCTTATGGCAAAAATACAAGGATACTTTGTTTCTCCGAGTAGAAGAGTACATTCCACTTTCAAGATTTTATCAATGTCTTCGTGCTTGGGCCAGTAAACCTGCCATCACATCATATAGCATGACATAACCAAAGCATTAACAGCAGTTTGAAGTTCAAATGTGTGTTTTGGGAAAAGTTCAAATATAATAATCATAATGCAAAACTTCATCACCTCTTCAGTAGCATCAGGAATAGCGGCAAAATCTGAAAGCATTCTCTCTCCCACAAACCATTGATAGTTCAAAACTACATGTGGGTCAGTGCTCAATGTGCTGTCCTGGACAAAAGTAAAGTGGCAACGACAAGCATCTTCTTCAAAAGGCTGATCAATAGAAGCTTCCTTGAGCAGGTACCCCAAAGGCAAATGATCCTTCCATTGCTCGACAAGAAAGCGAAAAGTTGACTCTGCTCATGAATCAAAGATGCAAAAATACTGCCATGTGTATTAGTAGTATTTATATATAGACACACACAACAAGTATAATGCACAGTTATTCTTACATACTGAATTTCTCGTTGCATTGAGCATTTTCCCAAATTCAAACAACATGCTAGGACCTTAATTTAACATTCATTTTATATCTGAAAAATTATTCTAGAGGTATAAAATACCAATACACAATTTTCTCAATATCAACTTACCAACTATATCATCCCCAGATTCTTATTGTTAGAATCCCCAGTAAATGTCAACAAACTATACAGGAACTTTTTCATGGAGGGAGAGGAACGAGAAAAGGTTTGAAGACCGAGAGCGGTCAATGCATCAGCTTAGAAATTTCTTTTTCACTACTTTACCCCATCGGTCGGTTGTAAGTGATTTTAACAGGATGAACTTTCATAAATTTCTTGTATCAATAAACTAGCAAGCATAAGCTATGCTCTTGTATATGTCCCATATACTTGGGCTCTTGCCTATTCTCATGATCAGTAAAATTTTGTTTACCGATAAAAAACAACATTTATTTTTCGAACATTATGAAGTTTACTAGAAAATAGCACGATAAACATGATGTTTTATATCCTCATCAGATAAAGCACTGATATTGCTATGAAGAAATGACACAAAATTTGCCAGCTGAAAAATCACTACAGTAATACTAGTAACACTTATAATACTTGGTTACTGAATTTCAATGTGGAAATCCAAAAGATGTGTACACCAATTTTTTGCAGCATCAGTGGCATAGGTCCTACTAAGGTCTTGGTACACAATCAAGTGTGAATGCTCCATAACTCCGGAGAGGGAGGGAGGGATGCTGTCATTGTTTAATCATCTTGAAGACAATCATTTTATTTTTCTCCTACTTTTTCATATTGAGAAGTTGGTTGTAGTTTCCTTGTACGCTAGATGTGAAAATAGTTTATTTGCACTCTAAGGTTACATTTGGGTAGTGAGGTGATCTCAGATATTCTGTAAATAGTAGTAAAAAAATAATGATAGAATACTGAATAGTAGTGAAAAGTAGGTAAAAAGTAATAACAAAATAATAAATGGTACTACCCAAACTAGCCCTAAATATCATTTTGTGGTGTTTGAACGTGCTTCTTCACCATCTAGCATTGCTTCTTGTAGTCGAATATATTGAGAGAATAAATTAATATTGTTCATTTACAAGTAACCGACTATACATACACATACACAAGACCATTATACATTTCTAAACTAAACTAATTACAACCATGTCCTCTAACACTCCCCCTCAAGCTGGGGCATATATATCATATAAACCTAGCTTGGAACAAATAAGCTTTAACCGACTATAACACAGTGGTTTAGTAAACATATCTGCAAGTTGATCAGCAGACTTCACAAAGGGTGTAGAAATGTCACCACTTAGTATCTTATCTCGAATGAAGTGACAATCAATCTCAATGTGTTTAGTCCTCTCATGGAATACAGGATTAGACGCAATATGCACTGCAGCTTGGTTATCACAAAGTAACTGAAGAGGAACAGGAGCTGGAAACTCAATCTCCTGAAGAAAGTGTTGCAACCATGTCATCTCACTAGTCGTATGAGCCATTGCTCTGTATTCAGCTTCTGCACTAGACCGAGCTACGACTGTTTGTTTCTTACTCTTCCATGAAACCAAGTTACCTCCTACAAATGTACAATATCCAGTAGTCGATCTTCTATCTGAAGGAGATCCAGCCCAATCAGCATCTGAAAAAGCTTCAATTCTAAGGTGTCCATTCGGTCTATATAATAGTCCCAGACCAGGAGCTCGTTTAAGATAACGAAGAATATGGATTACAGCATCCCAATGTGAGACCCTGGGCTTTTGTAGAAATTGGCTCACTACACTCACTGCATAAGAGATATCAGGTCTAGTGATAGTAAGATAATTCAATTTTCCAACAAGTCTTTGATACCGACCTAGATCTCCAAACAACTCCCCTTCATCTTTCAAGAGTTTACGGTTTGGGTCCATAGGAGTGTCAATAGGTCGTGCACCTAACATGCCAGTTTCTTCCAAAATATCAAGTACATATTTTCTCTGAGATAGGTTAATGCCTTTTTTTGATCTACCAACTTCAATTCCAAGAAAGTACCTGAGTTTGCCTAAGTCTTTTGTCTGAAACTGATCATGTAAAAATTGCTTCAGCCTAGCAATTCCAGTTGAGTCACTCCCAGTAATTACAATGTCATCAACATATACAACCAACAAGATATGACCTGCATCACTGTGTAGGTGAAATACTGAGTGATCTGTTTGGCATCTATGCAGACCAAATGCTAATACAGAATCAGAGAACCTCCCAAACCATGCTCGAGGAGATTGTTTCAAACCATATAATGCCTTTTTTAACTTGCACACAGTACCTCGATACTCCCCCTGAGCAACAAACCCAGGTGGTTGCTCCATATACACTTCCTCATTTAAGTCGCCATGTAGGAATGCATTTTTAACATCTAACTGAAATAAAGGCCAATCCAAGTTAGCAGCAAGAGAAATCAATACTCGAATAGAAGAAATTTTGGCAACCGGGGAAAAAGTCTCGTCATAATCAATGCCATAAGTTTGAGTGTAACCCTTAGCAACCAAGCGGGCTTTCAGACGTTCAACAGAACCATCAGGATGGAATTTGATTGTATATACCCATCTACAACCAACAGAATGTTTACCAGGTGGTAGAGGAACAAGATCCCATGTCCCATTATTATGAAGAGCATCCATTTCATTTTTCATAGCTATCCTCCATTCCGAATCAGATAAAGCATCCTGAACTGTCTTAGGAACAGAAGATTTTGAAAGTTGAGAAGTAAAGCATGAAAAAGATGGAGATAAGGCATGACAAGAGACATATTGGGTAATTGGATGTCGAGTAACACAAGAACGAGTACCTTTTCGAAGAGCAATAGGTGGAGAGTCTGAAGTACTAGGTGACTCAGGATCTGAAGATGGAGACGAGGTTGGTGGAGGCATGGGAACCGGAGGCCGCACGCGACGAGAGTACACCTGCAAAGGAACAACAGAAGGAACAGAGGAGGATTGGGTAAGAGTGGGTGAGTGTGCAGGAGAAAGAGTAAGAGTAGGTAATGGTAGAGGATCACACTCAACAGCTGCAGATGTTGCCGAGAAATAGGGTATGGACTCAAAGAAGGTGACATCAGCACTAGTGAAGTAACGTCTAAGAGTAGGACTATAGCATCGATATCCTTTTTGAGTCCGGGAATAACCAACAAAGAAACATTTGGTAGCACGTGGATCAAGCTTATCAAAGCCTGGACCAAGGTTATGAACATAGCAAACACACCCAAAGATTTTTGGAGGGAGAGAAAATGGTGGAGAAGAAGGGAACAAGATGGAAAAGGGAGAGGAACCATCGAGGACTGATGAAGGCATACGGTTAATAAGGTGACACGCAGTAAGAACACCATCACTCCAAAAACGTTTAGGAACATGCATGTGCAGTAAGAGTGCTCGGGTTATATCTAACAAATGACGATTTTTGCGTTCAGCCACCCCATTCTGTTGGGGTGTATAAGCGCATGAAGTTTGATGAACAATTCCTTTATTACTTAAGTAAGTAGCAAAGGCACTCGATTGATATTCTTTAGCATTGTCAGAACGCAACACTTGAACTTTTTGTCTAAATTGAGTCTTAATTTCTTTTCGAAAGACTTTGAATATGGAAAGAAGTTCAGATCTTGCCTTCATCAAAAACAACCATGTCATACGAGAATAGTCATCAACAAATGTAACAAAATACTGAAACTTGTTTGATACAATGTTGATTGGTCCCCATATATCAGAGTGAACCAATTCAAAAGAAGTAGATGCTCGATTATCAACTCGAGGTACAAAAGACACACGATGGTGTTTACTAAGCTGACATGCTTCACAAGGAAAAGAAGATACATTTTCAATGTTCCTAACTTGACGTTTCAAAAGAGAAAGAGATGGGTGTCCAAGGCGACAATGCCATTCAAAAGCAGATGACGAGGATGTGAGGGCTCGAGTAGGTGACTGTTTGCCATCAAGGTAATACAGGCCACCAGCTTCATGCCCCGTACCAATCTTCTTCCCCGTCTTGAGATCCTGAAAGATACACACAGAGGGATAAAATGTCACAGAACATTGAAGAGTTTGAGTAATTTTACTAATGGACAACAAACTAAAAGGAAAACTAGGAGCATATAGAACAGATGACAAGGATATAGAATCAGTGAGCTTAGTGGATCCAATGCCTGTAACTTTAGCAAGAGAGCCATTAGCAAGAGTAACACTTTTTGGAGATGTCAAAGTATCTAACTCAGATAAGGAATAAGACAAACCAGTCAAATGTTCGTTAGCTCCTGAATCGATGATCCATGGATTTGGAGTAGATGAGATAAGACATGCGGACGCTGTACCTGAATCGGCACGAGTAGCTATGGAAGATGAAGTCGCTCGTGTTTGACCCAAAAGCTGATCATACTCATTCTTCGATATGCTAATCATTTCTGGAGTCGAGTCGAAGCTATTTTGGCAAATAGCTTGATTAGCAGACCCAGATGGTCTACCATGGAGATCCCAACAATAGTCCACTGAGTGGTTAGTGCGACCACAATGAGTGCACTTACGAGATTCACGACCTCGAGTGCGATTACCTCTAGCATCACGGCCCCCACGTACACTTCTACCACTCCGGCCCCCACGCCCACCAGGAGCAACATAGGCGGCAGCTAAAGCAGTTCTCTCATTACTCTGATCTGAAGAAAACTGAGATCCTTGTCCAGATAATGTGGCTCGCTGGAGTCGGGAGAACACATCAGGAAATGAGGGAAGCTGTGGACTTGCTAGAATTTGAGAGCGCACTGATTCATACTCAGGCTTTAAGCCAACCAGAAACCGAACAACATTAAAATCTTCCCGTTGTTTTAGCATACTTGAAACATCTGAAGTGATAGGTTGATACATTTTGAGTTCTTCACATATGCCTATCACTTGAGAATAATATTCTTCCAGGCCCAAAGCACCTTGTTCCAACCCAAAGAATTGCTGACACAACTCATAAATACGAGTTATGTTTCCAGCACCCGAATACATCTGCTGGAGATGCTTCCACACCTCTTGAGCTGTGTCAAAATGTATTAAACTGTTGCAAATATTAGGCTCAATACTTGTCAACATTAGGGACAGTATTTGAGCATCTTCTTGCTCCCACTGAGCAAATGTAGAACTAGCTGACTCAGGCATTGGATCAACCAAATGAGTACGACGAAGACCCTTGCCTTTCAGAAACATTTCAACTGATTTTGACCACAACATATAATTTTTTCCATTCAACTTCACTGAAGTCATAGGCATACTAATGTTTGGTGCAAGAGACATTGACTCAAACTTAGTTGTCATGAGGAAAAGTAGCACAAGAATTCAACTTGGAAACAAGAATCCACACAAAATATGAAATATGGATGAAAAACAAGCCTGTACCGGTCGAAAATCAGATTAAACCCCAAATTTCGGATCTGTATTGGTCAAAACAAGTCTGTACCGGCCGAAACAAGCAAGAATCGGTTCAGAATCGGCCTGTATCGGGTCTGTACCGGTCGAAAATCAGATTAAACCCCAAATTTCGGATCTGTATTGGTCAAAACAAGTCTGTACCGGCCGAAACAAGCAAGAATCGGTTCAGAATCGGCCTGTATCGGGTCTGAACCGCTATATTTCGGGTTGAACCGGATCTGAACCGGTTGTACCGGCCTGTATCGGAATTGTTTCGGGTATCGCCGGTACCGGCTTCAAACCCTAATCCTAAACTGGAATAAGTTATCCTAAACGAGGATAACTTATCCTAAACAGGAATAATTTTACCTTATACCTGTTACCAAACGAACCTTATTCTGGATAGAGATAAGAACTTACTCCAGATTAGGGCATATGTATTCCAGGATAGGATAGTCGATACCTGTAACCAAGCACTCCGAGACGTCGAGTTCGCCGGCGATACACAGTGATTCCGGCATCGGATGACGACGGGAGACACACCGGTGTGCACAGAAAACGCCGGCGGTCTCGATTATGGTGCCCACTACCGGAGAAAACAACTGAGGTCACCGGAAAAGCTAGAAATAGCTCCGGCCGCCACTACATACAACAGCCACTAACCACCACAGACACCGGCCACTAACCACCACAGACAACAACGGTGATACCACACCTCCGTCGCACAACCACCACTAACTCCGTCGTACACCCACAACCACCACTATCTCCGTCGCACAACCACCACTGACTACAGTTCTCTCTGATACCATGTAGTCGAATATATTGAGAGAATAAATTAATATTGTTCATTTACAAGTAACCGACTATACATACACATACACAAGACCATTATACATTTCTAAACTAAACTAATTACAACCATGTCCTCTAACACTTCTGAATTGCTTTTAAACACGTTTTTAAATGCTTTGATGCTAGAGATATTTATCACCTACAGAACCAGACAAATAAACCCTCAATTCTCGTCTGTTTGATTCTATTGTTGAGAGACAGTAATTTTGCAAAATTGATAAAAGATGGATATTGTAATTTATCTATATATAAAAACATACATAGAAACACATGCATAATGTATCGTGCATATATCAACACACGGAACAAACTTTTCTATATAGGTCATTGAGAATTTTATTGAGAAGAACGAATAGGAATAGCCCAAGTATCCACATTCGGATCAAACTCACCAACATGTAACATTACCTTGGTGTATATGTCGTCCAATACGACCACCAAATCTTTCTTCCTGGCCTATTTGTCAAACTTACAAAGAAATTGTTTTTTTTATCGCTAAACTTACTAAGAAACTGTTACCATGGATTTGAAAGCAAATACTTTAAAACAAAATATGAAAGAATGGGACATCCTCTGTTTTGATGGAGAAAATATCTTTGAGACAGAAATCAAGGGCGCTTTGGTTGAAGGAGAGAGATAAATGCACTAAGTTCTTTCACAAGGTGGCCAATTTACATAGGCGCCACAATGCTATCGAAGTCCTTCATCTAGGCTCAAATGTGTTACATGTTGAGAGTTGTCTATTTCCTTACTTGTACTGTACCATTTACTGTACAATTTATTGAATGTACTCATTTGCCCCTCCTTAGTATAAATAAGAAAACTGGAAGAGAAGGAAACTCTCTTCTGTGCTTCTCTATTCTTCTTCTTCCTATTTTATTTTTTCAACTTGGTATCAGAGCGATCTTGGACTGTTAGGGTTAGGTTAGCATCGAACAGTGTCATGGGTCTAATTGAAATCGTCTGGGAACCCCACTGACCAAGTTTTTTGAATAGAGGATACTTGGTAGTGTGGTAGTGATTTCTGAAAGAAGGAAAAGAAAAAAAAAAAAAAAACGAAGGTGCGAAGATGATGAGATCTGGAGTTGGGATGATGAGATCGGTCTAGTAGTGGTGTTACTGGAGTGGAATTAAAGATGCGAAGTTCTCTGTTTCCTCTCCGATCATCGTATCTAGAGTTCGAAGCTTTCTTTTCCCCTTTCTGATCATCGCGTTGAGAGAGGGTCACGGCACGTCGGCAACCCACAACATCGAAGCCCCGAGAAGCTCGGCGCGATCTCGAGAAGCCTGGCACGATCTAGAGTCGAAGATTCGAGAAGCTCAGACGAGCTCTCTGTGATGTTTTTCGGGTTGGATAAACAGGAAACTTGACACAGAAGGCTCGGAGAAGAAGACTCAAACGAGGTAAAAACGACCTGTCGGTTTTTCCATTCTTCTTTGTTGAGCTACACGACATGTCGTTTACCGTGAAGCAGAACAGGGGCTAAACGACCTGCAGTTTAGGAGTTCTAAAAAAAAAAAAAAGAGTAAAAAGGTGGAGCTATTTGGTTGGTTTCTATGGCTGATCCAAAGAGTGAAGCACAAACCCGTAAAGTAGAAACCCAAGTGGTCTACTCGAATGAAAATCCAACCCTCCAAATATCAATTGTGAAATTAGACAGGCTCAACTATTTGCCTTGGTCTCAATCTGCACTCTTGTATATCAAGAGTAGAGGGAAGATAGGATATCTGAATGGCAAGATTCCCGAACCAAGGCTGGATGATCCAGCTTATGATAGATGGGAAGCTGAAAATTCTACAATCATGTCTTGGTTACTACATTCTATACAATCTGATATTGGTAAAGGTTTTCTACTTCTTCGCACTGCAAAAAAGGTGTGGGATGCAGCTGTCCAAACCTTTGCAAAGAAAGGGAATGCGGCTCAAGTCTATGCATTAAAGCGACAAATTCACGGGATGACCTAAGGTGAGTTATCTATGACTGCTTACTTTCATTAACTACGAGTTTTGTGGCAAGAAGTGGATCACTATCAGAATTTTCAGACAGAGTGCACTGCTGATTTTGTGAAAATCCAGAAGATATTAGAAGAGGAACGCATTTATGCTTTCCTTGGAGGGTTGAATGAAGAGTATGATTCAGTTCGGATTCAGATTCTCGGAAAGGATCCTCTACCACCTCTTCGGGAGGTCTTCTCTTATGTTCAAAATGAGGAGAGTCGTCGTGGTGTGATGCTTCATTCTCTTCCCCATGATCGATCTGCCCTACTTACTGCTACTCAGCATCTTGATAAGCCAACTAGGGGCCGTGATGGGGGGAAAAATGTCGACATTACAAGTGAGAAGGATAAGCTGTTTTGTGACCACTGCAATAAGCCACGACACACTCAAGAGACTTGTTGGAGACTTCATGGTCGTCCTACGAGAGGTAGAGGAGGTCGCTTTGGTGGTGGTACTAGGTCTCGTGCTAATCACACTTTGACTGTGGACTCTACACCTACTATGTCTATGCCTAGTCCTTCTACTTCAGACACTGGAGGGCTTAACAAGGAAGAAGTAGACATACTCCGTAGGCTTATGTCTAAGCTGGACTCATCCACCATTGCATCCTCCTCCTTGCCCACTCAGGTAATTTAGCCACATCCCTAAGTGCATCATCTATTGAACATAATGATTCCTGGATAATTGATTCAGGGGAATCCGATCATATGACTTGTTTATCATCTCCTTTCGCCTCATATCATCTCTGTTCAGGCAGGGATAAGGTTAGAATTGCTAATGGATCCCTATCCTCTGTGTCTGGTAAGGGTTCAATTCCAGTGATTGAGTCTCTGTCTCTTTCAAATGTTTTACATGTTCCCAACTTTACAAATAATCTTTGGCAGCAAATGAGGCTTGGCCATTTTATCAACTTGATGTGAAGAATGCGTTTCTTCATAGAGACTTGAAAGAGAAAGTGTATATGGAACTTCCCCCTGGCCTTGAGTTTCCTAAGGCCAAGGGTAAAGTTTGCAAACTAAGAAAAGCTCTATATGGATTGAAGCAGTCTCCCAGAGCATGGTTTGAAAGATTTTCCTAAGCTGTGCAGAAATATGGCTACAAGCAGATCATACATTATTCATCATGCATACACCATCAGGTAAGATGACTGCACTTATTGTATATGTTGATGATATTGTGATAACTGGAAATGATGATGAAGAAGTGAAGAAACTGAAGAAATACTTGGCCAGTGAGTTTGAGATAAAAGACCTTGGAAATCTAAAATATTTCTTAGGCATTGAAGTTGCACGATCTCAGCATGGGGTTTTTATCTCCCAAAGAAAGTATGTCATTGATCTTCTTGAGGAAACTGAAATGCTTGGATGCAAGGCAGTGGATAATCCAGTAGAACCGAATGCTAAGTTGGGAGAAGATGCTGAAGGAACTATGGTAGACAGGGGCAAATATCAAAGATTGGTTGGTCGGTTAATTTATCTATCACACACCCATCCAGATATTGCCTATGCAGTTAGTATGGTGAGTCAATTTATGCATTCACCACGTGAGTCTCATATGAATGCAGTCTATCGGATTCTTAAGTATCTAAAGTCATCACCAGGGAAAGGCTTGTTGTTTACTAAGCATAATCACTTTCAAATAGAAGCATATACAGATGCAGATTGGGCTGGATCAGTGGAGGATAGAAGGTCTACTTCAGGTTATTATTCATTTGTGGGAGGAAATTTGGTGACATGGCATAGCAAAAAACAATCAGTGGTTGCTAGATCAAGTGCAGAAGCTGAATTTCGAGCTATGGCACATGGAATATGTGAGTTACTATAGTTGAAGTTGTTGGTCAAGGAGCTGAAGGATGACACTACAGAACCTATGAGATTGTATTGTGACAACAAAGTTGCAATCAGCATTGCACATAACCCAGTGCAACATGATAGAACCAAGCATATTGAAATTGATAGACATTTCATCAAGGAGAAACTGCGTGCAGGATTGATTTATACCCCTTATGTGAAGACAGGAGATCAGTTGGCAGATATTTTAACAAAAGGAGTTACTAGCAACATGTTTCAAACAACTCTGGGCAAGCTAGGCATGAGAGATATCTTTTGCACCAGCTTGAGGGGGAGTGTTGAGAGTTGTCTATTTCCTTACTTGTATTGTACCATTTACTGTACAATTTATTGAATGTACTCATTTGCCCCTCCTTAGTATAAATAAGAAAACTGGAAGAGAAGGAAACTCTCTTCTGTGCTTCTCCATTCTTTTTCTTCCTATTTTATTTTCAACTTTACAGTCTTCCGAAGAGATTCAAGACCATATAGTGCAGTATTATGAGGAGCTCCTAGCTGAAAAAGTTGATTGGCGCCCCAAACTGGATGGTTTATTGTTTGACCAGCTGGATGGTTTATGGTTTATGAGGACATCCATGTTACTAGGCAGCATGGGATGCTAGTGATACCGGAAGGGAGGAAGGGGTTAGGATGGAGAAATTTTGGAGATTTTCTAGAATAAGAGAGTAATTTGTAGGAATTATTTTCATTGTGAGGGTTTCTCCTCATTTTATAGGACAAATACAAAGCTGGAAATCAGCCATATAAAGTTCCCTAAAACATTCCCTAAAACAAGGCTGGAAAACAGCCACTAAAGTTCCCTAAAACATTCCCTAAAACAAGGCTGGAAAACAGCCACTGCTTGCAGTCAATAAAGACTACTTTATGGTCCTACAGCTGAAGAGAAAGGAAAGAATAAAATAGGAAAGAAAAAAATTAAATGCTAACTTATAAGGAAACTAAATCTTCTAGAATATTCACACATTTACAGCCAATATCTCCTAGAATACAGCAGAGTTGACTAGGCAGATTTTTGGAAACTTTCCAACACTCCCCCTCAAGCTGGTTTGAAGATGTCTTCCATAGCCAGCTTGCTGATTAAGTTTTCAAACTGTTTCTTAGGCAATCCCTTTGTAAGTATGTCTGCTATTTGCTCAGCTGTAAAAATATAGGGCAAACAGATTACCCTACTATCTATTTTTTCCTTGATAAAATGCTTGTCCACCTCCACATGTTTTGTTCTGTCATGAAGAACTGGATTGTGAGCAATAGCTATTGCAGCTTTATTATCACAATACAGTTTCATTGGTAATGAACTAGCAACTCTCAACTCTTCCAGCAATCTTTTAATCCATAGTGCTTCACAAATTCCATGAGCAACAGCCCTAAACTCAGCCTCTGCACTACTCCTTGCCACCACATTCTGTTTCTTACTGCGCCATGTTACTAAATTTCCTCCAACAAATGTGCAATAGCCAGAAGTTGATCTTCTATCAGTGACACTTCCAGCCCAATCTGCATCAGTGTATATTTCAACTTGTAAACTCCCATGACCTCCAAACAATAAGCCTTTACCTGGAGTCCCCTTTAGGTACCTTAGGATTTTGTATACAACATCAAAATGTTCAGATCCTGGAGAGTGCATAAACTGGCTTACCACACTTGTTGCAAAGGCTATGTCAGGCCGTGTGTGAGAGAGATACAAGAGTTTTCCTACCAATCTTTGGTATTGTTCTCTATTGATTACTTCTTCAGGTTTAGCTGGTTGGAGTCTTAGATTAGGCTCTATAGGTGTTTCTGCAGCTTTACACCCTAATAAACCTGTTTCTCCAAGTAAATCAAGAACATATTTTCGTTGGGAAACAAATATACCTTTCTTTGACCTTGCAAACTCCATGCCAAGAAAATATTTCAAGTTACCTAAGTCTTTGATTTCAAACTCCTTAGCAAGAATCTTCTTTAATCTGCAAATTTCATTATTGTCATCTCCTGTCAGAATAATATCATCAACATAAACAATAAGTATAGCTACTTTGCCTCCATCTGTATGCCTATAGAACATAGTGTGGTCAGCTTGACCTTGGCAGTAGCCGTGACTCTTTATTACCTTCCCAAAGCGTTCAAACCAAGCTCTAGGAGATTGCTTGAGTCCATATAAAGACTTCCTCAATCTGCACACTTTCCCCTTGCCTTCTTTGCCTTCAAATCCTGGTGGTAGATCCATAAAAACTTCCTCCTCTAGGTTTCCATTTAAGAAGGCATTCTTTACATCTAATTGATACAAGGGCCAGTTTGAATGGACTGCTAGGGATAGTAATACACGGATTGAGTTCATCTTGGCTACAGGAGCAAAAGTTTCCTGGTAGTCAATTCCATATGTTTGAGTGAACCCCTTTGCCACAAGTCTTGCTTTGTACCTCTCTACACTACCATCAGCCTTGAATTTGACTGTAAATACCCATTTACAGCCCACAGTCTTCTTCCCCTCTGGTAGATCACCAATTTCCCAAGTGCCGTTAGCAATTAGTGCATTCATCTCTTCTTGAACAGCCAATCTCCATTCCGGGTGATCCAAGGCTTCCTGGATGGTTCTTGGAATAAACAAGTGAGAAATATTGGATGTAAAGGCCTTATGAGTGTCAGAGAGTCTATGATATGATAGATATTTGGCAATAGGATGTGTGGTGCAGGTTCTAACTCCTTTCCTAAGGGCTATAGGTAAGTCTAGATCAGCAGAATTGTCTTTAAAAGGAGCAGGAGTGGAAGAGTTACCTGGTGTATTGGAAGGACCAACTTGTAAAGGTGATGATGATTGGCTTTGCTCCGGATTGGAAGAAGGATTTCTATTATTCTGACGATCTCTTCTTCTAGTATAAACACGAAGTTCAGATGAGGTAATATCTGGTAGTATTTCTCCCCCTGTTTTTGAATCACTTATGTCTTGTACAGGTAGACTAGGAATTCCATTATTTTCACTAGATAAATTTTCTGTTTCTTGACCTTTTAAAGGAGTATGGATGTTCATGTCAATGTCAATGAGAACATTAGAAGTTTGCCAAAACTCATCTTCACTTTTCTCTTTCTCCCCTTGAAGATAGTTATGGCTAAAGTAAGGCTGTTTTTCAAGGAAAAAGACATCCATACTGATGTGAGTTTTCTTTGTAATAGGGTTAAAACATTTGTACCCTCTCTTATTAGGAGCATATCCAAGGAAAACACATTTTTCTGCCCTAGGGTCAAGTTTAGACCGAAAATGGGTAGGTATATGAACAAAAACAGTGCACCCAAAAACTTTTAGTTGTAAATCTGATGTTATTCGACAAGTAGGGAAAAGCTCCTTTAGGCAGGCTAAAGGAGTGATGTATTTTAAAACACGAGTAGGCATCCTATTAATGAGATAACAAGCAGTCAAAATAGCATCACCCCATAAATATTTAGGAACATGCATAGAAAACAGAAGGGCACGTGCAACCTCTAATAAATGACGATTTTTCCTCTCCGCAATACCATTTTGTTGTGGGGTGTCACGACAAGTAGATTGATGTTGAACACCTTTTGCTAACAAAAAAGTTCCTAAACATTTGTTAAAGTATTCAGTACCATTATCACTTCTAAGAATACTGATTTGTGTTTGGAACTGATTTTCAACCATATGATAAAAATCCTTGAATAATTTTTCAACTTCAGATTTATCACTCATCAAATACACCCAACACAACCGTGTATGATCGTCAATAAATGTCACAAACCATTTTTTTCCAGATGCAGTAGTGATTTTTGAGGGACCCCAAACATCACTATGAATCAAATAAAAAGGTTTTGAAGCACGATAACCTTTTAATTGATAAGTGTTCTGATGACTCTTGGATAAATGACAAGTATCACAATGAAGAGAGTTGCAATCAACAATTTTAAATAAGCTGGGAAACAAATGTTTTAGATAGAGAAAACTAGGATGTCCAAGTCTAAGATGCCAAAGCATAATTTGTTCTCGTACAGGTATTGAACTAGTACTACTACTACTCAAACCCTGAGCTTGTTTAATATTGAATAGGGTCTCATTAAAATAATAGAGTCCATCAATCATCCTAGCACTGCCAATCATCCTCCCCGAGAGTTGGTCCTGAAATTCACAATGGGAATCAAAGAATATGACATGACAGTTAGAATCCCGTGAGAGTTTACTAACAGACAGCAAATTACAAGCAAGTTTAGGAACATGAAGGACAGATTTTAGTTCAATTTTGTTAGAGATTTGGACAGAACCTGTTCCTGCAATGGATGAGAAACTTCCATCTGCAATTTTGACCTTTTTATTACCAGGACAAGGATAATAAGATTGAAAAAATTGTGAAGTACTAGTCATATGGTCGGATGCACCAGAATCAATAATCCATGGTGCAAGAGTTAAGCCACAAGAATAGGTACTAGGGGTATCACCTGTTTGGGCCAAAGAACCAGTAGGAGGACCGGATGTAGGAGTGGATTTCAGCAATTGAAGAAGATGATCCACCTGCTCAGCACTTAGGAAATTAGCCTTTGCTTCATTGGCTCTAGGGGCTATATAGTTGCTGCCAGAGGTTCCAGATTTGCTGCTCTTCCAGTTTGCAGGCTTTCCATGGAGTTTCCAGCAAGTCTCTCTAGTGTGGCGTGGTTTATTGCAATAATCACACCATACCCGAGGCTTATCTTCAAACCTCCTTTGGTTAGAATAGGACCGCTGTGCAGAAATATTGGCAGTGGACAGATCTGTGTTAGTAGCACAATAAGGAGCAGGGTTGGCAGCAACTAATGCAGAGTTCTCCACAGTTTCATCCTCTCTTTTTTTCATCATGACATTCCGACGACAATCTTCTCTTCGCACCTCAGAAAATACCTCTCCAAGTGGAGGTAATGGCTGCCTCCCTAGAATCCTTCCCCTAACTTCATCAAATTCATCATTAAGTCCAGCCAAGAATTTAAAAATTCTGGCATTCTCCACCATCTTCTTATTATGATTGCAATCATCAGAATTTTTCCATTCATAATCATTGAATAAGTCTAAATCCTGCCAAAGTCCTTTAAGAACATTGAAATACCTGGTCACACTGCCTTCTCCTTGGTGAGTATTGCTGATTTTCTGCTGCAATTCATATATCTGAGAGTAATTTCCAAGGTCAGAATACATCTGACTAACATTGTCCCAGAGCTCCTTTGTAGTCGAATAGCACATGTAGTTGGCACTAATTTCTTCATCCATAGCATTCACAAGCCACGCCATCACCATGGAATTTTCTGCATCCCATATAGCATAGGATGGGTCTGTTTTATTGGGCTCCTTGGTTTCACCAGTTAAGTACCCTATCTTCCCTCTCCCTCGAATATACATCTTGACTGATTGTGACCAACGTAGGAAGTTTGCCTCATTCAGTCGTATATTTGTGATTTGGACAGAGTAGGGTTCAGAATGGGTAGGTTTTGGTTCTGGTTTGTTTTTGGATTTGGCCTCATTTAAAGTATCAGCCATGGTAAAAGGCTTGACAGCAACAGAAGAGAAAGGCAAAGATGAAGAAGGAAGAAAACCCAAGATATTAGGGGCTGATTTGAGCCGCCAGAGGGAATAGGGTTTTTAGATAAATCAGAAAAAGAACCTTGCTCTTGATACCATCTAGAATAAGAGAGTAATTTGTAGGAATTATTTTCATTGTGAGGGTTTCTCCTCATTTTATAGGACAAATACAAAGCTGGAAATCAGCCATATAAAGTTCCTAAAACATTCCCTAAAACAAGGCTGGAAAACAGCCACTAAAGTTCCCTAAAACATTCCCTAAAACAAGGCTGGAAAACAGCCACTGCTTGCAGTCAATAAAGACTACTTTATGGTCCTACAGCTGAAGAGAAAGGAAAGAATAAAATAGGAAAGAAAAAAATTAAATGCTAACTTATAAGGAAACTAAATCTTCTAGAATATTCACACATTTACAGCCAATATCTCCTAGAATACAGCAGAGTTGACTAGGCAGATTTTTGGAAACTTTCCAACAGATTTGTTGGAAGAGCTTTCTATAAAATCCTCTGTTTGGGGAGGGAATAACAGAGGGTCTTATCCCTTGAAGCCTTCTTCTCCGTCGCAGTACCATCAAGACTCCTCTTCTTACATGGAGGTCTTGTCTCGAGCCCCAAAAAATGCAGAGAGGGCAGTCGTTTCTTTTTCTTTGGTGAAAGTGCAGTTCTGTGATGGAAATGGCAGGAAGGTGTCGGGGCCAAATGTGGCATCTCTGCTGCATGTCTTGTCTGAAATGGAGAAACAAATGGGTAGCTTGCAGATTAATATGGAGATAATGAAACACTATGTTGAAGAGGGGATGAAGGACTAGGGTATGGGCCAGGATGAAGGCTCACATTATGGGCCGGGTAAAGGAAAGGCAGTGGCCTCTGATGGCCCAGTGCCCTTGAGGGGATTTGACGGCCCAGTGGCCTCTGATGGGCCTTCCATGCGGGCCTAGGTTGAACAACAGGCCCAGCCTGCTTCCCAGATCCAGGCAGAGAAGCCTGTATGGAGGAAGAAGCCGCTGCACCTTGGTGGCCCGTCAACATCTCGGCCCGCGTCACCGTCGCCGGTGACACCATAGACGACATCGCCGAACACAGTAGAAGCTCCGACGGAGGCCCCGGCGTCGGAGTTTGTTCTACTCGAAGCTGGCGGAGGGCTTAATGATGCGTCGCATGGTCACGATGGTTTGATCTTTGCTCAGTCCACTTCGTCGGAGCATCCCGGTGAATAGACAACTCTGAAAAAGCCAGAGAAGGTGTCTGAGAGCAGTAACAAGTTTGTTGTCATCGAGCTTCTCACAGCCAGTCCCCGCGATGAGATTTTGGCTACTGTTCCCGAGCTCCTGACCTCACCTCAGGCACAGAAAGTTCCGACAGTTTCAGGGGAAGATTCGGGGGGAATGGAGATGGTGTCCTATGCGCCGGTAGTGGAGGTAGGGGATACGGTGGATGAAGCACGGTCAGTGGAGGAGGGGACTAGTCCGTGGAAGCAGTCAATGATTTTTAAGATAGTGAGGAGGAAGAGATGGGGAGTCTGTCACCCCTACAGACACTTCCCCCTCAGATCACACCTAGAGCATCAGATTGGGTGTTAAAAAAAGTTGGGGAACTTCAAGATTGGGTGGGATTATCATGTGATGGATATGAAGAACAGTTTATGGCTCTCCTAATAGCCATGGAAGCGGGCCGTTCTACGGCCATGAAGTCAGCTGTTAGAAAGAGAGAGAGCTGAGAAAATTAGAATATTCTATCAATTATGACAATAAGGAGAGAACTTCGGGGAGGGATAGGTTAAAAGGGAGAGACTCAAGTTTTGTTAATGAAGCCTAAAATATTATCCTGGAATGTAAGAAGGATCAATGATGTGAATAAACTTCTTCACATTAGATCTCTTCTACGTAGTTGGAAAGTTGATATTGTTTGTTTGCAAGAGACTAAATTGTGTGGTGTTGATAGAAGCATAATCCGCAGTTTGTGGGGTTGTTCCTATGTGGGGTGGTGTTACTTAGCTTCGTCGGAGGTTTCGGGAGGTGTGTTGGTGATGTGGGACAGGAGAGTGGTGGAGATGGTTGAGGATTGTATCGGATCCTTTTTCATGGTTGTATCTATTGATTTGGAAGGAAAAACTCAATATTCCAATATATTTCGAATTATGATTACATTCTCCTCTGTATATAGATGATAATACTCATCTATTTTAGGGATATTTACAACTTACCTAGGAAAGAATCAAAACTACCTAAAACAGAAAACTATAAATATGGAAACTCATATCTACGGATTTGGTAACAGACTACCAAATCCCCTAAAATCATGGGATAGGAAAACATGATCTGTCAGCTGTAGATCTCCTCAATCTTAGCCCCTAACAATGCTGACAGATCATCAAATTAAATCTCCCTATAATTCTACACTCCCCCTCAAGTTGGGTGGTAAATATTTATTAACCCCAGCTTGGAACTCAGATCATCAAACACCTTTCTCGGTAGAGCCTTGGTAAGAATGTCAGCTGTTTGAAGGCATGTAGGCACATACAACATCTTGATTATTCCTTCCTCTATCTTCTCCTTTATGAAATGTCGATCAATTTCCACACGTTTTGTTCTATCATGATGTACTGGATTTTTGGCAATGCTGATTGCTGACTGATTATCACAGAATATTTTCATAGGTTCTTCATCTGAAATCTTTAATTCCTTTAACACCCTTCTTAACCATATTCCCTCACAAATGCCGTGTGCCATTGCCCGGAATTCAGCTTCTGCACTGCTCCTTGACACTACTGATTGCTTCTTACTTCTCCATGTGACCAGATTACCCCACACATATGTGCAGTACCCTGAAGTTGATCTTCGGTCTTGTACAGATCCTGCCCAATC
This sequence comes from Cyclocarya paliurus, assembly GCA_029856935.1. Lineage (NCBI taxonomy): Eukaryota > Viridiplantae > Streptophyta > Magnoliopsida > Fagales > Juglandaceae > Cyclocarya > Cyclocarya paliurus. The sequence continues at coordinate 23,773,242 of CM056951.1, forward strand.
TGCATCGCTGAACACTTCAATATCTCTTCTTTGGTTCTTCTCAAAAAATAATCCCTTACCTGGTGTTAGTTTCAGGTATCTCAGGATTCTATACACAGCCTCCATGTGTTCTTCATTTGGGTTATTCATGAATTGACTTACCATGCTGACAGAAAAACCAATATCTGGTCGTGTGTGAGATAGGTATATTAGTTTACCCACTAATCTTTGGTATCTCCCTTTATCCACGGGTGCACAATTTTCCTTAGCTCCTAGTTTGGTTGTTGGATCCATAGGAGTATCTGCTGGCTTACACCCGAGCATTCCAGTCTCTTTTAAGAGATCCAGTACATATTTTCTTTGTGAGACAGATATTCCCTTTCTTGACCTTGCAATCTCCATGCCTATGAAGTATTTGAGATTCCCAAGGTCCTTGATCTCAAATTCTGCAGCTAGAAAACTTTTGATGGTGCAGATTTCCTCTTCATAATCTCCTGTTAGAATTATGTCGTCCACATATACAATGAGGACAGCAAGCTTTCCTGCAGCAGAATGTTTAACAAATAGAGTATGGTCTGTCTGACATTGAGAGTAACCATGTTTCTTAACTACCTTTGTGAATCTTTCAAACCAGGCTCTTGGAGATTGCTTGAGCCCATATAGAGATCTCCTAAGTTTACAAACTTTGTTGCATGTAGTTTGTGTCTCAAATCCTGGAGGAATTTCCATGTAAACTTCTTCAGCTAGGTCCCCATTTAGGAAGGCATTCTTGACATCTAATTGGTGGAGAGGCCAGTCAAGGTTTGCAGCCAAAGATAGTAGAACCCGAACTGTGTTTAACTTGGCTACAGGGGCAAATGTCTCCTCATAGTCGATTCCGTATGATTGGGTGAATCCCTTTGCAACCAGCCGTGCCTTGAATCGATTAACACTCCCATCTTCATTATATTTGACTGTGAAGATCCATTTGCAGCCTACTGGCCGTTTTCCAGCTGGTAATTCTGAGATTTCCCAGGTTCCATTTTTTTCAAGTGCATGAATTTCTTCATACACTGCTGATTTCCACTCAGGTGAGCTGAGAGCTTCTTGTATATTATTAGGAACCTGGATGTTGTCGAGGTTGGCAACAAATGCTTTGAACTTCGGTGACAATCCTTCCTATGACACAAATGTGTATATAGGATGTTTTGTGCATGATCTTACACCTTTTCTCACATCAATAGGAAAGTCACTGTCATCATTAGTTTCAGGATTATAGTTACCTGATGGATCTTCACTTGATCTAGGACTTGGGTCTAACTCTTGGGTTTGCTCAAGAGATGCTTGTTGTTCCATCTCCTTTTGGTTCTTTCTCCTCCTTGAGTAGGTAATCAACTCATCATTCTTTGTTGATTGAATAGTGTCCAGATTTTGAGGTGGATTAGTAGGCGGATTGTTGGTTTGATCTTGAGAAGGAGATTCTAGGAAGTAAGTAGATTCAAGGAAGAGATTTTGAGGAGGAATGGGTTCATGATTTAGTGATGGGCAGGGTTGGTCAGAATTAGGATAGAAATGAGATGATTCTTCAATATCCCAAAGCTGGTATTCCTGGATAAAATTAGTCTCCCCCTGAATATCAGGTTTGGGGAAATAAGGTTGTTGCTCAAAGAAGGTGACATCCATGGAGTGATAGAACTGTTTAGTGACCGGTGAGTAGCACTTATATCCTTTTTGAGTTGGAGAGTACCCAAGGAAAATACATTTAAGAGCTCTAGGATCAAGTTTGTCCCTATGTTGTTGATGGATATGGACAAAAGCTGAGCACCCGAAAACTTTGAATGGGATGATTGAGATGAGACGAGTATTGGGAAAGGACTCAAGAAGAATTTGACAGGGAGTTTGGAAGTTGAGAATACGAGAAGGCATCCTATTTATGAGATATGTGGCAGTGAGGATGGCTTCACCCCAGAAAAATTTTGGTACATGGGTAGAGAACATTAGGGAGCGAGCAACATCAAGAAGATGCCGGTTTTTTCTTTCGGCAATACCATTTTGCTGAGGAGTGTTGACACAGGAACTTTGGTGAACTATACCATGACTCAAGAGATAATCATTAAGAATGGAGTTAAAATACTCTTTGGCATTGTCAGTTTTCAGAATTTGGATTTTTGCTTGGAATTATGTTTGGATCATGGTGTTGAAGGTTTTGAAAATCTGGTTTGCCTCTGATTTTTCTTTCATGAGGAATACCCATGTGAGTCTAGTGTGATCATCAATAAATGAAATGAACCAGCGAGAACCAGTAGCATTTTTTATCCTAGAAGGACCCCATACATCACTATGAATCATGAAAAAAGGTTGAGATGCTTTGTAGGATCGGTTAGGATAAGAATTACGAATATGTTTAGAAAATTGACAGATCTCACATTGAAACTCATGTTGTTTTTTTATTATGGAATAATGAAGGAAATAACTTCTCAAGATACAAGAAATTTGGATGACCTAACCTATAGTGCCACAACATAATTGCACTATCATTATTAGACCGACTCACAGACAAAGAAATAGGATTACTGGACACTGAACAATCAGATTGGTGAGTTGCTCCTTGAGGAGGATCATTAACCTCTAGAAGATAGAGCCCCGAACACATCTTAGCACTGCCAATCGTCTTCCCCGAGTCCAAGACCTAAAATTCACACAGATTGGAGCCAAATTTAGTAACACAGTTGAGATCCCGAGTGAGTTTACTAATGGACAGTAAATTGCAATTTAATTTTGGCACAAGGAGAACTGAATCAAGAGTGATGTTCTCTGAAACTCTAACAGAACCTATACCAGCCACCTTTGAGAGTGAACCATCGGCTATTCTCACAGTTAAATTTTTATAGCATGGATTGTAAGTGGAAAAAAGCTTCTCATCTCCAGTCATATGGTCAGATGCTCCTAAGTCTATAATCCATGGACTTAGCTTCTCCTTTTTAACATTTAGAGCACTCAAAAAATTACCTTTTTGTGCCAAAGAACCTATACCAACCACAGTGGGGGCAGGTGTAGGCAAGGATTGGCTGAACAATTTCTGTAAGACTTCTATTTGTTCCTTGCTGAAGGGAGTGGGTTCGGGTGATGGTTTTTCATCCATGGAGACGAGGTTGCCCCGTCCTTCTTTGTCATTGGCAAACCGGGAAGGCTTCCAGTCTGCAGGTTTGCCGTGAATCTTCCAACAGGTGTCCTTGGTGTGACCAGGACGTCGGCAATGATCACACCATGGTCGCCCTTTCTTTGGTCTGTGATCATTGTTGTTGGATGGATTTCCTCTAACTGCAAGTGCTGAGCTCTCAGGATTTGTCACAGAATCTTGAGAGCCCATCATGATCTTCTTTCGACTTTCCTCTCTCCGAACTTCTGAAAATGCTTCCCGGATATTTAGTAGTGGTTTGGATCCTAAGATTCTTCCTCGTACTTCATCGAGATTCTTATTTAATCCAATCAGAAATTTGTATATTCTTTTCCGTTCAATAATCTGTCTATACCTGATTCTATCATCCGAACAGCTCCAATTGTGCTCCTCGAACAAGTCCAGCTGCTGCCAGTAGCGATTGAGTGTGTTGAAGTACTGAGTCACCGTTAACTCTCCTTGGCGGAAGTCATGGAGAACACTCTCCACCTCGAACAATTCCGATGTATTCTCATTGTTAGAATACGTTTCCTTGGCAGCGTCCCAAATCTCCTTTGCTGTTCCATAGAGAAGAAAATTTTCTCCAATATCATTTGTCATGGAATTAATGAGCCATGACATGACCATATTATTTTCAGCATTCCAGACTTTGAACTTTTCATCCGTCTTGTTTGGTTTGGCAGCAACTCCTTTGAGATAATCGTCTTTGCCCTTTCCGCATATGAACATCATTACGGAATGGGACCATTGGAGATAGTTGTTCCCATTCAGTTTGTGTCCTGTAATGGGCATGAGGTTACTATCTGCACTACTGTTGCTGGAAGCCATGGCTTCCTGATTGGAGGTGATTTGGGAAACGGTAGCAGTTGAATCACGTTTCCCGTATTTGGTCATACGAGGGAATTAGGGTTCAGAGAATGCTCTGATACCATATTGATTTGGAAGGAAAAACTCAATATTCCTATATATTTCGAATTATGATTACATTCTCCTCTGTATATAGATGATAATACTCATCTATTTTAGGGATATTTACAACTTACCTAGGAAAGAATCAAAACTACCTAAAACAGAAAACTATAAATATGGAAACTCATATCTACGGATTTGGTAACAGACTACCAAATCCCCTAAAATCATGGGATAGGAAAACATGATCTGTCAGCTGTAGATCTCCTCAATCTTAGCCCCTAACAATGCTGACAGATCATCAAATTAAATCTCCTTATAATTCTTCAGTATCTTTTAGGAATACTGAGGATGGGTGGAGGTGGGCTCTTGCAGGTGTGTATGGGCCTAATAAGGATAGTGATAGAAGCTTATTGTGGGAGGAATTGGCAGGTCTAAATTCTTTATGGGATTTGCCTTGGATTTTTTGTGGTGATTTCAACGTTGTTCAGTTCCCCAGTGAGAGGGCGGGGACATCTACATCGATAAAAGCAATGGAAAACTTTTCTGAGTTGATATTTGAGCTGAATCTTGTGGATCTTCCTTTGGTGGGGGGGGCCTTTACTTGGTCCAATAGCCAAGGGTGGTCAAGGTTGGATAGATTTCTAGTATCCCCTTCATGGGAGACTCAATTCCCGAAACTATGTCAAAAAAGGTTGTCAAGGGTTCTGATCATTTTCCGATTTTACTTGATTGTGGTGGCATCCATGGGGGTAGGCGTCCGTTCAAATTTGAGAATATGTGGTTGGAAGTTGATGGATTTGTGGATAAGGTAAGGGCTTGGTGGGAAGCTTATTCTTTTGATGGAACACCTAGTTTCATAGTGGCGGGCAAACTCAGAGCTCCAAAGGTTGACTTAAAAAAGTGGAACGAAGAAGTATTTCGACGTACGGAATTGCAGAAAAATATCCTTTGGGATGAGTTGCAAGTATAAGAGGAAGGAGAGGTGAATGAGGACTCTTTGTCTAGAAAGAAAGTGGTGATAACCGAAATTGAGAAAGTGTTGTTGATGGAGGAAATATCTTAGAGACAGAAATCAATGGCACTTTGGTTAAAGGAGGGAGATAAATACACTAAGTTCTTTCACAAGGTGGCCAATTCACATAGGCGCCACAATGCTATCTAAGTCCTTCATATAGGCTCGAATGTGTTACAGTCTTCCGAAGAGATTCAAGACCATATAGTGCAGTATTATTAGGAGCTCCTAGCTGAAAAAGTTGAGTGGCGCCCCAAACTGGATGGTTTATTGTTTGACCAGCTGGATTTGGAGGAAACAAGCTGGTTGGAGAGGCCGTTTGTTGAAGAGGAGGTGCATCTAGTGGTGAGAGGCACGTGCAAGGATAAAGCTCCGGGCCCAAATGGTTTTTCCATGGCTTTTTTTCAAGAATGTTGGGAGATAGTGAAGGAGGAAGTGATGCAGATTTTCCATGCTTTTCATTCTAATCTCAAGTTTGAAAAGTCATTAAATGCTACTTTTATTGCTCTCATCCCCAAGATAGTTGGTGCTCATAATTTGAAAGACTTCCGGCCTATTAGCTTGGTAGGTGGGAATCTACAAGATTATCTCAAAAGTGTTAGCTAATCGTATGTGTTTGGTGATGGACAAACTCATTTCCAAACCTCAAAATGCTTTCGTTTGGGGGAGGCAAATTTTGGACTCCGTTTTGATAGCAAATGAGTGTTTGGACAGCCGGTTAAGAGAAGGTATTCCGGGAGTCTTATGCAAGTTGGACACGGAAAAGGCCTATGATCATGTGTGTTGGGATTTCCTCTTTTATATGTTGAGAAGATGTGGTTTTGGAAGCAAGTGGTGCGAATGGATTAGACATTGTGTTTCGACCACTCGATTCTCAGTTTTAGTCAATGGAAAAACCTGTGGTTTTTTTCAGCTTTCGAGGGGTTTGCGACAAGGGGATCCATTATCACCATTCCTCTTTGTTTTAGTTATGGAGATTTTGAGCCGCATGGTGGAGACTGCCGTTAGGGGAGGTTTTATTACTGGTTTTTCTGTGGGCAACAATAGTAATGGTGTCAGTTCCATTTCTCACTTATTATTTGCAGATGACACGCTTATCTTCTATGATGCTGCTAGTGACCAGATTCAAGCTCTAAGGGCGGTCTTGTTGTGTTTTGAAGCTGTTTCGGGTCTTAAGGTGAACTTGGAGAAATCAGAGTTGGTACCGGTGGGGGCCGTGAGTAACATTGCTTCTCTAGCTGAGTTGTTGGGTTGTAAAATTGCTTCACTTCCTATGACATATCTTGGACTCCCTTTGGGGGCGTCATTTAAAGTAAAGAGCATTTGGGATAGGGTGGTAGAGAAGATTGAGAAAAGATTATCGGGATGGAAGCAGCTATATTTATCAAAAGGGGGGAGATTAGCACTTATTAAAAGTACCCTTTCCAACCTTCTTACTTACTATCTTTCCCTCTTTCCTTTGCCGGTGAGTGGCTAACCGTTTGGAACAGTTGATAAGAGCTTTCTTGTGGGGGGCATGGGGGAGGAAATCAAATTCCACCTTGTTAGTTGGCAAAGGGCGTGCTGTCCAGTGGCAAACGGGGGATTAGGGGTGCGAAATTTGAGCATCTTCAACAAGTCCCTTTTAGGTAAGTGGTTGTGGAGGTATCAAATGGAAGGGAGCTCGTTGTAGAGAGAGGTAATCGAACACAAGTATGGTAGTGAGTGGGGGGGATGGTGTTCTAAGGAGGGTAGGGGGTCATATGGAGTGAGCTTATGGAAATTTATTAGCAAGGGGTGGAACACCTTTGAAAAACATATTAGGTTTGGAGTGGGTGATGGAGCAAGACTTCGCTTCTGGCACGATGCTTGGAGTGGGGAGAGACCTCTTTCCATTATCTTTCCAATCGTTTTCAACATGGCTGGAAATCAGCAAGTGGCAGTTTCAAATGTACTGTGTTGCACCAACGGTATGGTAACTTGGAACGTCACTTTTACTAGAAATGCTCAGGATTGGGAACTTGATGAGATGACAGCCTTTTTCAGCCACTTGTATTCAGCAAAGGTAGGTGGAAATGGGGGAGACCGTATGTTGTGGATTCACACGGGGAGAAAAATTTTTACTGTTAAATCTTTTTACAAGGCTTTGACAGTACAACAACCTATCTTTTTTCCATGGAAGAGTATTTGGAAAGCACAAGTTCAGCCTAAAGTTGCGTTTTTTATTTGGACAGCCGCGCTTGGAAAGATATTGACGGTTGATAACTTAAGGAAGCGGGGTATGGTGGTTATGGAGTGGTGCTACATTTGCAAAAGAAATGGAGAATCGATAGATCATTTGCTTTTACATTGTGAGGTGGCGGGGGAATTATGGGCTGGTATCCTTGATAGAGTCAGACTGAGTTGGGTAATGCCTAAGAGTGTGGTGGAACTACTAGCATGCTGGAACAAGAGGCATGACACTGCACAATTGGCTGCAGCGTGGTGTATGATACCTTTGTGCTTAATGTGGTGTCTTTGGTCAGAAAGGAATGATAGGTGCTTTAAAAACAAGGAGCGTGCAACGGGAGAAATCTGGAATTTTTTTGTTTTCTCTCTTTTACAGTGGCTTTCTACTATTGTACTGAAGGGTGGGAGTGTCCATGAGTTTCTATCTTCTTTTCAACTCACTAGAATGTAATTAGGTGTCTCGATCTCATCTCATTGCAATATGTTTAATAACTTCTTAAATTCTCTCTCTAGAATTCTCTCTAGAAATGATGGTTTCCGTCTTTGGTGAGCAATCTGAGCTTGAGACCTGTGTGCTTTAGCCCAGATTTTTCCGTCTTGGTTTGAGTTATATTATTGTGATGGGGTCGAATAGAAATGTTATTATTGAACAAAAATGCTTCGATTTTAAGAAGTTGAATGCAAGGTGGTGGAGAATTACTGAGAGCAGCTATCGAGTGGTTAACCATATTTCTATTGATCAAGACTCGATAGGATGGTTGGCTGGCATGGTGGAGGAAGGTGTGATGCATGAGGGCCACTCGGTTTTCAACAGATCACGCAGAAATGGTGAGCATGTCCTGGTATTGCAGAGGAAATGGAATGCCAAGGGGAACTTTTTCTCCTTATCTGAGTTTGGCCAAGAGAAAAGGCGTGGACTACTGGTGATTCCGGAAGGGAAGGAAGGGTCTGGTTGGAGGAGCTTTGGTGAGCTACTGAAGGATATTTTTGAAACATCCTCTGTTTTGGGAAGGAATTACAGAGGAAATCATCCATGGAGGCCACAGCCCCCATTGCAGAGTCTTCAAGCTCCATACACGTACAGGGAGGTTCTAGGACAAGCTGCAAAAACTGCCAAACCTGCAGGTACCATGGCCCAGTTGGAGAAGGTGCGGTTATGGGAGGAGGTAAGGAAGGGCAGTGTTATGTCGGGGACAGCTATGGAAAATTTGCAGCGGGCATTGACAGATATGAAGAAGCAAGTGGGAGCTTTAGTTGGTAATATAGATTTAATCAAACGGCGCGTTGAGATGGCACAGTATCGGGAGAAAGGTATTGCACAGGGGCCGGCTGAAGATCTCGGGCTTAAAGGAAAGGTTAATGGTGATCATGGGCCGGCTGTTGAATTCGGGCCTAAAGGGAAAGGGATTATATCCCATGGGCCGGCAGATTTCGGGCAGGCCAGGAAGCCTGCGGTCCTGGGCCCAAACCCGGTACCCAAACCCATTAGCCCTTGCTACCGCGAACCAGCGACGAAGGTTTGGAGACCTTCGACTACCCAGCCGTCAACGTCGGTGGTGGCGGTGGGTCAGGGGTCAAAGTTGTCGACGTCGGAGGTGGCGGTATTTCCTCCGACGAGGTTAGGGGGGCCGGATTTGGTGTCGGCGGGCTTCAGTGTTGCCGAGATGACACTGTGTAGTGCCGAGATGTCGCCGGAAACTGCAGTAATACAGAGTAAGTCGGCTCCTCTTGAGTCGGCGATTCATACGATGGAGAATACAAGTAACTTTGATGAAGCTATCGACCCCATGAAAGAGGTGTTGGGTCACGAGGAGGTCCTAGCTAGGCCGCCACCCACTGATGTGGCACAGACAAGGTCGCCGGTGGACTCTGGCTTCGGTTCCAATACACTGGGGGTGAGATCATTACCGAGACCTCTATCCCCAGTGGTGGAGATGGGGGAAGTCGACGAAGGGGTAGGCTTGGAATTGTGTATTTATGATGATAACTGTCTGACATCATCAGGGCCGCCACAGACTTTCACGGTGAGTCATGGGATGTCTCTAGATCTGTTGTCACTCTCGAGTCAGGCTCAGATTAGGGCGTGGGGGGAAGAACTTGCCCACAGTGAGCTCTCTAAGGGAGCACGAACAAATAATATTGCTGTTTGGGAGGGTGGGAGTACTTCGGATAAGGGTGAGTTAGAAGAGGAAGGTCAGTTGATGATGTTAGATCCATGTATATGCTCAACAGAGGGGGAGGAGTTTGCAGGAGTGGATCCTACCCCAATAAGTACGATGCATCCTACTGCTAAAGCAGAGTGGGTAATGAAAAAGATAGAGGAACTTCAAAGCTGCATGGGGATTTCGTGTAAGGGCTATGAAGATCAGTTTAAGGCACTGATTATAGCCATTGAGGCAGGACAACATGGGGCAGGTTCAAAAAGAGAGAGGGAGTTGAAGAGGTTGAAGAGGTTGAAGTGTCTCATTAATTATGATGGAAAGGAGGGGAGTGCAAGTCGGGGAAGAAATAAGGGGAGGGCTGGAAAAGTTGATAAATGAAGCCTAGAATTTTGTGCTGGAATGTTAGGGGGCTGAATGAGATAAATAAACGCCTTCGAATAAGAGCTTTATTAAGGCAATGGAAAATGGACATCATTTGCCTACAGGAAACGAAGTTGAAGATTATTAATAGAAGAATTATTCGGAGTATATGGAGTTGTCATTATGTAGGCTGGACATACTTACCCTCGAAAGGGGCCTCGGGTGGAATTTTGATAATGTGGGATAAGAGGGTGGTGGGGAGTATTGATGAGTTTGTGGGAGAATACTCGGTGGGGTGCTCTTTTAAAAATTCTGAAGATGATTTTTTATGGGCGTTTGCGGGGGTGTATGGTCCTAATTTGGATAGTGAGAGGAGGTCGCTTTGGGACGAGCTGGCTGGTTTATGTTCTTGGTGGGAGGTCCCATGGTGTATTGGTGGAGATTTTAATGTGACAAGATTTTCCAGCGAGAGATCAGGGGTGGGACGACAAAATCAAGCTATGGTGGATTTTTCGGATTTTATTTCCGAGGTAGGTCTTATGGACTTACCTTTAATGGGAGGTGATTACATGTGGTCTAATAATCAAACTTGGTCAAGGCTAGACAGATTTCTCATTTCTCCCTCGTGGGAGCTACAATATCCAGATGTAAGTCAGACAAGGCTCCCTAGGATATGCTCTGATCACTTTCCTGTAATGCTAGACTGCGGTGGTATTCAAGGGGGTAGAAGACCGTTCAAGTTCGAGAATGTGGTTAAAGATGGATGGTTTTGTGGACTTGGTCAAACAATGGTGGAATTCATACCTACTTGAAGGCAATCCGAGTTATGTATTGGCTGGAAAGTTAAAAGCTTTGAAGAAGGACTTGAAGATATGGAATGAACAGGCAGTTGGTGATGTAACCGTCCAGAAGAAGAGCTTGTTTCAAGAGTTACAAAGCTTAGAGGGAGTAGGGGATGAAAGCAACCGAAAAGATCAAGTAGTTTCTGAATTAGAAAGATTGACTCTTATGGAGGAGATAATGTGGAGGCAAAAGTCAAGGGTTTTGTGGCTTCAGGAGGGGGATAAAAGCACCAAGTTTTTTCACCGTATAGCCAATGCACATAGGAGGTTTAACTCCATTGAGGCCTTGGTCATAGATGGTGATGTATCCTCAGATCAGGTGGAAATCAAAGAGCATGTGGCAGAGCACTTTGAACAGTTGTTGTCGGAACCGCACGCATGGAGGCCTACTGTAGATGGATTAGCATTTGAGGTCATTGATCAAAACAGTATGGCTTGGGTGGAGAGACCATTTGAAGAGGAGGAGATCCATCAAGTAATTAAGAAGATGAATAAAGATAAAGCTCCAGGCCCGGATGGATTCACTATGGCTTTTTTTCAGACTTGTTGGGAGGTTGTGCGAGAGGAAGTAATGCAGGTTTTTCAGGAATTCTTCACTTATGGCAGATTTGAGAAAAGCTTGAATGCTACTTTTATTGCATTAGTTCCTAAAAAGGCTGGTGCAAGAGATGTACAAGATTTCAGGCCGATTAGTCTTGTGGGCAGTGTGTATAAGATACTCGCCAAAGTTCTTGCTAATAGGATGAGTACGGTCATGGAGAAGATTATCTCTAAGTCCCAAAATGCCTTTGTGAGAGGGAGGCAAATTTTGGACTCGGTTCTTATAGCTAATGAATGCTTGGATAGTAGGATCAAGTCGGGAGCACCAGGTATTTTGTGTAAACTTGATATGGAGAAGGCATATGATCATGTTAACTGGGATTTTCTGATATATATGTTGAGTAGATGTGGGTTTGGGAAAAAATGGAGGAAGTGGATGAGGCATTGTGTGTCAACGGCCCGCTTTTCGGTTTTGGTAAATGGAGATCCTGTGGGCTTCTTTAATAGCTCGCGGGGTCTACGACAAGGTGACCCATTATCACCCCTGTTATTTGTACTAGTTATGGAGGCTCTAAATCGAATGGTGTCAGCGGCAGTAGAGGGTGGATTTTTTTCAGGTTTCTCAGTGGGAGATATACACGGCTCCACCATTATTTCTCACCTTTTATTTGCAGATGACGCTTTGCTATTTTGTGAGGAAAATGCAGGGCATATCCAATCTTTGAAGGCCATTTTACTTTGTTTTGAAGCGGTATCCGGGTTGAAGGTTAATCTTGCCAAGTCGGAGATGGTTGCGGTTGGTGATGTTAGCAATATTAGAGGGCTGGCCAATATTTTGGGATGTGGGGTTTCTCAGTTGCCATTGAAGTACCTTGGTCTCCCTTTGGGGGCCCCTTACAAAGTTAAGACAATATGGGAGGTGGTGCTGGAAAAATTTGAGCGGAGGTTGGCCGGGTGGAAAAGGCTGTATCTTTCTAAAGGGGGGCGAATCACACTTATCAAGAGTACCTTATCCAACCTACCTACATACTATTTATCTCTATTTCCCCTCCCCGCTAGTATTGCATATAGAATAGAGAAGCTTCAACGTGATTTTTTGTGGAGTGGGTTAGGAGATGAGTTTAAATTTCACTTAGTAGGGTGGGAAAAGGTATGTTCTCCGTTGAGAGATGGTGGATTGGGGATCCGGAATGTGAGGGCGTTCAATAAGGCATTATTAGGAAAATGCTTGTGGCGTTATAACCATGAGAGGGAAGCTTTATGGAAAAAGGTGATTGATATGAAGTATGGAAGCGAAAGGGGGGGCTGGTGTTCTAAAGAGGGGAGGGGGACATTTGGAGTGGGGTTATGGAAGTATATACATAAAGGTTGGTGCTCATTTGCTAGTAACATTAGGCTGCGTTTGGGGGATGGTAATAGGATCAGTTTTTGGCAAGACGTGTGGGTGGGAGACACGGCCTTGAAGGATGCATATCCCATGATTTTCAGTATTGCTCGGGAAAAAGAAGCTATGGTGGCTGACTTGCGGGTACTTAATCAAGGTTCACAGGAGTGGAACATTAGTCTTACTCGGGATGCACAAGATTGGGAAGTGACTATTCTGGTAGAATTTCTGAACTTGCTCTACAACACTTCCACTGCTGCCACAATGGAAGATATGATGGTTTGGCGACCCTCTAGGAAAGGGAAATTTTCAGTATGCTCTTTTTATGATTCTATTACTATGCAACAAAGGCATGAATTTCCTTGGAAGAACATATGGAGGACTAAAGTACCTACAAAGGCTGCATTTTTTGTCTGGACGGCAGCTTTGGGAAAGATTATGACCACTGATAATCTTAGAAGACGTGGCCTTATTATTTTGGACTGGTGCTGTTTGTGTAGAAATAGTCGTGAAACGGTGGATCATTTACTTTTACATTGTGAGTTTGCTCGAGATATATGGACTTACTTCCTCAGCAGAGTGGGTATAGCATGGGTGATGCCGGGTAGGGTGGTTGAACTTTTAGCAAGCTGGAGAGGGATCACAGGGACACCACAGATTGCAGCAGTGTGGAAGATGGTTCCTATTTGTATTTTTTGGTGTATTTGGAATGAAAGAAACGAGAGGCTCTTTGAGGATCATGAACGTTCCTTGGAAGAGTTTAGGAGTTTCTTCTGGAAGACTTTGTTTTTGTGGGCCATTGCTCTTGATTTGAATGGCCTCAGCTTCCATGATTTCCTTGTAACTGTTTTTAGTTCTTAAATAGGTGTAGTCACATGTATACTTCCAGTGTACCTGGGCTAAGCCTATCTTTATATCAATAAAATAACTTATTACTTATCAAAAAAAAAAAAATTAGGTGTCTCACTTTGTATACGTCATGGACTCATGTGTACTTGGGCATTGCCTAGTTTCATTCTATTCAATAAAGCTATCTACTTACTTATCAAAAAAAAAAATTCTTGGGGAGTGAAATGAGATGAGAATTTTGTGAATAGTAATAAGATAGTTTGTAATAGTATTAAGATAGTTTGAGTTAATGTTTTATGGAATTTTGGGAAATGAGAGAGAAAAGAATAAAAAATATTATAAAGTTAAAATATTGTTAGAGTATAGTTTTTTAATATTATTTTTGTTTGGAGATTTGAAAAAGTTGAATTGATTTTTATTTTTTGTTTGAAAGTTTAGGAAAGTTGTAATGATTAGTTTGAAAAAATTGTAATGATTAGTTTGAAAGTATTTGTATTTGAGTGATATTTGGGAAGGAGATGAGTGAGACGATATGAGAATTTTGGGATAGAAACTTTTTCCAAACAAGCCCTAAATTATTTATTAGCAATTCCATCTAAGGACATTTTACCTTCATATTACTATGTATGGCAATTTACGAGATCATCCAAGAGCATGGTCTTATCATCCATTATGCATTTCAATAAATTTGAGATACTATATATCATAAACTGAAAGGTGATAGAGCTATTTATATTCCCCCAATGTCACACGTGGGATGTACTTAGAGCAGTAATCTGTTCATCAGATGCCGTCTAAATAAAATTAGCAATTTGTTCTTCCTAGAAGTTCTGTACAATAGTGACTTGTTAATCCAAAACCATACACTAGCTGAAACACACATATAATGCTAGAAATGAAATAATAGATAAATGCTCCCAAAGCAGATATTAGCAAAAAAGAAAAGGATTTCCAAATTATGCACCTGCTGCATGCTCCGGACGGCAAAACTCCCAACCATCTCTAATGCACAAAGCCGTGTGTGCAGGATAACGCTTTGCTAATGCTAGCTCATCCCGGGAAAGATCTGAGTTTCCATATTAACACAAAAAGAAAATTCCATAGAAATTAAACTGTAAAAATGTGTAAAGATCTAAAGTAAGAAGCACAATAAAGTGAGCAGCAGCTGATTAGAAAAAATGGAATGAAATAAAAGAGAGTAAAATATAAGACAACACAGTCATGATGCCAAATCCAAAGCAATAATAAATCACAAGATACCTCTATCGTTTAACTTTTTCAAAGTGGGTCCAGCAAGCAAAATGGAAGCTGCTTCAAAATGAGGCATCTTAAGAATAGGATTCTCCTCCACTCTTAAATGCTGCAGCATGGCATATCCACGAATTATATGCATGCACAAGAATATAGTTGTATATTAAGTAGACAATAATAAAGTAAAATATTCTCAAATCATGAATCCGTAAAATATTCCCAAATCGTGAATCTGTAAAATATTCCGAAATCATGAATCCTTTACATTTTAACCTTGCTACTTGTGCCACTAAAAGACATGCAAAATCAGATATTTACAACTTGGAAATAAATTATGCATAACCTAATTTGAGAATTCAAAATTGAAATATTGTAAATCAAGACTACAAGTCTACAATACACTAGATTTAGTATTCATTTATTGATAGCTAACCAAGAAGTTTTATTAATTGGGCAATAGCCATAGCCCAAGTACACATGACGTATACCATGGTACCATAGTAATACCTAAATAGGATTTACAACCAAAATTAAAAGAAAAAATCAGAAACACTTATCCCATTAAAACCTTTTGCAACCACCCAAATGTACAAGGTTTTGAAAAAGAAAGCTTTCAGCTCATCTGTTGTCTGTTCCCGATCTTATTTTTATATAAGTAATTTTATTAGAAACGAATGATTAGGGGAAGCCCGTGTACACAAGAAGTATACAAAATAAAACACCTATTTACATTCTAAGAAATAGAAAGCGACAAAAGAAAATCATGAGCAGAAGCTCCATTGATTACTAAAGCAGAAAACCAAAACAATAAAGAGCACACAAAAAAGTTTCGAAGTTGTTCCAATGTACGTTCCTTATCATTAAAACACCATTCATTCCTTTCCACGCAAATGCACCATAAGACACAAAGGTGCCATCTTCCAAGCTGCATCCACTTGAGAACAACCATGAAGCCTGTTCCAACACGCAAGAAGATCAATCACTCGTTAAGGCATCACCCAAGCTAGACCGATTCTACAAAAAATTCCATCCCACAAAGCCCTTGCCACCTCACAACGCAAAAGCAAATGATCCACGGTTTCCCCATGCTTCTTACCCATGAAACACTAATCCATACCTATAATACCACGCTTCCTTAAATTGACCAACGTCAAAGTTTTCCAAAGAGAGGCAGTCCGTATGAAAAAAGCAACTTTGGAAGGCACGTGAAACCTCCAAATACACTTCCAAGAAAAAGGAGGACTATTTTGAAAAGTCAACAGCTTATAAGATGATCGGACGTGAACTTTTTACACCTCATGGACTTCCACAACATCCTATACCCATCATTACCACCAAGCCACAGAGTAAAAGAAGCTGAAGAAAGCTGAAACTTCATCAATTACCTAATCCTGAACAGCTCTAGTGAAACAAACATCCCACTGAAGAGCCATCTTCATTTCTCTCCCGATCTTGAAAGCTTCTATCATTTCTCTCCCTTCAAATGTATCACCACATATATATAGGAGCCATCTTCCATATTGCCACCACTTGTGGGCTGCCTTGGATGCCCCTCCAACTTGCTAGAAAATCCACCAACTTTCTAGGCATGACCAATGCTCATCCCACTCTCTTGAAAAATTCATTTCATAAAGTCCTAGCCACCTCACAATGTAGAAGCAGATGATCCACTGTTTCACCTTTCTTCTTGCACATGCAGTAGCAATCCAACACCGCGATCCGGTGTTTCTTTAGGTTGTCTACAGTAAGGATCATTCCTAAGGAACTGTTCAGACAAAAAAGTTGCTTTTAGGGGAGCTTTAGTCTTCCAAATATTTCTGGCATTCATGCCTTGGCTAGTCAGAATTTGGTAGAACGATCAAGCAGTGAATCTACCTTTCTTAGAAGGGCTCCAAATGATCTTGTCTACAAATCCAACTATCACGCTTGTAGTGTACAATAAAGTAAAAAACTCAGTAATAACATTGAACTCTTAATATTGTGCTGCTCTGAAGAAATTAATATTTCATTAAGTGGGGCCACTAGAGAATTCCAAGAGATCACCTATTGAAGATTCCTTTACCCATGCAATCTCGAATACTGTTGGGAATGTCTTCAAGACTTCAATCACCACGCCATATGCCATGCCAACAGACCCACCCAATGTGGTCCACGTACCTCATCCGAGCACCGCCACCCCATGCTTCACCGAAGATCAAATCTAATAATAGCCTTGCATAAAGCCTCCCTTTCTTACTAGTATCACCGCATCCATTTCCCCAAAAGGGCTTGGTTAAACATCACCAATTTATGAACACCCAATCCTCTCCAAAAGATTGTTGCACACACCGTTGTCCAATTTGCAAGATGGAACTTAAACTCGTCTCCCATTCCACTCCACAAGAAATCCCACTTTAGCTTCTCAATACGGTTGGCAATCTTTGTGGAGAGTGGAAATAAAGGCAAGAAGTATGCAGGCAGGTTAAGAGAGCACTTTCATTAAGGTAAGCCTACCAAAAGAATTGATTGCCACTCCCTGAACATAATAATATTTCAAAAGAATTAATTACTTTACTGTCAAAGTCTACAAGGTGAAATTTTTGAAAATCCAGATACTTCGGATCATCCAACTTTTCACCCACAAACTCTACAAGTCCTTATCCCAAACTCCTGATAGGTTATCCAAATCCCTTTGCTGTATTTCTATGAATTTTCAGAGCTAAACAATTAAAAGTTCCCAAATCTACCCTTCCCCATATTTTGAAAATAAGAGAACCTAACCTAAATGTTAGTGATTTAAACCAACAGATGTTCTGCAGTAGGTTAGTATTATTAAATATAACGCATGATGAACAATAGTGTAACGACCCAGGAAAAGCGCTAGCCACATCTACGCTATTATCCCAAAAAAGACCAGCCAATTTGAATCTCACTTACAAGCCCAGTTTCACCTTGTAAGTAATTGTTGTGAGGCTTAGCTCCCATGACTAACTTTATAACCTACCCACTCTAGGTGGGTTATCCATATTCTCAATGTGAGACTGAGCTGTTTTTATAAAGAGCCTACATAAGACTACTTGAGTAAAACAAGAACATGTGAGACTACTTGAGTAACCATCTAGCATGCAGCATGTCTAACAAACAAAATTACAGGACTGACCTCAAGAACTGGTAAATGTGGGAAACCCTTTAGAGTTGAAATTTTGTTTTTGCTGGCAGCTAATACCTACATGAAAATTAAGTAAAAAATATGAATTCATAGGGTGGTGATGAGGAAGAAATAACCTACATAAAACAAGGACAAACCTGCAGTCGAGGTTGACTAGCCATTGAAAGAGACTTCAACTTATTTTGAGCAATAGAAAGAAACTGCAAAATAAGGGGGCAGGAGAGGAAAAAATATACAGTTATTTTAACAACCTGAAATGTGAACATTCACTGATGATCAGCAAAGCTTCAAAAATTTTCAAAGGAATACCTCTAAATTAGGAAGCTGTGGGAGGCTTGCAAGTGATGTAATTTGATTCCCAGCGAGATATAGTTGCTACAGGAGTTAAAAAATAATAAATATGCTGGACCCTATTGCATTGATAACTCCAACAAATGCCGAATCATTGCCATCAAAAGATGAATACACATGAGACACACACCTGTAGAGCTTTGCAATTCTCAAGTGGTTCAAATCCAGGCCCTTTAAAGTCATTGAAGCTCAAATCAAGAACCTGTGAAGAATCAATACTACCAATAATTCTTTCACAAATCTATGTTTCGCTTCTGGAACAATGTCCATTGAATAGAATTAAGAATAAAACCAGTGTATGTGCATATGTGTGTATATCATGAAATAACAAACCTTAACCCTCTTCAGTATCTCAACTCCTTCCAATGTAGACAAGAGATTGTCTCTGAGATAAACAAACTGCAAAAGAGGATTATCAGCTCTCCTAAATCAACTCATGCTACACAAGTATGATGCAGACAAAATAGACAATCGGTTTATTTTGAGACTGTTCCAAGTTTTGAAGTAGCTGGGCCTTTTAGTTTGAGATGGTTCCATTTAGTGAAGTAGTTCTGGTTTTTCTCCTATAACACAGAAAGAAAATAAGAACTCTTGATTCAAATAAAGCAAGAGCTCCAGGAAACAATCACAGCATCCTTCAATTTCTAAAAGTATTAAAAGAGCCATCCCATCATCTAATGTACTTTATTGATTTGTCAAAAGTTCCTCTTCTCAAAAATGAAGATCCTCCATGTGGTTTTTTAAATTTGTGGCATACTTTTCCTTCTGTATCTTAAAATCAACCTTTCCATTCAACAAAGAATTTAATGGCAATAAGCTTTGGAAGACCCTTATTTTGATGTAAAAGCCCCTTTTCAATAAGAAGAGCACTGCTACAAGGAAGACTACAGTTATTGAAAATATACCACTCACATGCTAACCCTATAAAGTAAACTTCAATTTTGCAAGACATGAGTTTAGCATCAATTACAAAGCTATTTCACTTATCAAAACTTTAGGGCACAGAACTTCATCCACAAGAAATTGACATAGGATTAAAAGCAATAATAACAAGGCATTTATATTTTTTTTTTTATAAGTAACAAGGCATTTAATTAAAAAATGGTAGAATATTTATTCATTTAATTAAAAAATGGTAGAATATTTATTCATTAAGTGAAAATAATAATGCATCAGATAAAAGCTCAGTTACCTCTAAATTTGCTGACAAGTTCAAGCCACTAGCATTGAGACTCCGAACTCCATGACCTCGACGATCCAACCTCTGATATAACACAAAACAAATCGCTAACAAGCAATGAACTAACAGATTTTATTTCTGATATAATAATATTGACAGGTGTTGATTGCAAAACCATGAGAAAGAACCATATACATTGAAGTACAAAAAATATAATGAAATGCTCTCCAAAAAGCATGGGAGAAATTTTACAGGAACATTTCCAACGAGGGGAGGGGGGAGATGAAGGAGATCTGTCTATCCCATGCATGCCCTAATCGAGGTAATACTACAGATCTGCTGATTTCCTTCTTCAATATCAGTACATCTATTCTGTTCTGCTAAGATGCCGTCCCTAATACTTATCAAAAAAAAAGATGCCGTCCCTAATAGTCAATTTTTGCAGTCAAAATGAAGTTGCCCTTTTTATGCTATGTCAGACGACTCAGTAAACAAAATAAAAGTAAAATCTCACAGTAACTTAGTGACACCAATAACTAGATGATCTTAGAGGTACAGTGAGTATACTTGAACTGCAGTTATGCCACAATGAGAATCTAAAATGCCCATATTTCCATCAAAGATTCAAAAGATGTGCTACTGTCATTAAGAGAGAAGATGTCTAAAGGAATATATTCCATGGTGCTTGACAGGCACAATGAGAAGAAGAAGACAAGTGATGTTACTAACATACGGCAGACTAATAATGAGCACCTTTACCCTTCAAGGCTAACTGAATTTTGTCATTGAAAAGAAAAAAAAGATCATGTATTCTCAAGAGAATCCTCTGGAAACTAAAGTTGCGTTTGAATATTGAGCTGAGTTGAGTTCTCTATGAATAATAGTGAGTTGAAATGGTGGAGTGAATTATGTGGGATCCACTTAAGATGAGTTTAGATATATTTATGAGAAGTTAAAAAAGATTGTGAGTCTCACGTATAAAAATGTGTTAAATTGAAAAAATTTGTAAGTCTCACTTGTAAAGATGTTTTGAGTTGATATCAGTTTAGTTATTTAAGAGTTGGGTGTTAGAAAAAACCTAAATCTGAGCCGAACTCAGCTAAGCTGAATTGAGTGCAGTCAAGGAACCAAACGAGCCCTAAGTTAACTAAACCATTTTTTTTTATAAGTAACTAAGTTAAGTAAACCATAACAGGATAGATCCTTAATTTAATTAAGCTACCCTTTTACCACCATGCATAATTTAAAGTTTTACAGATGGTGCATACCACATCATCACTAGCTTTAATCTCCACCTGTGGAAGAGCAATGAACCTTGAATCCCGGCTTTCAGGAGTCGCCACTTTCCTGCGTCCAGATAAACTAGAACTCCTATCCAGAGATGACGACAAAGACCGAGCTCTCAATCCACTGGAAACTGAAGGTGACCGAGCTGACGAGGAAGAAACCTTTGAAACCGTCTTCCTAATTCCGCTGCTACCACTGCTGCCCAATGAGGTCGAAGTAACCATTCTAGAAGAAGAAGAAGAAGAGGCTGATGATGCTGGCTTCATTGAAGACTTCCTCGCAGTCTCCTGCTTAGCAACATCGGACCCAGTTGATGTGTTCAGACTTCGACCAACTGGTGACACGGGAACAGACTTTCTAGTCTCCGACACTTTAGCTCGTGTCGAAGCTTTGGTAATAGGTGAAGGCAATGAACTCCTAACTTCCGAAAGAGACCGCCTTACTGGTGCAGAACCCAAAGGAGTAGTCTTTTTCCCCGCAACAGAACCAATATTGCTTTGCCGCTTCTCGGGCAAGCCTCCTGTACTGTTTCGCCTTGCCGCCGGAACAACATTTGAACTTTTCAGTGACGCACTTACAGTTGGTTTCATCACATTCGAAGCAGAGTCCAGACCAGCTTTGGAGTCCAATCTCTTCCTGACATGACCCGTTGCCTCCGAGAGATTTGAGACCGATGCAACACTAACTTTCACGGTTTTCAAAAATTCTTTTGTGCTTTCTGATGAACCAGCAGAGATCCGTTTCTCTGGAACTGAGGGCTTTTCCACTACATCTTCGCCCGGTTGTACCAAGGCTTCTTCCATCTCAGTTCAACAGCTCGAGCAAATTGAAACTAACAATCTGATCCACCAATAGCCAAATAAAAGTACATAAAAATGTAGTGAAATTTTCGCAAATGCTCTGTTTGGTTTGCAGGAAAAAGTAGGAAAGAAAACTAATAGACTCTGAATCTTAAATCATTTTCACATTTGGATTTGAGAAGACAAACAATTCGACTCCCTATGCAATTATTTAGTTAGCTGACCGGTCGTTGTCATTCCCTGGCACCCATGCGTAAAATCCAAATTCATTTGCTCAAACTTTCGCAAACCGGTGATAATTCAGTTCCAACTTCAAAACACGTTTAAGAAAACTAAAAAAATAGGTAGAGCCACCTAGAAGTCTCAGATTTTGCAAGAAACTGGAATGCAAGTTCAGAACCGACACCTCTGTTCTTGAAAGCCGATGAAGATACTTGGATCTGCACAAAATGCAGGTTCTTTAGCCCAAAATAATTCAAGCTTCCGGGTCAATCTAGTTCAGATGAACACTTCCGGACAGAAAGAGAGAGGACGAAAGAGAAGCACGAAGTAAACGCAAACTCAAACTCCGATACACAGAATAAAATTGCACCTGAATAACGCTTTTTCAGATCTAAAGAGGCAAGAAGCTGAAACCGAAACAGAGAAGCATTGCGCTAGGGTTGTGATATCCGGCAGGAAATCATGAGGAATTTCCGCAGCGTGGAATCAAAAACAAAAAGACAGAGGGAGTGTGTGTGTGTTTCACTGTTTTGGAGCCAATGAGCTTTACGCCTAGTTTTTTTTTTTTTTGAGCGAGCTTTAAGCCTAGTTGATTTATGAAATGTGTTGCGTTTAAAAAGTTGAATTAAATAAAATATTATTAAAATATATATTTTTTAATAATATTTTTATTTTAAACTTAGTAAAAGTTAAATTTTTTTTTATTTTATATAAAAAAATTATAATGACGGTGGAATGAAAATAATTGTAAAAACAATCGAAGGAAGCTATGATTAAAGAAAAATTAGAAATGCGAGCTAAAGCGACGGCAGCCATGATTAAATATAAGTTTAGTTTGGGTAGTGAATAATACTTGATAAAGCTTGTATGTCCTCTTCATCTGACCGCTCAAATTGACCGTTGGTCAAAAAAAAATTTTTTTTGCTTAGTGATTAAGGAAGTGATTTTAAGTGTATTGGTGTATTTTTTTTATTTTTTAAAAATATTTAACTGTATTAAAAAATATGAAAAGAATAAAGAATAAAAAAAAAAGCCTGAGCGGTACACCCAGCAGTAAACCCTGGGCGGCAGAGTAGCGTGATCCATAATACTTCATTATTATTTATTATTTTATTATTTTTTATCTATTTTTTATTATTTATTATTTTATCATTTTATTATTATTATTTATAAAATATCTCAAACCATCTCTTGACAAAACCTAGAATAAGATAAGATATAAGAGAGAGGTTTTGGGCAATGTTTTGAATATTGTTTTAGTGACTGTTTCGATCGAGGCATTGAAACGAGATATTTCGGTATCAATACCGTTTTGGAATAGTCGATATATGAATAAATTATATATATATAAATTATATTCTAAAATAATAGTATATATATAAGAATAAATTAGATATATGTATATAAATTATAAATAGTCGAGTCTGAATTGAGGGGATCTAAAAATGAGCCTGCAGTTTGAAGAAATGAAAAAAAAAAATATAAAGACCGAAATATGTATATAGGCCGAAATCCGATATATTGGCCGGTACAAGCCTATATATCGGTCAAAACAGACCGGTACAAGCCGATACGGCCGAAATTTTGATCGATACGAAACACCATACTTGTTTGTACCGGCTACCCGACCGATACGGTATATTTCGATCGTACCAGCCAGTACAAAACGAAATTTAAAACTTTGATTTTGGGTACGAAAGAAGATAGTATTGGATTAACTAGACGAGAGAGAGAATGGGAATTGGCGGAAACAGACAGTCCCTGTATGTTTTTAAGCATTTGGATTCAGAACTTAGGTTAACTTATTTTAATTTATTTAATCTCATCCTTATAATTTTTTTAAATTTTTATACAAAAAGTATTATAAATAATTTAAAATTTTTTAATTTTAAAATAATAATAATATTAAATAATATTTTATTTAATTCTCCTAAAATTATCTCAAATTCTCAACTCATCTAAAGAAATATACTATTATTTGTTGCTCTAAAGTCCTCCGAACGCTCGGCTGAGTTTCCACTTTCCACTCTTTTTATATTTTCAAAGTCGGCACTAGGAACGCGCACCACTTTACCAAATATTCTTGAGCTTCTTGTGGGCTGATCTTGTTTTTCTTAAACTATTTCGTGCTATCTGTACCTATTGGATTGTTGTGGTTTGGAATGAACTAGGAGGATTGATTAATAGGAATACTTAGAGTCAAAAGTTAATACTAAGGTTATACTAGAATGTTCCAACAGCTTCCTATGATATTTTAGGAAAAACTAAACTAATGTCAAACTAATTCTCTAACCTTGCAAGGCTACAAAAACTAAATCCAAAATTCATGTTTCTTTTTCTTAAAAATTTCAATGCCTCTTTCGCCTTTGCATAGAGATGCTATTATTAAAGACATATTGACCTTCCATTCTCATAAATAGACTCAGAAATTACATAGTTTGCGACGTCCCGACCTTTTGTTGTGGATGACTATCTAGAAGTTTCTTGTATTAGCTATTTGTGTCGTCTACTCCAGATGACATTAGCTAAAAGATATATGATCAATTGATCTTTGTGCATAAACTGGCGGCTTCGAGTTTAAAGAAAATAAATGTGAATTAAACTACAAGAGCAAGGAAGAGACAAATGAGAAGAGGGGGGACAATTCTCTTTGGTAGTTAGATTTCAAAGATTTAATATTTGAGTTTATCATAAACGACGACAATGAAAGATTTTCAATAGTCATATTAGGTTAATGTCCATTAAAATAATAAAAAATGAAATCTTAAATAATATAACTTCATTAATATGAGGTGCATTTTTACGATTACTACAATTAACTACAAGTCTTTCCACATTCTAACTCATAAATTATGAGCGGTCATGCATATTCCATAAATGCTCGATAAGGTCGGATTTACTTATAGGGCTTAATCCGAGACTATTAGTTACAACTAAAAATCTTGACAAAAGAATAATGGTTAGCTACATCTATTTGTTGGTTTTAATAATTCTAGATATGAATGTTGGATATTGTGCATGGTGGAATAAATGTGTTTGTTAGTTTTTATAATCGTAGATGTGAAGTTTGGGTAGAGAAGAAGTGTTTATTAATTTCAAGAATTGTAGATGTGAGTATTAAGTAAAAGAAATATTGGCATAATATGTTTGTTGAATGAATAAATTGTAGATGTATTTATTGGATAGAAGAAAAGTTGGCAAATGTGTTTGTTAGTTTCATAAATTGTATATATGATTGTTGGGTAGAATAAGGGTTAACAAAATGTGTTTATGAGATAATTAGATTGAGGAACAAAATTAATTGAGAGAAAATAATTTAAGTATCAAATTAAATTATTAATTAATACACAGTTAGTGTAATTACAAAATATGAAGAAAAAAATTACTATTAAAAAAATAATATTATATTATTATTTTGATGAATTCAATATGAGATTATGGATAGAGAGATTTTAGATTTATGAAAAATATGTACTTTTTATCAAATTTTATAAATAAATTTAATAAAACCGATGGTGCCAATTCTCTAATCCTCGCTTTCCTTTTCTTTCTATGCGTAATCAAATATTAATGTTAAATGACTTTCCAACTCGCCATCTTTCCACTCTTTTTTTTTTAATTAATACTAAATATAATTTTAAGGCTGATAAATCTTGCATATTTAAAAACAAAATAAAATTCATGATGAAAAAATTATTTTTCTCACATGCATCTTAAATTTACTTTACCTTTTTTTTTTTAAATGCATTTGATTTACATAATCTAAACTTGTAGAAATTATTTTATTTTCCTTCTCTATACAATGCTTCTTTATTTCCTTTATTTTAATGCGGAGTGTTCAAGATAAAATATTAACTATTTTTGAAATATAAAAGTAATGATATACCTATAATTATTTTATATCTATTTTCTAATTCATTTTAAATCAACCAATATAATTATACCACTTCATTAAAAATAATTTTAATTTTACATGACTACCTTTCATCTTGAATAAAATTGTAAAATAGTTGTAGACTAATTAAAAATTACCATTTTTCATATATATATATATAGTAGGAAAGGACAACGTGCTCTGCACGTTTTGTCTAGTTTAATTTTACATAATTGTTTGTTTTCTAAACAAAGAAATTACTTTTAAAAGTAGAAATAATGAATTATAGAGAAAATATTTATTTAATAATCTCCTATATTATACAGTAACATGTAATTTCTCATTTTTACCATTCAATTTAAACATATATATATATTGATGTTTAAATATGAATGTTTATACATCAAGAAAAAAAAAATCACATATTGATGTGTGGTATGGAGATGATGAATAGCATTTCTTTAAAACAAATCATTTTAAATCTAATGTCTTTATTTTAAATCTAGCCGATGATTTTTAAATTGAGTCAAATATTGTAAAATCTTCTAAATATTTTACCAAAATCATTTTAAATGAGGTATTTATAGTGTTATTGAACAAAGACTAATTTTCAAGTAAACTTTTTTATATTTTAGAGTTCCGAAAATTATATAATTTTAAAAAAATAATTTATTTAAATGATTTTATTATTTTAAGAATATTATTTAATATTCATTAATTTATTTGACTCAAAACATGTCATTAAATACTATTCATCATTTTCCCAAAAAATGGCCAAAGCATAAACCGACTATTTTTTTCAGAAAATGGTGCTCACGTCCATTTAACCACAAACTACTATTTTCCCAGAAAATAACCTAACATATTCATTTATCGATCACTGTAAGCGAAAATCACAGGCGGAATTACCACCATCTCTGCTTACCAGCATTCCTACCGCTAACACTGTAGGCGGGAATCACGGGTGGAACTTACCACCATCCCTACCATGTGCACTGTAGGCAGGACCCTACCACCGTCCTTGCTTACTACCATCTCTACAGTTCATTTTCCTTTCTCTTATTCCTTTCAATCCATTCATTTCAAACATACCCAAAAATTATCTCTCACATGAAAACTCAGTTTTTATTCACGATACTTAAGCATGCATGAAATGATGCAATAAATGTCATGATGCCAAACACAATATAAATGCATGAAAGCATATTTTAATTAAATAAACAACACATTCTCACATCCAACCGATCCCCATACTCCTCGGACTCAAAGTCCGACACAACCAACCAGACTGCAAAAAATTTGTTAGTGCAAAAATATATTTAAATCTTACAAAATTTTTTGAAAAATTACTTACAGTGATGAAACATAATTTTCAAAAGAACAAGGAAGTGCAAGAGGTGGCGGCACAACAAGGTGACAATGTATTTTGGACTATGGTTGTGGGTCTCAAAAGACTAAATTTTGAATAGGAACAAACTAAAACTTGGGATGGCTAAGGAAGAGTTTAGAGGTGTTAGTGAAATAAATGGTGGTGGTGGTGGTGGTTGGCCGTGGACGGCGGTTGGAGGTCAAAATAAATCGAAAAATGAGCTAGAGGGGCTTCAACGGTGGTGGATCGGAGCTGATGATAGATGGTTTAGGTGGCTGGATGTTCGATGGTGGTGTGGTGAAGAGATGGTGGTCAACGGCAGCGCTAGAACGAAAAAGGGCCGCGGCTTGGATTCCCTCACCGGCGGTTAACGGCAGGATAAAAGGGGCTGAGATTGGAAGGGGAGGGACGCCGGACGAAGGGGAAGAGAATGGGTCGGGTGGTGTTGGCCATGCCGGCGTGTGACGACGCACTAGAGGGGACGAAGAAATAGATGGGCCGTGACTTGGATTCCCTCGTGGCGGTAAACAGCAGCATTAGAGGGGCTGAGATTGGAAGGGGAGGGACGCCAGCCGGAAGGGGAGAGAATGGCCGGGGTGGTGTTGGCCACACCGGTGTGTGGCGGCGCACTGCAAGAAATGAAAAAACCGACGGGGGAAAGGGGAGGGGCAAAATGGGAAGAAGACCAGGGGTAAAACCGAAATTTAGAAATAAAAGTAAGGGCAAATTGGGAAAAATAATTGTTAGACGAAAAACTGATCATCGCTCATTCGCATTTATATATATAGTAGATATATATAAGTCCTTGATAAGAAATTTTTCATAAATGCATTTGGTGTACTTCCAATAAAAATTTATTTTTGTCTCAACTACTGTTATTTTAAAATCTTTACACCATACACGATGTACGTAGCATAATTTAATTTATAAGATAAATTAAATTATGATTCTTACAAACTAAATCTTCACACTTAAGTGCGGTTTGAATAATGAGATGAAATGAGATGTTTTAGATAAAAGTTAAAAATTGAATAAAATACTATTAGAATATTATTTTTTAATATTCTTATTATTTTAGAATTTGAAAAGTATGATTGTTTATTATATTTTGTGTAAAAATTTGATAAAATTGTAATGATGAGATAAGATGAGATGAAGTACTCTCACTATCTAAGCGAAACCTTAAATAATATGAATAATATACTCTAGACACTTGCTTAAAAATATAATAATTATTTTTTCTAACTACTTCTTTGTTGGAGATTCTCTAACTAGACCCTGGCGTTCCATTTTATCTCATTACGATACTCCTTGATTTTACGTCGAAGAGGTTGTTTTGTTAGGCCAAAAACTCATCATTTCACGTCAAATATAGGTTGTTTAGTAAAATTCACTCAAGCATGTTCCATCAATAATTGAGTTACCGATATAGCATTTGGTGTTTTTACTTTTTGGTTTTCGGAAAAGATGTTGTTGTCTTCAATATCACTCATATATTGAACATTAATGAACGGTAATGATATATAAATATTTCGAATAACTCTATTTTAAAACTTTTACATCAGATACCATTCAAGTAACATAATTTGATTTAAAAAAAAATTAAATCTGAATCTTACAAATCAAATTATGTTATATAGATAGTGTGTGATACAAATATTTTAAAATAACATTTGTCAAATTTTTTTACTAATTTTGTTTATATGTAATATTTGAGTCAAATAATTTTAAATTTTGTCTTGTACATTTGTCTCGTTGCAATCGTGCCCTCAAAATCAGAGAACAAACCCAACTAGATTTATAAGTAGTTTAATGTGTACTAATGTTATATCTATAGAACATGGAGCAATCACAATAAAGAGATGCTTGGAGAATGAGATGATATGAAAATTTAGTAAATAGTAGTAAGATAATTTGAGTTAATTATTTATTGGGTTTTGAAAAATGAGACAAAAAAAATTGAATAAAAAATATTATAAAACTAAAATATTATTAGAATATAATTTTTTAATATAATTTTTATTTTAAAATTTGTAAAAAGTTAAATTATTTTTTGTTTTTTGTTTGAAAGTTTGGAGAAATTGTAATGATTAATTTGAAAATTTTTGTATTTGAATAATATTTAAAAAGAAAATGAGATGAGATGAGATATAAAAAACTTTTCCAAACATTTCCTAAATATTGGTCATACAAGAGGAGTCAATCAATATACACAATAAATCGATTCTATAATAATAATGCAAGAGTCTACCATGTCTATGAACAATAATTAATCAAATTTTTTATGTGTAGTCATTTTTGTGTACTTATTGCGCACTCCACTAATGTGATTGGTTGCGTCACTTTTTTTAATATAAAATAATTATTTTGATCAATCACATGAGTGGAATACGCAATGAATACGCAAAAGTAACTATATGTAGTAGAACTCATACTTAATATTGTGAGATTTAGGTTATGTTTGGTGCCAAACTCATCTCAACCCATACCAAATTAATTATTAATAGGACCTACTACTTTTACAACTTCTCATAAAAAGTTAAACATATCTCAACATATTTCATACATTCAAGCGCATATCTCAATATATTTTGTACATTCAAACACATCTCAATGAGACCCACAAAATACTATTATCCACATATCAATTCAAATTATCTAAGATCACCTCAAGACCCAAATGCAACCATACATATTGTTTCTATATATTAAATTATAAAAACATTTAAATAAAAAAGTAAGACAAATCTTGAATTGTAAACATAGATTCTCAACCTTTTCTATTTAATGGATAAATACATTTTGTGAACACCATTTGCAACCTTGAATGATGGTTGTAAAGTTTTCAGAGATCTCTTGGCATTTCATGGGCAAATGGGATTTTACACCCTGCACGATATACACCCATTGCACCATCATTTTTCAATATATAATGTATATTAGAACTAGTCCATAATTGTGTATAGCATATACTGAACATCTTATTAGATAATAGATCAAGTTATAATGACAAAATCCAACCCCTTATTTTGGAAATGATAGTTGTAATTTCCATAATCTTAAGAGTTATCAATTTCATAAGAATAGTAATTTCCCACCATTCTAGAATATTATTATTAGGAATCTTAAATTATCTACTTGGTTATGGTAGATGCAATACCCCAATCCCCATGACCTAACACCTCGAGCCCAAGTTCATTTGACGTAAACATAACCATTCTTATTCCTCTGCTTTATTCTCTATACTTTGCAATCGTCACCTCTTCCTCATCCCAACTTAAAGTCTCTCTCTCTCTCTTAACATCTCATCTCAGCTCATCCCTACTATTCTTCCTCCAACTTCATCCTTTGATATTCAATAACTCCTTATCTTAATCACTCTCATCTCCTCCTCATATGAATATGTTCTCAATCACATTGTGCATCTCGAAACCTCTGGAAATGTCTAGACTACCTTAGAAATGATGTTTTCTACCAATTCACGTGCTTGTATCATAAACACCTTTTTCAACCGAGCACAGTGAATAAAGTTGGTCTCTTTATCCAATATTATTTTAAAGAATTATTTTGATATTCTCTATGTCATTAGTCAAAATGTTGCCTATTGGTGAACCAGAACTCATATCATGCATTCTTGCTGGATTTCCTACTAAGTATGATTTTCTTATCACTTCGGTAAAAACTCGTATGGAACTTATGCCTCTTGATGAACTTTTTGGTCATCTCCTCCATCACAAGATGTGCTTGGAATAGCTTGCAGCTACTGCTGAGGTCCATCTCCCTTCTACTAACCTTGTCACTCAGAACTCTAGCAACTCTGGATGAGGCTAAAATCAGTCCAACTACCAATCTCGTGGTGGTTCCTCTAGAAGTCATGGTCAAAGGGTTTGGTTGTGGTCCTGACAATCATATCTTCCCTTTATATGGTTCTATCTCATCTCACTCATTCTATTAGATTTGTCTCAAACCCAGACACACTTCTTTAAAATGCTAGCATCATGTTAACTAAGATTTCCAAACACCTTATACTTTATAGGTATACAACACAACTACTCTGTCTTTCTCGGATCAAGCTTGGTATCCTGACACTGTTGCCACCCATCACATGACCTATGACCTCAACAACCTCAACCTTTACACTGAAGATTACTTTGGACAAGATCAGGTTTTAGTTGATGATGGTAAAGGTCTGCAGATTCATCATATAGGCAAATCTATAGTTTTTTCTACCTTTAAATAATTTTTTCTTCATTGTGTTCTTCATGTTTCACATATAAAAAATGACCTTTGTGTGTTTATCAATTTACAAAAGATAATGATGTTTATTTTGAGTTTCATTCCTCTCTTTTTGTGTGTTAATGATTGATCTTCGAGAGCTACCCTTCTCCATGGCAAGAGTGATTATGGTCTCTATACACTATACAACTTTTCTGAACTTTATTCCCACCCATATGCTTTCTTCACATCTCGAGTCTCCATTGATCAGTTAAACTCTCGTCTTGGTCATCCCTCACTTTGCATTGTTAGTCAAGTTTTGCCTCATCACAATCTAGTCACTCTCTCGAATAAAACTACTATAATCTGCTCTTCTTATCAACTTGGAAAGAGTCATCGACTTCAAAAGTAACTTTAGAATTTTTGTTTACGAATGTATAGGATCCTTCCCCCCACATTACAAGTAATGGAAATTTACTTAAGTTTTGTTGATGATTTCTTAAAATATGTTTGGCTATTTCCTATATTTTTCAAATCTTCTATTTCCACTATTTTCCTTAAGATTAAAACTCAAGTTGAAAATTATTTTGACCAACCCATTAAGTCCCTATAATCCAATTGGGGTGATAAATTTCACAAACTTCACTATTTATTTTAATCTTTTGGCATTTCTCACAGACTTTAGTTGCCTTCACACATCAACAAAACAAGTTTATTGAGCATAAACATCGCCACATAGTTGAAACAAGGCCACCCTTCTTACATCATCTTCTATACTGAAACAATATTGGGATGATTTCTTTAGCACTACTATTTATCTAATCAACCAGTTGCCTTCCCCTATGACTCAAAACAAAACTCCTCTATCATCAAAATCCTGACTATTCTTTTCTCTATATGTTTGGGTGTGCTTGCTGGCTCTTTTTTGCCCATATAATCATCTATAACTCAATTATTGCTTAATACTTTGTGTTTTTTGTCTATAGTGAAAATCATAGGGGTTACAAATGTTTGCATCCATATATTAATCTTCTATATATCTCTTAGAATGTCGTGTTTAATGAGTCATTGTTTCTATTTATAACCCAATCTTATTTGCATTCCAGTCTAATTCTTATGCTGGTTATCTTTTACCTTCTACTATTCAGATCTTCCCTATATCCTCACAAAATGCATCCCATTCTCCTGCTTATGTCAAAGATGAAGTCTCAGATCTACCTCTTACCACACCAGCACCTACATCTTCTACAAAACCATACTAAGTGTATATCCTTACAATTGTTGCAGCTTTGCGGCCATCAATGTTGCATCACATGCAAACTCGGTCACATGCAAATATCTTCAAGCCTAGAATGTTATTTGACGGTACAATGGCCTATCTTCATAAGGCCCGTCTTGCAGAATCCACAAGCTTCCTGTCTTTGGAGCCCACTCCATACATTATGGCCTCTAGATTTTCATAATGACATAAGGTCATAAACGAGGAATTAGCCTTAATGTAAAATGGCACGCGGGTTCTTTTACCACCAAAGCCCAAAATGAATCTTGTAAGCTGTAAATGGGTCTTTAAAATCAAAAGATGAGCCGATAGTTCTCTTGAGTTATACAAAACTTACCTCATTGCTAAGAGTTATCATCAATAGGAATGGGTCAACTTTGGTGAAACTTCCAGTCCTATCATTAAGCCCGTCACAATTTGGCTAATACTTTCTATGGTTATTTCTTCAAATTGGGTCATTCAACAACTTGATGTCAAGATTGCCTTTGTACATGGCATTATTGACGAAAATGTTTTCTACTCAACCACTAAGTTTCAAGCCTCCTTCGTTCCTAGATCATGTTTGTCACTTGAATAAGTCACTCAATGGGCTCAAACAAGTATCGCGTGCTTGGTTTTCAAGTCTGAGCTCCAAATTAATTGAGTTGGGTTTTCAAGGCTCTAAATCGGACATTTCCTTATTTTATCTACAAATGCAACACTCTTTAGGCCACTTTTGCTCTCAAAGATCTCGAACCATTACACTTTTTCCATGGCGTGGAAAGCCACTTTATTGACTTTGACCTCATGTTGACCAAACAACATGCTTCAAGCTAAGAGTGTCTATTCTCCCATGCCTTCAACCACAACATTATCTTAGCATCATGAAACTCAATTTTTCAGATTCTACCATCTATAGAAGTATTGTTGTCTCCATTTAATACATCAGCTTTACTCGATTAAATATCGCCTACTCAATCAGTAAAGTTTGTTAGTTCATGCACAAGCCAACCATGCATTGTTGAAGTGTTGTAAAATGGACTCTACGATATCTTCCACAAACTACTCTTCACGATCTCTTGCTTCGTCGAACCACTTCCACAACTCTTCAAGCCATTTTATACTCCAATTGGACCAGATTTCCAGATGATCGTCAATTAACAACCGACTGCTACATTTTTTTTGTATCTAATATCATCTTGTGGGGTTCACACAAGTAAAAGTTTGTCTCTAAGTTCAGCATAGAGACCAAATATTGATTCATTGTCAACATAACTACTGAGATAATTTAGGTCAAATCGCTACTATCCAAACGAGGTATTATCTTCTCTCCACAACCAAACTTCAATTTGATATCATTGGTGCTACTTAGCTAATGACAAATCATTTCTTCCACTCAAGTACCAAATATATATATATATATATATATATATATATCTAATATCATCTTGTGGGGTTTACACAAGTAGAAGTTTGTCTCTAAGTTCAACACAGAGGCCGAATATTGATTCATTGTCAACACAACTACTGAGATAATTTAGGTTAAATCACTAATATCCAAACGAGGTATTATCTTCTCTCAACAACCAACCCTTCGATGTGATAACATTGGTGTTACTTAGCTAATGACAAATCATTTCTTCCACTCAAGCACCAAATATATATATCTATTGATTACCAGGTTTTTTCCAAAGATCTCAATGTTCGTTTCTTATCTTCTAAATATCAATTGACAGATGTACTCACCAGGCCTCTGCCTTTTGCTCGCTTCTCATTATTACATGACAACCTTAACGTTCGCAAGCTTCTGTTTAGCTTGTCAAGGCATATTGAGACAAAAATCAATCAACCCAATACTTGATCAATATCTTGAGAAAATAATGCACCTATAGTTCAAACTCAATGTGATCAACTCAAGACTTGGTTAACATCTCCAAAAGATAATGCACCTGCGGTTCAAACTCAAAGTGATTATGCAATCGATTCAAAACTAGGATATAAGATAATAATAGATAACATTCGTTTGAATTCGATCTGTTATAACTGATGTTGTAATTATCTTTATAAGTATACCTTGCTCCCATAGGAAAGTCATGACGCATTTTCATAAATCCTTCATTTTTTCACACAAATCTCCATAAAAATGATACACTACACAACGTCAAGTAACTCCAGAATATTAGCACGCCATCAATTATGATGTCCCGAAACCTCGTTTGGGATTGAACAGAGACTAAAGTATTGAGACATATAACTTAAGGTCACATATTCCTCGTTCATGATAGTTAACATGCAATGCACCTATTATGTTTCTAATACTATGCAATAATCGTAGTGGAAAAGTTCATAACTAAACAAAATTTGAGTAATTTTAATATGGTACTAAAATAAAATATCTATTAATCAAAAATATTTGTTCCAAAAGATCTTCTAATACAAAATAAGAATTTTAAACCACAACCCATTTTCCTTAGAATTTAAATGAAATACCATCTTCTAAGACATGAGTTCCAAAAAGTTGTGACTCAAAACCTCACAAGACCTTCGATACAAATTCTCATGCCTTAATTACATAGTTATTCACATAACAAAGTGATTTTCAAGGGTAAGAGCTTCTTCAAGCTTAAGGGTCCATTGTGATATGTATTCTCCGATGAAGATATCCTGAATCTCATTGAAGAACTGCAAGGTGGCTTCTAAATAAGAAATAGCTATATTGCAACAAGGTTTTATAGTGAACTCATTCTCAATCAAGTCAAGCAATTCATCCAGCCTACTTATTTTTTTAGGACTCTGCCACAACTTCTACAATTTCAAGACAAAAACTATCAAATTGAGATTTCAAGAAATCTCAATTTGATAGTTAAACATAAAACATATACAGAGATAATACAAGCATGTACAAAGTGAACCATGAGTATGAATGCATGAGCATGAACATGTACTTTGACCGAAAATACACTTTTGTCTCATATGTATTCTTTCCATTTCAAAATATTGATCTTGTAACCATTTATCATAGTAATAATGTAACAAAATAACTATGTAACAAAAATATCACATTTCCATTTCTTATAAAAATTACTAACAATCTTGTTCCATATAACAATATGGGTGGACACTTCACGGCTATCCTTAGAAACCGTAAACTCCCTACTAGTTACTGTATCACACTGACCTTTTTGATTGGGTGTGAGTACGTCAAAGTCCATATAATATGACAGTTCGTAATTCGCCTTCACCGCATTTCATAATATGTTGCACCCACTAGCATT
This sequence comes from Cyclocarya paliurus, assembly GCA_029856935.1. Classification (NCBI taxonomy): domain Eukaryota; kingdom Viridiplantae; phylum Streptophyta; class Magnoliopsida; order Fagales; family Juglandaceae; genus Cyclocarya; species Cyclocarya paliurus. The sequence goes on from CM056951.1 coordinate 23,808,877, forward strand.
AGGTATTGTTACTTCACTTCAAAAACCTTTAAAAATAGTCAATTTGAAGTTTGTTGACTATATTTCGTCAACCCAAAAGTAGATAGAGGAGTTCCACCGGATATTCCCCTCATATTAGCATTAGGGTCATGACAAAATCATTTTCTTTTAATGCACAATCTGAAAATATGTGACATGTGACCTGAGACGATATCATATAACTTTCATACAATAATGTTATGTACTTGTCCTATATACAAAGAATGCATCACGTGTATGGTTTGAAATAATTAAAACAAGCCGAAACATATCATGAAATATAACATATGAAAACTTAACAAGGCATATTCCATTTTTCAAAACTCTGAACGTGTCATTTAAACTAAGAATTTTACCAAGTATCATTTGAGCATAATATGCACATATAAGGTACGAATTTATCATACCATGTGACAAATAACAATTCAATAATCCAATTTAAGAAATTAAAATGCAGAGTTTACATGTAAACACAAGTACATATCCAAGAGTAAGTTAAAGGCTAACTTACATTTTTTTTATTATATACAAGAAAATACCAATAATCAAGCAAGCTAAAAGTGAATATTCTAATAGTTAAGAGTCTTGAAGAGAAAGATTTAATTTTAGACATACCTAACCTAGTTTAGAAAACATTCACTCTTCTTACCCCTTTTTATTCAAGGTCTTATTTATCCAACAAGAAAAACCCTAGGTAGGCCGAATGACAATTAGGTTGTCATCATGCTATATCCTTTTGGAAATAAAGCCCTAAGAACTGAACCTATTGAATTGCAATAAACCCTTCTAATCACAACTCCATACTCGATTGCTTATGACAAATGCTTTGAATAAAAAACCCTAGTGATGGTTAGCTAACACATGGCCTCATAAAAGAACTTATTTTGCTTTTTAGCTTTTGGTTTTTGAAAGAAAAATATTTTCATGCATGAACCAACCATATCCTAAGTATTTAGTGATAGTAACTTCCAAATTTTATCAACATTCTCTTTCTTTGAAAAGTGTTTGAAAAGAGAAGAAAGAACTTTCGCTTCTTAAACTTCGTATGAGAAGATCAACCCCGCAAATTATAAAACAAATTGAAAAGAAAGTCTTGCCATGTTATACTTTGGACAGACATAAAATTCTCTTCTGAAATTATTGTTAGTGTGTGAGACCTTTAATGGTGCTTTCAAACTACACCAACAACTTGGTGATTCAATTACAAGTCCATCAACTATACATGATGATGATTGAGTTGATGCCATACGTGATTCTGAAAAATTCTATACAAATGTAGAAAATATATTTACTGGTTAGTGCAGAAAGTGTGTCAAAGAAGGGTAGGCACGAGAAATAGTGTCAATGTCTCAGTCATTATTAACTGCTAGAATGTCTTTGAGGAAAAAAAATGTAATTGCATGATGGAATAACAAACAATAGTAAAACATTTGAAACCATAAAAACAAGGATGAAGGTCAATAAAAGTTGTAAAGCCACCCATGATTCCAACCCACAAGAAGTCCATGGCTGGCATGCAAATACAAATAATCATATGATGGATGGCTGGAGTGAAAAAGAAGGAAACCAACCTAGCGAGGTTGAGAAAAAAGTGCACTGGAGTCCTTTACATCACATGAGGATTGTTGCTTCAGTTCATCTAAAAATATAGGAAGATCTTGTTGGAAATATTTTCAAAATAATATATATTATTTATTATTAATAATATTTTGGGGATTTATTTTTGGAAGTTATGAATTATTTTGGAAAGAGAGAAATTAAAGAAAGTTTATAAGCAATAGCTTATGATTATAATATATTGGGTCTATACAATAGCATAAGCCATTTAATTGGCTTAGTGGTATTGAGACTTCCTAATCACTAAGTGGGACTGAGTTCGAATTACACCTCTTTCAAAGGAAGAAGTTTTGTTGATTTAAGAAGAGGCAACCCTTGGGGATCAAGGGGCATGTATTCGTGAAGCACAAGGGGCACTGGGCATCAGAGGTGTTACAACTCATCAGGCCACAAGCAACGAAGTGGATGCTTGGCAAAATGGGAAAATAAAATTCCCAAACTGCGCACCTCATGGTTCGAACTGGTGCCAACCAGTTGGAGAAGTAACAAGGCAACCATTGGACTAAGTCCAACTGATGTGTCATATGACAATAGGCACAATATATGTACCTATTCTGAACAATTTTCAACAAAACGAAAAGTCATAACTTTTCGTTCATAACTTTTGGCCATCTATAAATAAACCTATTGGCCTGCCATTTGAGCATCTTAGAATGGAATTTCGAAATTCTCTCTCTCCCAAAAGTTTTCATTTCTTCAAAACTTATCATTAGGATCTGTTCATTCTGCAGAGAAGAGATTTCTAATCTCTTGGTTGAATAACAAAATCTGAGGGTATTCGGGGTCTAATTTCGTATGTGCATGACGTAGTTAGACAAACAGACTTATTCTGAGCTTCATTGTATCTTGGAGGCAAATTCGCTTGTAACTTGTTTGCATACCGTTATTGGTGGGGATGAATATTGTCTTAAGGAAAACGACATTCGTAACGCGCCTTGAAGCAACCTTTTCTCTTACTATTTTATGTTTTGCAGCCCCCTTTGCACCAACAATCTTAAAACAATATTTGATTGTTAATGGCAAATAGTTTGAGAGAGTTTGCTTCGGATTTTGTTAAACTTGAATGTTTTGATGGAGTCAATTTTAGGCACTGGCAAAAGAAGATGCACTTTCTCCTGACCACTCTAAAAGTGGTGTATGTTCTAACCACTTATGGACCATTTGTAAATGAAGACGTGGCAGTCACTCAAAGTTAGGCAAGGTTCAAATGGGAAGAAGATGGACTACATCTGCAAGGAACATATTTGCAATGCAATGTCTGACAAATTGTTTGATGCTTACCAAAACAAAGCAACTGCCAAAGATCTATGGGACACACTTGAGGCTAAGTATCTTTTAAAACATACTACAAGTAAGAAATTTCTGACTATAAAAATTTTCAATTATACCATGGTAGATTCTAGGCCTGTTGTTGAACAATTCAATGAAATTTTGCATATTCTTAATCAATTCTCTCATCATGAGATGAAAATGGATGAATCCATATCGGTTTCCTTTATTATTGATAAATTTCCTCGATCATGATAAAAACTATAAAAGAAGTTTGAAACATAGAAGAGAGGTAATGTCTCTAGAAGAATTAGGCCAACATCTTCGTTTAGAATAAGAGATTAGGCTTAGAGACATTAATGAAGAGCATGACTCTTTGACTTCCAACATGCACATGGTAGAGGAAGGAAATACCCACAAACCTGGACAACCTAATGAATCCAAATATGAAAACGGGAAGACAAAGAATAATTTTGGAAGAAAACAAAGTTACTTCCAAAATGAGAATCAGAAGAATCTGGGAGTAAGTTGCTTCCATTGTGGCAAACAAGGACATTACAAAAGAGTCTGTCATTTTCTTAAAAAGGAAAGACGGGACTCTGGTTCTCCAGAGAATTATGAGGCCATGATCTCCGAGACTAATACTCTTGAAGGAGATAACTCTTGGTGGATTGACTCAGGAGCAACAAGACATGTCTGTAAAGACAAGAGCCTGTTCAAAAGGTACGAGCCAATGGAAGATGGCCATGTTGTTTACATGGAGAATTCATCTACTGCTGTAGTTAAAGGCAAAAGGACAATTAAAATGGAGTTTACCTCCGAAAAAGTTCTTACTCTCAAAGATGTGTATTATATACCAGAAGTTATAAACAATCTGATATCTGGTAATCTTCTGAATAAGTTTGGGTTTAAATTATTTTTGAGTCGGATAAATTTGTACTGACCAAAAACTGTAATTTCGTGGGAAATGGATATCTAAGCGAAGGCATGTTCAAACTTGATATTAATAATTAAGTTAATATTTTGTTTAATTTATATTGTTAATATGACATTATTGTTTAGAAAACATTAATGCTAGATGCCTAGAAATGATATGATTTAATTTATGAATATGAATGCAATCATATTAAAAAAAAATTTGACTTATATATATGATTTATATATATATTGCTATATTTATATAATGTATTTAAAGAACCAAGTTAATTGAATAGCTGTACAAAGCATTTTATGGTATTTGAGAAATATCATGGATTATGATATTGAGTACATTAGGTTTCCTTCGATTGTAGAAGGAATATAGATGCCAGTGATATTGAGTACATCAGGTTTCCTTCGGTTATAGAAGGAGGTTTCCTTCGGTTGTAGAAGGAATATATATGCTAGTTGGGAACTGAGCATAATGATCAAATCAACCAGTGGGTGGATATTTACCCTTGGTGGAGGAATAATTTCCTGAAATCAAAGAAGCAAGCATGCATAACTTACTCGACCATGACGACTAAGTTTATAGTATTGGCTTCTTGAAGCAAGAGGTAGTGTGGCTAAGAAATTATTGATAGAGATATTGGATTTGGCCAAAATCAATGCCACCAATGTCTTTGCATTGTGACAGTGAAACTAATGGTAAGTCTAGGCATATTAAGGCAATTACTCATAGATAGAGTAATTACGATTGATTTTACGAATTATTGTCGAAACTGACATATCCATTAATTAAAGAACTTGCAAGAAATTTGATGTGGGACATTAAAGGGATGTGTTTAAGGCCAAAACAATAAAATCACCAATAATGAAAACTCAACTCAACTCTTCAATATATCATGACTTGAGTACAATGAGCAAAGTATATTGTATATTCGTGGTTTGCAAGCACTATGATATTAAATTAGTTTGAAGTGCTTGGTACTGTAATGAAAATGAGAGGTTGAGCAATAAGTTCTTAATAGACTTATAACATAGTTATGTTAACGTGTTTAGTTATAGGACACTTTTGATAAGTCTACCTATATGAGTGTCGGGAGTGGTGCCGCCTCCTATGCGAATTAGGCTTTGTCACTAGAGCGCTTATGAAACCAGGATATAGACACAAGGTCAATCCACGTGTCGGCTTTTATGAACTACCCAAAGAGAAGAAAATTTATATGTGAGATATATCCGGCTAATCGCATAGAATCGCTAGTTCAAAACATGTCTACTATGTCATTCTGGTTAGCTTTAATGTATTTTTACTATGTGAAGGTTCATTTATGTATAAATTTTCCTATTCTAACCAAGATATATTTTGAAAATAGTGGGAGATTATTGGAAATATTTTCAAAATAATATATATTATTTATTATTAATAATATTTTTGGGATTTATTTTTAGAAGTTATGAATTATTTTGGAAAGAGAGAAATTAAAGAAAGTTTATAAGCAATAGCTTATGGTTATACTATATTGGGTCTATACAATAGCATAAGCCATTTAATTGGCTTATTGGTATTGAGACGTCCCAATCACTAAGTGGGACTGGGTTCGAATCACACCCCTTCCAAAGGAAAGAGTTTTGTTGATTTAAGAAGAGGCAACCCTTGGGGATCAAGGGGCATGTCTCCTTGAAGCACAAGAGGCACTAGGCATTAGAGGCGTTGCAACTCATCAGGCCACAAGCAACGAAGTGTTGCAATGCTTGGCAAATGGAAAAATAAAATTCCCAAACTACCCCTTCCAAAGGAAGGAGTTTTGTTGATTTAAGAAGAGGCAACCCTTGGGGATCAAGGGGCATATCTCCTTGAAGCACAAGGGGCACTAGGCATCAGAGGCGTTGCAACTCATCAGGCCACAAGCAACGAAGTGTTGCAATGCTTGGCAAATGGAAAAATAAAATTCCCAAACTGCGCACCTCATGGTTCAAACTGGTGCCAACCAGTTGGAGAAGTAACAAGGCAACCATTGGACTAAGTCCAACTGATGTGTCATATGGCAATAGGCACAATATATGTACCTATTCTGAACAGTTTTCAGTAAAATGAAAAGTCATAACTTTTCGTTTATAACTTTTGGCCATCTATAAATAGACCCATTGGCCTGTCATTTGAGCATCCTAGAATGGAATTTCGAAATTCTATCTCTCCCAAAAGTTTCCATTTCTTCAAAACTTATCATTAAGATTTGTTCATTTTGCAGAGAACAGATTTCTAATCTCTTGGTTGAATAACAAAATCTGAGGGTATTCGATGTCTAATTTCGTGTGTGCATAACGCAGTTAGACAAACAGACTTGTTCTGGGTTTCATTGTATATTTTGGAAGCAAATTCGCTTGTAACCCGTGTGCATATCATTATTGGTGGGGGCGAATATTGTCTTAAGGAAAGCGACATTCGTAACGCGCCTTGAAACAAACTTTTCTCTTACCATTTTTTGTTTTGCAGCCCCCTTTGTACCAATAGATCTAAATGATGCTCACTAAACTAGTTTATTTTAAACATAAATTGCATATTTTATCATCCTTATATTGATTTACAAGTCCAAAATTATAGTATACAATATTGCACAAAATAAAATAAACACTAAAATTGGTTAAACACTTCCATCAAACAGCTGATGAGCACAAAAAAAAATAGCAACCATGCCTCACCAATAGAGCCTTAACAACCAAAAATCACATAGAATTTTTTTTAAAAATAAATTAGTAACCACACCTCACCAATGGGGCCTCAACAATAGATAAATTACATAGAAAATGGTTAACAATTAGTGCACTTTTGTCAAATCTCCATAAAAAAATTAATATTACACACAAGAGGTTAATAATCAGACCTAAGCAATCAACAATCAGCGTACAATCCATAGAAAGGTGTGCGATGTGTTGTGGGGGAAGCATGTACACAAGTTCAGCCGTAAACTTATTTTGACGTGGTCGTAGATTTGGATGCAGGGGGTTTCTTTTCAATGAACGAAGGTGAACAACCACGATTCACAAGAGAGATAGAGAAAGGGGTGGAGAGATATCTAGATGCATGGGGTTTGCCCTAGAATCATGAAGGGGATGAGATGGGTTCGCCGGGAGAGAGAAGCAACTGAGAGAGAGAACAAATTTTGAATGGGAGTAGATTCAGAGGAAGAGAGGAGCACGAGAGGATAAAGAGAGGTTCACAGGAGGATTTCGAACATGAGGAGAATCAGGAAAGTGAGAGAGAGATTTCATATGGAAGGATGTTCAGACATGAGAGAGAGAGAGACCAAACAATTTCAACATTATTCGGAGAAATCCTAAGAACTGTAATTTTAACCCAGTTTGTCACGTCAGATGGGTGTGCAGTGTGTTATTAAGGACTGGTCTCTATTAAAATATTTTATAATGGTTGAGCGATTGAATACAAAGAGAGATATTACTTGCAAATATGATGTGTCAATACATCACTTATTAGAAAAATTATACTCATCATCTACATACCACACATCATAAATAACTTTTTAATTTTTTCTTTTATCAAATGTGTAGTGTATGGATGATGAGTAGAAAAATTCAATTAGTTTAATAAAATAAATATAATATATATATATAAAAATGATGAGTAGCAAAACTCTATTAATATATTTTAATATATAAATATATAAACTTGTAAATAGTATTTTTCATAAAATCTAATTTAGTAGATATTTTATTTGGCAACGACTATAAGGGCTGGACACCTGAGGCATCTTTCTTAATAATCTGTACGCAAATTGTTCGTCCTCCTTTTTCATTCAGAACCAGCAAAGAACATTCTGATTGCCCAGTCGGAGAAATAGAAAGAAAGAGATCTTTTGTCAATGGCGGACCTAGACGACAACAAGCCTCTTAGGAATATATCGGAGTCCTTCAAGGAGCTCGCGGCCACTGTCAATGCCCAGACCGCAGACATCGAGGTCGCGCCTTTCTCTCGCGCGTGCTCTCTCATCTCGCCTCTCTTTGGCTGCTTGGGTATCGCCTTTAAGTTCGCCGAGATTGACTACGTCGCAAAGGTACGAGTCGCGATTCCGCCCATCTCGATCAACCTTGTGTGGTTCCGAGATAACGCGAAGGAAAGATGGAATCGAGTTAATTAACTTGTTGAGCCGTCAGTTACTTGCATTGATTTCTAAAAGAGAGAATACAGGCTCACCCATTTCTTAGGCTAACCTAATTTAAAGCAGCAGTTTTATTTGGGTTAATTGGCTGTTCTTTCTCAGTTTTCTTCGCAGGAAAATAGGAAATATGTTGGAAAAGCAAACGAACTGCTATGTTGACTTAATTTACCTAATTCTCATGCGTCGTTCTTCTCTCTGTGTTCCTGCCATTTGAGTATGCCGGTTTAATTGCTTAATTAATTCATTGCTCCCTATGTACTTGGGCTATGCCTAATTACTTGGTTTAATAAAATTTCTTATTGTTTATGAAAAAAAATGATTTTTTTTCTTCTTTTTCCATTTTGACGGTTTGAGGTAACTGATTCGCTGCTTGATGATTTTAGGTTAAGGATCTTGCTGAGGCGTCGAACTCGATTGGGAGCTTGCAGGCTTTGCTTGAACAAGATATCGCAGCAAACACAGTAAAGAAAGCCGGTAGTCATTCGAGAAACCTCTTGAGAGTGAAACGTGGGCTTGATATGGTCAGGATACTGTTTGAGCAGATGCTAGCTACAGAGTACGTCTACGATCTCCTACTTTGTTTAGCATTTTTCTGTCTTCAAAGTATTTTCATGTATTCAAAGTATTTTCAGCACATGATAGCGTTGTGTTCTGGAAATTTTCAAATTTCTATGCGTAGTCCGAGGACTTGTTGAATTGATTGGTGTAAAATGGTGATAAAGTGAAGGAAAAGAACTGAAATTACCTTGAAGCGTGTATGGGGCCTAACTCTAGTCAGGAATGATCCGTACATTGCTACAGAACCACAAGAAAAAAAAAAAAAAGAGAGAAGAAAAGAAGCAGAGTAATAAATTTTCCTTTTTGAGAAGATGCTCTATCAATCAAATGATATTTGTGTGTGTGCTATATATCTATCCTGTCCCATACCATCAAGTCATTTTATTTTGCACATGGTTATCAGTTACGTTTAAGAATTTGCTAGAACGGACATATGATATAAGGATTAGCCACCAGCCAGGCCAATAATTTGTGGTCTGTAATAGTATTTAAGGCTGGAGTAAATGATGGAGATTGATGTCAAGAAAATACTAGTGTCGTTGACAAATGGATTGATTATTAAAATGTAATTCCGAAAAGAATAACTCTACTCACCATCTTCTTAATCACCACCCTCTTATTTGATATCAAATAGTAATGGATGATAAATATTTTTAATCATTTAATGCCACATTAGAGGATGATGACAAAAAAGTGATGAATAGCACTTCTCTTTGAAAAACAAGAAGTAAAAGGAAACTTTTGAGTAAAATTTTCATATCATAGCACTTCTCTTTGTAGTGCTAAATATCTGATATGGTTATCTTGTGGCACATGGGTCCTGATTAAACTTGCACAAAAACTTTAATATTTTTGGTAGTGTATGTTTCTGCTATATTTTCTGATGGGTAATATAAATATTTTTTTAATGATGAAAAAGGGTGTTATTACCCTAGTACACAAGAAGTATACAAGATATTGTGTTTCTGTTGTATAATCTCATTAAGAACTGAGCATGGGGGGAACTGGTGCACTTGTATATGGGGCACCTAAACATGGGAAAACGGATCTGTGGTGCTTTCTTTGAGTTGCTTTGCGGAGGCAAGGTAAAGGGTATGGGTGAAGATTAGACGGAAGGTGGATGGTTGCAGAATTCATGCTCTCTGTCTCTCACGTGGTGCCTTTGCTTTAGATTCTTAAGATGCCTGAATTGTAGGACGCGATTACACTTTTCTGGTTCTGTTCTGTCCCCTTATCATGCTCATCAAAATAGTCGAGAATAAAAAATAAAAAAAAACTTCCTTCCATTTCTTATCATGCTTATTTATGGTTTCTGATCACAGTTGGATTTGGATATTTTCTTGTAACGCCCCAATGGAAAGTCCAAACCACATGTCTTATACTCCAAAAGGACTAGTTAATGATACAATTGGAGCCCCATTGGAACCTTATAAAGAGCATTAACTTCTCATTCCCAAGCAATGTGGGATCTTATTCACCACCTACCCTTATCCTTATCATATGGGGTATCACAATCTTCTCTTCTTAAATTCTCGACGTCCTCGTTGGGTCTGTCCATCGTAGTGTGGCACGACTTAAGCCTTAAGTCCCACATTTCTGGTTGGGATAAGTTCTGATACCATTTGTAACGCCCCAATGGAATGCTCAAGCTATATGGCTTATACTCTAAAAGGACTAGTCAATGATATAATTGGAGTCTCATTAAAACTTTATAAAGAGCAAAAACTTCTCTTTTTCAAGCAACGTGAGATCACATAAACCACCTGCTCTTATCCTTATCATATGAGGTATTATAATCTACCCCACTTAAATTACTGACGCCCTCGTCGGGTCAGTTTGTCGTAAGTGACACGGCTTAAGTCCCGCATTTTTGGTTGGGATAGGCTCTGGTACCATTTGTAACACCCCAATAAAAGACCCAAACCACATGTCTATATTCCAAAATGACTAGTCAATGATACAATTGAAGCTTTATTGGAACCTTATAAAGAACAAAAACTTCTCATTCCCAAGCAATGTGGAATCCCATTCACCACCTATCCTTATCGTATGGGGTATCACAGATTCACACTCCTTGTTCTTCTTTTATTTTTATTCTTTGGCCTTCTAGAAATATGATTTGGAAAGATATCATCCATGAGTATGGGCCGATTCAAATCCCATATATTGCCTGTAAAGTCAGAACCTTCAAAACCATTTATGTAGTATAGGGATGGGATGGGGCTAGCATTTTATTCTTTTTGCTTTAAGTAAGAAATTTGGTACTGAAATTGTCCTTGCTCATGGACTTATATCTTGCCTTTGAGGGTGGTTAACTCCGGTGATAAAGGGATGGGATGGTGTTAGGTGGCTCTAGGATTGAAATTTTGCTTAGAAGAGGATGCCTAATTTGATTCCAACTGATCGAGAGGTTAAGAACTCCGTATTTTATGGAAATTATATGGGAGTTACCAGAAATGTATTAAACAGTAAACATTCTGACTTAATAAAAGAAAAAAATCCCCCCCCCCCCCAACCCAAAAACCTTAGAATGTCTATTAGGTCATATTAAAGGGAATTCTATTAAGTGTTTCTCTTGTAAACAACCTGAGTAGAAAATAATAATGAATTTTCTTTTCTGAGTAGAAATGCGGCAATTTTAGCTAAAATATTAAGCTGATTGACATTGGTGTTAAAGTTGATGTTATGTACTTAATTTGACAAGAGTTAACAGTTCCTGATAACCATATGGCAGAGGGAATTCCCTGAAGGATCCAGCTTCCAAGGCCTATGCACAGGTATTTGCTCCCCACCATGGTTGGGCCATCAGGAAGGCCGTTGCTGCAGGGATGTATGCCCTTCCTACAAAGGCACAGCTACTGAAGAAGCTCAATGAAGAAGGTGAGTTCATGAAGCGATTGGTACAAATTCTCACTTAAAAATCGAAAACAAAAAAATTGAGCCTTTCTTGTCGATTTGCTTTTGGTATTGGAGACACTTTTCTAATTGCATTGCAATAGGGGTTGCAGTTCTATTTACCTAAGTACATGAGGTGATGCCATTGGTTGGTTTGCTAAAATTCATTTATATTTGACTTATTTGATACTTTCATACCAATCTCATTTCTTTTTTTGAAACTTAATTAACCAATAATGGTATATAATGTTGCTTTCAGAGGCGTCGGCAAGGATCCAAATGCAAAGTTACATCGCTACATCAGCTCCTTTGATCCTGTACATCGACAATCTTTTCCTTTCAAGAGAACTGGGTGTAGATTGGTGAAACATGGGTCGTTACACGATTACTCTGTCATCATAGATTTGCTTATCCCAATCTATGTTAACTTGGGATAAGCGGGATATTATTGATGCAATTATACAAATAGAACGAAAATTATACAATATGATGACAGACTTTGTTGCTAATTTAGTGGGAGTCGGAATTACCCACCCGAGTAGCTCAAGTGGTAAGGGAGAACTTGTATGCACTAGTCGTTGTTGAACTCGAATATTTTTTTTTTTATAGAAGAAGTAATTTGGGTATATTAACGGTTGATCATATCAGGGAGCATTCCATATTATTCCCGCTGTATATCTACACATGCATTCTATGGTTGTTTCACGAAACGGAAACTACTTAAAAGGCTGATATTGGATGTTAAATTGAGTTGAGTTAAAATGATAAAATATTATTAGAATATTATTTTTTAATATTATTATTTTGGAATTTGAAAAGTGAAATTGTTTATTATATTTTTTGTTGAAATTTAAAAAAGTTGTAACGATGAATTGAGATTGAGTTTGGAACCAAACTAGCCACTTTATTTTAAATACTTTTTGTAATTGCAAGAGAGAAATTCGACATGCGGATTTGACGTTAGTATTCACAACGGTTTATAAATAAATATATATATATATATATATATATATATATATATATTTGCAATATAGCCTCACATTTTGCTCTAAAAAACACATTAGTAGAACATTTTTTTTTTGATAAACAGTAGAACATATTATCAAGAGAAATGATTTATACAGTTGTGTAAGTTTTGTGTAATCTTTTAAAAAAATAGACAAATGTATAATTCATGGAAAAAAAAATTGCATTATAATGCGAGTTCTACTTTTTTTAAAAATGAATGTCGTACATTGCATACTTTAAGACTATATTTAATATTACTCAACTACTCGTTTGGTTCATTAACTGCACTCAGCTCAATTGAGTTCGGTTCATATTTTTTTTATTTTCACAAATTCTTTTAACTCGTCTCATTTAATCATTACAACTTTATCAAATCTTCACATAAAATAAAATAAATAATTTAATATTTTCAAATTTTTTAAAAAAATAATATTAAAAATATATATATTTTAATAATATTTTATTTAACTTTTAACTTTAATCTTAACTCAACTCATCTCATCTCATCTGCGAAAATAAATGAGGTCTCTTCTGATATTCAAACATCCAACTCTCAAATAACTAAACTCATTTCAATTCAAAATCTCTTAAGACCCACAACCTTTTTCAATTCAAAACCTATTTACACGTGGGTTCCATAACATTTTTCAATTTATCATAAATACATCTAAGAGTATTGGCATTGGTTTCATCAAAAGCTAATGCATCTTCAAAATTTTGAAGAAATATAGATAAAATCATCTACATTGACTTCATCAAAATGTAAAAATTTTTCAAATACTGTTCATCATCAAAAGTGATATTTATTATAAAACTAAAATCAATTTCTTTCCTGCGTAAGCAGTGAATAGTAATATAATAATTTTTTTAAAAATAATAACCCAATTAAATTCGTATAGGATTAATACTATATGGTTATAGTTACAATAATTTTTATTTGTTAAAATAATATAATATAATATTATTAACTAAAAAATCAGATGCTCCCATCTAATTCCAGCCACTAAAAAAGTTGTCGATATTATTTGGAATGCCTTCCGGTTTATCTTGATTATTAATCATTGGGTTTTATTTGGATGGTGTAATTGTAAAATATGAAAAAAGAATTAAAAATATTATTACTAAAAAAATAATATTATATTATTATTTTGATGAATTTAATGACTAGTTATGGATAGAAAGGTTCTAAAATTGTAAAAAACATGTAATTTTCATCAAATTTTGAAGATAGTTTTGATCAAACCAATGACAATGCTCTAAACTTATCTTAATATTCAAACATATCTAAACTTATCTTAAGTGTACTCCACAGAACTCACTCTACCATCTTAACTCGTTATTATTCATAAAAAATTCAGTTTAACTCAAAATCCAAATACAACATACATCTCATGAATCCGATTAAAATTAAAATTAGTAAATGATAATTTTCCCCATCACCTACACAATCACAACAACAATACACACAACAATACACATGAACCTTCGAGTCCATTAAAATTCATGTATCTTCTCTGCTAAAAAAACGCATGAAATGTATGGGCTGCACACGCACAAAAATCAATGAAATGCTTAATTTATTAGATTTTGACTTCGATATATATAGGAAGGGTTTTATGGCAAATCAAGAAATTTTGTAAATTATTTCGATTAAAAATTTTATTCATTTTGTAAGAATCCTAATTCGGTGAAGGGGCAAAAGTCCATTCCTAAACCCAGATATCCACAACAAACACTGAACATTTATTTCAATTCTCTAACAGTAACCGCTCTTGTTCAGATCAAAATCAAGCAAAGCTTTTTCCAAAGCCCTAATTCGGTAAACACCACCAACAGCTAACCCATAAATATACATATAAGACGCGGAGGTAGGAAATTCCCTCAATGGAGGACTCGGAGGGGGTTCTCAGTTTCGACTTCGAAGGCGGCCTCGACGCCGGTCCCACTGTCAACGCCGCCGTAGCCTCGGGGCCTCACGTCGTCCAATCTGATTCCGCAGTAGGAGCCGCGGCCGCCAACGCGGCCTCCGCGGGCCCCGGGACTGCGGCCTTCGTAGCTGACTCCGCCGCCGCTGGCGGTAACCTCGCCTCGGGGAGGCGGAGCTTCCGTCAGACGGTGTGCCGACACTGGCTCCGAAGCCTCTGTATGAAAGGCGACGCCTGCGGCTTCCTCCACCAGTACGACAAGTCGCGGATGCCCGTCTGCCGCTTCTTCCGGCTCTACGGCGAGTGCCGCGAGCAGGACTGCGTGTACAAGCACACCAATGAAGATATCAAGGAGTGTAACATGTACGTGATGCATATTTTGTGCATACTGCATTTACTATGTTGTTTTTGTTCATTGTTTTTGTTTGGAGGGTGATAATACTTTTGGTATATTTTTTCGTGGTGAAAAATGAACTTGGGTTTTATGAATAATGGGATTAACTAAGGACGGGTGTGGCGATTAATTTTAAGTGGAAGGAGTATGTGATTCAAAGAATGGGGTTTTGATTTGGGTAGGTATGAAATTCGTTATCTGAAGGGGAAGTTGCAACATTTAATTTGCACGAGGATCCGGAGGATTTATATTGTTCGTCTTGTTTGAATGTTTTTGAATACTTATATGAAGATTTACCGATAGAAAAAATTCTTATTTCAAGATTTATGGTAGGTATGTCGTGGTATATATTTGATAATAAATATTTTAATGATGGCGCTGCACTGAAAAAAGTTGGAAATTGTTGCTGTGCAAGAGTGGCTTCACAATGTAATTATTTTATTTGTTCTTTTTTGGGGGTTAATTTTGTATTTGGTGTGAGGCAAAGCGTTGGTTTTTTTTATTTTTATCAGTAAAGCATTGGTAAAATAATAAGAGCGTGGAAGGTGTATGTACTTAATTTGAAAATTTTCTAACTGCAGGTACAGGTTGGGCTTTTGTCCAAATGGTCCCGACTGTCGGTACAGGCATGCAAAACTGCCTGGACCTCCACCTCCTGTAGAAGAGGTCCTTCAGAAGATTCAGCATTTAAATTCTTACAACTACAACTCTTCTAACAGATTTTTCCAACAAAGGAATGGTAATTTTCCTCAACAAGCAGAAAAGTCTCAGTTTCCACACGGTCCCAGCACTGCCAATCAAGGCGTGGTTAAACCTTCAACAAATGAGTCTTCTAATGTGCAGCAGCAGCAACAGTCCCAGCAGCAGGTCAGCCAGAATCAGACACCAAATATTCCAAATGGCCTGCTCAATCAAACGAACAGAACTGCTATACCTTTGCCTCAAGGAATATCTAGGTGTGTTCAGAGTCCTGAGGTCTTTAATTAGGTTATGGAAATCAGTTTTTGTATAATTATACGGGCATTGTTGAAGAGCCCATTATTCAACCAGTAATTGCCAAAAAGAACTCTTTCCATGTTTAGAAGCTCTAGTTCGTGTCCCTTGACCACTCGTCAGTTGGCTTATAGTTTGATACACATTTTATGTTGTACTTTTTTCATTTTGACTATTAGATGTATGAATTTACTTCTCATCTTATGTAGTGTACTTTTATCAATAAAAAATTATATATTTATGGGAAGATAAAAGGAAAGTAAACACCATTTGATTTGTGGATTTGCTTAATATCTTATTGCAGTGTGCTGTATTATTATAATTTTTGTTTGCGTGGGACATCTAAAAGGAAAGTAAACAAATGTGGTATATCCTTGATAAGTTCCAATGATTTTTTTTTAGGACTTGGAATAAAGTCTCTCTCTTATAGGATGTCCTTTTTGAGTATTTCTTTTCTCGTTTTGTTTAAGGAAAAGTGATATAAACTATCAAAAGTTTTGGAAAAATGGTTTAGGACAAATTCTAGATTCAGTCTTAATTGCAAATGTAGTTTTGGATGAACAACTCAAATCTAGAGAACCTAGGACCTAGGTTACTTTGCACATTAGACATGGAGAAAGCCTATGATAATGTCAATTGGATATTCTTACTTTATTACTTGCAAGATGTGGCTTTAAGGAGAGATGGTGTAATTGGGTAGAGTTTTGCGTCTCTACAGTTTGCTTCTCTATCTTGGTGAATGGTTTACCGGTGGGTTTCTTTGGTTCCTCCCGTGGTTTTAGCGGGGACTCGCTCTCTCCGCTATTGTTTATATTCGTGATGGAAGCTCTCAACAAGATGATTGTGGGCCTTGTGGAAGGTGGTTTTCTTTATGGTTTCCTGGTGGGGAATGTTGATTATGGCTCTATTGATATTTCTCACTTGCTTACTGATAAAAAAAATATTTCTCACTTGCTTTTTGCGAACAATGCTCTCATCTTTGGTGGAGCAAATCTTGGGCATATCCAATCTTTGAGGGCTCTACTTCTTTGTTTTGGAGTCGTCTCGGGGTTGAGAGTTAATCTGTCAAAGTCTGAATTGGTTCCAGTGGGGGCTGCCCCCAAGCAGTGAATCTAGCCTCTCTTGGGATGTAAGGTATCTTATCTACCCCTAAAATATCTTGGCTTACCACTTGGTGCATCCTTTAAATCAGAGAGGATTTGGAATGTTGTGGTCGAAAAGGTGGAGCACAGATTGGCTTCTTGAAAGAGGCTGTATTTGTCTAAAGGCGGTAGGCTCACTTTGATTAAAAGTACTCTTTCTAACCTACCCACCTATTTCTTGTCTTTATTCCAGCTCCCCACAAAGGTTGCCAACTGTATTGAGAAGTTACAATGTGACTTCTTGTGGAGTGGGTTGGGGGAAGAGTTCAAATTTCATATGGTAAATTGGTCAATTGTTTGTACTCCAATTTCTAAGGGTGGATTGGAGATTCGTAATTTGATGTAGTTCAACCAAGCTTTGTTGGGTAAATAGTTGTGACGGTACCAACATGAAAGGGGGGCTCTATGGAATTCCGTTATAGATTCAAAGTTTGGGGAGGTTTGGGGAGGATGGTGGTCAAATGAGGTACGCAGTCCATATGGGGTAAACCCCCATTTTGTAGATCGTGAGTAGGTCTGGTGAAGTTTGGGGAATTGGCATCATAAGTGGTGGCGGCATAGGGAGATCATTTGGAGACATGCACATATTGTGGTGGGCAACGGTTCTCGTGTTACATTTTGATACAACGAATGGTGTGGTGAACAAAGCCCTCCAAGACACCTTCCCTGCCATTTTTGAGCTCGTATGAGCGAAGGATGCAGCGATAGCTGACCTCTTAGTCTTCTCTAGTAGCTCCTCTCAATGGAATGTAGATTTCATTAGGGTAGCCCAAGATTGGGAGTTGGAGGCTATCACAGAGTTCTACGTGGCACTATATTCCATAAGCATGACCGAGGGTACTATAAATAAGATAAACTGAAGTCCTTCTAAGAAATGTAGATTCATTGTCAGATAGTTTCACCAAGTTTTAATGAGCCCCAGAATGACCACATTCCCATGGAAGAGTATATTTCAGACGAAAGCTCCTTCAAAAGCAACTTCTTTTGTTTGGAAAACATCCTTGGATAAGATTTTTTTTTTTTTTTTTTATGTCGGGGAACCTCTCCCAAGCAAGGCCCTTCGGATCCATCCCTGCAGAGTAAACCCCGGTCCCGTGCACCTCACCCTTGGAAGTTTCCATTTACGGAATTGGTTAAATCGTTGACTTTTCACTAGGAGGTGTGGCCCCAAAGGATTGTTTGCACTCATGAGGTGTTGAACCTTAGACATTGAAGGAAGTGATACCCCAAGACCAAGGCCTTCACCACTTGGGCCAACCCCTTGGGGGTTCTTGGATAAGATTCTTACCACAAATAATTTGAAGAAACGTCGGGTAATTGTGTTGGACTGGTGTTGCATGTGTAAGAAGAATGGAGAATCAGTTGATCATCTGCTTTTACGTTGCGAGGTGGCTAGGATCATGTAAGATGTTTTTTTTGCAGGAATTGGATTATCATGGGTCATGCCTCTTAGGCTAGTGGATTTCCTAGCAAGCTGGAGAGGCCTTCGAGGTAATCCACAAGTGACAACAATCTGGAGAATCGTTCCTATATGCATGTGCTGGTGCATTTGATGGTAGAGAAATGATAGAAGCTTCGAGGACAGCAAGAGAACAATTGACGAGCTTAAAGTTTTCTTTCTTAAAACATTATTCTTATGGGCAAGGACCATTGTTTTTAATGGGCTAAATGTACATGATTTTCTACTTTCGGTTGTAAACCCTAGTTAGGTATTTCTCATGTATACTTCCTGTGTACTTGGGTTTTGCCTCCTTTTATGAATAAAACTTCTTGATTGCCTATCAAAAAAAAGTTTTGGGAAAAAGGTATTTCAGGATTAAATTTCTATCATTTGTTAACCTTAAGTGTGATAGGAAACAAATATATTTCCTTTATATTTTTTACATTGGGTATAGTTTTTGAAGTGGAATTGGTTGGTTTTAAGGTACCTAAAGCTATACTCAAGTAGCATTTATGGTTTATACCTTGAATATTCATCTAAGTGATACTCATGGAAAAGGCCTTAACCGCTTACTGCTACTTTTATGCATCAATTTTGTGGTTGACCCCTTTGCGTGCCTTAATTGTCTTTCCTTGTGGTTAAATGCCTGTTGAATTCAAGTAGTGCAACTAGTGCGACATCATAAATGGTTTGGCCACAACTTAGTGTTTGTAGAATACCCTGGATTGAGTAGAGTATGGTGAATAGGATCCCGCATTGCATGGTAATGAGAAGTTCTTACAGTTTTTGATGATTTAATGGGTCTTCAATTGTAATCTTGACTAATGCTTTTTAGTTATAAGCCCGCATGAGGCTTGGGTTTTTCTTGGTTGGTTACAAATGTTTGAGCAAATTCTGATTGGAAGTGTGGGATTTGAGCCATGCAACATACAACAAAATGACTTGACGAGGACACTGAGGATTTAAGGGGGGATTGTAACACCTTGGATTGCATATATGATGTTGGTGACTGAGATCCCACATTACTCGATAGGGCAAAATTTTTGCGGTTGATTGATTCTATGGGGCTCCAATTGTAAGCTTGACTACTTCTTTTGGAGCATAAGCTAAGATGCAGTGGAACTTTCCTTGGGCCATTATGTTTTGATATTGGTATTATTATTAAAGTTCAGTTTGAACTTTCATCGAGAAATTTTTTTTTTATAAGTAAAAATTTAGAAAACACAATTGACGCTAAGGGAGGAGGGCAGAACCAATTGTATTTCCTCGAGAAATATTGTTGGGATAGACTGGTGTTGCATGTTGAAGAGGAGTGGGGAGTCCGTTGATCATCTTGTACTCCACTGTGAGATTGCAACTGAGGAGCGACTTCTTCAGTCAGGTTGGAATGGCTTTTGTCATGCCTAGAAGATTTGTGGAGCTTTTTTGTGCTTGGAGAATGCTAGATGGCAGTCCACAAATTGCTGCAGCATGGAAGATGGTCCCTATATGCCTTTTTTTGGTGTATATGGAGTGAAAGAATTGAGAGAGTCTTCTAGGATTGCAAACGGATGACAGAGGAACTCAATAATTTGTTTTACCCATAATATTCTCTACAGACTGCATCTATAAACTTTAAATCTATAGACTGCATCTATAGATTTAGTTTACATGATTTTCTAGAATTTTTTTCTTCTACTAGTTAGGTATCTCTTATATTTTACTTGTGTACTTGGCTTGCGCCTTCGCAGTTATTAATAAAGATAAAAAAAGGTTGCACCAACATTAATTGATTAATAAAGTTCATCTTACGTTTCGGAAAAGTATTGACTATTGAAAATCTTAGAAGGAGAGGTTTGTTTATTGCGGATTGGTGTGTTTTGTGCAAAAGGGATGGAGAATCTGTAAATCACCTCTTCCTTCACTGCGAAGTGACAAGATTCTTGTGGAACGAGGTTTTGAGTTGGACATGATTACATTGGGTAATGCCCAGGGAAGTGGTGGATTTATTGGTAGGGTGGAAGAGTGTGAAGGGCTGTAAGAAGGTGATGCGTGTTTGGAAAATGATTCCTCATTGTCTTATGTGGTACATTTGACTCGAAAGAAATGGGAGATGCTTCGAAGATAGAGAATGTTCTTTGGGAGATCTTAGGGTTTTTTTCTTGAGTACTTTGAGTTCTTGGGCTAAAGCTTTTGTAATGATGGATAATTCTCTGCATCTGTTTTAGCTTTATGGTGGTAGGTTTCTTTATTGTTTCTGGAAGTTGTTGGTATTTCCTTTGTATACGTCCTGTGTATGTGGGTTTATGCTTATTTCTTTGAATAAAATTTATTACTTATCAAAAAATTAAAAAAAACATTTTGGAAAATATACAAAACATAGAAGGGCATTTACCTACATGCACATAGGTGTTTGTATTCACGTGTGCATGTTATGAAGAGTGAATAACAGTTTAATTTGGACGAGGATTGGAGCCTAACTGATTTTGCTTGTTCCTAGAAGGGGCTTCTCTTGTGTCCCCACATTGACGAACATTTGCTTATTCCAAACGTCCAAATCGGCTTTCAGAATTTTGAGTTTTCGATCTAGGACATAACTTGGGGAGTTTTGAATGCAATAAAAAGTTCACCACATTTTCACCTTCTCCACGAAGCCCTCAAATTTCGGCCATGCATCCCCAAACTTAAAAGTATTTTGTTCCATTTTAGGAGAATGGGAAAGTGGTCCAAAGTCCTAGAAGTCTCTGCTGGGCTACTCTAGGAAACATCACTTCCCAATCAAAAACCTTTAAGTTGTGAGCTATTACTATTAGATTTCTGTTTATCTAGGGACAATAATCGCTTAAAGGGATACGCATGAGACTTCATATTGGGTATTGTAGAATTTGAAGAAAGTCAGACCTTTTGTGGGTAAATTCTGTGAGGACCTTGATGAAGGGTTAATGGCCATGTTTACTGCCATTGAAGCTAGCCACTACCTGACAAAGAGGGACCCCCAATTAGGCCAAAGAGGATAGAGGACTGAAAAGGTTGACCTCTATTAATTGTGACCCAAAAGTTAGTTCCGGTCGTAGTAAAATGAATGTGAGTTGGGTATTTGCTTCACTATTCGGTTGAGGCTACTATCTTGGAATGTTTGGGGGCTTGAATGAGGAAGGGAAATGCCTCTGTGCAGAATCTGCTTAGCATGGGTATTATGGGATGGGGTGCTGGGTAGAGTAGAGTTGGGTTGGATTATGCCAGGGACCGTAGTAGCAGCTTTGGGCAGCTGGCCAATTATTGGAGGGGTACATCAGATTTCAGCGGTATGGAAGATGATTCTGATGTGCATCATGTGGTGTCTATCGCAGGAACGTAATGCGCGGACGTTTGAGGACAAGGAGAGATTGATAGAGGAACTTATAGCTTTCTTTTATAGCACGTTATGTACTTGGTCCAATTCTGTTGATTTCAACAGCATGGCCCTTCATGATTTCCTTATATCTCTTGCACCCTCTTAGTCAGGGTTGCCTCTGTATATACTGGTCTAGGCCTATTCTTGGAGTAATATAATTTGTTTACTTATCAAAAATAAAAAAAGAAACTGAATTATGATATGTGACCAGCAATGGACAAGCATATCACAGTGGAGTAAAAAATGATCCACAAACTCTCCATTCCTATGTTCATACAGCACCATTTTATCATAATCCCTCTTTCTTAATTTTTTTAAAGTAAAGATCTTCTCAAGTGCAACTCTCCAAACAAAGAAAGCCACTCTCATGGTAGCCTTGCTCCGCCAAATGGTCTTTCATGGAAAGGAATGCTGGCATGGGGGACTAATACATTATAGAAAGATTAACTTCAAACACCTCTCTTTGCACTGCAATGCATCTTCTCTTCACCACGCTGTCTCAATCTGAACAAATACAACCAAGAAAAGTGATCCTGCTTTGTTTGATGTGGTGCATATGGAGGGAAAGAAATTACCGAAAAGTTTTGCAGTTAGTGAAAGGACCATGAGAGAACTCAGGGCCCACTTATTTCTCTTTAATTTCAATTTTCAGGATTTTCTTGATCTTCTTCTTTCTCAGCATAGGTGTATATGATCTATGCTCCCCATGTACTTTGATGATGCCTTTGCTTCTTTTTCTTGATTATAAATATATTTGTTATAAAACAAACTCCCAGTCGGTTGGTTTGAGACTTTTATTGTATTTTTTGGCCTTTATTCTTGGTATTTGTTGTTTTGGTCAAGAGCTTAGGTGATTGAACTTGGTGGGGTTGGAATGACTCAGCCTACTATTTTAGCTAATTGTATAGACTGAATAGATTCCTCTCTATTGTGGACCATGGAGGATGTGGGAATAACTAAAGTTTTTGGCAAGAGATATCCAAGGATGGTTATTTGATCACCTTATGTGATCCTTAAGGGGGAAGAGTTGATTAAAACATAAATAGCATAATCTGGTAGAAATGTATGAAGCAGGTAGTTAGTCTTTCTGCTGTTTGACTTATGTATTTATATCAAGTTGACTAGTGCATCTTATTAGACAAGAAATGTTGTGTGATACGAGAAAGATAATTAGCTGTTTTTTCCTTGAGCATTATTGATGTGAAGGTATTGAGATGGGTTGACATTAAGTGTAGAAAGAAGAAAAATTTAATTAGTAAATCGCATAGAACATTGTGCAGCAATGGTGACCTCTCATATTGCAGCAATATGGAAGATGGTCCCAATATGCTTATGGGGGTACAATTGGAGGGAAAGGAACGTCAAAAGCTTCGAAGATCGAGAGCAATCAATGGAAGAGCTTAGGAAATTGTTTTTCAATTCTTTACTTCATTGGTCGGTTGTGATTGATTTCAATGGAATGAGTTTCGATGAATTCTTGTATCACTAATGGCATGGTCAGGCAATGCTCTTGTATATGTGCCGTATACTTGGGCTTTTGCCTGTTCTTATGATCAATAAAATTTTGTTTACCAATCAAAAAAACAAAAAAAGAAAAAAAAAGTAGTGTGCCATCGGCCTTTGAAGCTGACTGATATCTCTATAGAGGGAAGAGAAAGAAAAGTCATCAGTTCCAACTTTGTTGAAGTGCTGAGATGCCAAATTTATTTGTACATGGACAATTATGTACCTTGGTGGTCCTATATGTGCATGTGCCTTTGGGAGAAATATGGCATCCTATGGATGATGTTAGCTTTTTAACTTAATGAGAAATGTTTTCAGAGATCTTCTAGCTGGTTTGAAATTGATGCCATACCTCTAATTTAGCAAGGAAGTACAAAAAAAAAAAAAAAACCCTGCAAGATATGTAAACTTAGAGTTAGAAAGTGCTTTGGAAATGAAAGTTCAGTGACTCAGTCAATCCAATTAGGAGAGTAGTATGGTGGGGGACCTCCTGGGAAGTTCTCATCTTACGTGGAATCACAACTTGTCCTAAAAGTTTAAGTTGATGGGAAAAAGGTAGATTTAATTATTTATATTTTGTCTTAATACTCTCCATTACGTGTGGGCCAGACTATCCCTCAATAAGTGGGTTCAACACGTGAAATATTTAACTAATTGGATGAAGTGTAGAATTAGGATTCGAACTCAGAATCTCTACTTTTATACCATATGAAATCACCACTTGTTCCAAAAGTTTAAGCTAATGGAAAAATTTAAATTTAATTATTTATATTTTGGCTTAACAATATCCATTAGGGGGGGTTCATTGTGCACTTAGATGTCAGGGTTTCTTGGCTGCATTATGGGTGTTTGAAGGAGATGAGTGAGATGACCCGAATGTTAGCAAATTTGGGGTTAGTAATTTCAAGGCCATACACTGGCATCACTAGTTAGGGTTTGGTGTGTGCCTTGCTAGATATTGGCTTGGGTAAATACCTTCATTTGAGATGGTGGATAGTTGGCAAGCAATCGGAGCATTGTGTAGGCTGCAGGTTGGTACCAATTAAGAAGTAGTTGGAAACAGCATTTTGAGCTCTTCTGGCTGTCAGATGATCTGTGATTTGGTTATTCTATTTCTATCAACTATATAAAAAAAATGTCATAACTTTAGGAATTGCTGTTGTCAATTAGGCTGTACTAATTCTCAAACTTCATGGGTCCTTGGCCATTCCCTTTTCTTACCAAAACTACTTATACAAGGATAGAAAATGAGTAATTTAATTCCACATCTCTTGAAGAATGCAATCTCAACAGACGATTGGAGAGAAGAATTCCTTCTCCTGTCAAGTGGTTTTGGATGACAGTAAAATGTGGTTCTAGATGGCTTTTACATGCATTTTATAGAAACTAGTGGCTCATTGTTTTGCATTCTTGGTTACAAGTCATGGAGGTTGTATATATTAAGTAATCATTATCAAATTCCAGCCAATGGGCTTTAGCTTAGACAGCACTTCAGCCACCTATAAAAGATCTGTAGGGTCAACTTGCGAGTTCAAGACCCACCTGGTCCATATGTAACTTACTGATAAAAAAGAAAACAGTTTGGACATTACAGTAAATATGAAATTACAGAATTGCTAGCCACTTTCATGCTATGTTGCAAAGTTCCAGTTTATGCTGCACTTCCATGTTGACAGAAGTTTTAAGTTCACCTGTAATTTGATGGACCATCTAGCTAGAATTAGTAAAGTATATACCATCTGTGGTTAGCGTACTTCTTTATTCTACTTGACTATATGCCATCTGGCTATTGTGATGAGCCTATATGCATGCCAATTTTTAGGGTTTTGAGTTAATGATGTAGACATGTAGATTAAATGCTGGGTCATGCGACTAATAGGCATGTTCCTTAATGCCATTCACAGCCCATATGGTAACTGTTAATTATCGATTGAACTCTTAACTTGATGAATGTACATTCTTTATTTTCCAGTTAAAGCACCTTGTTCTGTTTATTAAGGTTTGATTTTATGAATTTGGAATAACTCATTTCCAAACATGGAACGTCAGGTATTTTATTGTTAAAAGTTGCAACCGTGAAAATTTGGAATTATCTGTACAACAAGGAGTATGGGCAACTCAAAGGAGCAATGAAGCTAAACTGAATGAAGCTTTTGACTCTGCTGCAAATGTGATTTTGATTTTTTCTGTCAACAGGACTCGGCATTTCCAGGTAGATTTTTATTCAATATTCTACTATCTACTAATGCTATTTATTCTCTGCTCTAGATCTATGTTTCTCAATGAGTTTTTTTCATTGGCACCGGGTGTTCGAGAACAAAGTCTCAACTAATTCCTGGGTGCATTCGCCCTTGACAAGAAGTTTCCTACAAGTGCAACTCGGGTAATTCAAAGGGAAAGTCCCCCAGTCCGATAGCCCTTAGAAATTGTTTGCACCGAAGAGGATTTAAACCTTAGACGTGGAGGGAGAATACCACCAAGACCGGCTTTTACCACTTGAGCTTACCATCTGTGCTTCTCAATGATTACTTTAGCTTACTAGGTCATCTGGTCAGTCTGAGTTGCATGTTTCTGTATGTTTGAAGTAAACACAAAGATGTCTATGCTTTGTCAGGGTTGTGCAAAGATGACATCAAGAATTGGTGGATCTGTTGGTGGGGGCAATTGGAAATATGCACATGGAACTGCACATTATGGGCGGAATTTTTCAGTGAAATGGTTAAAGGTATGCCTTTTTCTCTTAATGAATAGTATATTTTTGTCAGGATGTTCTGCAGTATTTATCTTGGTTCCAAAAATTCTTATAATGCAATTTATTACCAAATCTATGACCCTTACAAGGCTATTATTCAACCTACTAAATGACCAAATCCTTCTTTTTTGTGTTTCCCCTTCCAAATAATTGAGTTCCTAAAATTTGGTAGGGTCATGTAAGAGGAGATTGTTTCCATTTTTCTTTCTTTCTTGAGATTCATGTTACAGATCGTGCTCTTGTTTTGAGAAATGTAAACACAGTTTATGTGAGGGGTTAGGTATGCATTCCATTTATTGGAGTTGTTTTTTCTCAAGCTTTAATGAGAGGAAAAGTTTTCATGGAATGCCTGAACTTCCTTCTTTTGGCATTTGTTTGAAACCCTTTTTGAAACCAGTATCATAGTGTTGAGACCAGGCTATGCTAACAGAGCAGAACACCAGCGAGGTTTTGTACGTCAACAATAAAAATTTTCCATGGTTAATTGCAATTTTTTATATGCAGTTATGTGAATTGTCCTTCCACAACACTCGCCATCTGCGGAATCCGTTCAATGAGAACTTACCAGTCAAGGTATTATTTGGGCTTCTTAAAAAAATGCTGCTTGTATTGAGATTTCTTTCTGTGTTTTCTGTTGCTGCTGCTGTTTATTTGTTGTTCATCTTCTTCCTCTGTTCGTCCTTGGGCTTGGTGCTGCCCACACATGCATATTTGACGTGTGCGCGCACATGCACACACCCGCACACAAATTCTCTCTCTCTCTCACACACACACACACCCACACCCACACCTAGCTTCGGTTACTGCTTATAATCCCCAAAGTAGCAATGACACAAAAATTTAGAAGTTTGCTAAGTTGAAGATGGGAATTGCTTTGAATATACCAATAGAAAGTAAATTAAAATATGCTGCTTTTGTCTTTTCTTTCTTGAGAAGGTTTGAGGTAACCCATGCTTCTTTTTGTAATAATTCATGAGAGACCTGCTGGTCACATTTGCTTGATCGAGCAAACATAATTTTCCTTTATTTCGTCGTAAAAAGGGAAAAAAACTGAAGTGGGTCTTAAGAGTCAAGAATTTGTACTTACTTTTAGTGTTAAAGACTTAACAATCGAGATTTATGCATACAAAAGAGCCACCCTTCCATCATGAATACTAACTTTATTTGTTGAAACCAATTTAGGTTCTGTTACGTTGTTGGTGGGTTACTATCACACGAAGGGGAATTGGAGAATTCATAGAAATTCTTAATGACATGATAATATGTAATTAAGAATTAAATCAAAGTGCACAAAAGAGGGGGAGAACTTTTTATAATTTGTAGCAAACAAATTACAACTTGGACTTGATTTAGGGCCAATACAAAATGCACGAGGGCCTTCAAGTTCTCATGCTATTGGCAATTAAAACATAAATATTTCAAATTAAATGCATATAGCATTGGTGCGCTCACTGGAAGATGGATTAAATACTACTTTTGCAAATAAATATTGTAAGCTAACCTTGTAACTCTGTGTTTGTACCCATCTTGTCTTCCGTTTTTCCTCTTTCTTTTGCTTGCTACTATTTCAATTCCCAGTATGTATATTAGGCTTGTGAGATACCGTAGCTTGTGGCCATCTCACCGTATGAGCCCCAATTAACATCATTTTATGCACTTATTGTTGCAGATAAGTAGAGACTGTCAGGAGCTAGAGCCTTCTGTTGGTGAGCAGTTAGCTTCCTTGCTTTATCTTGAACCGGATAGTGAACTTATGGTAGGTTTTCTTTTGATTCATTATGTGGCGCAATATAGTAATTAGTACAACAAGTTTAGGTAAAAGAAGAAAAGAAAAAAAAAAAGAACAATAGTGAGTGAAATAACCTGAAACACAAATGTATATATGTGTATGTATATGTAAGCATGAGGGAGGGATTGTTTTGAGTAGACTTCCACAAGGGAGTGGATATCGTGGCTTTTAACTCCTACACTGCCCTCTCGCAGTCCTCAAAAGTTTGGACATTGCATTCTTGCATCACATTAAGCACAAGGCATCATCCTCCAAACTTCTAAATTTTTATGACTTCCAAATGGATTCTGCCATCATGCCGACAAATCCGCCACCAGCTGAGCATAACTGACTCAGTACCAAAGTAATGAATACTGCGACCCATAAGTCCCTCACCAACTCATAAAGTAGCAGAAGATGAGCTATGCTTTCTCCATTCTGCTCACACATATGACACCAATCCATTACTATGATATGTCTCTTTCTCAATTGTTAATATCTTTACTAAGGCTACCATCTCAACAAAACAAGCTACCCTTAAAGGTGCTTTGTTTTGCCAAATATACTTCCAAGGAAATGAAGAGGCAATTGGAGGGATGAGCACATTAAAAAAGAGTTAACTCAAATATCATCTTTTAGACAGGATCCAACATATTTTTATCATTACCGTCTCTTCTCCACTGAAGGAACACAACTTGTTCAAGGCCGAAGAGAAAAAACTTGATCTCCCAATCATGGGCTGTTCTGATAAAAGTAACATTCAATAGGCACATATAATAAGAAATCTGTAAGTGTTTTGCAACCGAAACCTCCTTATGTTAGGATATATGAAATAACTTCAGGAAGATTGTCTTGAAGGGCTGGTCCCTGCACCAGAAATCTGACCAAAATTGGTTAAATTAGAGTTTTTGTTGACAGCTTAGTTAGCAAAATTTGTCAAGGTTTGATGGAGCAATATTAGAATCTTTGCACTAGGAAGATGACAAATTGAATTTTGCTACAAAGCATGAAAATGCAGAATGATGGATTGCATTGCGGAGGGAGTAAGGTGCTATTAAACTCTACTCTGTCCTTCACCCATCCATTGTGGCTGGGTGTGAACTTCTATGGCAGACATTATGATCTAGACAGGAATGCTTGCTGGTGGAAGATGGATTATGCAGAGACAAACTTTTGTGTTGGTTCGTTTGTATTCCTATACTTGCCTTGTAACCTGAGGAAAGGAATAGCATGCTGACAGGACAGCCAGCAATGTTTTGGAAACTCAGGATGCCAAAGCGGTGATTAGGATGCTGAGAAGATTAACTTCAGATTTTGTTTCCATAAAACTATGGTTATTTTGTTGCCATATCATATGTGTGAATAAATTATGAAGTATATTTTGTCGTTATTTTCTCCTTTTACCTTCAAGTACTTGATATTATAAAACATCTCCCATCAGATCATTGTTTTTCTTTGATGTTGTCCAATGAGGCATATTTGGAAGATTTTGTTCGGAGCAAGGCAATCAGTTCAGTGACAATTCAAAAACCTAATATTTGGTAGAATTAGTTATTGCATAGCAAGATATTGTTAGTGCCATCAATCTGTTTTCCAAGGTAGCCAGTGAGTGGCATTTATTGTGAGGAAATCAGTGGAGACAGTACAAGAATTGCATAATGCTACAATATGCCCTCTGTTGTATGTTTTTTTTTAAGAAAGAGGACCCCTCCATTCATTTTAAATGGTCAGAACTGAATGAATCTGACTGTTGTATTTCTTCCTTGGGTACAGGCAATTTCACTTGCAGCTGAATCAAAACGAGAGGAGGAGAAAGCAAAGGGAGTCGATCCAGACAACAGAGGAGAGAATCCAGATATTGTCCCATTCGAGGACAATGAAGAGGAGGAAGAGGAAGAAAGTGAAGAAGAGGAGGAGAGCTTCAGCCAGATTCCTGGGGCAGCAATGCAGGGTAGAGGGAGGGGCAGGGGAATCATGTGGCCCCCTCACATGCCGCTAGCACGTGGAGCCAGACCTATGCCTGGGACACAGGGTTTTCCCCCTGTTATAATGGGTGCTGATGGGTTATCTTATGGACCTATTACACCTGATGGGTTTCCAATGCCCGATATTTTTGGGGTTGGGCCCCGTCCTTTTGCACCATATGGTCCAAGATTTTCCGGTGATTTTACAGGTCCCAACTCTGGCATGATGTTCCGTGCGCGACCTTCTCAACCTTTCCCAGCAGGTGGATTTGGGATGATGATGGGGCCAGGGCGTGCCCCCTTTATGGGAGTGATGGGGGTTGCAGGTGCAAATCCAACTCGGCCTGGCCGGCCTGTTGGCATGCCTCAAATGTTTCCACCACCCCCACCACCATCCTCTCAAAATATCAACCGGGTTATGAAGAGAGATCAGAGGGTGAATGATCGGAATGACAGGTATAATTCAGGTTCAGAGCAAGGCAAGGGTCAAGAGATGCCTGGTCCTGGTGTTGGACCAGATGATGAGACACGGTTTCAGCATGGATTCAAGGCTCACCGTGAAGATCATTATGGTGGCAGGTAATAACTTTAAAAATGATGAGAGCGAAAGTGAGGATGAGGCACCTAGGCGGTCAAGGCATGGGGAAGGGAGGAAGAAGCGGCGAGGCTCGGAAGGAGATACTACCACAGGCTCCGATCACATACAGATGCCATGAGCTGAGTGGCCAATAAGTGACACTACTAACAGGGGAAGCCATCTTCCCTAGGCTAACCTTCTTTCTTGGAAACATAATTGAGTATAATTCTTTTTGGATACTTCTGTCGTATTTGAGAAATCTGGGGTGGTGAATTGTTTTGTTTTCTGAAAGTATTCAAAGTATCTAAATGCGTTGCAACTTAATGTTGAGTTTAATGTAATGAGTCAGGGAATGGGACTTAATGCTGATATAGACTAACGTACTTGTAAATAGATATTTACAATATCGTATTCTGTATGATACCCAGTAGATCTAGAAATTTTGGTCAGTTACACAACATGTGGTTGTTGTTCTCTACAAGTTCTAGGATGTCATCCATGTAACTATCATCTCAGTGCAAAAGTTGACCACATAAAGGATGCCATGTTGGTTAGAGATCGAGTGAAAGTTTCGACGCAATGTTTTTTCTTTTGTCCATTGGATAGTGAAGATGGAAAATAAAATTATTGGTACTCTGGTAGAACTATTTTGTAGCATTCCATCTCTTAATGTAGCCTGTTCGGAGTATATAAAAGAAGGGGGTTGAAAGGAAATGGAGTTAAAGAAGGTATTAATCGGCAGGAAAAATATGTGACCTACAACATCGACCCATTACAAAATTGTAGAGGTGTAAACTAGCTGAGTTTTAGTGAATAGTAGGTAATCAAACACTATTATTTAAATTTTTATTCAAACATGAGTCGAGTTCGAGTTTTTCACTAAATTAGATTTTATGTTCATGAATAACTAATTTAATTTTCGATAAGTTTGAACTTGTTTACGAGCTATTTATTAGTGACCAAATAGTTTATTTATATTATATCTTATAACTTTATATGCAAATTTTGTCAAATTGTATTTATTTTTAAATATCTTTATATAGTTTATGTATACATGTATCAAGGATCATATGCATAAGAATTCAAATGACATGAATCATGTTAGGAATATGATGTCTTCTTATCTTTTTAAATCTTTAAAATACTATCATTTTAAAATTAAAAAATGCTATAAAATTATAAATACGAAGTTATTTGAGCTTATACAAACTTATTGAGTTCAGTCAAGTTTTACAAGTGTCTTATTGTTTAATAATTTAATCCTAGTTTTGTGTTCAGGAATTGCTTGATGAGAGTACTCTATTTGCAGCTCTAAATATAATTTTCAACCCACCTCATCTCATTTCTCTAATAAACTGTCATTTAATTTTTTGAACTTAAAAAAAACAGTTTCTAACATTTAAACATTCATATCCAATACAAAAAACCCTTCAATTTTCTCTTTAATTTTTTTTTTTTTTAAAAAAGACAGCATACATAATTTTATTAGCCCCACTTATGGTGAATGAATGTCTTTATTACATCTCAAACTATATCACCATTAAGAAAACAAAATCACCAAGAGTAAAAACAAGACCTACGAGACTTATATTTGTATACCTAGATTTGGATCTCCTAGACTTAAATTTTAGGGTCTATAATGAAAAAGAGATAGACACATAAAATGAACCCTCTAATATTTATAAGCTGTCCGAGTGAATTTCTTGGACAACATTAAACGTTCAATAAATGCTATGGTACCCATTTCATATATATTTTTCTCCCACCCCGGAGTTGTGCCAAGAAGATCTACCAACCTATACCATGAACATTCACTAGAAAGTAAAAACACCCTCAACGAACCCGCAATTCAAGTACTTCTGTCCGATCCATTGACAAAAGGCCCCTAGCCTCTCGTGATATTGATTTAATAATTCAAGAATTCTATATTGACCCCACTTGTTCCATCTTTAGCCAACTTTGAACACATGAAAAGTTGAACCTTCCTTCTCTCTCACATATGAAAAGTCGAGGAAGGGAACTGTGAAGTAGGTTTTGGATGATGGGGCATTTGATATGAAGACGTTGTTACCGATTTTCAAACATGTGACAAATGAGCATCACTGAGATCTCACGAAGAAGATAATGAGAAGTTTCCATGCCTTGAGAGTCAGGATTGATGGGTGAAATCGCAGTGGAGGCTTTACTTTTCATTTTATAAGTTTCTAACATGTGCCTTTTTTCTTCTTTTAATTGGTCTGGATTTCATCATCTTCTTAAGACTCTGGGATGAAAATCGAGAGTTCAAGCTAAAGTTCAGTTTGAGCATTTATCACTTCGGATCAGCAACAAAAATAATCATACTTTATAAACTGCGACAGAAACCCAACATTTCGTTCTTTTCAATCGCATAGAAAGATGGAGAAAATAAAATAAAATAAAATAAAAGGGACTACCACACCAGGACTCTCATCTCATGGTGGGTGGTCTGGCTGTTCGCTCCTCTTCGTATGCAATCATACCCAAGACACCATTATATTATAACACAAGGAGAAATAAAAAGCTGAAAACCTTGACTGCGACTGAAAACCCAGAGAATATTATTATGAAGCGTGTATGTTTGTAAGAAAACAAAAGGCATTCATGTGAAATTTCCAATAACAGTCAATATAGCTTGATATTTCGGGCGGAAGGGCAATGGTACAATATACACAGATTTCTTGTGCTAAAAATCCATGCAACACGTAACAGCCTTTGTTTCACCTAGCAAAAAGTTGAATTGCTCAGAGTTTGAAAATCAGAACTTGCCCTTTCCATTTCTACCAATATTGAGAGGGAAGGAGAAAGAGACGGAGAACCGACTTTCATGGGTGGGGGTAAAGAATCATCAGCCCCTAATTTAACACTGGCCCCCCCCATTCATGATGTACACAAGGCTCTAAAGTTACAGCCGCCTACCCAACCTGTAGAACTTTTCTTCCCTCCTGATCAATGTTGCAACGCATGAGTTAGCCCAATCAAACCGGTTCTTGAAAATTTACATTAGTTCCCTGTTTGATTAACATCTTTTTTGTCATCTTCTGCCTCGGGAGCACCTTCGGTCCCTTCCGCCATCACCACATCATCAGAAGCAGTTGGACTTAAATTTGGATTCTCATTACCCAATTCTGACTGTTTTGAAGGATCAGAACCGGGGTTCTCATCAGTTGACGCCAGCAATTGTGCAGTAGCAGTTTCATCATTCTTCTCCAATCCATCGGTAGATGATGAAGGTTCAGCTACATCTGGCTCGCTAGGTTTTGATCCAACTGGAATCTCACCATTGGATAGAACATCATCAGATGGATCACCAGAGTCTGAAGTCTCCCTCCACTCAACCCATTCGGGTGGCTTATCAGTTTCACCATCTCCCATTTCTCCTAAGTTGTCAGACACAAGATGTGTACTGTCTTCTGATTTTGTTCCTGTTTCCGGAGAAGATGTTGCAGTATCAACCAGGTCATCATCTTCACCAACAATTACGTTATCATCAGTGCTGCCACTAATAACATCAGCCTCCTCAGTATTAGGCGATGGAGAAACAAGTGAACCAATTGACCGTTCATTGGCAATTATTTCATCCTCAAAAGCCAACCAGTTGGAATTTGTAAATAGTGAGCCACTGCACACACCAAGACATGCAAAAATAACCAAGTCAAACAACCGGGATTGCATGTGAACACAGAAAACTGAACTATGACACCATAGTATATAGAACAGAAACAGTGGAATGAAAGCACGGGCAGAATCACTTCTTTTTCTAATAAGTACACTGAAAAAATAAAAGCACAATAGGAACGCCATTCCATGCCAAAAAATAATTTAGAAACCTATCCTCTGTATCATAGGGCCACCACGCCAAAGAAAAATCAGTACGAGCCTTGTGATCATTAAAAACTACCGCATTCTTCAATAAGCCTGTAGCACCCTAGCAAATGTAGTACAAGCAGCATCCCTGCCATTCCAGTCAGCAGGTACACATTGGTTTTCCAAAAGGTCAACCGATTCCTGGTGTAAAAGACTTGGATTGGGGAACCTAAAGCCTATAAAAGGTTGGTTACAGCCAACATCAATGTTGAGGATGCATGCACACAAGCCCTTTATCCTCCACATCATGTAACAGCCAGATGAAGCCGATCTTTTTTGTGGGGTTGGGGTTTTAAATATGCTATATTAAAGGATTAACAAGAAACAAAGTAAATGCTTTCAACTATAATCAGAAATGCTATAATCTTATCATTAAGTGGTTGTTTTATATAAAATATTGTATTTCTCATTGTTTGGAGCTTCAGAATTTAAATTATGAGGCATTATGACCACTGGAAAATAAAAAATAATTCCCGCAGGGAACTGGGATGTATGTAATAAACTCTCTTAGAAGTTATTACACATTATACTTAACAAAATGTTCATTTTAATTCAAACAGATGCACACTTGCGCAGCTGCGCTATATGTGAGGTCTTTACAAATAAGTGCCTCTTAAGCTTTAACTACACTGGCCTACATGAAAGAAACATAAGCTATTCCAACCCCCCACCCCATAAAAATAACGCCAAAAAAATCCAACAAAAACAGAATAAAAAGACAGACAACGCCCTCCCCACAGGCAACAGTATATTTCTGATTCAGAACTAACAGACAATAAAAAGCCAAAGAAGACCTTGTGCCTACCTTTCTTGGTCATCTCCCAGACGCAGAGAAGATAAAACTACTTCTGCAGATTCATCATCAAAATAAACATCCTGCCAAGAATCCAGGTAAGAAACATATCCATTATTCATCTATTTCCTACTAAAACAGCTGCTATCAGGGGGAAAAGGGACAAAAGTTGCCATCTACAATTTATATGATATGCATGTGTAAGAGCGATTATGATAACTACAATGCAAGATATGCACTGAGCTCTGGTTCTTTTTCCCAACTCAGAAATCAATCCTTATAGCAGGTCCTTTGGAAAAAGAAAACCAAAAAAATGGCAAGCAATGTTTTACATTAATGACTCAGAATAACAACTCACATGGATGAATTACGAAACATAATCCATATTGAACTGCAAACTAGCTCAATTGTTAACATATTTCATTAACCCAACTAAGTTCAAGGCCTACAACTTGAATCAATAATTGGATGGCGCATAATTAAAATAAAGGTAAATGACCGAAATTAATTTTTACATCCAGTGCAATCAACTACAATGTTACGTGAGGTAGCTCAAGTCAAGGGAAGACTAGAGGGAGGGCTTTATGAAGACGTCCTCGTAGAGGGATTTTCGGGAGGAGTATTAGTCTTAAGGGAAACAAGGGGTTGGGGATGGGGAGGTGTGTTCTATTCCAATTCGGGCTTGGTGTATTTCGTATAGATTTCTAATTTTCACAGGTTTTTTGGGTCATTAGGAGCTCTCTAGTATGGGCGAGGTGTTTTCTTGTATATGTCCAGTGTACTTGGTTACTCCTATTGATATATATATATATAATATTTTTACTAATAAAAAAAAAAAATACATGACAGACATGCATGCTAATATCATGTCATTCCACCCAAAAGTCCAATTCAGATAAGATTACATTGCATAATTTCCATGTTAAATAAAAAGAACATTCTGGATTGCTTATTTTAATTTAAAAATGCAATAATGAATGTAGGTAGACCCTTGGGGGAAAGGTTTAGTAAATAACTCTTAAATAGTAATGTCGTACTCAATCCTTAAGAGGGAAGAAAACATTCACATATGGACCTTTTGGAAGGGTTTAATATTCACATATGCTAAAAGATCAATCTTCCTACATTGACTTCAGGCCAAAGTACTTTCCTTAATGTACTTTCCTGATTAATGCATCAAACTTACTGGCTGAAAACTCACGTAACAGGAGATATTCATAAGTGACCAAAAAATGATTCCTTCATAGATACTTAAAAGCAACCAAAATATGATCCCTTTCATAGACCTAAGATCATTTCCAAATTAAACTAGGCCAGTGAAAAACCGTGAAATAACCATCAGACCCAATTTTCCTAACTAGAATGGAAGAGTAACTCCAGTTAATTCTTTTCTTTTTCTTTGATAGGTAAAAATTTATTAATATCAATAGGCACCCCAGTTAATTCTATTCAGAAGATCAAACACCAAGAAGTCTGTAATGTATCCCATACCTCATCATCCCGTTCAAGTGAACCATGAACCTGAAAAGGATGAACAAGGAGTTACATAATAAACAACTATCTAACATATGAATAGTAATTGGAAATTGATGTAGGGTAATAGGAATAATGATAGGACTGATTTAGAAAGACTAAAAAAAGATGAGTAAACTGTGAAGTCACACGCAGTGTGGGCCACGGGCCTTACAGGATTATGTAAGAGATGAAGGTAAATAAAACTGCATTATCAAAAGTTACAGTACTTAATTGTTGAATATATGTTAAAAGCAATGATGTGATGCTTGTTTATCCAATATGTATGCTTGTTTGGTTGAATATTGTTGGACTTAATGACACTCCATACCAATAACTAACATGTAAGAGATGAAGGTAAATAAAACAGTATTATCAAAAGTTCCAGTACTTAATTGTTGAATATATGTTAAAAACAATGATGTGATGCTTGTTTATCCAATTAGTAAGCCTATTTGGTTGAATATAGTTGGACTTAATGACACTCCATACCAATAACTAACATGGGATCAGGGACACATTGCGACATAAAGCAATTTTTTTTTTTATAAGTAAACATAAAGCAAAAATAGGGGCTCATCATTGTTTTTACACATCATTTTGCCAAGGATGGTGAAAGGCATTATGATAAAAGTACATAATAGAATTGCTGTACAAAATCATGGCATTTACAGCAAGGGATGACTTTGCCTAGGATTTACAAAAGTACAGCAAGGGATGAGTTTTACTAGTGCACCATACTAGTAAAACTAGGCAAACATAGTGAACATGATTTTGCAGTTTTTCAACCCTTCTGCAATCTTTTTTCCTCAGATTCTAGGCTACCACCCCAAAAGCTGATAAGGTAAGTCTTGATGGTGCTCAT
Source organism: Cyclocarya paliurus (assembly GCA_029856935.1). NCBI lineage: Eukaryota > Viridiplantae > Streptophyta > Magnoliopsida > Fagales > Juglandaceae > Cyclocarya > Cyclocarya paliurus. The sequence continues at coordinate 23,846,225 of CM056951.1, forward strand.
CTTATTTAATTTAAGCCTCATAAATCCTGTACTTTGTGTTTCACCCATTCATACTTCCACTTGGCATGTGTTTCTTATCTAAAAATATTATAAAGCACTTAATAAGTTCTATGTAAAAACTTTTAAAAGGCACCTCATCAATATCATCATTGCTGTAAATGCCATATCGAAAAGCCTGGCTTAAATTATTAGCCAGGGCTGCAACATCGTAGTCCCTGTCCTGGTAATCATCATCATCGCTATCCCTAGTCCGATCTTGCAGTGCTGTTGGCCGCCTGTTAGAAACGATTAAATCGTGATAAAAATGAAAATATGAGGCAGAAAATGAAATGATAAAAAAGTCGTGTTTTTATTGGTAAACAAGATTTTATTGATCAAAAGAATAAGCAATAGTCCAAGTATACGAAACATATACAAGAGCGACGCCTAAGCATGCTAGTTTAGAGATACAAGGAAATCATGAAGCGTCATGCCATGAAAATCAATTACAAACAACCAATGGAGTAAAGTATTGAAAAATAAAGTTCTAAGCTCATCCATTGACCACACTTGACCTTCAAAACTTCGTTCGTTCCTCTCCCTCCAAATACACCACCATTAACATATTGGAACCATCTTCCAAATTGAAGTGATGTGAGAGTTACCATGAATGTCTCTCCAAGAAGTGAGGAGGTCAATTACCCGTCTCAGCATCACGCAAGCTAATCCCATCCAAGCAAAAACTTCATTCCACAAAGTCCAAGCAATCTCACAATGAAATAGTAGATGGTCAACCGACTCTGCACTCTTTTTGCACATACAACACCCATCCATCACTATGATTTGACGTTTCCTTAAGTTGTCTAGAGTGAGGATCTTCCCCAAGAAAGCAGTCCATACAAAAATTTTGCCTTTAGGGGCGCATTTGTCTTCCAAAGACTCTTCAATGGAAATGGATTTGTATTGTGCTTAGTCATGGCTTGGTAGAAAGAGCGGACTGTGAACTTCCTTTCTTAGAGGGGCACCAAAAGATCATGTCTTCGACTCCCCCCAACAAATGGGTGGAACACTAGGTCATAGAACAACAAAAATACGTCAATTTCAATCTTGTGCATCTCTAAGGAATGTAACATTCCATTGGGGAATACCATTAGAGAGTATGATGAGGTCTGCAATCGAGGCTTCTTTCATACTTGCTATACCATAAACTTGTGGATAAGTTTCCTTGAGTGCCCTATCGCCACATCATGGATTGTGCCAAAATCTAATTTTGGATCCATCACCCACCGTAAAGTGAGAGTATATCTTGAATGTGTCCCAACCTCTTCTTATATGCTTCCATAACCCCACACCATAAGGTCCGCTCACCTCATTGGAACACCATCCTCCCCATGGTTCACCATGCTTCAATTCAATGACGATTCTCCACAAAGCCCCCCTTTCATTGTGGTATCTCCATAGCCACGTTTTTATATTACATATGATTATGTTTATGTTCTCAATTTTATATCCCACGTCTCAAGGGACAGAGAATAAGGAATAGACCAATCCATTGTTCTTAGTTTTATAATGGATATGATTGGATGGATCTTACCCCTACGAACCCATCCTCCCCTTGCTCTTACCGAAGAAGTTCCATTTGAGCAAAACTCCTTGCCCATAGATACAGTAAGATGTTTCAACAAGACGGCCTGCTAATTGTGATTCCAACAATAGTGGATGAAGGTTGTAAACAACCCCCACCCATCAGAGGGTTCAAATGCAAGATTGGTGTCATAGGACCTAGATCTTGCTTGTTTGGACCATTCATAGAGCTATTATCATCATCACCATTATTATTGATAATTAATTATTCGTATAACTAAAATAACTACAAGAATAAACTTTAGTTTCATTTTACTTCAAGTTTAATCAAAATACTTTTATCCTAAAATATGAGATCCAATTCGAGTCCCCTAAGGGCCACTAACAAGCTGGCCGGACACCCACGATTATAAAAAAAAAAAAAAAGTGAGATGACTAGCCGATGGGAGTCTGTTGATGGAAAGATAGTGGGAAGGCCTTCCTTGGTCAAAGGTGCCTCGTACGCTTCGGTGTTGAGGTCATTGGCGGGTAGTCCAGCCGAGAATAGCTCCGCGGCATAAGGTAAGGGTAAGGCACTTGTAGGAGACAGATTGTCAGGCAACATTGGGAGAAGTGGAGGGGATCTTGTGGGCTGTCAAAGCTCAATTGAATCATAGAGTATGAGTGATCTCATGATTAAAGTGGATAAAGGGTTGGACCTAGTCGTGGGTTTGGGTGGTAGGTCGAAAACATACCGGGGGGAGGGGGGGGGTTATATCCTACAGGTTTGAAGGCCTCAAGTGCACCAACAAAGGGCATTTCGACGCCATCATAGATAGGGTTGTTGGACACCAGCATCAATGTTCACGCCGGTGTCACTTAGGACATTAGTAGCTTGTCGTTTGACTACCCTCAGTCACCAGTTGCTTATGGGGTTGGTACTGCTTTCTAGGGTTCACTTTTAGTTGAAGATGGGGGTCCTTCCAGGGTCTTGAGTACTTTGGAAAAAACTAACGAGCCTCTTTTAGAAAATGAAAATGGGGTAACAGAAGGTAGTGCTTCCCCTACTTGCTCTATGCCTCCTGAGAGAGCAGTAGGGTCTAACAAAGTGGCACAAAAAGGATCATTAGGGGTTGGAGCACACACAAGCAATGTCCTCGTCGATGGAGGGGAGAAACCTTTAATGGTGACAACAACAATGGACAGCAACCATATAGCGGTTGAGGAGGTTCGGGATTTGAATGCTATGGAGGGGAGGAGATTATGGGCTTGTCGTTGGTGCCTTGTGAGGAAGAATGTCTAGGGTCGGGAGTGCAGTTGGGTACTGCGTCTGGGGATAATGTTGTTCCCCTGATTTCTCTTCCTCCAATAAACAATATAGCGAGTTCACCATCGGATTGGGTTCTGCGTAAGGTTGACGAGATTTAGCATATCGTGGGGCTTCCTCATGGAGAATGTGAAGACCAATTTAAAGCACTGCTCACTGCGATTGAGGCGAGCCACTCGCGTGAAACCAAATTAAGTTTTAAGAAAAGTAGGGAGTTAAAGCATCTTTCTTAGGCAATCAACTATGACGCTAAAGGTGGTAGCTCAAGTCGAGGGAAGACTAAAGGGAGGGCATTATGAGGACATTCTCGTGGAGGGAGTTTCAGGTAGAGTAATAGTCTTACGGGAAACAAGGGGTTGGGGTTGAGGAGGTGTGTTTTATTCCAATTTGGGCTTGGTGTATTTTGGGTAGTTTTTCAAAGGCTTTTTGGGTCATTAAGAGCTCTCTAGTATGAGCTAAGTATTTTCTTGTATACGTTCAGTGTACTTGGTTACTTCTATTGATAATAATATTTTTACTTATAAAAGAAAAATTTGAGATGACTAGCAACATTTGACATAAAGAAACATACCCACAGGCCCATTGATAGACATTTTCAACTGCATTCCGCTTTGATAGAACATTTGTATGCCAATCACTCCATTCGCTATTTTCCTGCCAAATGAAAAACCACTCAAAAATGAGTTTTTAAGATGAACAGTATCCGGGGTAAATGGCATTTAACTTTTGAACTATCAATTCCATTTAGTTTTGGCTATCAATTGCATTTGATTACAATCCCACAAGAAAATGACTAACTACAATAAAAGTGGATGCCTGGTATGGAAGCAACAGAATAAAAGATATCTACTGTTATAATCTTTTGATAAATACTCATCTATATCTCAATCATAGATGTTATTCAGATATATTCAGAAACAAAATTGTGAACTAATAACTTTTACAGGGCAAAGATCCATCGTAATGACTGAAAATAATATGGAGCCCAATATAAATATGTCAATAAAGGCAGACCAACAATTCAAGACTTCGTAATACACCTGCAAAAATGCCTGAATCTCGCTGTTGCTATTCCCCAATTGAACAAGTTTGTTGGATATACGAGTTAAGTGTCCAATATTCCCTATCCTTGGAGGCAATCTATCCTCAGCAGGGACAGTTGGCTGCAGAAAAGAATCGAAAAGCATAACATCAGATGCCGCTTCCACATATGCACAACAATCTTTGTATTCCAAAAACAGAAAGAAAACTGAGGCTTGTCTTGGCATGGAGATATTAATCATTTATAGAGGAATAGACCACTACCTTGTTTAAATCTGTTGCCAATTTATCATTATTTTCAGCTTCAAGAATTCTCCCAACAAGATTGCATTCATGAAGAAGATGATCAATAAAAGGAGCATTCTTGCTCTCCAAACATGACACTAGTATGCTCTCTATGTGATGATGCAGGAAGTTATTGTATGGGTACCTTCACAAGAAAACAGAGGAGTAAGGTTTAAATCCCATCACTCTTCATAAAGAACACATTTTTCTTTTAACCTACTCAAAGAACAAGTCTAAAATTCTTTGTACAGCTCCAAGGCGAATTAATTCCTTCTCTGCAGCTTCACTTCCAGCAGTCACTAAAACTGAGATGAACTCCAAAATCTAAAAAATTCAATGAGTGGTAAGAATCAGTATAAACTTGCAAATATGGTAACCAGCATCTGTGAATATAATCAATAAGCAATGGGTTTTGCTAATATGTAAAAACATACAAACAAATTAAGATGACAAAAAATCAGTAGTCTATGATTATAGATAGAAAAATGACAATGAATATTCATTACCAGTACGACACGAAATAGGATCTCAAAAACTCGAATAAACAATACCTTTAAACGATGTTTTCCAAGAGGTGGTTGTAACTTGCCATAAGTAGTTAACAGGACATTCCCCGCAGATGAAACATCCAAAAGCTTGAGTAAATCACCTGCAAGATAAATCTGATCAATATTTGTTTGTTCTCCCTATAGAATGCATGCACAAAACTATTTAAATAGGCAATTCTATTCCCCAGGATCTCCATATTGATTCGAACACATGATCCCTAGCTAATTTTTTTTTTAATTGATAATAAAGATTAGGCGTAGCCCAAGTATACAGGTCGTATACAAGAGAAAACATCCGAAAATCATGAAAGCTTAGTCCATTGAGATCTACACCTAGTGCGCAAAGAAACAAAGTGTTAAAAAATAGATGTGTAGTCCATTCAAATCTTTTTTTTTTTATGAGTAGCAGTCCATTCAAATCTTCACCACGTTCTTTACAAGTTAATTCCCTTAAGTCCAATACTATCATGCTAATCAGCTCAGAAGTTTCAGTGCTCTCCATGGTTAGTCTCTCCATCTTGCAGGTTCTAATCCAAATATGGATTCTTGCAAGCTGACCTCTAATAATATTAAAATTACAAACCAACTACCAATGCATCTTAAGCATTTTCAAGAATGAACATCACTCCTATGCATTGCTCTTGTATATGACCCGTCTACTTGGGCTTTTGCCCATTTCTACGATCAATAAAACCTGATTTACTAATTGAAAAAAAAAAAAAAAAAGCATTTTCAAGAATAGATATAGAACTTTGAGTAATTTACAAATGTTGATGACATGACATGACAAGACGCATCCCTAAATAAGTTCACCAGTCTACTATATGCTAGGTCCATTGCCCTATGCTTATGTGCACATACTTGTCACCCTTGACCAAAATCAGCAAACTTGCCGCCCAAAACTGGTTTGTTCTAACATATCAAATAAAAAAACTCCTTATAACTAAACAGGTAGATCAAAACTGACATGAGTCACATCTTCCTCAATCCCCATCCTTAAAGAAGTGAAATTGAAAACATCACAATAGCAGAAATTTTGGGAAACATAAAGGAAAAGGGTAAGGCCCAAGTAAATATAGCTGCTGGAAATCACACAATGTTTGCATGAGTTAGTTCACAAAAAAGAATTAAGGGAAAAGATTATCAGGGGAATTAACTGTTAAATAAAGTATAACAAACAAACACCAACATGAAAGAAGGTACCCTTACTTAGGCTTTCCAGCATGCCTTCAACTGTCTCAGGATTGGCAGTTACTTTAGAACCCTGAGTTATTTGGCGGTTGTATGTATGATACATTCCCAAAGTTAGCCTCTTAGGGTCTAACAAAGATATGCATACAGACAAGGAGTTGACAAGAACAGAATTTGGTCGTGAGTCTTCCAAGGCATGACGAAATAGCCTTCCTATAAAACTGGAAAGACCAAAACATAGAAACTTCATAGAATCAGGGGAAAAACCATAGCAGAACTGTACGCACATTTTCTACTCAACATGAGATGAAATACATGCTACCTTGGGCTGGAAATTTTAGCAGCAAGCCCGGGTGGAGCAAATCGTGTAATAGCACAAAGCGTTTCTGCTGCATTAACATGAACTTCAGGAGAGTCCTGTAAACATGTCCCATAAACATTCCTCTAAAATCAATCCACAGTTTCTCTGCCACTAAATCAAACTCATCAAACAGATGATCCTCTGATCAAGAAAAGCAGTACAGCTATAGGCTGGCATGATTCCATTTAGCTATTTTTTTTTATACTGCCTCAATTCTGCATGTCTGTGGGCAAAGATAGACAGCAGAAACGAACTTGGAAAAAATATTTGAAACAGATTTCAGTTCTTAAACGTGCTAAAGTTTGGGCAACAATTGACAGCAGGCAGTAACAAACAAAATATAAAGGGGGGAAATAGGCTTACTGTGTTCTAGTGTGCATGTGGAAAAGCACGTGCATCTAAAACTTTTGTAACACCAAACTTCCATCAAACTGTTAAAACATGTTTTTATTTTACCAAAACATATTGTAATCCTATTGAGTTTTCAAGTTTTCCATATGGAATATACATCGCATTGTATAATAGAGAGATTTCCAAGTACTGGTGTGGCAGTAGCATGGCTGGCTAAAGCTTTTCTTTTTATTGGCACCAGGTGTCCGAGGACAGCATCCCGACTAATCCCGGGGGTGCACAGGCCCTCATCAAGGAGTTTCCTGCAAGTGCACCTCGGGTAATTCAAGGGAAAAATCCCTCAATCTAATGGCCCCTAGAGATGGTTTGCACCCAAAGGGATTTGAACCCACTAAAAACAAAAGCTTTGGGTCCTAATAAATGTATGTGGGAGTTTATTGGTTATATATAGTATTTTGCTTTTTTTTAGTTACTTTTCTTTAGTTTCCTAGGTAAATATCATACCTCAAACAAGTTAAGTAAACATCCGATCATTTTGGTGAATTGGTGCTATATGTGTAAAAAGAACTGGGAAACTGCAAATCATTTGCAACTACACTGAGGTAGCCAAAAAGCTACAAAATGACTTATTTGACAGAGTTGGGTTAGCTTGGGTAGTGCCTTTAAGGTTGATAGACTTTCTAGCAGACCAGAGTGGTTTTACAAGGCAGTCCACAAATTGAACATGAACATGGGGTTTACTTCCAATATTTTCAGCCCGCAAGCAATGATCCACAAACCACGAACACGTCCTTTTTCATTTTCATTTTTTTTATAAGTAATACATCCTATTTCACCAAGGTCCATGTGTACTAGAAAATCAAAAAGTAAAAGCCTTGTGGTTCAAAATCTTGTACATAAGAAATGAAATACAGAGCATAGCATGCAGGAATCCTATATGAAATGAAAGGCTGAAATTGCAGGCAGCTATTTAACTTCTGGAAGAAGATAAAAGGCTATTATGTCCTCCAAAATGTTTAGTCCGAATTATCAGTGACAGCAAAAAGAGGCACACAGAGCAACGTGCATAAAGCAACAGTATAATATAAAACAGAATAAAAACTAGGAAAGAAGAGACCAACTGAGCAACGAGACATAATCAATCGCATTGACAGGTTTTTAGCATAATTAATGTTGCTTACTGAAGCATTGAACTTGTCGACAATCATCTCTAGCACATCTGTGTCTTCTATCCACTGCATTACTTCAACATAGTTTGTATACATATGTTCATCAGCACCAATCAGACGAATTAAAACCTGTTCAACAAGGAAGGAAACAGGTCTCATAAACCATTCTGCAAACAAAATTACACTAAAACTATAACAGCAGGTGGGGTCAAAAGTTTAAAGTGACAATCACTGTTGTTTAACATAAGACAAGAAGATGTGGAAAAATTTTTAAAAAAAATAAAGCACCAGTGAACACTAATTCTGGTGATACAAATGATAAACATCAGAAGTATCGAAAACCCATGAAATACCGGATGAGACCACAAGAATACATGCATGCAGACAGCAGATAGCATACAGTTGCACTTGCATATGCACAAACACATACACAGGGTGTTCAAGACCAGAACCAATAGATAAAGGTGATCACCAACTAACCTCCATGATAGATGTAATTCCAATCAGGTCAACTAGCTTCCTTACTATATCCTGATGGGCCTGGACAAATGCACAAGGCATAATTACATATTAAAACAAAGAACTAAACAGATCAACTCATATTAGAGAAGCAGCTTATAAGAGTTACCCTAATATTAGTCCGCAAAAATAAAGCTGAATGGAGAAGCAAGAGTTACTCATTAGCAAACAGTTGCAAGATATTATTACTCGTCCTAGAAAACTTAATGACCCATAGTTCTCTTTTCCAAAAATCTATAAAATATATGTACTCAAGATTTTGCTAAAACTCAAAACTTAGCCTCAAATAAAAAAAATACATAATACTTCTCAACACTTAAAAGTTTGACCCCCAAAAAAAATGAAGTAATTAAATATCATTTTCTTAAACTCATAATGCTTTTTTCAGTCCTTCATTAAGTCTATTCAATCACCCCATATGCTTGTTTGCTATTTCTCTCTAGGCTGATGCATATGCTGATAATTTTTTTTATTACAGCGAAACATAGAAGCCTGTTTTTCATTTATTCTCAACACAGTAGGTTGACACACGAGGTAAGGGAGACTCTAGGATGAATCAATGCACTAGCCCCTTAATCTCTAATACACGAGCACCAGCGGAATGGGGCTACAGTTGATTAAAATGGAGAGAGCAAATACAGAGGCACCAGAAAGAAACACCTTCCTGTACATCAACACAGACTTTAGATGTGTTTTTTGTTTTAATGGTATTTCTACCAACATGCACAAATAATGGATAAATTTATTAGAAGCAATGACCATCTCATGATTTTATTAAAAGCATACCAGAGAGAATATTTTGCGAAGAAACAATTCACTTACTTGAATATATCGCATAAAAGGGACTGTCTTACGCAAAAACAGACATATGACAACCTGGAAATAAGAAATTAGGGCACGTATGGCCCTAGAGAATATGTCATTGATAATTTCTTTAACACAAAAAGGAAAGTGAAGAAAAAAAGAGGAGCTCAGATAAAAGATATAACTACAAGCACATAATGAAACAAGGACCATCCTACCAATGCAGAAGATAAACCTAAAAGTTCAACAAAGAACTACCTTGCTGAAGTACCCAGCCAATAATGTGCTATGGGGGTGTTCTGGTTCCAAAAAGGAGAATAACAAATTCATCAACTGCCAACAAGCAACGGACAAAGGAAATCAGTAACAGAAGTAAGGTTTCAAAGACAGCAGGATGTGAACACATAAAGTTCCTCACCTCTTCATCCTCAACTAGTGTTTTGAGTATTATATCAACTTCACAAGTAAAAATCTCACAGGCAATAAAAGGAAACCTGTGAACACAATAATTTCAAGAATATCAATCACAATATACATCCAGGTTTACAGGAGCATCTGGGAGGCAAAAGCATCCTACTTGAAAGTTCGCCTCTTTTCAGCATCCTCAGAAGCTTCTTCCACAATATATCGTATGAGCTGTTCAACCTGAACTCTTTCTCGCAAACTACGAAAAAAAAAAAGGCATATAAATTAGGCCAAAAGAAAATGAAATTCACTTCCCAAGAAAATTAATCAAATCACCGTTAACACTACTGTGAAAATATTAGAGTCAATTTTCTCTATATTTTATTTGTGAAAATCGAAATATAATCCTTACTCAACAACCCTTCATTTACAGCTTTAACCAATGCAAAGGAGATGAAAATTACTATTGTAGGATGAATTTTTTTTCCTGTAATAAAAAGGATTATTTTCCCACAGGAGGATTGTGAAAAATTTAGACTAAAGTACAGCATCATATAGTGAAGAATTTACATTTGAATCGTTTTCCACACATAATAATGACAAACCATTATGATGTATCCTGTACAAAATAAAAATAAAAATAGAACCATGGGTATTGCAACAATTCACTTAAGCGTATTTTGCTAATCTAGATTAGCAATGAATTTATAGGAGGCATCCACATTGATATACTAGCACAGAAAACTAAGGCAGATATCTAATATCAACTTATTTAAAGGCGACATAATTTTGCAGCTTCAACACTGGGCCATATATATAAACAGCGAACCAATCTGAGAGAAGGGGGCATGTAAATGCAAAACATGTCAATCTGACCAGATAGTGTAATATTCAAACTTTTTTTTTTTTTTTGATAAGTAGTGCAATATTCAAACTTTGACGTGACATTTGGTTCTAGGAGGGAATGAGACCACAGGAAACAAATGCTTACAGCTTTTTTTTTATCAGTAAGTAAGAACATTTTTTCATCTTTTTTTACCATGGTCCAACGTTTATGTCACCCATTTGCTTATTTGGTTTTGAAATATATATGAGCTAATTTGCTGCGAAGGCTTTTATTAAAGAATTGTACTTTTATGTATTTTTTTTTTTAAATGCTTACAACTTCTTAAAAGGAGCATCCTTCACTCTTTCTAAGACTTGAAATGGGCATAAAAATTACTACAAAGGTGTGGCCTTCAAGGCATCATTTGCTATTCCATTGACTAACCAACAAGACCCAATTGACTAACACCTCACTAACTCTCACATTGGGAGGATGAAGAATGATAGGGGTGATTGAGTACGAAAAAAGTATATTGAGTGCCAAATCCATATAGGGGTCCTTATTAAGTGATCTAAACATTATAATGATTTCAAAGAGCTCCAATATGGGCCTTGAAGAGGATGTCAAGGATTTAAGCAAGAAAGATTGCACCACCAAGCTAAAACCCACCTCGGGTGGGTGAAAAATGATATAGGTGAATGAGTGTGATATAGGTGCATCAAGTGCCATCTCCCACATTGTTTTCTAGTTAAGTGTGGAACCAGGCTTCATAATGATTTTAATGGCCGTTACACTTAGCCAGAGACACTCTTGATGGCAGTGCAAAATGAGACATCATGCATATATGTCATGCATATGGAAGGATAAATAAATATTATATTAAATTAACTTTGAAACAAGTTAAATATTATCTTCAACACATTTTTGAACCATTAATAAAATTCACTTTCTTATGTTATACTTTGATTTCGTACTTTTTGTTCAATCATCCATGCTAGAATGGTAAACTGCTACCAAAATGTATTTAACTTAGCACTACTTTTATTAATGCTTTGTATATTACCTCCTTTCAAAAAATAATTATAACAGATGGGGAAAAAAGGAAATTATAGTTGAGAAACTTTTTTATAACGTGAAGCCTCACCAAAACAGAGCCCTTTGGACCCACCACCTAGGGAGTAAACCCCAGATACATGACCCTGCCAAAACTGTTATAAGGTAATCCAGAGGAATTACCAGCGTGGAATTGAAACAAGGTTGCCTAGGTCTACAACCGATCCCAAACCCTCCCTTTGACCACTGGGCTACACACTGACAGGTAAATTAAAGTTGAAACACTAAATGTTACACTATAACTCTCAACCCTCTTCTCCCTAGTTAAAATACCAAAACATGATGTCACATATCATAATATCCTGCAAAAAAGACCCTCCCCCAAAGTCATGAAGCATCAATAAGTTCTCATACATATCAATGAATCATTGAAAAACAAAAATAGCTTGAAAGTAAAAGATATAAGTAACACGTAAATGAAAAGAGCATTACAAATTGATAAGGCGACCATTAAGAGCTTTGCATTCCTGAATAATTTCATCTTCGTCAAGAAGCTCCTCCAATGTAAAATTTTCCTTGTCTAAAATAGTCTCCACCTGCAATGAGCATACATCAAGAACAAATAAGATAGAAAAATAAGAAGCCTGATTGGCTAATACATTCAAAAGGAATATGTTTTACCTTCAAAGTAGCAACAAGCACATAATAGAAGGAAGGCCAGGTAAGATTCCTCAACCAAAAACTAGCATCAAACAAAGGTCAATTTATAAATCTTTCAGTCCTCCCACTAGATGCATAGAAAACAGTATCCCTACTAATTGGATCCTAGGTAAACTAGTTCATGTCACAAAATTGCCTACCGAAATGGTATGCAATGGGTTGATATAGAATTTGATGTGATGTGATGTAACATGCTAAGTGCTTGTGTATTAATCATTGGAGCAAAAAATGAGAGTTAGAAAATCCATATAAGCAGCTGGCCCTTCAGCTAACAGCTATGCACTTCATACAATCTAAACAAACTAAAACACCTCATATGAAGTAATGAATCCTTTGTCCATCTCGTACCTATCCAAAAACATCTCGTCTTGTATATTGTGTCCCTTAAACTTGAATGATGTGAATCCTATGAATGATGATTTACACATCCTGTCTCCACACAACAGAAACATATGAATGGTATTCACCCATCTATCACCACCACTTTTTTCTTTGAAAAAAATTTCATTGCTCTATTTTCCCTCGCATTGCTATCATCCATCTTAACAGCCTCACCAGCATGTAACTTAGCTTTTATTTCACCTTGCACTTCCAAGTTTCATTATAACCACTTTCATATCATCATATGTATGTATAGAAGAAGCTACTTAGAGGAGCTTCAAGACTTTGTATTCCATGGAAGCTGTTGCTACCCAAAAATGAAGTAATTAAGAAAAAATATTGAAATGCTAATTCCTCAATTTCATTAGCTACCTATAAAACGAGGTTCAATAAGCATTCAAGTATCGTATATAAAATAGTACCAAAAGAATGTTTCTCTCATTTTGATAGGATGAAAATACCCAGTTTTATCAATATGCAGGGGAACTCTTATATGCTATCAACATGATAGTTCAGTTTACACCCAGCATGGCGATAGAGTTCGATCATTTGCATGAAAGGGTGCTACCCACTCCATACACGTTCAAAGGCATACAATTTTAATCAAATCCACTTTCACTTCACCAATCGAATGCATAGTAAAATCATAGTAAGTATCCCCTTCCTTACGACCTCCAACTACGTCAAAAGTATCTGTAGGTATCTTTGCCATTAACTTTCAACTAAATTCATCACCATTTGTAGTTTGGCCAAGAGTGCAATCACTGCATGCTTAAAAAAAGTGCAATGTATGGGATCCAATGTTTTGGAAAGCTAGACTTAAGAACCTTCAAGCTTTCAAATTTCTATGTATGTCAAATTGACATTTGCAGTATCTGCTTCGGTGGATTTGCATGGTATCCACATAAGTGCTTCATGGGATTTCAAATTATACAGCCCATTCATTTCTAAACCTTTTAATTATAGCAAAGGTCAGCTTTTCTACCACGCAGACAAGCCAACATTGTCCTCAACTTTGATAATAGAGGGCTTACACATAGATTTGCAGCCTTCCATCAAACTATTTCTTTGCGGTGTTACTCCGAGGGAGAAACAGGTCGTGAAATTCAGACTGTAAGTTCAACTTAGCTGTAATAAATACTATAACAATCTGATGAATCCCTAATTAAAAAACTAAGGAAACTTAGGAAGTTAGAGGAACAAATAACAGAATTTTTTTAGTCTAATTTTCCATATGCGCCAAAGTCCCAGATAATGGAAAAGAGAACGAGTACTGGTTTTGGTCCAAAACAACGACTAAACCAAATTTATAAATACAATTCCGAAGTCTCATCCTACATTTTATCACAACCAAACAGAAAATCAAAACAATTCACGTCATTGAATGCACCTCCTATAGTATAAATATGCTACACATTGAATGGAAGAAACAAAACAAAACCCGATCCAAGAACTCACGGGAGACGTAGTGGACAACCCGGCCATACGCCAAAACATTCTGAATTCTACAGAGAAACCTCCTCCACAGAAAGAAACAGACTCAGATCTGCAGCGCTCAGAAACCCTAGCGCAGCCGCCTCGCCAAACTTCCGACCAACCGCGGATTCAACAAACCCCGACCGAAGAGAGCGCAGCAAAGATCGAAACAGAACCCTAGAGTCAGAACCGAGGCATTGGATTAGATCGAATCCAGACCACGATGTGCGAGCGAGGAACCAAAAAATAAAAACCTGCAATCGCGGGATGGAGGGACGAGAGTATTTGGAAAATAATAGGCTCAGTTGCGCTGAAAATAATATATAATATAATATATATATATATATATATATATGAGATATTTATTTATTTGTTTATTATAATGACGTTTATATTAGGGACTTGGGATATTGAAAAGTGGCAATGATCCGCCGCAGTTTTCATTAGTTGTTGCCTTGTCGCCCCAAATGTTGGAGGCTTACTGTCCACTTGCTGTACAAGCATTTAATGCATAACCAAGTTTTTTCCCTTTCTAATTTTATTTCCATAATATTCATAAGATAATGATATCAATAATTCAATTCTAATAAGCACGAGGATGAAGCGTGCCATGTGTAACAATTCAATTCTAACAAGACTCTTTCCATATTTCTCTTATATCAAACTCAGTTTTGTTTAATTATACAAATCATCTCATCTCATCTTATATTTATAAATTTTTATACAAAATTTAATAAATAATTTAATTTTTTAAAATTTTAAAATAAAAATAATATTATAATAATATTTATTCAACTTTTCACTCTCAATTTATCTCATCTCTATGATCAAACAAAATCTATTATAATCAAACTGAGACAGCAGGTAGTCTATTTGGGCGATTGGTCATTTGATCAAAGTGAACATTTTTCATCAGCATGGACCAAGCTACGTATTATACGTTTTGTCCCTTTTTATGTTAATTTCTTCATTGTTTATAATTAATGCTATTAGTGTGAACAGTAATTATCTTATATATACTAATGGCATGACTTGATTCAGTACATTAAATTATAAAATTTGTAGAGTAATTATATATTTTTTTTCTTTGAAGGAAATAGTTGATTTTTTTTTCCCCATAAATTAACGGAAAGTTTTCAAGTGCAGGCCAAATCATACGAACAAGCAGAGGGTTTTTATATCTGAATCTAAGGGTGAGTTTGGATGTTGAGTTGAGTTGAGATAATAAAATATTGTTAGATTATTATTTTTTAATATTAAAATTGTTTTGAGATTTGAAAAAGTTAATTATTTATTATATTTTATATTAGAATTTGAAAAAAGTATAATGATGAATTGAGATGAGTTGGGATGAGTTGAGAATCCAAACGAAGAATTAGTGTGGTCATTATGTAGAGGAAATTCATTTTATTTGTGCGTTGGAGATTCAGACTTGCAATGGGATATGAATAATCAGGGGGCATATGAATAATCAATATGGCAATATGCAATGGGATTGCATGAGATAAAGGCAAAGGAACAAATGCGCTAATAAAAGCAGCACGTTTCTATCTGTGATCAAACAAAATGCATGGCTGCTTTGATTCTTTCGCCCCCACAATATATCTAGATTAATGGGTATCAATTCAGCCGGAAAGAACAAAAAAGTTAGAGAAAAAGAAGCACCCGGCCTTGTTTTCACTTTCTGTATACTTCTGTTGTAGCCTACTAGTATATATATTGCAACCATTGTTAACTAGATCGAGGAA
This sequence comes from Cyclocarya paliurus, assembly GCA_029856935.1. Taxonomy (NCBI): domain Eukaryota; kingdom Viridiplantae; phylum Streptophyta; class Magnoliopsida; order Fagales; family Juglandaceae; genus Cyclocarya; species Cyclocarya paliurus. The sequence continues at coordinate 23,861,972 of CM056951.1, forward strand.
AAGCTTCAACTTTCTAAGCGCGCCGCAGAGGAGAACCCACGGGCGTGTTTTGGTTGGACGCCCTCGCTTCCTGCGCATACAACTGCTGCGGATTATATCTAGGTCCTAATCCCAATGGCCCACCACCGCCGGCGGACAAATTGGGGTGGTGGAGCCCACCGGTGAACTCTGATTCGTACATGTAGAGTTGATCAAGGGGAATGTCAGCGTCGGGCGAACGTCCAACGCCGCCGGAGACGAAGAGCGAACTTAGTATTGTCGGCTCACCACCGATTTTGTTGTTGCTGCCGTTGTTCATCGTAGACTCCCTTACCGGCGACGCTGTGGTTGAGCAATATTCTCCTCCGCTACCAACCACGACAGTGCTGCTCGGTGTTGTACTGTTGTTGCTCGTTCTCCACGACCCACAAAGAGGACAACAGCTCATACCCTTAAAACAGAGAAGACCAAGATGTCCTCAGTAATGCTAGCTTAGTTTGGTCAGCGAGAGAGAAAATGAAAGGGAAAGAAGTTACGTGAGAAGAGCGGTAGGTGGTGCCGTCGGGCTGGACGATCCAGCCTGCCTCCTTGGCGAGCTCGCGGAGGACCTCGTTGATGTCGGCGCGAGCGGAGAGGTGGTAGCCGCCGTGCTTTCGCAAGCCGTGAAAGATGTTGGTGGTAATGGCCCTCCTCTGCCTCTCCCTCATCTTCGTCTTCTCCTTCTCGCTCTCCGTCCTCCCCACTGCTCCCGGTTTCCCAACAGATCTCTTCATGATCCCCAACGTGATCCTTTGCTGTGCCCCACCACTCGCTTCTCCTCCCAACATCAACGCCTTTGGCGTTGCCTTACCCGCCGCCGCTTCCTTCATACTCTTCCTCTTTCACTGCTTCTCTTACTTTCTCTCCCTGTTTCTTGTCTCTGTAACAGAGGAAGTCTAGCCACCTTTGTAGTTGAAGTGGATGGACGTTTTTAGGTAGTGATCGGACGGTTGAGGAGTGCCACGAGAGGATGGGGCATTTTGCAGTGGACGGTTGTGATGTGGGAAGAAGTATAGGGAGAATAGGAGGGGAATTTATGTACCCTCTATTCTTTTTGCATGAGACGGGGAAGGTGCAGGAGTCACAAATGCGTGTTTCAGCCCCCAAGAGAGAGTGGGTTATGCGCGTGAAGTGGGGCGATGACCGATATATAGTAGAAGGGGACAATGAAGAAGGAGAAGACCGATATGTAGGGGGGAGTTTGGCTGGCGGCCGAAACGACAGAGGGTACGTGATTGCTATCAGGATATCTACTGACACTAGGATACAGAAACACAGAGCTTTTTACTGCTGCAGATTTTGTCCAAGCCTCCTTTATTTTTACAAATTATTTCAAATTTATCTCAATTCAATCTAATTATTATATATTTTTAAAATTTTTATAAAAAAATAAAATAATTTATTTATTTTTTAAAGTTTAAAATAAAAATAATATTAAAAAATTATACTCTAATAATCAATATTTAATATTTAATTTTAATCTTAATTCATCTCAATTTATCTTATCTCATATACGAAAACAAATCAGACTTTAGACTGATTCTAAAAAAGTGTAAATAAAGAGTACAGTGCCTAGTCAAATTTTAACAAATTAATTCAAAAGTGATATGATTAGAGTAGTCAAAACTTCAAAATTTTACTTTTGAGCTACAGTAAATTTATCTATTTTTAAAATTTGGCCAGCTACAATTCATCTTTAAAATAATATTTTACTTTAAAAATATTCTAATAGCTACTATTGAATAATTAAGTTGAAAAAAAAAATAGTTGAAAAATAATAATTTTAAATAAAAATTAAATTATGAATTAATAAATAAAGTGTATTTACAGAATATAAAAATTATTATTAAAATATTTAATATTATATTAATATTTTAACTTTTGGATAGATAGTATAATGTGGATTAACCTCTCCAATAGTTTTGACTTTAGCCAAAATCTCAATTTTTAGTCAAATTTTAGATTTGACAATGGCACGATGATTGCCAATCCTCTTACAAGTCATTTTCAATGGCCTTTATAAAATTATAAGACCATATTGTGTTATAATTTACGTATAAGTATAAGAAAAATGATAGACATATGACACTAACTACATAAAAAATGATAGACATATATATATATATATATATATATTCAATTTACAATTTAGTATAGACCATTTCTTCCGCTGCATTTCATCTCTCTCTCTTCTCGTTCCTTTCCTACCTTACTGCCGCTCCTACTCACAAGTTCAAAGCTCAAGCACATCGAAATTGTCACTCCACCTCTCTTCAGTCCTTATTGTTGCTCCACTCCTCTCTTCTCATTGCCAGTAAGGCTTCGGTAATATTATCCCACTCTCTTTTGTTCGTGTTTGAATTGGGTTCATGTATCTCCCTACAGGATTTCTACCTTTATGGTTTTTGGATGTACAATTTGAGACTTGTTTTGTTGGTTTTATTTTATTTGAAGTTCTATAGTTTTGTGCTTGTGAATCTGTGATGTTTGGTTAGGTTCATGCTCTATGAGCTTTTAGAATTTGAGAAAGATTACGATATATGGTAATGTTGTTTTTAAAGTTAAGAGTAAGGCAATCATTATCCTTTCTTCAATACTCACTCTAATGAAGGCAAGAGGCAAATTCCAGAGAAGTACTGTCTCTCTCTAGACTCTCTCTTTTCATTTTCTTTAAACTATCATTCTTGTACATACTGCCAAACTCTTTCATCTTCCCTTGGTCCCTTTTGTTTTAAAATAAAAATTTCCAACCGGCAGGAGGCAAGTGCATCTTTCCTTAGTATCTTTAAAATGGTATTTACAGCTTGGATCTCTAAAAAGATGAGCTGGTGCCTATTGCAGCTCAACCCATTTGGCAAATCTAGTAACCATGACGAGGCACTTTCTCAACAATGGAAGAGCAGCTCTGTATGCCATATCCAACTCTTTTAAGTAAAAAGCAAAAAGATAAAAAAAAAAAGTATTTTCGACTATTTCAATTTCTCCCTTTATATAAAAGATATGTCTGTCATTTTTCTAATGGAGACTCATTAAAAATAAAAATAAAAGGAGATTTGGCGATCTCTTGGTCATGAACCGACAATAATCTCAATTCTTCTGCAATCATTGTAAAGAATAAAGAATTCGTCTAGAACCATGCGCCATCTTATCTGAGCGAGAACGGAAAACTAACCATCTTTTATTTGTTTTCATAATTCATCTCAATTTATATCATTTAAATATAATAATTTTTAAAAAAATTTTATATAAAATAAAATAAATAATTTAATTTTTTTTCAATTTTAAAATAAAAATAATATTAAAAATATATTTTTTAATAATATTTTATTCAATTTTTAATTTTAATTTTAATTCATTTCATATCATAACGAAAACAAATTAGGCCTATTTCTCCATCGTATTACTCTTTTTTTTGTTTTGTTTTTGTCCGAAAAATGGCTCTCTCATTATTTTTTATTTTTTTTCTTCAGATAGCATAAAAAGTTTCACAACAAAAAGGGGTACATTTTTCCTTGGGACTGTACGATTGAATGAATCTCTCGTGAAGCCTCCGCAATGGATGATCTTGATGGACGCTCTCTCACAGCCAAAATACTCTTATTGAAGGCATATAACCTAAAATTTGGAAGGTCTCCGAGTAATCATTTTAGTGAAATTCTATTGGTTTCCAGCGTTCATATAATGCATTGACGAAAGAAAAATATAGATAATGATAGATCGTGAAGATGAAGCCATTGAGGCTAGGATTTTCATCTACATGTCTTGGGACAAAGTAATGCATCTGCTCTTCGTGACAACTGCCACCGTGAGAGTTCGTGTCTACAGAATACAGACTGCTTTCCTTTCGACTGAGGGAATCAATCATGTGTATCATAAGATCATGTAGCTCTGCCAGCGTGTATTGAAATTTGCTTTTCCGGGGAGGAAATTCAGAAGGAAATCATGACGGAAAATGCAACAGTTTTTAATATTCTGGAGAGATGCTGGAGAAGTCCCTATTGCTTCAAAACACTATGAAAACAACTTCATTAATAATAGTCTTAGATGGATATGGGGTTCCATTTTCTGGTATTCAGTCGACACACTTCAATAGTTATTTAGTACCTATTTGAAAATATTTCCACCAAGAATCTGAGTAGTCATTTAAATGATCAGAAAATTTATATGAAAACTTAAAATTATAGGCTTTTTCGAGCTCCAAAACTGTATGAAATGGTCAGCCTGAATCACGTCTGATCTAGAAGAGCGGACATTAGGTAAAAATAAACGTTTCTCCTACATTGTGTTTCCCAAGTGGTAGCATGATACATGTTGCTGACAAATTGTCTCGGGTTACTGAGGCATTTCGAGGTCAGGTCTCCGGTCAAGTACTTCTCCTGTTGAACCATCTGGAAATGCATCTGGATAGGTGGCTAAAATCCTTGATTTCATGCTCCTGTTAACAATGTATGCATGTGAGGAGAGCATTAAAATATGAAAGGCCAAGAGAATAAGGAATTGTACAAAGAAGACAACTTCAATCAAGATCATCAAATTGATCTAGGATGAATGGACGAAGGGTCTTGGCATAAGTGGCTTCCAATCAACACTACCATTGCATAACAAACTAACAGATAGTGTAAAAATTTAGTTATTCAAGCAGTAGGTAAGAATGCACTAGACTTGATCAACAGAAAAGATCCCACTGAACACGTAACATCTTTATCCACAGGATTTTGGGCAGGACAGAGTAAAATAAATTATATGCAGAAAAAAAAAAAAAAACTGCACCCTGCTACCTGAACATTAAAAACAGTTCCATATCCATGTACTACGAGTAATTCTTGGTGGGCTTGAATATACAAATGTCCTTTCCAAGCCCCAAGAGAAACTAATTTATCACCAAAGCATTTGTTTTCACGGTATTGAATTTGACTTCTTGATAACTGTTTAATTTATGCCCAAAAGCATTTGTTTCTGAGGATGAATTCGCACTTAGAAAAAAATAGAGTGGTTATAAACCATGCAAAACTGAGGAAAGCATCAAACCAAATTGATTAATTTCAGTCTGCTTCCTTTGTTATCACTGTTATCCAAGAAAAAAAAAAGTTGTCGGTTAAGTAGTACTTGTGGGTTTAAAAGTCTAAAAAACCACTTGAAGCCCAAACAAACCAATCAAACTATTATTTAATTTCAGATTATATTAGAATACGTGGGATCCTTTATGGGGATATACTGAATTGATGTGAATAGGAAACCTAATAAATCCTTGGGATGAATTACATCATAAACCACGGAGTTTAACATTGATTGTTGGATTAGCTAGGATCAATCTCAGTCCTATAGTTTCAGAATTTTAAATCATCAGGGAGTTTGTTGCTTCTGATGCTCTCTTTACTCACTTGCCAATACTAATTAAAAGAAGCAACAGAAGATGAACAGGGAAAGAGGAGGATTTGTTTTCTTTTCACTTCTTCTTAAAATCACAAAAAATGATTTTGGAAGCCCTTGATTTTATGCTTAAGCGGTCTTAATCTCAAAGCGTAATAAATATTCTCTCTATTTCCCCAACAAAAACCTCCCCCTCATTCAAATATCTATTTAAGCATGAGGATCAAGTGCAGTCCATATGATTGAAATATCTCCCTAGAAATTATTAATCACATGTACTAAGAGGCAACGGAATAATTGACTCTATCCATAACTTTCAGCAAGATTGACCAATTGAAAGAATCAACATGGAACGAAAAATGAGTGTGGTCTATACCTTAGTTTCTGAAATATGTAATCCAGATCTGACTTCATAGACCTCAAAAGACGTGTATTTCTAGAGAAGTCTCCAGAAACCTCAGCAAAACAATGCTCTGAATAATCATTAAAATGTGACAGGACAGCATTGCTGTCCTGCAATCTTCCCAATCTGCAATATGAGGTGCCAACGATAAAATCAGCAGAGGAAGAATGATTAGTAGATCTTCAGAGCTACCAGCTACCAAGTTAACAGTGCTGGAGGAATTCATAATTTCAACTTATCTAAGATTCCTAAAAATATAAATATGCACATAGGGATGTTTGGCAAAAGAAGTTCCAGCAACGACATTTACTCTGTTGCTCTCAATATATCTCTCTATGGTAATAATGGTTTAGAATTATTTCTCTTTCCATTAAAGACCATTCCAAATGTATTTTCTACACAATCTAATTGCATCCTTCACTTTCAGCTTTAGCATGCAAAAGGTGTGGTTAGGATAGTGAGTTGAGATGACATGAGTTGAGGTGAAAGTTGAAATGTGAATAAAATATTGTTATAGTATTATTGTTTTGGGATTTGAAAAAGTTGAATTATTTATAATATTTTTTGTGAAAATTTGGAAAAATTGTAATGATTAGATGAGATAAGTTGAGATGAGTTGAAACACTTCTTGTATCCAAACAGGGCCTAAAGTGGAAGTGCTATTAAACAACAACAAAAGTGGGGCAATCTATGTACACTAGCATACGGGTGTCCCTCACGAGAGAAAAAATCCTCAATATTAAGGTAAGAATCAAATAACACTCAAGTTGTTAATTATTAAGACTATGAGGTTCATAACCAACCAATGTTTGCATTATTGGCCAAAAATTTGGCCATTTTGGTTCATCATCAGTTTCACTTTATATGAAGAAGGTACAAACATGCATAGCTTCTATATTACAGACTATATTATTTTAGTATATCCTCAACGGACTTCAAATAGAAGATCAAATCCTACATTGTTGTTACCTAAACTATGCAGTATTTTGAAGTCCATTTAGTTTTCTCATTCTTTTTATTGCATCAATTCTAGACCACGCTTTAGTTTTGAAGTCCATTTAGTTTTCCCATTCTTTTTGTTGCATCAATTCTAGACCATGCTTTAGGTTTGAAAATGTCTCGAACCCAAAAACTATCCAAGCTACAAATATTTCATAGTTTAGGCAATAAAACATTGCTAAATCATCAAAGTTGCCCAAATTTCTTCCTCTTTTTCCAGACATGTTGATTATCTATATAGCATAGACATTATATGGAAGCTTCACTCACTTTCAGAGATTCAAGGAATAAGAAATGGTTATTTCATAATTTTCTCATCAAATATAGCATCCACTTCCTTTTCCTCCTCATTGACATAGCCTTTTTCTAGCTAATTGATACAACTTGGTTTTTATTTCCTTCATAGAGGATCAACACAATAGAATAGGATTTACTTTCTAATACATGCTTTACTACAATGAGATTTTCGTTTTCAAAAAATTGGGTTGGGGGGGGGGGGGGGGGGGGGTAGATGAGTAAACAATGATTGTCCCACGTACAGCCCCAGAGTTGAAATTGCTTGCACATTATAACAAACTAGATAATTTTCCCAGTGCTATTCCATCCCTAAGCAATTTTTCCTTCGATATTTTCAATTAACATTAATCTCATACTCAGATAGAAGAATTTTTTTTTCCGCGGGTTTATGAGCTATTATTAAATTAGGCACTTTTTCGTCGATTTGTAACCTGCCTTCTCTCAGTTTCTAACATTATTTGCAAAAGTTAATCACAATCGTAATCAATTAAAGTTATAACGAAATAAAACCTCTTCCCACGATTCTTTGGAATATTCATACACACCACATCATTCAATTTCCAACCATCCAATGCACATTTTACGAACTCTAAAAAAAGAAAAACCGACTGTAATAAGAAAAGAGCAATATAAACGATATAAAATACAGAATTAAACAAAATAATTGGAAAAAAACCATTGATGAACAAATTAAAAGCATTAGAGAGAAAAAAAAAATCAAGTTTGCCCAAATTTAAAGGTCAATCCAACAAACGTGCAGTGTAATCAATAGAAAGAGAAATGTTACATGAGGTTCTGCGATTGCTTGAGGGAGTCCAGATCCTCGGCTTTGATAAGAGTTTTGAATTCACGAGAGACCTCCTCAGAAGCCGCTCTTATCGGTTCTTTCTCCGTCTCCTCCATCGCCGATTGATCACAGTGAGACGCAGAAGCTGATGAAATGGAACTTTGGGCCGTGTATTCTGGGCTTCGTATTCGGACTGTTGTTGGTCTTTTCGTGAAAAGAGCTGACAATGGGAATGGGACATTAGATGGGCCTAGACCTAGCATTACATATATGGGTTCTTCTACCATAAAAAAGTCTGTTCCACTAATATCTTTGACTCGTTAGGATATTAAGAATATTTCAGATAATTTGTAAATAATAATAAAATAGTTTATAAATAATTATAAAATAGCATATTGTAACACTCAGGCTCAATCTCGACCCAGGTCTATAGAGAACCCAATAACTGAGGAAAATGCCCCGTTTCTAGTAAGTGGGTTATTTTATTTTATTTTATTTTTTCTCTTTTTTCTCCTCCACCCTTGACAGTTTCCTCAATTCCCATAATTTTCTCCCTTCCGAATCCTTCTCCTCCTCGTCACTCTCTTCTTCCTATTTTTCCTCTCCCCATTTCATCCTCATTCACGTGACTATACTACAGTTCTTCATCTTCACAACTATCTTCTGCCTTTCCATGCCCCACTCGCTCACAAATTCTCTCTCTTTAGTTCTTTATGAGTTCCACCGCCCAGCCCCTCGTCACGACCAACAAGTTGAATGTAGCATCCCAACTTAGAGTAGCCCCTTCATGCGTGGCAAGCAAAATCCCAAACAAATCCTCACGGCAAGCAACAACCCACGCTCATAGAACCATAAAAGCAGCCCCCACCATGCACTAGCTCCACGTATAACAACCCACGCTGCCCAGCGAGAGACCAACGCCCATGCATCATCGCCCTTCGCCTATTACCCACCTCTACAATGTTCCTAGTCGTAACACCTCTCATTGAAAGCGCTCAAGTTGCCACTAAGTTGCACATCCAACCCTTCCCCTCACATTGCCAACCGCCTGTCCAGCCAACAAACTTATCACTCCATCCTCCGTAACACAACTTTGTCGCTCAGTCTACCACCTCCACCCAGTTAATACCACAACCCTGCACTGTGAACTACCAAACCAGCCCACATGATACCGACGTAGCCTCTATTAATATAGAAGATCTTGATGCACCAACAATAGCTACTGCAGAGGCACCGTAGGCATTGTATAACATTGTATAATCTGTTTTTTGTCTCAAGTTATGTAATTGATTGATTCATTTTGATTCTTGGAATATTGTACAGAATGTGTATAAATACCCTTGACATTGTAATGAGAAAGCACAATAGAATTCACAGAATATTTCATTTTATTATGGTATCAAAGAGCCCACGACTAACAGTCTTCTGATCCATGGCTTCTTCTCCCTCCCTTCCCTCTCCAAACTCCTCAGCCATGTCCTCCTTCTCGCATCTAGTCACCATTAAGCTCACCAACGATAACTATCCATTATGGAATATGCATATCTATGCCTATCTAAGAGGTCAGGATCTCTATCAATACGTTGATGGCACACTAAAGTTATATTTGGTAATTAAGATGAGATATAAAATTATCATCTCATCTCATTATTATAACTTTTTCAAATTTCTACACAAAATATAATAAACAATTCAACTTTTTCAAATTCCAATTCAGCTTTTTCAAATCCCAACACAATAATACTATTAAAATATAATAATTTAAACTTTCATCTAAAACTAAAAATTCTCATCTTATGATCCAAGTATAACCTAAATCTCCTCCTGCCCGTCTTGAGTCTCAACCTAATCCAGCTTATGCCTCCTGGAAAAGAAATGATCAGTTAGTTCTCAGTAAACTGTTCTCATCCCTCTCAGACTCAGTCCTTGGGCATGTTCTTTCATCTCAAACATCTTGTGAGCTTTGGAGGTCTCTCTCATCACTGTTTGCCTCTCACTCTCAAGCCAAACAGTTTCAAGTTAGATTCCAACTTGCTAATCTGACTCGAGGTGACCAAAGCATCACTGACTATTTTGATAAAGTTAGATCTCTTGCTGACATTCTTACTGCCTCTGGTACTCCCTTACCTGACCCTGAATTTGTCACATACCTCCTCATTGGAGTTGGTTCCACATATGATTCTTTTGTTACTTCTATAGCAACACGGGTAGAACCCATTTATTCTCATGAGCTGTTTCAGTTGCTTATTGTCTATGAAAGCAGACTTGCTCACAGTACACGAAGTTCTATCTCCCCGCAACCCTTTGTCAATTTTGCACATATTGGTGGGCGAGGTTCCACTCAGTATCGTGGCGGACGCAATGGGAGAAATGGGTGAGGCAAATCCAATTATCCAAACAAAGGTGGCCGTAGTTTTTCCCCTGCTACACAACCAAATCCCTCAAATCCACAAAATCACCAACGTCCAATCTGCCAAGTATTTCAAAAAGCAGGACATGTAGCTCTACAGTACAGGCACCGTTTTGATCATAGTTATCAATTTAGTGAGTCTACTTCCTTCTCAGCAAACTTCACCCAGCCTAGCCCCTTCCCAGATCCTACCTACTATCTCGATTTGGGAGCAACCCATCATATAACCCACACCTTCAACAATCTAAATCTTGCCTCTGAGCCTTATTGTGGTAATGAACAGATTCTAGTAGGAGATGATTCAGGCCTTTGCATTCAGAATACGAGTGAATCTTCTTTATCTTCTTCTTCTCCTCCCTCTTCCTTTATTCTTAAAAACCTGCATCATGTTCCTAAAATTACAAAGAATCTCATCTTTATTTCAAAATTTTGCAAGGATAACTCATGCTTTTTCGAGTTTCATGATTCTTTCTTCTCCGTGAAGGACACATCGACGAGGACTATCCTCCTCACAGGGCCAATCTGTAACGGCCTTTATGCCTTCCCTTCGGAGTCAGACTCCTCCTTCATCATCTCGTCTCCATCTGTCAACATAGGTGAAAAAGCTTCTGTAACTCAGTGGCACCGTAGGCTGGGCCATCCCCATCACTCAACTCTCTCACGTATTCTGAGTACCACCTGCTTGAAAGTTCCTCCCAACGCCTCCAGCTTCCAATGCACTGAGTGTCCCTTAGCCAAAAAGCATCAACAACCATTTGTTTCTCATTCGGCCCATTCAAATAAACAATTAGATTTGGTTTGTGCCAATGTTTGTGGCCCATCCCGTTTTGTTTCTAGACAAGGCTACAATTACTATGTCTCTTTTGTGGATCAATACACTCGGTTTACTTGGTTTTATCCCTTAAAATTGAAATTTGATGTCCTTAATGTCTTTTCCAGTTTTTTACCTTTTGTTGAGCGCCTTTTTAATACAAAACTTCTCACTCTTCAAACCGATGGGGGTGGTGAATTTCAACCACTCACACCAATATATCAAAAATTTGGAATTCACCATTGATTTTTGTGTCCACATACCCACTAACAAATGGGCTTGTGGAACGAAAACACAGGCATATAGTTGAGATTAGGCTTGCCCTTTTGGCCCAAGCCTCTCTTCCATTTTCTTATTGGGTCGATGCCTTTGATGCGGCAGTATATCTCATTAATCTCTTTCCTTCCCCAACAATTGACAACAAAACATCATTTTCTAAAGTTTACAATCATGATCCAGATTATCATTTTTTTAAAAGTGTTTGGGTGTGAGTACTTTCCTAACTTACGCCCTTACAATCAACATAAATTAAATTTTTGCTCCACCTCATGTCTCTTTCTTGGGTATAGCTCGATCCACAAGGGGTACAAATGCTTAGACTTAAAAACAAATCGGCTCTACTTCTCCCAAGATGTCATATTTCATGAAAATAAATTTCATTATTCAAACCATCGGCCCACTTCCTCATCTAACTCTCAATCTTCCTCTCCTTCATACGTTAGTTTACCCATTCTTAATCTGCAACACTCAATTTTAGGCCCAGGCCCAAACTTCATTTCGTCTTCTTCTTAAAGCCCACCAACTCACATTCCCCCAATTTCCTCTTCTTCTTCATGATCTAAAATCCCTAGTTCTTCTTCCCGTAACTTCTTTGATCTTCCACTTCTCATACCACCCCGTTCGCCCATCATCACAAGAGCAAAAAAAAATTCTTCTCGACCCCGTATTCGACTGGATGGAACTGTTCCTTATCCTTCTAGGCACTTTCTTGCTACCACAGTCCCCCCTGAAACACCCAACAGCTATGCCATTGCCTCTAAACATCCCAAATGGCATGAAGCCATGAACCAAGAGTACCAAGCCCTACTACAAAACAAAACCTGGTCCCTCATTCCCCCTAATCCATCATTTAATGTACTTGGTTGCAGATGGATTTATCACACAAAACTACATGCAAATGGGTCTATTGAGCGGAAGAAGGCACAACTTGTAGCTAAAGGCTACCATCAGTAGCCTGGACTTGATTTCAATGAGACATTCAATCCCGTAGTCAAGGCACCTACTATTCGATTGATCCTCTCAATTGTTGTTGCTCGTGGATGGGTCTTACGACAGATTGATATACAAAATATATTCCTGCATGGAACACTCACAAATTAGGTATATATGCATTAGCCTCAAGGATTTATTGATTCTCAATATCCTCAATATGTTTGTAAATTGCAAAAAGTAATTTACGGTTTGAAACAAGCTCCATGGGCATGGTTTGCCCAATTAAGTTCATGGTTACTTGATTATGGCTTTCGGGCATCTCAGGCTAATGAATCTCTCTTTGTGCTTAGTCAAGGTGATCTGCATATATCTGTTCTGGTTTACGTTGATGATTTTCTAATCACTGCTTCTAAAGTCTTTGCCATTGATACCTTTATTTCTGACTTGAGCTTGGCATTCCCAGTTAAAGACCTGGGTGCTCTATCCTACTTTCTTGGTTTAGAAATAACTCATTTGAGCATTGGCTTATTACTCTCTCAAGAAAGTACATTAAGGATCTCCTCACTAGGAGTAAAATGTTACATGCAAAACCCGTTACCTCACCCATGGCAGCAAACCTTAAGCTGTCAAAATTCGACTCACCTAGTTTTGATGATGCTACTCTGTTTAGAAGTATTGTTGGAGGGTTACAATACTTATCCCTCACCAGACCCGATATATCTTATGCGGTCAATAAGGTGTGTTAATTTATGCATACACCAAAAGTGTCACATTGGGTTGCAGTAAAATGCATACTACGTTACTTAAAAGCAACAGTCAACTGTGTCTATTTTTCTCCTCTCAATCTTCATTTAAATTACAAGCTTACTCAAATGTGGATTGGGTTGGATGCCCAGATGAGAGAAAATCTACAGGTGATTTTTGTACTTTATTGAGTAAACATCTCATTTCTTGGAGCTCTAAGAAGCAAAGCACAGTTGCAAGGTCAAGTATTGAAACTGAGTACAAATATGTAGCCTCAGCAGCTGCTGAACTCATCTGGTTCCAGACACTTATTTCTGAGCTTGGTTTACCACTTAGTCAAGCTCTAACATTATGGTGTGACAACATTGGAGTCACTTACTTGGCTGCCAATCCTGTCTATCACTCAAGGACAAAACATATGGATATTGATTTCCATTTTGTCAGAGACCGTATTGCTGCAAAAACAGTAAACATCTCATTCATCAGCTCCAAAGACCAACTAGCTGACATATTTATCAAACCTTTGGTAGTTGATAGATTTTCTAAGTTGAAGATGAGTTTCAATGTTGCTGACACACCTTTGAACTCGAGGGGGTGTATTAATATAGAAGACCTTGATGCACCAACAACAGCTACTGCAGAGGCACCGTTGGCATTGTATAGCATTGTATAATCTATTTTTTGTCTCAAGTTATGTAATTGAATTGATTTCTTTTGATTCTTGAAATATTGTATAGAATGTGCATAAATACCCTTGACATTGTAATGAGAAGGCACAATAGAATTCACGGAATATTTCATTCTATTAGCCTCTATTTTTGTACCAAAAAAAAAAGAGCATCTCCATGCCACGGAAAGCTGCAATTGACGCCACATCGTGAGACCCACAACCAACAACCACCAGAAGGTGCCGTCCATTTCCTCCGTAGGTCTTTCCACCATACCTATGCGTGGTATGCCTGAAACTTACTCAAATCAAGAGCACTCAATTGGCCACCGTAGACCATTACATGATGTAGGAGTGCTTGGGTTGCCACAGAAAATCATCGATCGTTACCTCCCATCAACCTCACACATCATCATGTTAGTTGAAAATGAAATAAGTCAACTAAACAAAAACCCAAGCTACTACAGCCTATGGCCCAAAATAACATTTTTAAGATAATAAGTTAGGGAACACATAACAAGGAAGAAGGGCAACAAGGTCATAAGGCTTCACAAATATGGGGTATTCTTGGCTTATTTCGAAAATAGACAACCTTGACTAAAGGAAGGAGGATCGCGCAACAAAGGAACCTTGCGACGGAGCCGGTGTAGTGGCAAACTTGTTAACTGGGAGCGGCGGATTGGGCTCAGTTACTTCACGTTAATTAAACTCTTTGTTTTTCCAGAAACCTAATTTTTTTAAGAAATTATTTAAGAGTTTTTTTAAAGATAAATTATTAAGTGTTAAATTAAGATTTGAATATAGTAATAATTTACAAGATTGTTTTAATATTAAGTATATAGTTAAGCCATCATTATGAACTCAATGTTTACACCATTATTTTTTTATATATTGATTGGAAATAGGTTATAATATTAGTATTTTTTGATTAAGGTATTGATATTACTAGAGTTTAGAATCAAGGCTTAGACATTACACCATAAGAGTCAGGTAAGCAGGGTTGCTATACTAGACTTTGCATAGAAGAAATTGATTGAGGTTGATTTTGAAAAAATATGCATGTTCTGTGATTGAAAGAAATTTGAAATAATATCAGTTATTTGTTTTGCATTACTTATGAAATCTGTATAAAAAATAAAAATTATTTTTGTAATGATTGGTGTAGATATGAGCAATATTTTGACATTTAGTTTATGAACTGTCAAATAAAGAGTGAATATTAAATCTGAAAATTTGTGCATGATTATGGAAAGGCATTCTGAATCAGTTTTGATTATGTGAAAATGATATGATTTTGTTCAATACCTTTTTTTGATATAATGAGGCATCTGAAAACCTTTGGCATGACATTTTGCTTCTGTATTTGACTATGTTTCTACTCCACTCTTCTATACTCTGACCTTACCACGGGTGTAAAACAGTGATCTTTGTTTGAGTTGGTACCAACTTCTCTATCTCTGAGTGCACCTACTTTGGAAATAAAGTTGATTTCAGTGTGGTATTTTCTGTGTGCACATTCGGGACTCCGAGAGTGAATAAGGGAAAAATTTACTTTTTTCTATGTCCGATTTGGCCACTGGGGATAGCACAACCCTACTACGGGGGTTAAACATGGCTTCTGTTTTTATATAATGTTCTGATATGATATGATGGTGATGGTATTTAGTTATGCTATGCTAAAGGATTTTGAAATATAAATTTTTTGAACCATCGCTCTGATAATTTTGATAACATGTTTTGTTTTGCATACTGAAACTGAAAATATTTTGTTCTACATTCTGTACTCTGTAAATACTCATATTTACATACTAGTATATGTTCCATGCTTACTGGTTGATAACTCACTCTCTTATTTTCACAATATTTTTAGATGTTTTGGATGTTTCAGCTAAAGTTCAAGAATTGGAAGTATGAGTAAGTTATGTGAGCATAATGTACTAAGTACAAAGAGGGCACTTGAGTTATTGGATAATTTTATTCATTAGTTTTGTTTTGTTCTATTGACTTTGTATTTTGAAAAGTTGACATTTATTTTGAAATTTTGCAATGTTCTTAGTTAATCATTTTAGAATAGTTGGTTTAAAATAATGAGATCTATGAATAATTGAAAAATTATAGTTTCTATTTATACGGTAAGATACAATTTTAAGTGACAAGAAGTAACTTTCCGACCTATTTGGGACTGAGGCGTTACATATGTAAAATGTGAATAAAAATAAACTGTTTGTAAATAGTAATGAATTCTTTTTAAATAATAGTGAAATAGTTTGAGAACAATTTAGTTCCCAAACATACCGTCACTCTACTAATATGAAATCTACGCGTAATTATTCGCTAGTTTCGCCATGGATACCCAATATTCTTATTCTATCATGTAATTATATATTATTAAAAAAATAAATATATATGAAAACAATGTTAATAATATGACCTAATAACATTGTTTTCATAAGACCACCTAATGATAGATTGTCACATCACCCATATTTTATCTAATAGTTTTGAAAATTATTTATACAATATTAGAGTATACAAATTCTTTAAAATAATTGAATAAATACGAAATATATATAAAAAAATTCAATTTTTAATTATGAATTCTATTACTTTTTTAAAGGAGTGTGTAAGACAAGAGACGATCTATCATTACTCTTATTCTGAAGACTATCCCTAAGTTATTTTCACCAAATATTCTTCATGATTAATCTTTCAATCACCGCATATCAAGCGAATTACTTTATCCACATGCTCATGTTTCAGCAGACATTTATGCCTTTGACACTCTCAAGTCAACCACCGCATTGTTAACAAAGTGACCACATCATAAAAAATAAATAAAGAGATTCAAATCGTTTCCAAAGCATTCCAAGCAAAGGTGATCTCATCGAACCTAGTTAGCTATTAATCAATTGAGATGATTTTCACTGTCTTCAAACCATAGTCCAGCAGAAATATTAATAACTGCTTCGAGATATTTATTTAATTAATTACTTTTATATTACCGATAAAAGGCAGAAGAATTTACCAACCAATCCTAATGAAAATCCATATCCGAGTAAAGTATTTGGTTTATATAGAGAATTTCTATGTATACAAAAAGATTATATAAAAATAAACTTATAAATTGATGTAATTTTATAAGATTCGTTACATCTATTTTTCATTAAAAATAATTTTACAATATGAGATACTACATCAAATCACATTAATTTAAAAGTTTATTTTTATGTAATTAATTTTTATTTAAAATATTTCTCATATGTTAATAAGATTGAGTTTGAATAGACAGTTCAGATAAGATATTTTGAATAGTAGTTGAATAAAATATTATTAGAATATATTTTTTAATATTATTTTTATTTTATAATTTAAAAAAAATAAATTATTTATTATAAAAATTTTAAAAAATTATAATTATTAAGATAAGACAAGATAAAATAAAAATATTGTGTATTTAAGCTGATATTAAACCTGTTAAATAAACCTTTAGCACCCAAAAAATTCAAAGTTCACAACCCAACAAAGTCAAACCGAAGTCTCTTTGGTCCAACACAAGAACCCAAAAACTAGCATCAATCATGAAACAAACTCTAGCACCAAAGATTTCCCAAAACCCATCCTGCAACGACTTCCATGCAGCCTAACATCCCTCCTTTCCATTAACTCATTCCTTGTCAAAATGCCACAACCTCAAAAACCCCATTTCATTTTACTTTTGCAGATTGAAAACCCTTCCACCAAAATAGACAAAGATACAACTTCCCACAAAAATCTAATCCCTCAAACAGAATCATAAAACAATCTAAGTTCTAAACTCCAAGCCCCCCAGTCAAACCAACTACTAATTGGAACTCTAAATAAAGTCCCAGAACCCATGATGATCTATCCCTCTCCCCTACAGAATCTTGGATAACCTGCAAACATAGGAGATCTCTTGCTTCAACCCTAGCTATATACGTACAGTGTGAAAGAAGAGCAAAACCCTAGGATCCTCCTGATCAGTACTGATCACTTTCCTTGGGTTTTGTAAAGCTAGACATCTTTGCACTTTAATGTGTTTTTTTGTCTAGAAAATGATTCAAAAGCACGCTCCTTCTGAATCTTTTACCCTTAACCAAAAAAACAAATATATGTTAAAAAGATAAGATATCCCAACCATAAAAAAGAAGACTTTTCGTTTAAGCATGAGACGAGATGATACAACTACCGACAAAAGTGGGTAGCCAGAAGGGCCTCCACGCGGGAACAGTTCCTTTAAATTTGCTCTGCACCAAAAGATAGAGAGCGAGCTGCTGAGGCATTTAATATTAAGCCATTATTCATTAATAAGTGAAAGTACCGAAGGGAAAGAGTGAAAAAGTAGCACGAAGCTCGAAAATACAGTGCCTTTCGCACTCACCTTTAAAACGCCTCGAATTTCAAACACTGAAAAGGGTAAGAAAATGAAAACCCTAATCCTAACCCTACCCTCTTCCTCCTACGGCTCAGCTGGGTCCCTCTGATGGATGATGGTGGCCGAGGATGCTCGTTAAGATGATGATGATGAATGATGGTTGTGATGTATGTTCCATGCTTCGTCGCCATGCATGGAGTAATTGTGCATACGTACAAAACTATATGTACAGTACGAGAAAAAGATATGTCCAGTGGCGTATGTGTGATATAAGAGGTGCACGCGGTGAACGAGTGGGCCCCGCATGAAACTGCATTTCTTCGCACCGCTCAGGAAAAGCTGATGGACCGTGCTCTGATTGGTCAGAAAGTGTTGGGGTCTTTTTTGCGAAAAAAATGTTGTCTTTTTCCTTCTCGGTGCGCCTGTGTAGCCATGGCCCATATGGGTTGGGTCGCAGCACCCATCAAGTGGACCCGGAACCGCTTTTTATTTCAACGACTTGACGATAATACCCACCCCTCTACAGTCTACATTTGAAGTTGAACCCGTGCGTGTATGTATATATGTACGTACGTACGTAGGAGGTAAATTAGTGACGTGGCTCATGGATGAACGGTGAAAGCCACATCATAACCCATTGGGGCCCATTCTCTCCTTTGACTAAAATCGTTAGGTAGAGATTCTTGTGGTCCCATCTAAATCCGTGGCCGAACAGAATTAACGATTCTTTTCCGGCTCCAGTGGTCCCCTTTACAGTGTAGACCCCCTTAAACAAGATAATATATTCCAATGTTTTGCTATACAAATATTACTATTCATTCTCATATTTCAATGCGATGATTTTTTTTTTATAAAATATGAATTTTTTTTATAAAATATGAGATAGTAAATAATAACTGATTAAAATAATTATTTTTTAATTATATAAAAAAAAACTTCATATCTCAAATTATTAAATTTTAATTGTTAAGATAAATAAAGACAATTATGATTCATGAAATGACACAATCTTGATGATTATATTTTAAAATAAGGCATAAAGTGTCAATTTTTTATAAATTTAATAAATAATGTGCAAATTATGACAACTTATAGAATGAATATTGAATAATACAGAACTCTCGATACTTTTAGGATACAAAATAATCATTAATACGCCCAATACTTCCCTATATATGAGTTGCTTCAAACGTAGAGAAAACTTTATCGAAACTCGAAATTAAATGCTATAAAATTTCTGATTTACCTCAAAATTTAAGTAAATAAAAATAGTTAAATAATAGTCCAATAGCCTTCATGTTTAGAAACAAAATTAGCACACCCATGACAGGACTGATTACACCTCATGTATAAGTTCTGGGCATATGACATTCGGCATCCAACCTCAACAATATTTAGATAGTAAATTGTGATGAGAGTTAAAAATTAAATAAAATATTTTTAAAATATTATTTTTTAATAATATTATTATTTTAAGATTTGAAAAAATTAAATTATTTATTATATTTTATATACAAATTTTAAAAAATTATAATAATTAAATAAAATAAGATAAGTTAAATTCAAACCGACCTGAAGATAAACTTGAAAGACTCCAACAGATCTGGGTCGCCAACAGTGGAAAAGAAGATCAACTCTCTTCATATATGAAATCATAATGACTCTGAAGAGGAGATAGATATGGCTAAAGATCATTAATTAGGAAAGATACTCTGTGATAATAATTGCAGAGGTAAAGAGGCTGATTTAGGTCTGCTGTTTCTACAGGGTGCTGAGTGCCTTTAGTTTAATGGCCTCCTGCGAAAGCTGCTGCTACTAACTTACAGTATTGTCTTTCTCAGGCGCAGCAGACAGCAGTCTTTAAAGAGCCAAGTTTTCATACATAAGCATAAAAAGAGAGAGAAAACTCGAAAGGTAATTTCAAAGACATGAACCAACCTTAAAAAGCTGGTGTCACGTACATTACAGCGAGCATCATCAGCCTTACTACAGTGACTGACTTCAAAGGGTACGTTTTGATGGGTGGGTTTCAGCTTGCTTTGGCATTGGTTTGCATTTTCTACTTTCCTTTTTTCTCTGGTCGAGGAGAACCAGTGTTGTGAATCTTTTTAAGATTTTGATTTATGAATTTATTCATTGTTGTATGTTGAGAATTAGATACCATTGACCATAAAGGAACCTTCTCAATTCCTCTGCACGTATTGACACTGCAGATGATAGTGTCTGGGACGAGATTTAAGAACTTCACGGTTTAATATTTCCTTCTGAGCTACCGTCTAGCAAACCCATAATGCATACCAAGAGAGAGCAAAATAACATCCCTATCTACTCGAGTCCTGGCATATAAATTCGAGAGTTGTCTTTCTTCAAATGTTTTTGACAGCTAATTCGACAGTATTCTTGAAAAGACAAGACAAACGCATGATTAGTAGTTGGAATACTACTTTCTATATCTTTGAATATGACCCCAATTGGCCAAAATTCAACCCAATCAACATTACGATAGAAATTAGAAATGCCAAGCAACCAAACTAGGCCACCAACCAAAATAGATGGCCCCCCACGGCTCGGTTGGCACAAACACTGCCAAATTATCTATTTTGGTGGTAAATCTCAGCCAAATTCACAAACCTGATTAGAATGGGGTAAGACAGAAATCAGAACCAACACATTAAGCAAACATATAACGGGTACATATACTAAATACGTTTTCATAAGATCCTGCCATGACTACATTCATATGTCAATTTAACTTCCACTATCAAAGTACATAACTTAATAAGTAGCTAAAGTGTTTTAGTATATCTGCATATTCTTTCATCACACAAAAGACCAGTTTATAAACATGAAAGCCAGGCAGTGATTTGAATCATCATCATCGAGAACTTTCCATGCGATGGCCTGCTCATAAGACACTGGCCTACCCATGCTGGAAACGCATAATCCTGCTGGTAGATACACAAATCCCTGGCAATTTGAAGAACCACATTAGGAAAAGATAAGAATGTTCAATGTAAGGAGCTTGGTCAACAAAGTCTAACATCATACAGCAGGCAGCATTGGGTTTGGATACTGGAATGATGCTTCAAGGGTTTTGTTGATTGTTGTTATCGTTAAATGTTTTGAAACATTCTTTAATGCTCTATTACTTTTCAATGATTTCAGTATCTTAATAAGTATATTTTTGTCTCTTCCTAGCAAAGGGTATAACCAAAAGTTTCCACACTGATGGAAGCTCAAGGCATAATTACCTGCTGCATGATCTTGGAGAATTCAGAACATAGAATCTTCCGGCCAGCTTCGTCCAGAATCTTGTCAAGCATTATGTCTTGAAGGGCCACAAGTGTTGTTTCAAGCATGTCAAGCCCAGCCTGGTTTGCAAAGGTGAAAACAGGAGATGCCTGCACATACATTTATGCCAGTAGATTTCATCCATAAGAAAAGGAACAGAAATTATAAAATGCTGTATTGCTTCAACTTCTTGTTCTTTGATAAAAAGAAAATACCATAACTATAACACTACACTCTCATCCCATTTCCGTCCTACTGCTAATGATGTTACATTAACTGTCCTACCATTAAATTTGTTATTTTAGAAACAAGAGTTGATCTAATGGTTGCTGGGTAATGTAGCGTCAATAAAGTATGATGGAATTGCTATGGGAGTGTAGTTTATAGCACATCTCTTGATAATCTGAAGTATATTTCAATGATATGCATTGGATAGAGAAATTTAGCACCACAGAACAGGGAAAGAAACTGAAAAAGTGCTTACATTTGTTTTTACCGAACAGCATAGTATAGCATCTGAATGGTGCCAAAGTTGCTTTAAGATTGCATCACCAGCTTGGGAGTCAACCCGAAAGAGCTCACTCCCAGTGTGGACCCTGAAAGATACCACATAAGAGTGAGCAGTTGGCAATGAAAAAGATAATCCCACACCATCTCCAAATGTTTATTGCAAACCTTTTTAGAAGTTATGAAGTTATTTGCCAGAGTTTGCCATGTGTTAAATAAAACCATAAATATAAAGGCTGCTTTAAACCATTCAACCAGGCACTAGGGTTATTATATGGCTATCCATGGGTTATAACCATTACTCTGAGAACACAAAAAAAAAAATCCTCCCACGATGTCATTAGTCTACTTTGCTTCACCGCCAACACATTAGCATACTCCATCATCATAATTTACATGAAGAAAGTTATTCAACTCTTGAACAGAAAATGAAACTAAAAGATAAACCAATAAGAAATGGAAATGCAAAACTTGAAAGATACTAGGATGTCAACCTGTAGCCTCGGCAAATCCATCGGGCCAGAGTAAGAGCCTCAGGTGAACCAGGAAGGGGTTTGGGCCCAAGATGGGTACTAAGGCGGGAGGGGGAAATAGCCATGGCAACCCTCTGAACAGACCCCACAACGCTACGCACATATTGGCGAGCCATGGCAGCCACATTGTCCCGCAAATTGTTCTCAAAAGTAAATTGGAAAGCAATAGTCAGAACTGATCTAAGGTTGTAACTGTTCAGATCAGCTTCACCAGCTGGGCGGGCACCACCCGCTCTGACTTCAAGAGTAGAGGCCAAGTCCAATGTTCGAGTTGCAGCTGGCCCATCCTGCAACAAATTACAGAATTCAGCGCACACTTAAAATTTCAAAACTAAATGGCAGTAAATCAAAGATATCACCGAACTGTTTTAGGATCCAGCGGTATCACACGAAAACCAGATGGCAATAGAGGAGCATCATCAGCAAAAGATTCATCAATAGGGGCAAAGACAAGCTGAGCACAGGCACCGACTGCATTTTCATCAACCCCACTGCAAAGCTGTCACCATAGAATATAATAAAATTAAATGATAATATCAGCAATAAAGATCCACATTAATGAAAAATTCTTTAGAACATGAAAACAAAACCTATGCCATGTCATACTAATCTCTGTCCAAGAATAATAGGGGAGAGATTTACCTCCTTGGGGTGTCTGAAAATAAACGGATTTTATCTAAAAATCAAAACATTTATAAATTTGATCACATATTACCTTTAAATTTATCCCACATTTTTAAGCCCCTATTTAGGTTGAATATTTCAACATAATGCATACCAACTATAAACTTTCATCTATTGTGTGACAAAAGGAATAGAAAAAACCAACCTGCAATAAGTACATGTCCCGTGCCAACGCCACATCTTCAGGGGAGAATGCATGACCCTCTAGCCGAACCACCTCCAGGGACTTCATTAATGAACGTGAAACTTTACTAAGAAATTTGTATTTAAATCTGGTGGAATAATAAATGTAAAAAAAAATAATGGAAACTTGCTCAAGTGGATAAGATATTTCCCACCTCCTCATGTTCCACAGTATGGGCAAGAGGTAAGATGACCTGGCTACCAGGGAAACCACCAGGTCTTGCACAAGGAACTGCATAAGGGCTAGCTTTAAGACATGCTGCAGAGTAGGCATCAACTCCATAGTCAGCCCACTCTGAACGGTGCTCCCTAAGAAAACGAACCAGCAAGGCAGGGGGGACATCCTGCAGACTCCAGAGAAAGATTAAAAATTTAATCATGTACAAAGTCAAATGCGAATATAAATTTGATACAAAGATTAAAGCATCAGTAATATATAGAAATTTGAGAGAAGAGAGTAAACGAAGATACAATTAAAATGATGCGAGTCTAAAACAGTGAAACAGCCAAGCTAACCATCCTCGCTTGTTTGGATTAGCATATCAAAATACCTGCAGAAGCATTGATGCCTTGGCACATAGCACCCCTCCTCCAAAAGTTGAGAACATCGATGTGCTATACTGGGAGTTGAGACATTTATTTGGAGATGAGTTTATCATGATGGTCACATCTTCCACACCATCACTTCCCAGAAGCGACCAACCATCATCCACAAACCCGTTAACAGCATCATTGAATCCCCTACAGTTCATTTTCATAAACAATTTAGTCAATGGGGAATCCAGTATAGCCCAGGCACATTGAAGTAATCAATTCTTTGAGATTCTGTGCTCTAAACTGTAAATAATAAACTCGGAATGAGGGCAAAGCCCTGTTGATCTTGAATACCATGTTTAGAGACCTTACCTGCAAAGTCTCTGACTGAATGTCCTTAAAACAGCAGGCTGGCGGCCACCACCATACTGAATTTCCCCACTAGTCTCTTGTGCAATTTGTCTTATGTGTCGTAAGGCCTGTGTTGTAAGATTTAAAAAAGGCAAAGTATGAACAAACAAAACTAACCAAATATATGAATGAATGACCTCTCATATCACAGTTTCTTACAGCAACAGTCATTTTCTGTGCAAGAATCTTTGATGATTCATAAAGTGGTCTGAGAACTTCAGGTACGCTCCAAACCTAGGACAACCAGGAAATTGAAGTAAGCAAATGAAAAAGAAAGAAGTTGAAGTAGAAACAGAATTCAATCAGCTCTTCTCCTTACATCTAAATCGACATGATCAACAATGTGAATAATGGAGCCACCGCCCTCACAAGGTCGAATTAGAAAGCCACTTGGAAGCATTTCAGCTCGTACAAAACTAGCAGTGGGAGGCCCTGCTGGACCACCAGTAGAAGAAGTCAATGATCTCTCGCACACCTGCAAAACATATTTTGATACAATAAAATAAGTTACAATTATGTGGTAAACTCGAAGGAATTCAAGTGAGAAACTCTGTAAATTTGGGTCAATTAATATTAGTCGGATTGAAGAAACACCAAATTTCATGGAATATTTACACGGGTAAATTTAATTCAAAAAATTCAAGGGAGATATTCATATCCAATGAATTATGCAAATGACTACATTTAGGTGCTATTTGGATAGTGAGTTAAAATGAAAGTTGAATAAAAATATAAAATATTTTTAGAATAATATTTTTTAATATTATTATTATTTTGGAATTTGAAAAAGTTAAATTATTTACTATATTTTATGTGAGAATTTGAAAAAATTGTAATAATGATGTGAGATGAGATGAAACACTTGTATCCAAACGGGGCCTCAGGGTCCCAGCCATTTCTTGTAGAAGACATGGCAGCATAGTCTAGGAAGTCTAGGACAAATCAGGACGGTTATTGATGAGGGTATGAAATTCCAAAAAATTTCATCAAGGAAACAGAAAAATATCTTCCATGTTGAAAGGTAATATGAATTACCACAAGACTGCCATCTTCCAAGCTTGTAGTATATCTCAGCGTCCAGAAGTCACGTGCCGCAGCCAATGTTGTAGGTGCATAAGTCTGATAAAGAATGTGAAAATTTGAGTAAAGAGAATTAAAGTGAGAACTGAAAGTCAGACGATGTATCTTCAAATCAAATCCTAGTTCACACAGACAACAAACCTGCATGTATATGAGCTCAATTGTCCCTCCATTTCCTGTAGGGAGTACACTCAGTACATCAAGGCAACGACAATCACGAAACCACGATGGACGATCTTTAAGGATTTCAGCGACCTGTGATGAACTTGTTATATACTTCATGAAAAATTAGGATATAAATGTTGGGGAGCAATTGTGGAGGAAGGGAACGGGTCATTTAGGGAGAAAAATACCTTTGTGGGCTCTAGACTCACAAGACCACAGGCTCGTGCTGCTACCCCACTACAGTTGCGGGAAACAGCAACGATTCCAATAGAATCCGGACCAGGCTACATTATCAACATCAAAGTTAGATTTTGGAACAGAAGTGGCACAGGGTAATGCACTTGTTCCTATATGCTAGCAAATACATCCACATCTCTGAAGAAAAAAGATTCAAGAAGTCTTACCTTCATCCCAATCATCTGGACCCAGTCGACAGCAGTTCCAGTAGCCTTGGAAAGGAACTCTGCCAGGGCCTCCTCAGCAATTGCGAGAAGACTACATGAACGATAAGGTCAAGAAAAAAAATAGTAATATTCTGAAATAAAATGGTTCAACCGGACGAATTACTTACCCAGCTGGGTTGTTAGCATCCCTTTGGGGATGCTGAGGTGTTGGGTTTTGCTGTTGTTGGTGCTGACCATTCATGACCACAGACTCACAGCTGTTGTCTGTGGTCGTTCCAGATGCCTGGTTAGGATCCCCCAAATGATGCTTTTAGATTTAATCAAGATAGAGTGACAATATTCACAAGTTTTTCCTATAAGGAACATCCATCTTATCTAATAGACAAAACGTGGAGGCCCAAATCAAGTGTATAGAATTTGAAGAAGCTGGACTTCGTTCAGTAAATCTTGAACTGGTAATTATAAAAGACACCCAAATTCAAGTGAAAATGGGCACACTCACCGCACGTACATTTTAACAGAACATGTATAGGACACCACAGAACCATGTTCAGAGCACAAGAAGCATCCTTCATGTGCTTGAAATTAAGCGAGCAGGTAATCTTTCAAAGTAGGAACAGCTAGGGGGTCAAGGACAAGAGGCTTACACTCTGCAGTTGGTGTCGCATGTATCCATTCTCATACACCAACTGTGAGACCTGTTTCTGCAACCGGTCATTCTCTTCCATCAACAGCTTGTTCATTGCAGACAGCTTTCTATTCACTGTCTGGAGACGAGAAGCTTCCTTCCTCTGCTTCTCGCGGCATCTACGAAGAAAAATGAATGGTGTCAGTGAACAAGTTCACAAAATTTATTTTGCCATCTAAATTGAAAGAGAACTCAATATTGGTAAAGCAAAAATGAAGGCAACACAGCCGTTCCATGGGAGGTAAAACAAACTAATTTTCTATTGTTTCCTGCTTTTCACACGTACATCCCAAGTTGCAAAAACAAAAGAACAAAATAAGATGAATTGGAAATGATAGGAAAATAGAAAACCAAGAGCATTCCATGAGATTATAACTGAAAAACATCTATATGAATGATTTCATTCCAAAATATGACTGCATGGATTCAAAACCTGTCTATTAAATACAAGTATATCAGTCCAAGAAGCATCCAAACAAGCCCTAACCCTAAAGTTGAATCTACACTATAAATCCTCAATTTAGGAGGTCAAATAAAATAAATCAAATCCCACCACAATCAGATGTGCAAACATGAAGCAGAAAGAACCAGAAGTAAACAGAATTATCATAACTATAATCTGAACACCCAAAGGTATTACACAGCAGATAAAAACACCATTTTGGGACTTAGAATAACATAAGCAATTATTATCTGCAAATTTTTCTAAAATATATACGACACATAATCAATCATCTCGAAGTTACAATGTTGACACCTGCAGATATGCTGAATATTGAAAAAAGGGTAAAAATAACTGCCACAAGAACAAAGAAGGAATGTTTTCATGAAAAGCATATTGATTAGCTGTCGTTATCTTTCAGTTGAATTTAACCCTTCTCAAGATGATGTCATTCTTTGAAAAAACAGAAAACTCAAGACAAAATTCAGAGAAGAGAGCATATGAACGGGTAATATTTTTTCTTAACTCCAAAACAAAGCCATTTACTAGGCATGCAAGAACACATGTTCTTCACTAATAGAACAAAAAGGAATAAGCTTACATATTCAAACCAGAAAAGATTAAGCTTCTACCAAAACTTGAGTCAGATCATATCACTATTTTCAGATAAAGATTCGATGCTCAGAAGGGACAAGAAAAGAAATCAACAGTTGATAAATTCTTAAAAGGGGTAAAAGCTGTACATTTTCTCATTTTAAGATGGAGCATGAAGAAAACGATGGAAAACCGCCCATTACGAACCCACATTCCCCCTTCAAGAAATCTCCAAATACTATAGACGGTATAGATGGAGAATCGATATCCAAGACAAAACAATAGAACGGAACTACAAAAAAAAGGAAAAAATAATAGAACGCTTATCCTCCATCCCCCAGGAAAAACACCTCTTATTTTTCATTTATTTTCCCCATCGAAGCAGGAAAAAGAAGAAATTTTAAAACTTAACAAAATATAGAGTAAGAGAGGCTTCTAGAGATAAATTCTACCACATTGTAAAATGAACTGATCACGACTTCAAAAAACATAAACACAAACTTGACAAAAACAACCAGAATTGAAAGCCTGCCTTTTTAAGTAAGTTCAAAGCCTACCACTTGAATGCTATGCATGGAAAAAGAAAAAAAAATGTGATTAAAAAACGCATTCCTCGGAAGCCACAAGGAAAACTACGGAAGTCATTTTCACGACGATAAACGTAGGAAACGAATGAAAAATAACGAAGTACACGACTTTTTATCTTGTACATAGCTTCTCCATCTACCTGCGGTTCTGAAACCAAACTTTGATCTGTTTGGGCTCGATGTTGGAAAGTATAGGACACTCCCTAATGAGCTGCTGCCTTCTCAAAGAGCTAGGCTTTGGGCATTCCGAGTACACCCTCTCCAACGCCTCCACCTGCTCTGGCGTATACCTTACGTACTTGCTTGTATCCATCTCCTTATATGCTGAATTTTTGTGCATAGAAAGCGCCATACATATGACAATACAGTACCAAACACCAAAAGTTTAAAAAACCACTCAAAAAAACCAAAACTAGAACAGACCCAGAATATGTTTTGGGTCACTCAGGCCTCCTGAAAATGGGATTTTAGAAAGGTGGTAGCTTTGGTTCTGCTTCTTCAGCTTCTTTGTTATTGTTGTCGATGTTGGTGGTGTTCTGGGGCAGGCTCTCTCCTCCAAGAGAGCCTACTTTCTTCTTCATCAGCTGGTGTGCTTTGTATTAGTTCTTAGAAAGCGAAGCTGGGTAAGGGCTTGAACTTGAACAGAAAGGGGGGTCCTGTGGTCTTTATCTTGACGCCAATCTCGAGACTTTTTAACAGCGACGAAGAACGAACCCACAGAAAGATATATAGAGAGCAAAGACAGAGTGTGCTCGTGTTTGGTTTTGCACGTAGATGACAGGAAAAAGAAAAAATCAAACAGCCAATGGTAATTGGTAAATGAAAGGGCCACCTGGCTGCATGCCCATCGGCATTGGCATTGCCCTTTCTCCTCTACTCTGAATTTTTGTTTTTGGCCGCAAACACCCTCTCTTCTCTCCGTCTCTCTGCACCTTTACCGTGTGATGTGAAAATTAAGGATTTGGATCATCTCACTTCGCTTTATTTTATTTTATAATTTTTATATAAAATATAATAAAAATTTTAATTTTTTTAAATTTTAAAATAATAATAATATTACAAAATAATTTTTTAATAAAATTTTATTCAATTTATTTAAAATTATTTCATTTCATTACATTACATTATAAAAAAATCACAAAATTAAAAAAAAAACAAAAACAAAAAGGAAATAAATGAGAATGCAGCAGAGGCGCTGATTTTGGCCCGCCAGATCAGAGGGAGACGTTTTTTGACAAATGGGTCGTCGTTTATCCCTCTCCTTTAGGAAAAAGATAAAGCTACAGTATACAGTCTGCCTCTCTCTCAGAGCGTCAGTTTCTCTCTCTTCGAGGAAACATGTTCTCATTGATGCATGCTTTGGCGTATATGTATGTATGTGATGTGATGTATGCATGATGGGTGCATGTTTGTGGGAGGCGTGAAGTGATGACAGAGACAATGGACCACCCACCGAAAAACAAAAACAGAGGAAATGGACGAGGATTGCGGTATCGGGTATAAAACTTGGGAAGAATATATTAAAGGGTTAAATAATCGGTTTCTAAATTTATTTTACAAAAATGATATAAAAATAATTATTTTATAACTTTTACGCAAAATATAGTCATGGCCTGAAATTGTAATTAAAAAAACCAAATAGTCATGGGTTTTATATATCTAGATCTCCTAGTATTAGATGAGTAATGATACTTTTCACTACACATCTTACAATTATATTTTAAAATAAGCGTATTTTTATAATGTCATATTATTTTTATGACTCATTTTATAAAAAAATATCTTATTTTAAAATATAATTATATAAAATATTGTGTTATTCTTTTTGTTCTCGTCTTTATCTTTATTCTCATAAGATAGCTCGAGACTTGTTCTTTTGCAACACAATTAAGCACGTGTCTTTCATCAAGCAAATAGAGTATTTGCTCATAAGCTTGCCCAGGCAGTGGAGTTGTCTATGATTACTTTTTGAAGGATCTTTGGAGCCTCTTAATTTAAGAACTGCACGCTGTAGACTGTAGAGGATAAAGTTTAAACTGAACTGTAGAGTGAGTAGGCTTCCAATTGCTATTCTATTGTGTGTATATGAATAGTATTATACTACGTATAATTTTATTTATAAGTCTCGTTTTATTTTGAAACTCAATTGAATTTCAAATTTCATAACCTTTGAATATCAATAGTTGTCAATTGACACGTGAATGATTAAATTTTTATAAATTTATCTTAAATATAATTAGTATTTATCTATATATATTTTTCGAGAAATTAAGTTACGAAGAGATAATAAATTCAATTAGTCAATTGTTCTTAGATTGTGTTTAGTAATTGAAGTAATCTCACACATAGTTTGTTATTTTTTACTACTATTTACAAATTATTTGAGATCTCATCGTCATCTAAACATAGCATAAAAGTTTTATAATTATATGAAGTTTCTTTTTTCTAAGCAAGCAAGTATATTTCATTAGAAAATATGATACAAGATGAGCTGCAGTGGATAATGACCAAAACCGAACCGGTGGAGAGATGAGGGAAAAAATACTATCTTGAAAGTGTATATACAGTGAGGAAATGGAAAGGGGAATGAGAGGAGGGTGAGAGACACAGCTCCGCCCTCCTCTCCGACAATGGCTCTCACTAAAATGAGATTATTTTAGAGAAAAGGTAGATATTCTCTCTCTAAGAAACGTTGTGTTTTTAAAAAGCATGTGATTTATATTGGATGAAGTTGTACGCTGCAAGATGGAAACAAATCTCTATTATATAGAAGTACAAGAAGTATTAACAATAACTTGGTTAGTTAAGGGGAAAAATCATGAAAAGCAAAGTAAGACTTATTCATGGCTTGCCAAGTTTAAGGGTATGTTTGCGTAATGAACTGATTTCAGATTATCTGTAAATAGTAGTAAAAAAATAACGATAAAATATTAAGTAATAGTCAATAGTAATAAAATATAGTGAAAAATAAGTGAAAATGAATGAGAAAATATTAAAGAGTAGTAGAGTCCACAACCCATATACAACCTAATGCAAAGATCCCATAAAAGCAAGTTTGAAGCTCATCAAACTTCCCAAACAAAGGAGAATTGGCAACCTTTTGAGAAGGTTTTGTGAAGACCAACTTTGGTGTTATGGTTTGTGATGAAGACTTTAGATGTTGCAATCAATATCATAGGAACCTCCTCCCTCCATGCATGCCTTGACAAAACAACCCTCTAGTAATAGTGTTTATTCGAGCTGGGCTTAGGTGAGCCTAAGCTATTCGAGCTCAGCTCGTTTAATACGTTAATGGGCTTTCCTTGGCTCGATTATAAGCCAAGTCCAGAATTCTAGTCGAGCTCTGTTCGTTTTAATGAAAAAGTGAGACCAAGCTCAACTCAACTCGGTTCAAGATGAGTAATTTTTAAAAATTGCAATGATAGACCTCTCGGATTGTTGTCATAAAATGAGGTACAAGATTCTTTATCTTCAACTGATAATTGCTAATAACATGTCATATGTACTAACATAATATAACAATTTTCAAATAAAATACAAACTTATAATCAGTATATGGTCTAATGTTTACCCTAATGCTTATAAATTATGATACATGCAAGTATCAAACCAAAAATTATTTCTTCAATCCCACAAATGCTTTACTTTTGATAAGTAAATATCAGGCCGTACAAGCTTTCCTCTGTGCCCATCCCACAAATGCTTTACTTTTGGTAAGTAAATATGAAAAATACAAAAATGTGTTACCATTTATTGCCTTTTGGGAATCTTGATACCACTGAGAAAAGGCCAAAGCAACATGGATATTTTTTGCACAACATGTTGGGTTTGTGGAGTTTGATTTGTTAGTGTAACGGCCCGATTTGACGACCCAACAATGATGTGTTAGGCTTAGTTTGGATGCCCAGATCTTTTATCTCATATGAGTTGTACGGCTTATTTGATCTTGCCATCCAAACAGTTACAAGCGAAACTTTATTACATCTATACGTTTTCAACAACCACTGCCTTCTTTAGTATTCTTGCAATCCTTTTTATTTTGCCTTCCCATTTCGTCTAGTTTTCCAATCAATCTTTTAGTGTGTGGTATTTGTTTACAGATTTTTTAATAATAAATAATTATTACTTTTCAAAACTAAATGTACTATCTTCTAGTGTACAGTTTTGTTTATAGATTTTTAAATTAATAATAAATATTACTTTCTATTAATATATTTATAATTATTATTCAATAATTATAAAATAATTTTTAATTATCAGTGAGACCCACTCATTTATCAAGTTCCAAAAAATAAAAACTATCTCATTTCATCTTACTATCCAAATACACACATTTTTATAAACAATATTATCTCATCTTAACTCAAAAATCTTATTACTATTCAAAATATCTCATCTCATCTAAATTGCTTAACCAAACGAGGCTTTATGATTTTTTGACAAAATTTCAAAGAGGTTTGCGTCATGAAGCGCAGAATTGGACCAATAAGCCCAAGTTGAAGTGAAAATTGTTGGCTTAAGTCTAGGAGCAATGCCCTTAAGAAAATCTTTGGCACTTTTTTTTACTCGAGAAGCGCAATGTAAAAAATTCACTCGATATTCGTAAGACAGGTAGCTCGAGTGAAGTTCAGGCAGAGATTTTGCTCGAGCGAATGACGGACAGAGAGTTCGTTTAAGGCGTGTTCTTTACTTCACTAGAGTGAATATCGGAAAAAAGTGAGAATTATAGTTTCCTTCATGTGATATTATAAATATGTACTTAATAAATAGTATATTGGGTCGGAGTGTTCTGAATAGTGAGATTTCCTCCCATAGTGTATTTTTGTGATTTCTTAGTACAATAAAATCTTTTACAATTCCATAAATGTAGATATTACCGAACGACGTTAATTTGTATCGTATGATTAATTTACTTGTGTCTGCTTTACTTTGTCTGTTATTGTTTTTTACAACATGTCACACACAAGCAATCATAGCTAACAATTTTTAGTATGGGCAGGCTATATCAAAATATATTTCAAAAAATTATGGTGAAACTTTGATCATTTGGCAAACTTTACATAAAAAACAACAAATTTATAAATTAGACTTCTGATTTTTAAAAAAGGATGACTGCAGCTCCCAAATGTTTATTTAAGTCAACGACTTCAAAGGCTCCCCATTAAATACCAATAAATATCAAATCAAATCATAAGATATCACTCTAAGCTTTCCTCATCTACATTATCTGAGTATCACTCCAAGTCAACAACTATTTTTGCAGGCTGCACACTAAAAAATATTAAGATAATTTGTTATCTCTTGCATGATTACTCAAATATTTTAACTTAGTAATGTTGCTAAAGGATGTTTGATAATAATATAAAATTTAATTTGACTCAACAAAATATGCTATAATGGTGATTTTTTTAATTGCGATAACAAATGTCTCAGGTTGTTCATTTATAAACGAGGTGCAAGGTTCTTTGTCTTCTAATGATAATAGCTTATGTGATATATACAAACACAACATAACAATCTTCAAATAAAATGCAAACTCACAACTAAAATAAAAATTGAATCTCCTAAAAAATTTAAGCATACAAACTTCAGAAACTATACCTAAAAGTATAGAATTGAAATAGTTAAGTCCCTTTCAGTATTGTACTTGCATAAACTAATTTGTAAATACCAAACTTCAAAAGCTTCCTAGTTAAGTTCACTTCAACAACTATACATGCATACACTGATACACACTAAGAAATTAATAAAATTTTTAATTTTTTATATGATTACTCAAATACTTTTAATTTTATAAATCTGTCAAGGGATGTTTGATAATAATGCAAAATTTAATTTGCTTTAACAAAATATGCTTTCTGATAATGGTGAGGAGTAAGAAATTACCTTAAAATAATTATTATCCAACAAAAATTACAAAATTTGCCAAACATACAAAAGTTAGTAATCTTAAAAGTTAAAAATAAATGTAACACTTATTATCACAGTTGATGATATTTTAAACCCATATAATGCCCTAACCAAATTAGACCCACATCACAACATATGCGTTGTTTTAGTTGACAATAAAGCTCAATGAGTATCAATAACTCTACTATTGACATTGATAGTTGATTCAGAACTAACAATAGTAATTAGGGTTGCCAATATATCTCAGGTCAATTTGAACAAAGTTAGAAATTTAAGAGTATTAGCTTTCACCATCCTAAGGCATTGAAATTTGCATCTGAACCCTCTTCATTTATATTTATATATATATAAATTCAAATTTAATGTTCATTAATGTACATCTCGGAAATTGTTGTACTAGTAAGCCACTCTTTGCCTATATAAAGAGGGTTTGGTTTTGTTGAAAGAAAACTTTATTTCAAGGACCCTTAAAAGCTTCAGAACCTAAGAACCCATCTCTTCTCTTGCTCTTTCCTTGTAATTCCAAATATTTTCATGTATTGTTGTTCATCTGAAATGAAGAACATTGATTGTTTCAATTAATAATTCGTGAGTATTTTGAGTATTTTATCTTGCTTACTTTCTACTTCCATTTATATGCTCTTTTATAAATAAACGTCCAATTTTGATTTAATCGGTTGCACTGTATCAACACTTCTAATAAAAGATTTAAACAATGTTTGGCAACTATGCATGTTTCTCCCAACAACTGAGGAACCACTGGAAGAGTTTGTTTGAGCATTTTCTTGCTTTTTCTATGCCATAAGAGTTGAATTGTATTCCTTAATATACTCATTATACAAATCATGCAACACTTTAGAGACATTATCAATATTCTTGGAAGCTTTTAGCTCTTCATAAATTAAAGAGAAACAAAACTAGATCAGCACTATCTTGAACCTAAGATTTAACACTACAACAATTGCCATAATATAAATTACTCTCCCCAATATTTTTCAAATTTAGAATTCATTTTTCTCACTATTGATTTTATGTACTTTTTCTCATCTCTAGACTTTTTATCTTAGATGTCTTCTGTTCTCTATACTTCAGAAAGAAATATGCTTGCTAATAGGTAATCATTTATGGATACAATATTAGTTACCTCATTGAAAATCATATGTTGTTGACAAACATTTTTAACTTTCAACCATTCTTTAATACTTGGAATCCATTCAAAACTTTAATCCCTATCAACATATCTGAGAAAAACCTCTTCGAATTGAAGTACAACATCCAACATTAAATATGTCCTCTTCCATATACTAGGCATGTCTAAAATCAGTTTCTTTGAGGGTAAATGCAATTGTTTTGCAATTTCACTAAATTGTTTTAACCTACTCTTTGATGCTAGCTACCAAATATTTCATATAATCCCTCACACAATCAACAATCTCTTTGATCTTCCTAAATCCGTACTGCACAAGCAAACTAGTTATAGGCACACAACAACGCACATGAAATGATTTTTCTCTAATAGACAATATTTTCTTCAATCTAAAATTATCTTTCAAGATCCTAATGGTAACATCATTAGAACTTGCATTGTCTACAGTAATTGAACTAATTTTATTCTCAATTCCTCATTCTTGAACACTTTTGTAAAGGATCAACAATAAGAAGTGTACGTATTAGTTGTTATATGAACTTTGTTAACAGTTTTAAGCAAACCTTTTACCTTTATCTTTTTTGTCTCTTAAGTTTGATGCATTCATTCTATGTAGCAGCTCGAAATATTTTTTTTCAATATGAAGTGTTGCACTCGTAAACTTATTAAACACGGCATGCTCCATAAAAGATGATGAATATTTATGGTAAAGTATCATATGAGAGGCAATCTTTCTCACCTTATTACAACCATAGGTAAAATCTAACACAGTGAAACACCATCTAGCTCCTTAGACTCAATTGTTAAAACTTTCTACTTCTTTTTAGAGGCTATATATGACAAACAAGTTAGTACATGTGTCTTTGCATTAACCATCTTTGCATGTTAACAAAAATAGTCTAATTAACAGCTTTTCCCTCTTTGCATGTCGAAGGACCAATGTCTTGCCTTAACAGTCGATCAACAGTAACTTCGCAAGGCTTTTCATTCACCAAGTGTTTTTTGCCTCCCTAAATTCAACAAAAATAAATTATTAGGGGTGGCCTCACATTGTTTAACTGCACTTTTGATAACACCAATTAATTATATATAATATATATAGGCTAGCTTAATTATGAGAACGGCCATTTGTTAAAAAACAAGGAAGTGACAATTAGACTTACATGGAAGGAGAAGAGGAAGAAAGATATCGACCATATATTGATGATCATCATATGCATATATATATATGTAGATCATTTACGTATATATACCTAGTACTACTTCATGTATAGCTCAGATTGAAATTAGATCAGTAACCTCCATATATGTGTTATTTTTTTCATGTGCAGTGCCATCATGAATTCAACTTGCCCTTGCCTTTCGCTTTCTACGTATGTGCCAAGTGGATAAGAAAAAATCTCATTACATTAACAATATGCTTTATTTGATAAAGCAAATGTTGCCAGCTTACATGTATAGAATCTAAAGCCCCTCAAAATTTATGAACTCTTCCAAAGTTTAAAATGATCTCGAAGCTAGAATCTAACCCTAAATTTAATTCATTTTTTTTTTGTTAAGGGATCGATCGCACCAACCGTCCCCTTTTGTGACAATTGAGAGTGTTTCCCACCTCCATCCATCCCTTGGTTCAGAAGAATCCAAGAGAGAGAGAAAGAAAGAAAGAAAAGCAATTGACTTTTAGATTTCACAAAGGTTGACATTTTTACACAAAGGGTTTCTTTCCTGAAAGCATCCAAAGCTCCAAAACACTCATCCAAAGTTGGCGCTCTCTCTCTCTCTCACTCTCTCTCTCTAACATGTGTATAATTAATGGGCATATGATGGGAGCTGAAGGAGGAGTCAATGGCTATACACAGACTCACTTGGTGTTTTCCTATCTCCCCGGATATGTATATATATATATCTATCATGATCATCAAGCCCTTTCCTTCCCTTTTCTAATTTCTTTTTACCTCTCCTTTTTGGAAGATAAGGGACACTCCAAAAAATATAAGGCGTAGGGGACACCGAGACCCCACCATTGGGGTAGGTCCACTGAGCTATGTTCCCATATCACATTGCGTGATTCTACAATATTAACAGTGGTGGAAGTTCCTTTCCAGCCCCGCTTGAGGGACCCAAAAGTTATTTATTTTTTCAAATGGAGAGGCGGGCGACCCCATTTTGCCATGCACGAAAAGATTGTCATAGAGTCTCACAGAAAAAGACCCCACCCACCACATTTTTTCTCTCCAGAATTGTGTGCCTTTGCTTCCATTTTACATCTCTCTCACTCACTCACTCACTCTCTCTCACTGTCTCTCTCTGTGTGCGTGAGGTACGTGTTTGCTAGGGTTCCATGCTTGATAAGAGGTGTAAAGCAGGCCGTATAGACTTAGATATACAGAAAAGAAGGAACCGAACTCGATCGATAGGATGCATGCTCTCATGTGGGAAAATAGCATTATCTTTGCTACTAATTATTATGGCACAGTACCATATAATACTTGCTATGATTAGGAGTGGTATTAAAGTATAAGAATTTGATTTGTCAAAACCTAGCTAATAAGAGGAAAGGACAGCCTCAGGGGGAGA
This sequence comes from Cyclocarya paliurus, assembly GCA_029856935.1. Lineage (NCBI taxonomy): Eukaryota > Viridiplantae > Streptophyta > Magnoliopsida > Fagales > Juglandaceae > Cyclocarya > Cyclocarya paliurus. The sequence continues at coordinate 23,899,820 of CM056951.1, forward strand.
AAAGATTACCAGCATGAATTCTCATGAGACTGCCATAAATCTCAACATTAATACCATTAATCAGTCGATCGTCGACATGACATGCATGCACCATGCATTTTTTGTTTTGTTTTGGTACTGATACGAATAATACGATTATGGATTTGGAAGACCACCAACCACTACAAGAAAATTAAGAAAACTGCATATTTATGACTAGTTATTTCTTATGAAAATAATTATTTTCTGTCAAAATGAATTTATTTTTATCGCAAATAATTTTATCACAAATAATCATTTTCATCGCAAATAATCCGTCACAAATGTTTATTTTTCTTGTAGTGAACGTCTAATTTAATTAAAAGTAGAGAACGTCTCCATACTTCAATGAAACATATATCTATGTTCTTAGATGTAAATCAGCAATTTTGAAGGGTTTCGTAAAGGTGATCTGGGGGCCATGGCCAATCAAAATTATAATATGCTTCGTGATTGAATTTATTATATATGTAAATTATCTTCTTATTCTTCTTTATTTTTCCTTTATTTTCATTATCGAATTTAAAGTGCATGCAATATTATCGATCGTACTTTCAGTGGCATAGGGTATATTGTCTTTGGCTTTATTAATTGCTTGGAGGGAGGAAATTGCATGGTTTTGACAAATACACTTGCAACTAAATTGATGATCATCACCTGCAACAGTAATAATTCGAGCATTCCAATTATTTCATTTGAAGTGAAAAAAAATGACCTTTTTTTATTTTTTTATTTATGAAAGAGGCAGAAGCCCTACATTTTATTGAAAAATGACCTTTAATTAGTACTTTAATTCTCTATTGTATGTGTTCCCGATCGAGTGAGTGAATAATAAGAAACCAGAACAAACTATATATATATATAGAGAGAGAGAGAGAAAGAGAGAGAGAGAGAGATTGTGACACCGCATGAAGCTCATAGTGATTTAGTAGATATCGACCCAGGCCCAAGACACGAGTTGTAGCCTTAGACTCTAATATTAGAGATTCAAGGAAGAAGCAGCTCATGTAATCTTAGCTAATTTCAGAGTACTGTATATCCTACGGCCTTGAATATAAAACGTACACATTAACAAAACATATAAAACTGATCAATTTGTAATGGTAAACATGTAAGTGTAACACGAATGATTAATATTCATTGTCTATCAAAACATAAATGAATACATAAACAAATATGTTTTTGATTCTAAGAAAACGTACAAGTACGTTAGTGTTGTGAAAAATATAATCATCTCAGATAAAAAAAACTTACACTGGAAGAAACCAATTGAAAAGTACGTAGTTTGGTATCAAAAACAAAAAAGAGGGAAGTGTAAGATCAGAACTGTTTTTGGAATAGGAAACATACATATAATGATATAAAGGTTAATGGAGGGTGTGGTGCGCATATGAGTAATCTTCAAGTCTTAAAAGGACCATTAAAGTTGTAAAACATACGCTAATGTCACTCTTAAATCCCACTCTTAACTTTTTTTATTTTAATTTAATTAGGTTTATCTTTTGGTTCTTAATTTTCTTGATTTGATTGACATGTTCAGACAATTGAGCTCTATTACAATAATTAGCTGGCGTTCTCATGAAGATTATGTATATTTGTAAACAAAGGCAAGACTTAGCACACACTCACGCAACAAAAACACCAATCTCTCTCTCTCTTTCTGATGGGACTGATTGGTTTACAGCTTACTGAAACTTTGTTCTGTTGGGTCATGTGGTTTTGAAGCAGTAGCATCATTGGGGAAGAGGATATAAAGGAGAGAAACAGTTGCAGGTCCAACAAAAAAAAAAAGAAGTCATTCCACACCTAACGACTGCAGATATATATATATAAGAGATGATAAATAGATCGATCATGCGGTCTCCTAATAAGACAAATCCAAACAACGTGGAAATCTAGACAAAATTGGAATGATTTCACCGTAGAAACATATATCGGGAATATATATATATATATATATATAATGTAAAACAAAAGAAGGTAATAGTGACGTTGAAATTTGAGAACCCAGCCAGTCCCATCTTTGTTGACGAGATGATAATTGATTGATGAATATCATATCGTTTGAATGACCCCCAATCAGCCAAAAAAGGGTCAATTGTAAGAGCCACCCTTTTGACTTTTTTTCATCTCTCTTTTTGGGGACAAGATGGTTTTTACAAGAAGCTTTGAGTGGGAGGGGTTTTTACCACTATCTTATTTCAAGTAGTTGAATTGGCAGGGAGGAAACACGTAGGTATCCATTCCCAAGGCCTCATTTTATTCAGGTAAAAATATTCCAATAAATTATCCATAAAGAGAAAAAAAAAAAAAGGTAAATGGGCGGAGACGGTCTTGAATGCCTGCTACGTGGAAAGCACTTGCATTCACTTAGGTTCCAGGCCCTGAGCTGGATGAAGGGTTTTGCAAATGGCAGATTTGATAGAATAACTACTAGCTTCCTTGGGCTTAGCTTGCTGGGGTCTCAGTCATTCCATCTCATTTTTATGCCCTACTGGCACAAGGAATTCACATTAAGGAGAATGGCTAAATACTTGGGCTGAGCTGCTCCAGTTTACGAACAGGGTTTTTGGATTAGCTCCATTCGAGGTTGGGCTAAAATATAGTTGGTTGAAGAAGTTTTTGCTTGTCCAAGCTCTCATCTTTCTTGATGGTAATTATACTACTGGCAATTCACTGTCATGGAAGCTGATGATCTTAATATCTTATGCACAGCTGAGTTTGTGGCTGAAGAATAATATAGTAACAGTTTATTGCAGAGTTAACCTTGCATTGCTTGTTGATGCCCTGAGTTGCTAGTTTATCATTCTTGCTTGCACAAGTAATCCATACTTAGAGAATTTGTAGCCTGCAAATCCCATCTCAAGGTCTCAAATAAGCCCACAGCTAGAATTTGCAAACTTTTTATACAGTATTTGTAATTATTGGATCTAGGACAATCCCAGCTCTGGTCAAAACCTTCTAGTCTTTCTTTGACAGTAGCAACCTTTCACCCATCCTAGAGAAGCCTGTTCGAGTTATTCCAGCACCAATTAATCAAACGGGAATCTCATCCAGAAAACTACTCTCTTCCCACCTACCAATAAAGAGCTACAATCCTAGTTCATTTCTGGTAGTTCAAAGAAGATGCTAACACTTCCATTAGCCATACAACTTTGTACAAATAAATACATTACAAAATACTATGACAAGCACCCCCATAGACTCAAAACACAATTTCAAAGAAACAAATCTAACTTATTCTCCCAGCTGACAATGGAATCCAAGGCCTGATACAAACACCAATGGCCAATCTAATCTTTGCAAAGCTAATGATATACATAACCAAACCAAACCAAACCAAACAATCAACATGACACAACTTTGATGTTAGGAAGTCTTGGCTTCGTCACAGATTTAATCACAAAGATATATATGCCTACACAGCAGGCTAACCATCACTCTCATAGGGAAAAAAGAGGTCAAGCCTTTAAGAAAATCCATCATGGAGAAGATAATAGTTACCGCCTATTTCTGCAACCTCCCTACAAACTGACTATGGGATAAGCTATACATACTACGGAATTCTAAGTATAGATCCAGAAGGAAGAAATAGTGAGACTTTTGGGGCTGGAACAGAACCTTGGTTAATTGACACTGTTTATGAATAATGGGTTTGTGCAGCCCATCGCACGTGTTGCTTCCAAAAGCTCAAGATGTGCCATCTGAGGAAGCAATATCATTTTTATCAGAGTTGAGATTGATGTTGGGCTGTGACTTGTCACCTGATGCCACCTCATTCTGTTGGTTCCCATTTTTCTTTGAATTGAGAAACCGACCCCCACATCCTCGAGCTCTTCTCAATGCATGCAAATGTCGAGATTCATGCAAATATGGCTGCAAGATTACTCTGAGTAATGAGTGATAAATATGTATAAACTGAAATGATATGGAATTGAGAAATAATGCAATCCCACAGATATTTTCATAAATTTAGCCAATGAAACTCACTGCAACATTGATGCAAGGGGCAAGAAATTCGAGGCTTATAACATACCTTTCGAGACTTATGAACTTTATTTTCTGATTCAGCTTTTGCACGAGACTGTCGACGCCGCATAATGCCATGATATTGTTTCGCATTCACAAAAACAGGTTCCTCAACTGCATCTGAAGGCAAAGGAACCCCAGCTTGCTGAATTCCCATTAACTGAAGATGGACCTAAGACAAATAATTCAATAATGGTTATAAGCCATGTGTTGTGTCAAAATCCAAAATTTCCATAGATCGTATCACATGGCATCATATGATAACTGCATCGACAAAGCACTAAAGAAAGCATACCATCGGTTGCCCACCATAGGTTTGTGGAGGATATGGCTGTGAATCATATGGGGCAAAGATGCTTCTATAATAGGGATCTGGATATGGGTATACTGCCGGTGCCTTCAACAGATAAGACAAAATCAAATTATTTAAATAATCCATAGTTTCCAAATTTGAATATGAAAACGGGGAGAGAGCGAGAAATCATAATCAGTTGGGAATTCATTGACAACTATTACCACCAGTTCAGTTCTTATACTCTTACATTGAACAAGGAAATCAGAACTCAGGCTACCATTTTTGTTTTGATATGCAGAACTCATACTACTTGAAAGAGAGGACGGAAAAACAGAGAGGACAGAGAAAAAGAGAGCTAATCCTATTTTTTCCCCTTTTGATAAGTGAGCTAAGCCTATTGTTATAAACTCACCATCTCTATTAATTAATCATTTAGAAATTGTCGTAATGCAGACATACAAGTTTATGGCTAGTCAACTGCTTCACACAAAAGACTGAATTAAAAAAGTATCCTGTTTTCGTTTGACAAGCAGCGTGCACCTGAGTAAACAAGATGTACACGATCCCAAACAAAGTGAAACTTAAGATCTAACATTACAAAGGTCCATAAAATCCAAAATGAGGAGGACGAGCCAGTAGTTGCTATCAATCAATCAAACGAGAATCTCAAAACATCATCTTCAACTTCTTCAGTAGAGTCTTCAATGTCTATAAATCCATGCATTTTATTCATGCCAAATACACCCCTTGAGAGATAATGGGGCTAAGTTCCATATTACGCTACTACAAATCTCATTAAAGGTACGCTTTCAACTAGCAAACAAATCTACAACTGACTTAGGCATCGCCTATGAAACCCCAAACAATTTTTTTTAAAAAAAAAAAAAGAGGTGACCACAATAGACAGAATGAAGTAGATGATGGTCATCAGACTCCCACTTGACTTGCACATACAGCAACAATCCCCTAAAATATTTCCCCACTGTTTAAGATTATCCACAGTCAATGTTGTTACCCTCACTGCCAAAAAATACCCCACTTTTTTTGGGGTATAAACCATGAACTGGATATAATAGCTCCATGAACTGCTCCATCGACTCAAGTTTCCAGTTTTATAAACCTTATAGTTTCAAATGAAGTCAATGATTGAAATGATCGAACATTGACACACATCTATACATTGCAACATGAAAATGCTTCGAAAATAGACGTTTTAACTTATAATCTTCCCACACCATAGACCATTCCAAAAATGAACTTGATTCCCTAGTCCACTATGAAGCTAATATGTTTGGAGAACTCTTCCCAACACCCTTCTAACAATGATGAGACTGCAACATAGTTGCATTCATTATGGAGCTTAATTTTTACCACTGCCACTCGACTTTGTCTTTCCTCTGGTTTTATTCAAAGAATAAATAAAATAAAAATAATTTATTACAACTTAATTGAGATGTAATAAAAAAGGACCATCCAGTAAGATGATCTGGAATCAAAGAATGGTTTCCAGCAAGTCAAAGATAGCTAAATGAATTATCTCACCATCATTATCATCTCAGGAAAAGAGACAATAAACCTATGCTTTCTCCCATTTGGAGAAAGTCCAAATGGTGGTTGCCACTGCTACCAACCAGTTGCCACTTGAGCATCACCAAGGCAAAACCATTGAGAAACACCATAAATGCCACTTCACACACACACACACACATATTATATACATGCAAATTAATTTTAATAAGTAATAACGTATTAAATTACAAGAAAAATAAAAAATATAGCTATCATCACACTCAAAATGAAAATTTTTTAAAGCAAGCAAGTCACATAGTACTCCATATTGGTCACTGACACGTCATATCCTCTAAAACATCAGAAACATGAATAGCATCAAGAGCACAAAACAGCTCATTGCAGTGTCCAATTCCCAATCAGACGTTCCTATAGAATATGAGACCAGTGCGAAATCCCTCCTGACCAATCAATAAGGCTCCCTACTGTTTGCTTTCTTAGCCATAGCATAAGAAAAGAGGTGGAAAAACAGAGTTGAAGGAAGCCAACAAATACCAACTAAACAGCAATGGCTGGCCACATCAAGCCTTCGGTACTTCAAACCAGCTACATTTTCACCTAAATTATCTTCAATAAACTTTTTTTCCCTTCATCTAAGTCATAATTCTATGTACATCCTTGCATTCCTCTTCTTCTTCTCTCTCTCTCTTTTTTTTCCCCCATTCTCACTATAAACATCAATAACCAGTAATCCATGCTGCTGGATACTGGTAACAGTCATATATTGATGGCTGAAGTCTATTTGTTTCATAATTAATCTTCTCATTTTTTCTACTTATTGTTTTGCTTTTCTTTTTGGGTTTGAATGATTACTCCACTTTCTGTAACTCATCGAGTGTAATATATTTTCTTTTTGGTAAAGCCTGAAGTGTGGTGGATCTCCTGGCGTGTTGGAGAAGACAGTTTGATTGCAATCATTGTGAAGTTTTGAGAGAATTGATCCTAGCTTGCTTAATGTGGTGTATGTGGAGAGGATGAGATAATCGACATTTTAAAGATTGTGAGAAATCAGCGGATGATCTCAAAGGTTTTTTTAGAACCTTTTATTTTTATATTTTTAGGTGGACACTAATATTGGTATTACTGCACTTCGCTATAAGGATTTTCTTCTTCATTTTCCTTCTAAATTTTTAGGTCTATCCATTGTATACTCATTGTGGACATGGATTTCACAAATTTAATTTACTTATAAAAAATTCACAGCTGAAAAACACTACGGACAAAGATGTTGGAAGTGGAATATGTTGAGAAGTACACTAATACTTTAAAAATTGACTTCAAATATAGTACCAAAGCATGTGCTGCTCCAAGCTGCTGAGGTGTTTGATACTGAACATTTTGACTACTAATACCAGGATGAGACATTCCAGTTGCAGGAGACAAAGACTGAATCTGAGATTCTGAGTGCTTTTGCTGCTCATCAGCTTCACTATTATCTGGACAATCATAAGTTTATGGTACATTACAAATCTTATGAAGAATTGGAAAAAATTAAAACAAAAAGGATATCTGTAAAGCAAAAAAGAAACTAGAAACAAGTAAAACAAAAACTAAAGGGACCAAGCTTTACAACTGAAGTGAGGGACTTCACAATTTTGAAAATCAGCCTGGTAAATCAACTTTTACAAGCAATCAGAGAAAGTTGTAAGTTTCTTCAGCATCAATAATTATCGCAGAACAAGAGCAATGCACGCTATAAAGCAATATTCCCATGGATGTTAGGCACTTTGACATCATCAGAAGTGGAAATATTGTGAGGTGGGATTGGGTAAGTTGTAGGTTAAATCTAGCCAATGAAAAATAATTACCATGGAAGGTAATGTGCAAAAAATGCCCTCTATAAACAAAGATACTCTCTTAACTAGTTGAGATAACATGAACAGCCTTTGGTTCTGGTGGTTGAATAGCATCAATTTCAAACTCATACTGGAGATCCTAGTATAAAATTGTTAGAAAAACATGATTGAAAAAGAGGATTAAAGTTATTGTCTCACTTTGGTGAGAGGGTTGATCTCACTTCAGAAAGATAAATGAAACTGAAAACAAAAAAAGAAACACTTCCACATCTTGAATGAAATTAAAATAGCGAAATTTCCATGTTACAGAATCCAGGAGAAAAAAGTGATAATTCAGTAAGACTGGTTCTCAAAACATAATAAGCTAGCTCAATTAGATCAAAATTAGAATTACGATTGAATCAGTTCAATGGGATCATAAAAGAATGGTGGAAAGGGTAGCACAGATTTAAGATTTCGACCAAGATATCATAGAGAATACCGGAAAGATCATTCGCAGAAGAAGTCATGAGGCTGTAATGCACGTTGAATCCCTGGAGTAAAATCTGGCAGTACAACCACACTGTCAAAGTAGTAGCAGATCATTCTAGAGAGATACTATTTAAAACAAAACCCATGTCACCAGCTCATTGGCCCAAACTAGGAACTTGTAGGCAATATTCAAAATAACATTGGAAGACAGATGACTACAGCACAAACCAACTAAAATACCATACATAAATAGCAGCACCAAATGATATCGACTGATCATATAAATAATTTTTATTTTTATTTTTATAAGTGTATATATAATTTTTTATCAGTAATATCATCTGATCATATATGACATTAATAGATCTAACTAACAATTTTTCTCATAAGTAACTTGGAGTAATTAACAAATACCGCAGTGATGTGATTGATTTCAGAAAACCATATTTTATTCTATTAGTTACAGCTACTTTTTTTTTTTTTTTATAAGTATTAGTTACAGCTACTTACTGTGAGATATATAATCATTCATGAATTGAGAGATATCAGCACTTATGTTTTTGTTGCAAAACACCAGAGCTTCCTCATGACACCAAATCATGGACAAAGAGACATAAATGTTCATAAAAGTTGGTTTAGCTTTGACATACTAATCAAAATAAGCAAACTCAATTCCCCTTTTTTTTATTGCATGCCTGGAATGTTCTTTAATTAAGATCAGAAAGTATAACCTTTTTTTTTTTCTTTATATACGTACACACATGAATATAAGAGGACAGGAAGATGGATGGGCAAATTATTATCAAAAGAAAAAAACCTATGCTTTTAATGGCAATTAGATTGTTTAAAGTTGATAGTGGCCAAAGAAAAAATAGCTTCTATTGGATATTTAATTGCACAAGCATATGAATATACTCAGTCTAACAAAGATAATAGATATAGTTAATCAGATCAAATTTAACTAGTATGGCTAAAGAAACATTACACGATAGTCAAAAATCAGTTCTTGCCACGGTCGTACTGCTAACGTAGAAATCAACTCAATAAACTCAATCAAACCAAAAAATTCAACTAAATTCACACGGCTAGACCTGAAAAATCAGCTCAATCATACTTCTAAAAAAGCTCATTTAATCATGTAGATACCGCACATTCATAAACTAAGATAATTTATGTCAATCGACTTACATAAACAAACAAAATGTGCAAAATGCGACCACTTCCAATTTCTCCAATTTCCAAAAGTAACAGCAAGAACTCGAACACATGGATCACCAGAAACCAAAACGCACAAAAAATCATAAAAACCCTACCGTCAGAAAAAAAAAAGGAAAACAAAACAAAACTCAGAATCCAATGGTCAAATTCCAACCTCTCAATTGTTCTCAAGCATTTTAACCCAGCTACTAAGCGAAAAAAAAGACGGCTGATTAAGAGCCGAAGCATCAGAACACAGTGACAGAGTCCAAGAATTATTTAAAAAGAAAAAACTGTTTCAGAGTTTAGTGTTAATTCCGACCGACCTAACATGTTTGAAAAAGAAGAAAGGACGGGGAATTGGACGAACTAGGGTTTCGAATTTCGAAACTTACCCCCAATTGGGAAACTTCACAGGAGCCTTAATAGGCGATACTTCTGGTCGGTTGCAGGAAATGAAAAGAAATTCCGAATCGGAAAACGAAAGTTTAAAGGAACTGGAAGTTCTGGAATTCCTTTTACCGCCGTACTTCACCGCTACCCATCCATTTCACACGGCCGTTTTGCCCTTCTCTGCTTCCCAAATTATTTACCATCTTACAGACAGAGAGAGAGGGCGTTTTGGGCCGAGATACACAATTTATGCGGGGGCCACGAAGTGGGTGGATGGGATTTGAGAGGTAATTACCAACCGTCGTCGTCTTCCCAAGTTCCGTTTGTGAAAATGTACGGATCAGCTGCACGTGACACCACGGGAGAGGATGTGGTGATCTAGTCGGTATCAGATTATAAAAAAACAAAAAAACGAGAGCACATTTTTAGAAAGGAAAAAAAAGACCTCACTTTTTAGGCTTCGTTTGGATTTCCAACTCATCTCAATTTATTATTATAATTTTTTTAAATTTTAATACAAAATGTAATAAATAATTCAACTTTTTCAAATTTCAAAATAATTTTAATATTTAAATATAATATTTTAACAATATTTTTTTTATCTCAACTTAACTCAACCCAACTCATCTCAACATCCAAACGTACCCTTAACCTTTATTTCACCAGTGCAAGTTAAGGGTGAGGTTGGATGCACAAAACATTTCATCTTATCTATCTCATTTTATTATTATAATTTTTTTAAATTTTTATACAAAAAATTTAATAAATAAATTTAATTTTTTCAAATTTTAAAATAAAAATAATACTAAAAAATTATATTTAATAATATTTTATTTAACTTTCAACAAAACATCTCATCTTATCTCATCTAAACTGTGTATCCAAACCCACTCTAAATGTCTGGTTGAGAATACAATTGATTTTAAGGTACCTTTTGGATAATAAGTTCATCTAAATAAATTGAGATGAAAATAAAAAAGTTGAATAAAATATTATTAGAATTTATTTTTTAATAGTATTATTATTATTTTGAAATCTGAAAAAATCGAATTGTTTATTATATTTTATGTGAGAACTTGAGAAATTTGTAATAATGAGATAAGATAAAACACTTTTTGTATCCAAACAGAGCCTTTAATGATTCTTAGAGCATCTCCATTGGATTTCCTATAAAATTTCCTATAATTTAGCTAAAAAGTACATTTTCTAAAACATTTCTTTAAATTTTACTCATCTTTAAAAAACCTTCTACATCCCATTCCCCATCCCTATCTCTATTCTATTAAAATAATATTTCTCTATTATTTCTTTATTATTTTTTTCTCTCACTTCCATTTACAAATTTGACTACTCAATATTTTTTCTTATATTTTGAACTATTACTCTAATGAATATTTTAGATAGAATTTAAATTATTTTTAATATATTATTTTTTTATATTTTCGGAGTTATTTAAATTATTTTTAAAACTATTATTTAAAATTATAATAAATATGAGTATGAGAGAAAGTGTAGATGATTGGAATAAGAATTAATTTAATTGAAATGAATAAAATATTAATAAAAGTGATATGAGGAACCACTATTCATTCCCTAAACATTTCCCCTAAAATGGGGAACCGGATGGAGAGAGATTTTAGAGAAAACCCTATAATTATCCCCAAATTATAGGGTGAGGAACCGAATGGAGATGCTCTTAGATATTTTCTTCCTTAACATCATTCAAATAAAAAATAATTTTCAATTTTAAATTTTCAACTTTTTCATATAATCATTACTTAATCATTACAACTTTTTCAAACTCCTAAACAAAACACAAAAGAAAGAAAGAAAGAATAATGCTAGGTACAAGCCTCAAATGTACAAGCCTTGTACAAACTTTTTGTAAAACAAAAAAATCTCCACAACCTCTTACTATTCACACAAACTCCACACACCACATTTTTAAAATTTTTTTATTTTATAAAATTTTTATTATATGAATAATGAATAGAAAATTTGAAATAGTTTAAAATGAATAAACTCAAAAAAAAAAAAAATTTAAAAAAATGTAGAGTGTGGAGTGTGGTGGAGATTGTGTAGCAAAATCATTACCTTGCACGGGACTTGTACATTTGAGACTTGTATATATTATTTCTAAAAAAAATATTTGTTTTTTCAAATTTTAAAATAAAAATTATATTAAAAAATTATATTCAAATAATATTATAAATTTATAATATTTTTATTCAATTTTTTTTATCTCTTATTTCTTAAAATTTAATAAAATATCTTAATTTAAATTATTTTATTATTATTTACAGATAGATTGAGATTTTGTAAATGTACAAATAAACTCTAAATGACTGAGGAATAATTAAAAAGTTTATTTGTAAATATTTTTATTTAGACACTTAACATATTTATGAACATCTGTCACATCAACTTAAATAAAAGTTATAGTATTTTGACTATTTTTATAAATATAACGTATCTTCAGAGTGATGCACGTTAGATTTGTATGAGTAATGTTAAAGATAAAAGTCTAAAGTGTACAAGTTATACGCAGTTTTTCGAAAAAAAAAAGGTGAGATTTATCATAGAAAAAAAAAAAAAATTTGCTTACACATCTTAAATATGTACAAATCATTTTCCGATTTGTAGATAATAAAAAATTCATATTAAACAATTATTTTCTTTACTACCTTGTTAAATACACGAGTTAACAACAGAGCACATAAAAATGCACAATGCACAATCTTTGCAAGAAATTGAAATGTCCCTCTTTGTTGTCTGTGTTTGTATTTTAAGCTTGAAAGTCTTTGTGTTGGAAAGGATGCCGTTGTTTAATTAGTGCTCGTTTGGAACTTGAAAACTGACATCAATTTAATTTTAAGTTGAGTCTAACATTTAAATATCATATTCTTAAATTACTAAACTCAAAATCTCTTTACACGTGGGGTCCATAACATTTTTCAACTCAACATTTTTTTACATGTGAGACTCATAATTTTTTTCAACTTTTCATAATTACATTTAAACTCATTTTAATATCCAAACATATCTAAATTCATCTTCGATGGCTACCATAAAACTCACTCCACCATCTTAACTTACTACTATTAATAAAAAACTCAACTCATCTCAACTTCTAAACGGGACCTTATTCTTTGCGTCCTTACTGATTAAAGAGTTACAACAAATGTACATTGGAATCTTCTTTGATAATGCTATGATGTAGATTTGAATTTAGAAGAAATTTGGGTAGTAGAAGTCTAATATTATATGCTCATATCTTATACCCTACTAAGTTATTTTATTTTTAAATCGGAGTGTAGAACATATAATTTACATCACTTAAATAGTAAAATTTGATTTGTAAAACTCAAATTTTAAAATTTATATTCTAAATCGTAAACATTTTATTAAGTGTGTTGAAATGCATGTTATTTGAGCGGCACATAAATCGGTGAAACTACAAAAACTTGGGTCTTGAACTTCTTCATAAAGATGCAATTTGCTTTATATGAAAGTTCCAACTTCCAAGTATTCACCAAGGATAATGATATACCACTAATTATATTATAACTTAACTAATACTATATATTAAAATATTAATATTTTCAACTTTAATTCAACATTTCTGTACTTGCAACAGTTCAAAGTAAATAAAATAATAATTTTTTTTATAGTTAATTTTAAACAAATTGTAATATAGTTGTTCTTATATCATTTTCCAGTCACCAAAGCTATTAGTTACCAAAACAATGTGAAAAACGAGTTTAGGTTATAGTTTTTGATGATGCAATATTAACTCAAAAGTAATGTTTTGTAAAGTTTTAAGTATGTAAATTTTGTACAGATATTTTATAAAAAGTTGGATCCTACTATAAAAAAAAAGTATAATTTTTAAAAGTCTATTTTTTTTTTTTTTATAAAGAGTTCGCACGGAACTTGATATATAAGATTTGTAGATAGCATTATTCTTAACTCAAAAAGAATAGTTTAACCATCAATTGCATTGTATCAAAGAAACTGTCAAGAAAGGTAAAATGCATTTCTAATAAAAGAAAAAGAGTAGTTACACAATCACTGAGTCTTTTTATAAAATAATTTAATAATAAAACAACCGAAGTGAATTGTAAAGAAAATAGATTATAAGATTCCAACACTGATACCTAAAAATAAAAAAGCTCAATGAATGTTTTTGAAAAGTCCCTAAATCATAAAATCCACCCTTGAATCATCATCATTCGTGTTGTCGAATACAAAATAGACTCCCAATCTTTTATTAAATTTATCCCCGTCCAGTATTCTGCCTTTGACTAGAAATTCAAGTGAAACCCGAAAGTAATCCCCTAAATTGGTCTCACCCCGCCCCTCCAAGTCACCACGTGGAAAACAAAACAGCCACACGACACCATCTTTGGGGTATAGACCACTAGCCCATCGACCATTGATATATACCTTGATACGGTCAAAACAGGGCGACAAAGCATCCAATTGTAAAACAATACCGAAAACCAAACCTGCTAACTTGGCTTTTTTAGGTGGAGGCATTCTGAAACACATCTCATTCTCCCTACTTTGATGCCGAAACCATTCTGGCAACTCCCCTCCTCCAACTTTTATTCTAATTCCCATTTTTCCACAGAATCTATATACCATAGGCATCATCCTCGTTAAATTATCGATGAAGGATTTTCCACCACTACTTGCATTCATTTCTCGAAGCCCCTCGCAATCCTCCAATCTAAGGGATTGGTAAATCTAGTGATACATGCAGGGATACTAACGAAATTGTTTCCTGATAGATCCAAATATCGTAGAGTGGAAAAGCAATGAAGACTCTCGAGGAAATCAACTTTCAGCTAGATCACAGTTAGAGATGATCAACTTTTCCAAAGCTGGGAACCCAACAGAGAGCCTCATATCTTGAGTGTCGTTCGTCTTTGACGAAGCCAGCCAGCCCGAACTTGTTGATGATGACGACGACGACGATTTTGGAAACCTTCCAAGGTTTTTGCAATGCAAAAGCGAAAGAGACTTGAGACGTGGCAACTTAGAAATGCTTCTAGGGAGATCTCTAATTAAGCTTCTTGCATGACCGTATTTGTATCTATTCAAGCCCAATGAGATATTCAACTGACGAAGGCAGTTCTTGAATGGGACTGTAATAAAAACTAAATTTTCCTTAAACGAGGAATTTCTCCCACAATATTTGGAAATTTCTCAATACTTGTGCCCACACTAAGGTTATGCTTGGATGTTTTATCTTCTTCAAAATTTTCATCTCATCTCATCTCATCATTACAACCTTTTCAAATTCCTATATAAAATATAATAAACAATTCAACTTTTTCAAATCCCAATACAACTTTTTCAAATTCCAATTTAACTTTTTCAAATCTTAAAACTAAAAAATAATATTTTAAACTTTAAAACAAAACATAAAATTCTCATCTCACCTCCCAAACATATCTAAGTGTTAGGTTTTGAAGAAGTGGCAACTTCAGGTTAGGAAGACGTCCAAGTTTAGAGCAATAAATAACATCCAAACTAGACAGTTTGTTTAGAAATCCAACAGATTGATGAACCTCAACTAAATTGCCACAACCTGTAAGATCCATACTCTCAAGATTTACCATCGTTGAGACATCAGGGATGCACGTCAAGTATTCACAGAAAGAAAAATTTAGTTTCCTCAAATTTTCACAAACCTGGAAAATAAAGGTGAAAAGACCAATATTGTATCAGCTTCCAAGAATTACCCATATAATTTCATTTTTACAAGTATATATTTTTTTTAAAGAAAAATTGATCTAGACATCTGAATTCTTATTTTAAACTCCAGAAAAGAAATAAGATATTTAGATCATAATTTTACCTTTATTCGCTTGATTTCACTGTAACACATGTTGAGAGTAACAAGTTTCTGAGGATGAAAAATGGACGGCAGAGATGGTGACGGATATGCAGCCCAATCAAGCAATATTAGCTCATTAGTCAAACTTTTAGGACCCTCTGAGAAGCGTGCATTACGGATTATAAGCAGTCTAAGCCTTTTCATTTCTGTAAAGGCTCCAGGATTCAGCAAAATATCTTTTTGTCCGAACAAATCTAGCTTTATGCCTTGAATTGCATTAGTTCCCTAGTAAATCATAGAACAAGTGGACGACAAAATATTAGGACTCAATTGATAGAAGAAAATGATAAAATGGTATGTGTGTGTATATATATACTCAATAAGGTTTTGCCTAGAAAAACAAATTATGTCACTCTTACCGTGTTTTCCATAAGGACATGGAGAATATCCTCATGAGACCATAATCGGCTACGCTTTCCTGGCTCGTTGGGAGATTCTTGATGAACAATATTCCTACCCATCAATTGTATCAAGTCATGCATCTGCAATTCATTTTCGTATCCAACATGCACCAAAGATCTTTCAATGAGAACTTGTATTCCAATAACTGGATCAAAATCGCTTGCTTCCAAAACTTCAGTTACATAATCTTTGTTTCTCCTTTAAAGAAACACGCAATATCAAGGAAGATGGCCTTCTCATTGTCCTCCAGTGCATCAAAGCTTATTTTAAGTATTTCATAGATCTCTTTATGAAGACTTCTTTGCAATTTACATAATGTACTTTCCCATTGAGATTCACTTTTACGATATAGGAGAGATCCCAACACCACTAGAACCAAGGGAAGGCCCTTGGCGTACTGAACCACTCGATCCATGAGCTCCTCATACCCTTTTTCAGGATAAGATTTCTTGAATGCATTCCAACTAAGAAGTTGAAGAGCATCAGCATCACTTAATCCTTGGACCTCGTATTTTCTTTCAACCCCCTAGGTATCTAGAACATGTTGATCTCTAGTTGTAATAATGATTCTACTTCCTGGACCAAACCAATTCTTATCTCCTGCTAATTTCTCAAGTTGTTCCAACTTATTGACATCATCAAGAACTAAAAGAACCTTCTTACGGCAGAGCCTCTCCTTTATTACATTAATTCCTCTATCCTCATTTCCAACCTTTAAGTTGGTATTGCCCAAGGTCTCAGATAGAAGTGTTTCTTGTAATTGAACAAGGCCGCACCGCTTTGTAGTTTCTTGGACGTTAGCAAGAAAGCTGCAACTTTGAAATTGATCAGCAAATAAGTTATATACAGCTTTTGCAATAGTTGTTTTACCTATTCCTCCAATTCCATGGATTCCAACCAGTCGAACGTCGTCATACCCAACACTCAACAGCTCACTCATGGCATGTATGTGAGAATGTAATCCGACTGGGTACTTCGCAACATCTAAAAATGTGCAGTTCAATATTCTTCTTGATATCTCTTCAACAATGCTCTGGATAAAATCGGACTCATGCCTACATGCCATTCAAACAGGACAATCTAGAAATCATACTGCTACATATCAAAAGCATTACAGGATCAATCTAGAAATCGCTAAGAAGAATCTAATCAAGGCTTTCTTTAGTGCCACAAATATAGAGGAATTTATAAATGAAAAGTAAAGCAGCAAAAACTGAAAGCGTACCCATTGTTCAAATGCCAACCGGACAAATTGGCTGCCTCTTTGAGAGCCACCTTCCACCTCAACACCCTCTGCATATCATCCTTGAATTTCTTTTCATGCATATCCATCACTTCTCCAAACTGTTTCCGCACATCTGAAGGATCCACATCGTAGAAAATGGGTCGAACCATGTGGCCAATGGATTTCCGACAGTCGAGAATCTTGACGAGTTCATCTAAGCACCACGTGGAAGTGGCATAGTTCTTAGAGAAGACGATGATGGAAATCTTAGATTGTTCGATGGCTTCCAAAAGTACTGGGCAGATTTCGTCTCCCTTCTGAAGATCCACGTCATCTCTGAAGGTTTTGATCCCCTTTATAACGAGAGCGTTATATAGATGACCGGTAAAGGTATTGTGGGTATCTTCCCCTCTGAAACTCAGAAACACGTCATGATTCCGTTGAGGGGAAGAAGAGGAGGAGGAGGAGGAGGAGACATTTGGGATGGCCATGGAAGAGATTGAAACCTTGCTAGCTTGTTTGAAGGAAGAAGGGTCAGGAGTTATTGAGTGCAGAGTGACATGTGAGTAGAGAGCTTTATATTAAGGAAGTGGATCAAGATGGTTTGAAGTGGGTCATGAAATTTCCTGGGCATTACCGAAGAAGCTGCTCCTTTCAAACTGATCAGCAAATTTCTTCTTCTTTGCAAAAAAGGTATGCATTACGCGTCGCTTCGAAGAAAAACTAGTCCTCGGTCTTTATCTCACCCATCTATGTGTCTTTCACGTTTGAAAAAGAGCCGTGCTATATACAGTCCTCTTTAGAGGACTCTATTGCAGATCCGGTATAAAAGGATCAAGTTTTCTTTATTCTGAAGTTTGAATTGACTATATTATTCCTCTTTATTCTAAAATTTGGCGTCTGTGTGCGCCCAACTCCCCTGTTTTTCTGAAGGATTTGTTTCCTCAAGATTTCTACAATCTCCTTGGCCACCATTGACGCGAATCACAGCTCATTTCCTCAAGTTTTTTTTTTTTGTTTTGTTTATTCCCCTTGCAGTTTTTGCTTCACATTACCTCTCTTTATTCTTAAGTTTGGCCTCTGCGTGCGCTCCAATAGAAACAGATTTTCACTGTTTTCCTGAAGGTTTTCTCCAGGTTTATTCAAGGTTTTCCTCAAGGTTTCTACAATCTCCTTGGCCACCATTGATGCAAAGCACAGCTCTTTTCTTCAAGTTTTTTTTTTTTTTTGGTTTATTCCCCTTGCAGTTTTTGCTTCACAGTTTTCTTTTGGTCACAATAAACACTTTACATATGGAATTTCAGGAATCGATCGAAATGAGCAATCGACGAAGGATAAACATCATTTCATCCCCATCTTTCTTCTTCTTCATTGGCTTCCCTTCATCTCCAAATTTATTTTGTTATTTTTGTTCAAATGATTAGCCCATCCATCAAAACTGGACTGCGATTTCAACTTCATTGGGCGACGGTGACGGAGATTTCATTTGGGTATGGGGGACGGTTTCATCTCGCTGCAAGGGGGATTGGTATTGACTTGGGACCTGCGACTGCTCGGGGACGAAGGGTTTTCAAAACTTAGAATGGGAAGGGATAGTGAGGGGGGGTTGAGATGAAGCTCAGGTGATTCAATTTCCTTTTGATGAAAAATTGCGTTTCATTTAGGCCTACAATGCAGTCTCCATTTGGAGACTACAAATAGAATTTTTCTTTTTTTATAGCTTTTTCTCCCTTTGCTCGAAAAATTTAAATGAGTCTTATAAAAATAAAGATTAGTGAGTACTTGATTGAGCTGCATTATTGTATTTTTATACATTTAAAACCAATATATTTTTAATTGTTTTATTATTTTATCATTGGTTTTAGATGAAAAAATTGATTAAGAGGCATAAATCCAAGTTATGATTTAAATTGATTAAAAGTATAATTTATGCTTAATTTTATAGCTTGTGATTTAATTAGGCAATATTTATTCATTTGCATAACACTTTTAATATTTTATTTTCTATCTTTTGTCTAATTTTATTTTATTTTCTTTGTCTTTTTTTATTTTTTTGTTTATTTGATTATTATTTATTTTTGCTTGTCTAAGTTTTATTTTACTTTATTTTATTTTTATCTTTTATTTTATTTTTGTTTTTCAGTTTCTCTAAACGACATGTTGTTTTTCCTCCATGGAAAAACGACTTGTCGTTTTCCACAGGAAGCCAAAACGTAAATCATCTAAACGACATGTCGTTTTGTCAATAGACAAAAACGACACGCCTTTCGTGTCATCTTCAACCTTCAACCACCTGCATAGTGCATCACTTCAGCCCACGTCCATTTACACTATCCGAAACCAAGCTGATCCTCAACACGTCTAGGCATACACCAGTTGACGCTAGCTAACTTCCGAAGCCACCATGCACTGCCTCTGCATCACAGCTCCGCATGCACAGCATCAGCACCTCCACGCTGCAGTGCCCCTCTGCACGTCCATTGCCTAGCATGCACGGCAATGTGAATCAGCCATCACCGAGAAGCCTCTGTTCTACGCGCTCGAAACAGAGCACCTCCACATCCCTGCCAACGTTCATCCACAGCAGTGCCCACGTCCTCACCATCTGAAGCTCCATGCACGCTGCAGCAACACTTACAACAGTCATCGGTCCTCACATTGGATTGCATTTCGGTTAGTATGCATGCGGGAATCACGCACGGAAGAGAAATGAAAAGCTTCAGACAGCAAACACGCAGAGAAAGCAAAAAGAAAAGAAAAGAAAGAGAGAGAAGGAGTGGACTGAAAACAAAGAATAAAACGGAAGAAAGAAGAAAAGAAAACGAAGAAGATGCGCACATGCACTGCGAAAGAAAACAAAAGGAAAATAAAAAAAAGACTTACGGACGACGCTGTGCAGTGAGTAGGAAGAATAAATGAACTGGAAATAGGAGATTCTTCTGCATGTAACAAGACAGACACACATGGGCAGTTAAGCACAGCGCGAATGCAGTGGCTTTTGAAGCCTATTTAAGGATCTGAAGACAGACGGAGAAACGTGTAAGATATTAGAGTTAGATATTGTAGAGTATAATAGATGTTAATGTCAGAATAAGAAGAGTTGAGAGTGTTTTTATTTTTTGAATAAAGCTCGGGTGAAGTGAGGGAGTACGGTAACACAGTTAAGGGCCTAATGGACCAACTGTTGTTGCCAGGCTTTCCTCCTTCACCTGTAGCCTTCATTTTCAGTTTTATTTTTATTTTATTTCAGTTTGAAGTTTATAAAAAAAAAAAAGAAAAAAAAATTATTGCGACAATTAGTTCAATTTCAGTTCATTTAAATTACTGTCATTTATTTTTCCTGCACTTTAAATTTCAGTTCATTTAAATTACCGCAATTTATTTTTCCCGCACTTTTAATTTCTGTCATTTAAATTTATGTCATTTACTTTTCCTACACTTTTAATTTCAGCATTTAAATTACTGTCATTTATTTTTCCGCACTTTTATTTTCTGCAATTTATTTTTATGTCACTTAATTTTCTTGCTAATTTAAATTCTATTCATTTAATTTTTAGCAATTTCAATTTACTGTCTTGCACTTTAATTTCTTTACTTTTCATCATTGTATTTCAAACACTCAAATCCAACAAAATGAATCTGGTTCACGACCAGTAACTTTTCTTTTTCATTGCACTTCTCCATTAATTGTACATATTATCACTTTTATTTTATCTTCTCATTGTAAATATTTCCACCATTTTACACGAGTTTATTTTTAACACTTTCCATGTGGAGACGATCAAGGAATTTATTCCTAATTATTACACGACACGCTCCTGCACTTGGGATAGCCATTTGTGCTGCTCATTTTCGAACGAGTCAGTACTACCCACACGTCTTTTCTTTTTGAGTACCTTTCGTTACATTTCTTCTTTTAATTTTTATATGAAAGAGTCAGTGAAACCTACACTTATCTTGAGTTGGACTTTTTCATTGAATTTAAAAATCAACTCAACTTATTTTATCTCATTATTATATATATTTTTAAATTTTAATATAAAATATAATAAATAATTTAAATTTTTTAAATTTTAAAATAATAAATTAATAATAATATTAAAAAATAATATTTTAATAATATTTTGTTATACTATTCATAAATTATCTTTTTAACTCTTCTTCAAATTCAAATGGAACTATGCTCCTAGCATATTCTCAGCCTCATGAGTGGGTATCACGCACATCCATTAAGGTTATGCTTGGATGTTTTATCTTATTCAAAATTTTCATTTCATTTCATCTCATCATTACAACCTTTTCAAATTCCTATATAAAATATAATAAACAATTTAACTTTTTTAAATCCCAATACAACTTTTTCAAATTCCAATTTAACTTTTTCAAATCTTTAAACTAAAAAATAATATTTTAAACTTTAAAACAAAACACAAAATTCTCATCTCACCTCCCAAACATATCCTAACTTGTTTACAGGGAGCTTTAGGTTATACTTGGTAGGTGAGATGAGATAAGAATTTTAAAAATTTTTGTGAATAATGTTAAGATAAAAGTTTAAAATATTATTATTATTTTAAAATTTGAAAAAGTTGAATTAAGATTTGAAAAAGTTGAATTGTTTATTATATTTTGTGTGAGAATTTGAAAAAATTGTAATCATGAGATGAGAAAAGAAAAAGAGTATCTTTCATCTTGTGGCTCTTTTTCATCTTGAGTATCTTTCACTACATTTCTTTTAATTTTTATCTGAAAGAGTTAGTCAAACTTGCACTTATCTCGAGTTGGAGTATATGTTGTGGAAAAATTCATTTCCTCCGTCGCCAATATTTTATCAATGCTGTTGGGTACAACCGGCCAGCATAAACGTGGGTAACCAGCTGGCCCACGTGGAAGAGAAAAGAAAAAGAATGCAGAAATACAAACGAAAAAAGCAAAGAAAGAAAAAAGAAGAAGGAAGAAAGCGGAAAAGTAAAAAACTGAGAGCAGTATTGAAGCTAAGATTTTTCTTTCATAGTTAACATATTTCTCCCAAATCCATTTCAGATTCTTGCCAAATTCATTTCTTAGATTTTTCCCAAAACTCATTTTCAACACATTTCTTTGTTTCTTGTTGATCTTTCCCCTCTATTTGTAGCCGAATCTTCCATCGTCAACTTCAAATCTAACTTTTTCCTTCCTTGTCTTGTAGCCTCTAAAATAGTAAAAAACTAAAAGAAAATGGAAAAAAAAGAACAAGAAGAAGGAAAGGGATCATGTTTGCTACAAGTGCCATTACTTTGCTTTCCTTCTTAAAGCATTAAACCAACTAGCTTCCTTGTTCTCTTGTATCTCTCATTCTATCTTCAATTTTTTAGAAAACAAAACTTTTGAGTGGAGAAGAGAAGGGGTTTCTAAGTAGAGCTGATGAAGTGGTTGGCTTTGTGGGTTCGTAGAGACAACTGGAGGTGGAGAAGACAAAGGGAAGGGGTTGGCTTTGTGGAGAAGACGTTGGGCAACAGTGCATTTTGAGACATCAAATGAAACGGTGCGTTTCATCTCCACGTGGGAATGGTTCCCCAATGGTTTCTCAAGGCAGTTGTATACAACATTTTTCTTATAAATAATAGTAAGATAATAATAAATAATATATAAATAATAATAAATAGTTTGATAATATCTGAGAACAATTGTATTCAAGTAACATGTTTGAGATTAAGAACTTTATTTCCTCTACCTCTTTAAATATTTACGATATTCTTCTTATAAACATATAGATAGTATTATAAAAATAATAAATACAAAATTATTTAAGTTTATTTAAACTTAAAAGCCTTAAACAAGTCGATTCCAGTCGAAATGTATACAAATTTCAATCCTAAAAAAAAAATAGTTCTACAGACAGTCGTTTGGTGCAGTCGGCTGACGTGGCATCGTCTGCCGATAATTTAAAAAAAAACAGAAGATGAATTAAATTTGAAATTGAAAATAGGATGGAGAGAGAAAATCCATTTTGTCCCCCATTTCATTTCCCGCTGCTGAGGAAGACCAGTTTCGCGTGGGTGGAGAACGAACTTCTTCCCATACCAGTTTCGAGAGGAAATCATCAACCGTGTGAATCTAACGAGCTTCTTCCTCATTACGTGTGGGTGCAGAAGATTGTGGTGTACTACATTGGGTGGGTCAACCCAACCCAAGGCCGATCTACATTGGTGGGTTTCAAGCTCGCGTCGTTTGGGTCAGCTTTGTGGGCCACCATTTCTGGTCAGCTTCGTGGGTAAGTTTCATGGGGCAACTTTTCGTGGGTTAGTTTCATGGGTCATCTTCGTCCCCATACAGTCGCCACCAAATGGTACCATCAATCTTGGATGTTTGCTTCAATCTGCAATTTTAACATTTAAATTAGATATTGTAGGCTGAGAATATAAATTTTCTGGTTTGTAGATATGTATATCATCAAAACAACAAAAACGCTGGAGGCTAGCTGAAAATGTTAATTGTTCAAATTATCTTTTTAGATTAGTTTTTTTTTATTCCACAGCATGTTGTGATTTAGATTAGATATTGTTGGCTGATAATATTAATTTTCTGGTTAGATTTGGTTGAAAATATTAATTTTCTGGTTTGTAGATCATCAAAACAATTGTTCAAATGATCTTTTTAGATTAGTTTTTTTTCTTCCATAGCATGTTGTGATTTAGATTAGATAATGTTGGCTGAAAATATTAATTTTCTGGTTTGTTGGCTGAAAATACTAATTTTCTGGTTTGTAGATATGTAGATCATCAAAACAATTGTTCAAATGATCTTTTTATTTTCACTTCTTATACAAAACAATGAATTCTCTTAATTAAATACCCAATAATATTAAAGATATTGAAGATTGATGTTGGTAAAGTTTGATCATTGTGATCCTATAAAAAAAGTAATGCTTGCCCCTTTGAATATTATTCTTTTTCCTAAGATACGTTAGTTCAATTCCGAAAAAACATCCCATGCTCTGTAATGCGATTCTTGTCTGCCAATAGATAATTATAATTGAGAACCATGCAACCAAAATCATCAACAGTTCAAACTTGAAAAAGAGTATTGAACTTAATTTCTAGGCTACCTTCTTTTAGCTTCTTAATTAATTCAATGGATGATCTATCGGATATATATAATTTCTACCTTCTTTTAGTTTATATTAATTCATTGAATTTTTTTTTATCAAATTTTGATCAGTGCTTTTTTCTTGGAAAAGGTATGTACAATATTAGTCATCACTCTTGGTCGATTGAATTAATTTTCCTGAACAGGGTGTGGGAAAAGAAGAAGAACACCCATCTTCGCTAACACCATCTAACTCAAATTCCTCAAACTTAGTATGTTATCTCATAATTAAAAAACTTATTGCAACTCAATGTTTAACATCCTAATTATTATTATTATTATTGTTATGTTAGGACATCCCTCAAACTGGTCTACTAAACTATCCAACTTACATGCATGGTTACTTTGGACCAGTGCCTGCATGGTCACCAGCTTTCCTGCCATATCCATATAGCAACAAAAATCCAAGCAACATTTAGATGGTTTTTCAACTTCGTTCTTGTCTTTTAGTTATAAGTTAATTATTTTCGAAGTAGTTTAAATGTTATCATTTTCTTGTTTTAAGCAAAACGTTAGTTACCCATTACAATATGGGATGAGACCTCTGAGGCCATTTATCGTTACAAGCTCCGCAACGAGCGCAAGAGTTAATCAAGAAGATAGACCCGATTGTTTGGAAATTGAATCACCATGTACTTCTGCTAGAGTTGGTGAAGAAATTCTGTTGGATAGATCAGATGAATGGGAAATTGATGATGGCACTACCGGTACACCACAGGTAGTGCCATCGTTGGATGGTGATGATATCATTGAGTAGCCAAAGTCGGGGATGGAGTTCAATTCGTTTAAAGATTTGATGAGCTATTATAAGCATTATGCTAAAAAATGTGGGTTTGGGGTGATGACACAAAGGAGTGAGAAGTCAGAGGATCAAAGTGTCAGATATATCACACTTGGTTGTGCACGAGGAGGGAAGGCCTGGAATAGGAGTTCCAATGTCGCCAACTCACGTCCGACAGGAAAAATAGACTGTAAGGCAAGGATAAATGCCTTATGAGTCGAGGGAAAGATGGGGTTGACAACAGTCCATAATACACATAATCACGATCTCAACCCAATGAAATTCCTTTTTTTTCGATGTAACAGAGAAGTGAGTGAGACCGTTAAAAGAGTTTTAGACACAAACGACTTAGCTGGCATCTGACTGAATAAGAGTTACGGATCTCTTGTCTTTGGCGCAGGTGGCTTTGAGAACCTGCCATTTTTGGAAAAGGATTATCGCAATTACATTGACAAAGCACGACATCTACGACTTGGCGCAAGTGGTGCTGCACTTCGGGATTATTTTATGAGGATGCAGTACAAGAATAACGATTTTTTTTGCATTGATGGATTTAGATGATGACGAGAGATTAAAAAATATTTTCTGGGCAGATCCAAATAGTTGGGCAGTCTACCAGTATTTTGGTGATGTAGTTACATTCGACACCATATACCTGACGAATAGGTATGAGATGACCTTTACACCACCACGGGCAGTCGATTCTTTTGGGAGCTAGGTTGATTTCTAGTGAGGACACAGAGACCTTTACATGGCTATTCCAAATTTGGTTACAGTGTATGGATGGTATAGCTCCAAAGGCAATTATTATCGATCAAGACAGAGCAATGAAAAATATAATTGCTATCGTCTTTCCAGAAACTCGACATAGATTATGTCTGTGGCATATACTGAAGAAAGTCCCTAAAAAGCTTGGGTCATATGCTGCTTATAGAAGTGAGCTGAAAACTCAACTGATGAAATGTGTGTATGACACACAAACTATTGATCAGTTTGAGAAAGCTTGGGCCAGGTTTATTAACACATACGACTTACATGAGAATGCGTGATTGAAAAGTTTATATGCGGAGCATGAGCATTAGGTACCGATATTCCTAAAAGATCACTTTTAGGCTGAAATGAGTACAACTCAGCACAGTGAGAGTGTGAATGCTTTCTTTGACGGTTATGTTCATTCAAAGACAAACTTGAAGGAGTTTGTCGACCAGTTTAACAGTGCACTGAGGAAGAAAATTGAGAATGAAAATCATGCAGAATTCTAGTCATTTAGTCAGGTCATTCCCTATGTATCCAGATCTCCAATTGAAAAGAAATTCCAAGAGTTGTACACTAATGTGAAATTTAGGGAAGTTCAGCAGCAAATAATATGTGTGTTCAATTTGAATTCATCTCTACTCAGCTCGGATGGTGCAAGTAAGAGTTATTTGGTAGAAGATGAAGTTCGTATTGATGAGTTCACTAAACTGGTTACATATTCTATGGACTTTAATGAGGAAGACTACAATGCTAAGTGTTCATGTGGGCTATTTCAGGTGAGGGGGATACTGTGTAAGCATATTTTGGCTGTATTCAAGCCAAATGGTATAAAATCATTGCCAAACTGGTACATTCTAGACTGATGGAGGAAGGACATCAAGAGGCGATACACGTTAGTCCAAAGTAGCTATGACGCAGGGGATCAGAGGCCAAATGGTAATAGATATTTAATTCTGTTGAATATCTGTTATGGGATGATAACTTGTGCGGCAGATTCTAATGAACATTTCGAAGATGCAAAGAAGAGAATATATGAGATGATTGAATGTTATCGCGAGCCCACACGCAACTTATCTTTGACCCATACAGGTTCGAAGGCAACGAATTTTAAAGTCACATAATTTGGTTTAATTCTTTATAACTACTTAATTTCTATTATTTAATAATGTCCTATTTAACAGTTTTTTGCCCATATTCGAATGCTAGTTTTATGACATTGGACACAACTGGGGATGGTAGCTCATAATAAGTCAAGAGTCCACTTGTTGTCAGAGGGAAATGAAGACCCCCATCTCTGAGGAGAGCATCCTGGATGGAGACAGGAATGCGCAAGGTTAAAGCCAAACAGAATAAAGTACAAGTTAGAGGAAAATACAAACATGTGCATGTTTTAACATTGGAAGAATTAAAAATATACATGTAAATTTATGTTAGATTTATAATGTAAACTTGGTAGAAAGAGTATTCTTACTTATTACTTTATTATTAGCGAGATAAAAAAGATAAAGGAGATACACTAGAAGGAGATACACCAGCCTTGGGCACACGCATGAATTTATTTGGGCCATCAGGAGTGGATATCACCATACCTTCCCAAGTGCAGGTATCAGAAATAGATCTATTTATCAATCAAACAATGATTTTGGATGTTGGTTATTGGTCAATATTTGTATTGTGATCAATGCTAATCATGTGGAAAGTTGAGATGGTTACTTGTCTTGCCTTTAATATTTACTACAAATTTTGTTATTTATAAACAGGCTGTTCTAGACAGCTTAGTATTTGACAGTGGTGGAACCTAGCACCGAGAAAGTGTGATTGGTAGCCAAGAAAGTGTAACATTTCTAAACTTTGCACAATTTAATTGTAATTATTTAATATGATATTAATATTTGGGTATTAATCCTAACATATTTTTTTGGGTTGGATGGCGCATGACCGGACCTCCCTGGGTATTGATGGATCACAACCGGTGTAAAATGGTTGAATTTTGCAATTTATTTTGTAAGAACCAAGATGGGTGGTTATAGTTTTTGTAATTATTTTTGTGGGAAGCAAGCATGGCAAGTGATAGGAGTTGTAATTTATTATGTAAGAAGTAAGCTTGGTGGTTATAGTTTGTGAGATTATTTTGTAAGAAGAAAGTTTGGTGGTTAAGAGTTTTTGTAATTATTTTGTAAGAAGTAAGTTTGGTGGTTAAAGTTTTTTGTAATGATTTTATATTCATATAGCTTGTAAAATGATATTCTTTCCAATTATATTTGAAAGAAGAAAGATTTTATAATTATTTATATTACTAGTGATGCAATTAGGCCAAATGGTCTTGAGAATGCGTGGAATTCATGTGATGATTATGCATTGCCAGATGTATAATAGGTACATTCAAAGGCAAATGGTCAATTGGTTGCCATAAGTGACATTAGTCTATGTGGGTTTGAGTAGGATGGCTTTTTCTAATGTTGGTATAGCTGGGTTCATGAACCATTTGGTGGTTAAATATGCTATTGCTATTTTCAGGAACATAAAATGCTTACAGAAGTTGAGGGGCAACAATGAATTATGGAAAGCTCTCTTTGCACTTAATTATTTGCTCCATGCCTTGAAGGTCTGAGAAGAGAGAGGCTGCAAAGGCGCATACAAAATCTGGAACTAATTCTAGAACTAGCCAATCTGGAACTAATTATTTGCACTTAAAAATAATTCTGGAACTACCTAATCTTTATACATTACATACACAAAGCAGCATTGGACTTGCCTTCATTTTTTGTTTGTAAATATTTTCCATTCTAATGATTTGAAAACAAATTAGCTGGGTTCATGAAAAAGCTAGTAATTAGAATCGAAAACTACAATTCAAACTAAACTACAACTCAGTTCTCTAAATAACATTTACTTATACAAATCTAATAACTAAACAACTTATAACACTTAAAGTCACTACAATTTAGTTCTCTAAATATTTACATATAACACTTAATTATACAAATCTAATAACTAAATAACTTATAACACTTACAATCCAAAGCACAATTCAATTCTGTAAATATTTACATATTTGCACTTAAGTTACAAACTAACAATAAGATGTAACATAAACCACTACCGTGTCAATAAATAACAACAAATAACTACAAAAAGACCAAAGTACACTCTAGATAGTGTGTGTGAACACCTTAGGACAGCTTCTCTCTCAAGAAGCACCAACTCCTTTTTCCGAACCTCCTCTTTTCTATTGTATAGCACCATCTCTATCTTCTTGATGTCATCCACTATCTTATGGAGCTTAGTTACATAATTTTCAACATCGCTGAGTCTCTTCTCGAGCTCTTCCTCCTTCATTGACAGTTCATTTTTTCTTTCTTCTAGCTCTATGTATTGATTACTATCTGCCCATTTGAAATATTTACAGTATGGTAATCCCTGATATTTGCACACATATGTAAAAAATGTTGGACGTACATAATATTAATCAATCTATTTTAAACATGTTACATTTCAAGTCATGTAGTTACCTTCGTGTTGTACTTTGGACACCCTAAGAAGGGTTGTCCTGGATTTGCCTTAGTATTTGAGTATCTTAATATAGCTTCAACCTCACAGAAGCATAAGGGAGGTGCCAACGTATGTTTGCCAAAGGATGAAGAACACAATGATGATGACGACATTCTAATATGAACCAGAATCACTAATGGAAAGGCACACATATCAAAAGACACAAATAAACCAATCATCTATTTTTCTCCGCAAATCAATCTATTTTAAACAAGTCAAGCATAAATAAATGGTTAATCAAGCAAGCCAAGTGTTATAATAATATGCAATGACCTATTGCTACAGGTTGCTTTCAAAATTTGTTTATCATTCATATCAGTGTTTATGCAAACCTGACAGTGTTACTAGACCAAACCAAAAATAAAGAGACAGAGATGATTTTATTTCTTTTTGAATTTTTTGGCATTGATTTCAAAATTGACTGAAATTTTGATAACCACATATGCTTTGTTGAGAGGATGCTGTAATTGAATTATTTATTTGCATGCTCATTTTCATTATTGAGAGCAGTGTGCGTTAAATCAAGTTTTTGTGAAAGGGATTTGGAGTGAGGCATTAGAGAAATTTATCTCTACTAAATTTTATAGCATCTCTTCACTAAGGATGGGCTGATATCAAAATAATGCTAACCATACTATCCCTTCATGACAACAGATGCTTCATAAGAATCATACATGAATTAATTTTTGTTATTGTCAAAAACATTAAAACAAACACAAAAAGAAAGGGGAAAAAAAGATTTGTGGAATTGTGGAAGCTTTTGACAGACAACTAAGTAGTATTTCGACCTAAAAATGCATGAAATATTCACTAGTCCTATCCTTATCCAAGCATTCAAAAGGAATACAATGCATGTATACCATAAGCACAACCCATTTACTAGTCCAAGCATGATCACCAAGAAAAATACAAACCAAAAGAGTTGAAAAGTAAAACAGAAGCAAATAATAGACCAAGAAAATAATATATATGAGCATATATAGGAATTAGGATTAACGGTAATTAATATTTGTGTGTTGACTTTTATTAACTGGTTTTAGATTCCTTGCTATGTATGAACAAATGTTGGTGAAAGCTAGTTGTACTAGTGGTTCGAGACCTTCTTTATGGGAAGAATCTCACAGTATATATATATAGAATGTGTGGACACGTGCGAAAGAAATTAATGAACGTGATTTTTTCTAGTACGTATGTAATTAATTAACTTTGCTTCCCTACTCGCCAACTACCCCTCATTTAGTTCACCACGGCTAAAAGTTCTAGTTGACTAAGAAAACAATGGACCTACCCTTATGAATTACATGCATTTATCGCCAAATTTTCTCATTTTTTAACAAGACTTAATTAATTTCTAGCTATCTTTCTTTCTATATTGGTCATTATTCATCATGTACAAAATCATATTAAGGTATTGGATATTAGGTAGTGATCATTGACCTACATATAACATACAATACATGATGC
Source organism: Cyclocarya paliurus (assembly GCA_029856935.1). Taxonomy (NCBI): domain Eukaryota; kingdom Viridiplantae; phylum Streptophyta; class Magnoliopsida; order Fagales; family Juglandaceae; genus Cyclocarya; species Cyclocarya paliurus. Next base: position 23,930,801 of record CM056951.1, read on the forward strand.
ATATGCAGAGAGGAATTAACTAACTACCTCCGCCGGCCCTTGAATATATATATATATATATATATATATATATATATATAATATGCATATAGCTAAAAGAAGAAAGAAAAGAAGACCACGAGCAAATGATTTCGTACTAATGGTTTAAAGTTCTCTAGCACGAGCAAATAATGAGCACTAGCGCTATCTCTCTCACATGCAGTAGTACAGACATAGTACTTGTGCATGCTCGGTGCTCATCATCAAAATAGATCATGAATTTAACAGTGGTAAAGTTGACTTTAATCCTAGTCCAATGCAAAATATAAATGGAAAAAGTGTTTTAAGTGAGTTTTTATATCAATTATTTGAATAAAAATTCTGTACTATATCAACTAATATGTTTAAAAAAAAAAAAAGATTTTGAATGGGACTAAAAGACCAAGACAATAAAAGTTTCAATTGTAATGCATAATACAATTGTAATCAAGAAAGGAAAGATTTACTTGCCTTTAACCTAGACCGGATAGGGTCGAGTGTCTTCCTTGTTCGTTGGTCACCTTCTTCTGGGATTAGGGTTTCGAGATGAAGGGAGTTAGGGTTAGGGTTTTCGGATGAGGGAAAGGGGCTGGTTAGGGTTAGGGTTTCAAGATGAATGGAAATAGAAGGGCTGAAATTGCATTTTGTAAATGTGCGCTACGGGAGAGAAACACAGAAGGTCTTTGAAAGACACAGAGGAAGGAATGAAGGGGCTTCGCTAGAGAGAAATAATTCTCTGGTCTTCGAAACACAGAGATGAGAAACGATTGAGAGGATGGAAGGAAGGGGCTTTGCCACTGGAGAGAAATTTGTTGAGATGAGAAACGATTGCGCGGAAGGAAGGAAGGGGCTTCGCCGTTGGAGAGAAATCTGTTGAGATAAGAAACGATTGAGTGGACGGAAGGAAGGGGCAACGCCGCTAGAGAGAAATCTCTTGAGATGAGAAATGACTGAGAGGACGGAAGGAAGGGAATGCTTGGGAGAGAAACAGAGAGGTTGTAACGCCCCGTACCTGGAAGGGTCGGAGAATTACCTCCTGTTACTTACAATCCTGTCTCTCAAAGGATCTAAAACTCCAAGGATTTCATAAATAGTCCACAATCACATATTTTCCAAATAACCATAATACAAACTCCATAAGTCAACATTACAAAATAATATAAACCAAAGGGTGTCCACAATCTCCCAATAATTTCAATAAAATAACCCAATATATCTTTAAGTTTCCATAGATCCAAATAACATAAAGTAATCCATATACTCAAGTTAAATCCTTCTACTAACAAAGGTACCCTTAGGTACTCGACTTTCTATCCATATCTAGTTAAGCTCCAATTTCTATTCCTGACCTCCAGCTGGGTCATCAATATCATCTGAAAAATATATTGGAGATAAAGGGGGTGAGTTATCATCAATTCAGTAAGCAGAGAACATATACTAGTATGTAAACATGAGTCTTTTCAGAAAGTTCAGTATGCAGAAACAAAACATTTCATTTTCATATGCACATATCAAAATGTATTATCAGAAAATCAGAGCGACTTTTCAATCTCTTCATATTCATAAACAATTTTCATATTCAAAAACACTTTCATATTAAAAAACGCTTTCATATTCAAAAATGTTTTGGCATAACATAACTGAACATCTTTATCTTATCATATCATGTCATATCATATACTATGTTTAACTCTCGTGGTAGGGTTGTGCTATCTCCGGTGGCCAAACCAGGCAGTATCATATTGTGAAACTTTCTCTTTTTCAATCTTGGAGCCCCGAGTGTGCACACAGGAAAGAACACATAAAAGATCACTTTGTTTCCAAAGTGGGTGTACCAGAAACAGAGAAGTTGGTACCAACCCAAACAGAGGCTACAGTTTTACATCTGTGGTAAGGTCAGAACAGAACAGAAATAGAATGTCATGCCAGAGGTTTCAGAAATCACATCATATCATATCAGAGTACAGAATATTTTCAGAATAGAATCAGATCATAGAAATATAATTTATGTACAAAATTTCATATTCGCTCTCTTTTACACAGTTTATAAACAAAATGTCAAAATAAGCTCATATTTACACCAGTCATGACAGAAAATACTTCTTATACAGAGTTTCATGAGTAATGCAGAACAAATAACTGAGGTCGTTTCCAAAATTTCTTTTCATATCAAAACATGCATATTTTCTATTTTTGACCTCAGATCATTTTATTTTATGCAAAATTTAATATAGGAACCCCGCTTACCTGAAGTTCTTAGCTTTTTCAGAAATCTCCTCAAAAAGCCGAACAACTATTATTCGTCACCTATAAAATAATCACGCAATCCGGGTAAATTTCACTAGAACGCGTCTTTCAATATTTAAGCCTAAGCTTCTAAAATAATCTATTTTAATTCCTCAAAACCCAAAATTTTCATAATCTCAAAATATATCATCTCTTTCTAAAATCATCAATGTCCATCTAATAACTTCGACTAAAACATAAAAAAAAAAGAAAGTCTAACTTATTTACTATTGAAATCAAACTATAAATATAATACTAGATCATGTAGCTATGCCAAAATATTTTAAATTAAAAGACAACTATTATTAATGAACTAGATCATATCTGAAGTGTAGAAAATAAAATTTTCACCATTATCGTTTATTCTAAAAAAAACAAATATCTACCATGTTAAAATTACTTAAAAGTTTTCGGTAAACATAAATAAAAAAATGAGTCTACTAGTATATATTACATGTTTAAAACGTGTTAATACAGCTTGTAACTCATAGGGCAATAATGTAATTTAAACGCTTATTTTTATTCTAACCCAAAGGCATGCATCACAACCTACGCATGAAAACGATCCCCTTAACAAACGGAAAAGAGACCAGTTTATGCACAGAGGCTCACTGAGAGAGGAGTGAAACGTGCGGTGGAGAAAAGCTAGGCGGTGGATGACAGCGGTCACGACAGCGGGACACTGAGGGAAAGGAAGAGATAAATAAGAGAAATGGAGAGAGAGAGAGAGAGAGAGAGATCGGTTTGATGCAAAAAGGGGAGCTTACCGAGAGGACAAAATGAACCACACAAGGTGGCGTCCGGTGCTTGGCAGAAAGGGTGAAAGCAGTGATGCACGGTGACCTTCCCGAGAAGGAGAGGCGGCTGTGACCGAGGCTTGGGAGAGATCTTCCTTGCTCTGTTTTTGGTAGAGAAAAACAGAGTACCTTGACTTGGCCAAAAATCGTGGGTTGCCGTTTCCCATGGTTGTGGAGTGCGGTTCCGGTAGTTGGTCTGGGTGGATGTTTATGAGGGGTGCTCTGGTGAAACGGCAGCACAGATGACGGGGTGGCTGAGCTGCGAGAGCCTCACGTAGGGGCTGCGACATCAGTTTTTGCTTGGTGGTGGCAGCGGTTTTCAGGGGCGCTGGGTTGGTGAAGAAGACACAAGGGAAGTTGGCTCTAAGGGTGGCTGGGTTAAGGGCGAAAGGAGGGCAGCAACACAAGTTTTAGGGTTGAGAAAAGCTTAACATATAGATAGGCTATAAATGGAAAATAGAACAAACCTAAAACAAAGGGAAGGGGAACATGCACAAAAAGGGAAAGATGGCGTGAACTTGTGTGACGGATTCTGGAAACGTTTCTCACGTGCATGGGTCTGGCCGAGTGTTACAGAGGTCTTCGGGGTTACTCGAAACAGGAAGAGAAGGAGAGAGAGAGTTGGGGGCAAAGTGCAAAATTTGGAAAAAATGAAAATGACGTCGTTTTCTTTTTTCCATGTCTGCTCCGACTGCCCAGCTCTTACCCAAACCGACTGCATCCAGCATTTTACAAAAACAAAAAAAAAAATGCACAAACAACCTCTTTATATGGACAATTTGAAACAAACTCAAGATTTATTGGAAAGTTAAGCAAGAGAGATGGTGATACCTGATAAAGATAAGGATATGTGATATATAAGATCCCACATTATTTGAAAATGAAAATTTATTGCTCTTTATAATGTTTCAATGGAACAGAATTCATTAAAGTAGTAATTGAATAAGGTAAATGAACATTATTGAAAAAGTAACAGTTTAATCTTCATACCCATGTTCTTCGATGTTACATAAACAAGTCCATAATCAAGTAATAAACATAACTAAAAATAAAATAAAATTAAAAAATCATTTTTTTTAAAAGGCCAATGCAGGATCAAATTTTTTTTTTTCTTGCACACCTATGGGGTAATGGAAATAAGGACAATTCATGATGTCAATTTGGCTATTTTGCATACGGATAATGATAACCTTTAACATCCTAATTTACTGTTATTTTACTATTCAGTCATCTTATTTTATTTTTTTTGCTCTTTGAATTTGAATTAGACATATCATAACATGGTATTTTTAAATAATCTAAAAATAGATAGATTCAATCAACCAACGTAATCATATAATTTAATTAAAAATATTTTTTTTAAATTGACTCTAAAAGAATATTAATTTTTATAAAATTTATTTATAAATCCAGGTGCTTCTCCGCCAATTGGCCCCCTACACATGGAGTATCTCTCATGTATTAGCTTTGAACCATGTATTGAAATATGAACAGAGCGACGTGATAATTGCATTCTTTCACAAAATTCAACCACTCTTTCGGAAATTGATTGGTTTTTGTGGACCCAATTGATAACAGTGTAGGACATTGATCGGAAAACTAACGAACCATTTATCTCATCTCATATAATTATTTTAATTATTTCAAACTCTCACACAATATATAATAAATAATTCAATTTTTTTAAATTCTAAAATAAAAATTATATTATAATAATATTTTATTCAACTTTTAATAAAACATCTCATCTGAACTGCATAACCAAACGAAACTAATTAGAACCAAATGTTTGCTGTAAATTCTAAACATATAGTAGCTCGTAGGAATAGCATTTTGATAGTTTCCATTGATCAATCTGTGTGATTGCACACTTAACAGTTAAAATTGTCTTTCTTTCCTCATGTTTCATGAAATAAATATATAATTTGTGCGGGGAGGAATGGAAGAAACCAAGTGACTGCTAATTATAATCGTCATCATCATCTTTTTCATCAATCAACTGAACAATTATTGGAGGAACTTTTGTCATGGGTCATCTTTGGAAACAAGGTAGCCATCCACTCAATATGAAAACTGATACTTGCCGACGCATCTCTGGGTAACCAAATAAGATTGTCCCAACTAGCTATGTATATGTACAAGAAGTAGCCTTTCTAAGGAACATGATCAATGTGAATGCATTAGCCGCCCTAGCTGTATGTTCCTTATGCATGTCATCTTGGCCCCCATTCAATTATGGTTGGAAAGGATCTTTCAAAATCCCCAGACATCATATAATGCCGTTGTCAATGAGAACTCTCCTGGTCCGATAGTTAGCAATTTGTGCCGTTATTACCAGAGCATCATCATGCGGGCGTGACAAGCCTTCTGCGTCTTAAGCCTTCTGTGTCGTGTTCACTAAAAGTTACAGGATATTCTCTGGCCTAATCCCTATTGTGTGGTTGTGGCTTGTAGGCCGAGAATACTTCCTCATATCTGGTCCTCCTTGCATGGCCCTTCCAAGCTGAGGAGGTCGTCCCCCCGGTATAACCTCTTGCTATGGTGCTGATTTCACCTATAAGGGGTTCCTCTCTACTCATGTCTCTCTGGTGTGGGCTTTCTCTGTGCGGGTTAGTGGCTCTCCTTTTGTCAGAGCCTTTTTCATTTTTTTGGATTGGGTTTCGACCCCTACGATTGGGGCTATAGCTTCTACGAACCAACCCCTAGTTTCTCGGAACAGGACCTTGATTTTGGCTCCTTTGATAATAGGGATGGTAATCTCATTGTGACTTGTTCCTCCCATGTAACGCCCCGGTCCCGCAAGGGTCGGAGAGTTACTCGCTATAACTTAAAACTCACATTTCATTAATATATTTACAGACTCCAAAATATAAAGTCATCAGAATACTACAAAATCTTTTAATAAAATCCGCCAACTCTCAGAAATCTTCTTATGAGTAGTCCACAATGCTTAAAAATAATCCTCTCACCCATGCTCCATAGTCTTGATCCTTAGCTGAACAATTCAAAATCATCTAAAAATATTTGGAGATAAGGGGTAAGTTATCAACAACTCAGTAAGCAAAAAACATATTCTAGTGTGTAAATATAAGCATTTACCGAGATCATAATGCAGCACAAAACATTTTCATTTCTAGAGTGCGGAAGCTGTAAAGGAAACGGATGTGCATGTTGTGGGTTCAAGAAACGTTTTCATGGGCTTGGGCTGTTCCATAAAATTTTCTCGGCCATAAAATATTTTTAACCCAATCCAAAATATTTCAAGAATTTAACCATAAAGGCAAGTCCATTAAAAAAAAATGATGTCTGTTAAAAACCAATTTGGGCCCGTAAAATAGTATTCGAAAAATTTCAACTGGGCTTTTCATGCATAAAAAAAAAATCCACAATTTTTGAAAACAAACTTGGCACTAGACTTGGGTGTTACATCTCATCTCCAAATCGGTCAGCTTGAATCTCTGGGTCCCTAAATGTTTCTTTCCTTTTGTTGTAATCTTGTGTATTGTGTCCATGGCTTTTATGAAAGGAACAATATTTAGGAGGAGATGAACCCTGTCTTCGCTCTTCACGTACGTTTAGATCTTCCTCAGTTTCAACCGTTAGATTAGAATGCACGCGAGGGCCGGGTTTCCTTTGTCGGGCTTGTTCTCCTTTTCCTTTGGTCTCGTAAGTCCTCTTTTGGTAGTCTCCTTGGCTCGAACCCTTATGGTGGCCTGTGGTCTTCTTGTCTGCCCTTTCCAAGTCTCCTTTCCTGGGAGCGATCAATGTTAGGAGGGTGTCCTCCCCGTTTATGTAACCATCGGCTCGGTCCATGAACTCCCTCAAAATGGTTGGGGTTTTCCGGGCTATTTTCATCATAAAGGGGTTATGAGGCCAAATTCCTCCTAACAAGGCGGCCAAGGTGATCTTTTCATCTTGATCGTCCGTTGTCATTTGTTCTTTGTTAAAGCGGGAGAGGTATGATTTGAGGCTCTCATCATCCCTCTGTTTAACAGTCAACAGGTAAGCCGCTGGTCTCCTCCTAGTTCGGCTGGCCAGGAACTGTGTTAGGAAAAGTTGTGCTAGGTTGTTGAAGCTGTCCACGGTACCTGGCTGTAGGGATCCAAACCAAGTTCGCACTACTCCCTTCAGCGTGAGGGGGAAAGCCCTGCATGCTATCTCACTAGGGAAGCTGTGGAGGGTCATGTGGGCTTTGAAAGTCTCCAGGTGTTCTAGTGGAACTCCCGATTCGTTATACGTTTCCATTTGAGGGACTTTAAACCTTGGGGGTATAAGGACAACCATAATCGCGATGCTATACAGTAGTTCAGCATTGGAGAGCAATTCATCTACTGTGGAGGGCTATCCTATTTACTTGGTCACTTCTATTTGAATTTGCATGTTGACTTTTCGTCGTTCTTCATCTGTTGTAATCGCATTGGGTGGAGGACATGCTTCAGAATGATGAGTTTGATGATCTGCTATAGGTTCTTCATCATTCCTTTGTAAGGTAGCATTTTCTTTTCGGAGGGTCTCCATGTTAGCCAGGAGTTTCTGTATAACTTCAATTTGCTTGTTGAGCCTTGCCTCCATTACTTCGGATTGCGTTGCTTCACGTTGCGAACACTAAGAGCGGGTCGTTGCCGACATACGAAGGACATGCTAGTTATGGGACAATAGAGATCCCACAGACGGCGCCACTATTGATATCATGTTTCGCAGGCCTGGGCAACTTTACACAAGCAGTGTACGAGTGATCACCTGCACAATCACAAAGGGGGGACCTCGGAGTCCGTTGATCCTCCGATACTTAAGTCAGTAATTGTCAATGGAAAATTGTGAATTGTAGCTTAAGACATGAGTATAAAATGACTAATGATAGATTTAGATATAGACTTGGTTCCGTTCTTCCTTATCTTTTGGCTTGCTACTGGTAGTGTTGTATTTATATTTACCAACCTGGCCTCCATGGTAGTGGAGTGTTGAATAGCAGTGGATAATATGATTGCGTTGTCAATTCACCGAGTTATCTTCATGACGTCAGTTCGCCGAGCTAGTAAAGGTTCAGGGTCATTACACGTTGCTTGGGCCTGGGGCCGCATTGAATGCGGCACACCTTCTGTTCTAGGTTCCCTCCTATCTCATTAATGCTAAGTGTGGTCCATTGTGAATTCCCTTACCTGATAATGAGTGCTACATTCCTTCTTTCTCAAGTTTCGCTCCTACTCCCTACCTTGCTTCCTGATTTTGATAATGATCCAACCTGGGTACCATACTCAATCTTTGGCCCAAGTACTACTATTTGGCCCAGGCTATGCTACGCACCTGGGCCCTATCCCGGCCCATATTGAACCAGGCCTTATATTTGGGTTATAACCTGGGCCCTGCCTTTAATCCAATATAGGAGATTTTCTCCTTTCACAATTCAAAGCCTTAAACAAGTCGATTCCAGCCGAAATATATACAAATTTCGATCCTAAAAAAAAACACAAAAAGCCTATTTATATAGACAATTCGAAACAAACTCAAGATTTATTGAGAAGTTAAGCAAGGGAGATAATCATACTCGTTAAAGATAAGGATATGTGATATATGAGATTCTACATTGCTGGAGAAGGAAAATTTATTACTTTTTATAATATTCCAATAAAACTCCAATTATGTCATTGACTAGTTCCTTTTAGAGTAAAAGCCATATGTTTTGAGCCTTTCATTGGAGTGTTACACTATATATATACATGACTTAAATGTTAAAATTTAATTTATAAGACTCAAATTTTAAGATTTTTTCAAATCAAATTATGTCATATAAGTAATGTGTGTTAATTTAGAGACCATAAAATATTAACTTCTCACTTCCACAACATTTTGTCTTCTTCCAGCTTTTATATAGAGTTCATTAAAGTAGTAATTGAAGAATGTAAATGAACAATATTGAAAAAATAACAGTTAATCTTCGTGCCCATGTTCTTGGATGTTACATAAACAAGTCCATAATCAAGTAACATACATAACTCAAAATAAAATAAAACTAAAAAATCATTTTTTTTTCTTGCACACCCATGGGATGATGGAAATAAGGACATTTCATCGCGTCTATTTGGCTATTTTGCATACATAAAATGATACTCTTTAACATTCTTAACTACTGTTTTACTATTCAGTTATTTTATTTTAATTTTCTCTTTGAATTTAAATTAAAAATTTCAAAATATGGCATTCTTGCATAATTTAAAAATAAATAAATTCAATTAATCAACGTAATCATGTAATTTAATTAAAAATAAATTAAATTTTATAAAAATTGACTCAAAAATAAAAAAACGTTAATTTTTGTAAAATTTATTTATGACTCCAGTGTGCTTCTCCGCCTTGGCCCCCCTGCACATGGGGTATCTCTCATTTATTAACTTTGAACCATGAATTGAAATAAGAAGCGACGTGATAATTGCATTCTTTCACAAAATTCAACCACTCCTTGGGAAATTATTGATTGGTTAGTTCTTTATCCATTATTGTGGACCCAATTGGTAACGGTGTAGAACATCGATCGCAGAACTAACACATTAATTGGAACCAAGTGTTTGCTGTAATTCTAAACGTATAGTAGCTCTTAGGAATAGCATTTTAATAGTTCCCATTGATCAATCTGTGTGATTGCACACTTTAACAGTTAAAATTGTCTTCTTTCCTCGTGTTTCATGAAATAAATATATAATTTGTGTTGGGGAGGAAGAAACCAAGTGACTGCTTATAATCGTCACCATCATCTTTTTCATTAATCAACTGAACAATTATTGGAGGAACTTTTGTTGTGGGTCATCTTTGGAAAACAAGGTACGTAGCCATCCACTCAAAATGAAAACTGATCCCTGCCGACGCATCTCTGGGTAACCAAATAAGATTGTCCGAGCTAGCTGTGTATATGTACAAGAAGTAGCCTTTCTATGGTACATGATCAATGTGAATGCATTAGCCGCCCTAGCTGTATGTTCCTTGTGCATGTCATTCTTGGCCCCATTCAATTGTGGTTGGAGTGTCTTTCGGAATCACTAGACATCATGTTATGGGTTGGGTCCCTTTAATCGACACGTTACGTGATGATTCCACTCCCTTACAAATTAACTCGCTGGCCTACTTCTTAGGCAGCCATTGTTTTCATTGCTTCCTCGGCCTCTTGTGTTAGGCCATCACTTTCCAAGCCGTTTATATGTCAATAAGTAGAACTTAGTTACTCTTAATCCCACCCCACTTTTAGCTGTATCTTTGTACAAACTAGTGATGAAGATGATATTGATAGGTTTGGATGTGCTTTTGAGTGAATTGGAGTGCACCATTAATGATTAAGCTGTTGAAAAATTGATGGCCATGGTGCTCTCTCGAATCAGCTTGAAATTGTGATGAGGCATGGTCATGGTGAATGTTAAGAAGTAATTAGGAATTGCAATGGAGTGTTTACAAGTGGAAATTCCAACTAATGGTGATCTGAGTGGACGTAACTGAAAAGCTAATCACCCAACTTATCTTATCAACTGACAAGGGCCCTCATCTAAATTATAATTACAAAAACTCCCAATACCTACTATTAACATAGCCTCTGCTGCTGCTCCAACAAACCTCACTGCAGAGAAGCCAAGTGCTGCAGAGAAGCCAAGTGAGCCAAGTGCTGCAGAGAAGCCAAGTGCTACTGCAGGGGAACCATAGACGTTTCTTTTCTTATTCTTTCTCTCAAGTTGTAACCGTTTTGATTCTCTTCTGACATTCTAGAATATTGTACACTCTGTATAAATTCTCATCACTAGTGCAATACAAAATATGAACTGAATTCCAGAAAATATATTTCTCCTAATATGGTATCCAGAGCTCGAGACTCACAGTCCCAGCAAATCTGATCCATGGCTGTTTCTTCTCCCCTCCCCTCTCCTCCCCCTACATCCATGCCTTCCTTCTCCCATCTCATCACCACGAAACTCACTACCGAGAATTATCCCTTATGGAAAGTCCAAATCTCTGCTTACCTTCGTGGTCAAGATTTATATCAGTATGTTGATGGCACTCTTGCCATTCCACCGGTATCTATCCCAGGTTCTACTGAACCAAATCCAGCATACTCCTCATGGAGGCGTATTGATCAATCTGTTATGAGCATCCTTTTCTCTTCTCTTTCCGAGTCAGTTGTTGGTCATGTTCTTTCCTCAAACACTTCCCGTGAGCTTTGGCGTTCCCTTGCCTCCCTCTTTACCTCTCACTCTCAAGCCAAACAGTTTCAAGTTCGTTTTCAGCTAGCCAATCTTACCAGAGGTGATCAAAGCATTACTGAATACTTTGGCAAAGTAAGAGCTCTAACTGACATTCTTGCAGCCACTGGTTCCCCATTACCTGACCCAGATTTTGTTACCTATCTTCTCACTGGCCTTGGCCCTTCCTATGAGTCCTTTGTCACGTCCATAACAACACGAGCAGAGCCCATCTCATCCAATGAGCTCTACCAATTACTGCTGGTACATGAAAGTCGCCTTGCTCACAGTGCACGCACACCCCTTTCTTTTGAACCATCTGCTCATTTCACCAACACAAGCGGACGTGGTCGTAATCAGTCTCGAAATGGACGTGGTCGTCATGGCAGAGGAAGGTCTGGTTTTCCTTCCCGTGGTGGTCGTGCATTCTCACCAGCAGTGCCAAATACATCAGCATCAACACCACGCCCCACCTGTCAGGTTTGTGGAAAGGCAGGGCACGTGGCCCTACAATGCTTCCACCGTTTTGACCATAGCTACCAATTTGCAGCGCCCACTTCCTTCTCCGCCAACTACACTGCACCAAGCAACCTCATGGAACCCACCTGGTATCCCGATTCAGCTGCAACCCACCATATCACACATGACTTCAACAATTTAAACCTCTCTTCAGAACCTTACTGTGGTAATGATCAAGTTCGAGTAGGGAACGGATCGGGTCTTCCAATACAGAACACGGGTGCCTCTTCCTTATCTTCTAGATCCTCTACCTTCCTACTTCAAAATTTACTTCATGTTCCTCACATAACCAAGAATCTTATCTCTGTTTCTAAATTCTGTAGTGATAATTCCTGCTTTTTTGAATTTCATGCGTCCTTTTTCTCTGTGAAGGACATTTCGACGAGACAGATCCTCCTCACCGGACCACTCCGTAACGGGCTCTATGTCTTTCCATCCGTGAAGCCCTCTTCTTCCACCTCTTCGTCTTCCCCGACAGCTCATCTAGGTGAAAAGTCTTCCTCGTCTCAATGGCACCGAAGACTTGGTCATCCTCATTCATCTACGTTGTCTCGCGTCCTGCACTCCACTTGCTTGAAAACTGTTCCACATGAATCTGCTTTCCAGTGCACCGAGTGTCCGCTAGCTAAAGTTCATCAACTTCCGTTTAAATCCACAAAGGCCCATTCTACCAAGCCACTTGAATTAATTTGTGCTGATGTATGGGGCCCAGCCCACTCTGTTTCTAGAGAAGGGTTTAAATACTATCTTTCTTTTGTCGATCAATTTACTCGGTACACTTGGTTTTATCCATTAAAAGCAAAATCGGATGTCGCCCAAATTTTCTCTATTTTTTTACCGTATGTTGAACGACTTTTCAACACTAAACTCATCACTCTTCAAACCGATGGGGGTGGTGAATTCAAACCACTTACGATATTTTGTCAAAAATTTGGAATCCATCATCGTTTTTCGTGTCCACATACACATCAACAAAATGGGCTTGTTGAACGGAAACATCGACATATTGTCGATACTGGGCTTGCACTCTTGGCCCAAGCATCTCTTCCCTTCACTTTTTGGGTTGATGCTTTTGAAACTGCTGTTTATCTCATAAATCGTCTACCTACCCCAACTCTAAAAAATAAATCTCCTTTTTATCAAATTTATCATCATGATCCAGATTACAATTTTCTCAAAGTGTTTGGTTGCTTATGCTTTCCAAATCTGAGACCGTACAATCAACATAAGCTTAATTTTCGTTCATCTCCTTGTCTCTTTTTGGGTTATAGTTCCACACACAAAGGATATAAGTGCTTGGATTTAAAAACCCACCGTCTGTACTACTCTCGTGATGTTCTCTTCCATGAAGATCATTTTCCATTTCCTGCTTCTCAACCCAACCCAAGTCCCTCTCCTGTCAACCCACATTCTTCTCAAGTTACCTTACCTTTTCTTCATCCGCTCCCTTCTCTACTTGGCCCAGGCCCAGGCCCAACTACAACATCACCTAGCCTCGCTGCTCATCAGCCCGATTCTGTCTCTTCTTCCCAAATTCCTAATTCGCAAGATCAAATCCCTAATTTCCCAGAACCTCCTGCACATTCCACTCCTATTCTCGTCCCACCTCGCTCTCCCATCATTACCCGTTCCCAGACCAACTCCTCAAGACCCCGTGTTCGCTTGGATGGCACAATCTCGTTCCCCTCTCGGACGTGTCTCACTACTACGGTTTCCCCACCCGATTCTCCAACCTGTTATACAGAGGCTTCGAAACATCCGGCCTGGTGTGCTGCTATGTCACAGGAATATCAAGCTCTAATCCAAAATAAGACCTGGTCCTTAGTCCCTCCTAACCCTTCCATCAATGTTCTTGGTTGCAGGTGGGTATACAAAACTAAGCTTCATGCCGATGGGACTATCGAAAGGAGAAAAGCAAGACTAGTAGCCAAAGGCTACCACCAACAGCATGGTCTCGACTTCCATGAGACCTTTAGCCCTGTGGTCAAAGCTCCCACAATCAGACTCATCTTGTCACTGGCTGTTGCTCGTGGATGGCCTCTCAGACAGCTCGACATTCAGAACGCGTTTCTGCATGGAACACTTACAGATCAGGTATACATGCATCAACCTCAAGGATTTACCAATCCTCAGTTTCCTGATTATATCTGTAAGCTCCATAAGGCCATTTACGGCCTCAAACAGGCCCCAAGGGCCTGGTTTGCTCAATTGAGCTCTTGGTTATTAGACTATGGGTTTGTGGCCTCTCACTCCGATGCCTCACTTTTTATCCTTACCAATGGTGATTTGCACATCTACTTGTTGGTGTATGTTGATGACTTCATTATCACTGCTTCCAAACCCACTGCAGTAGACATGTTTATTAGAGATTTAAGCTTGGTGTTCCCTGTAAAGGATCTTGGCCCTCTCTTTTTTTTTCTTGGGTTGGAGATTACTCAATTGCCGAATGGTTTGCTGTTGTCTCAACGTAAATACATTAAAGATCTCCTTACCCGAAGTAATATGTTACATGCCAAGTCTGTCACCTCACCCATGGCTGCGTCTTTAAAACTCTCTAAGCTGGACTCTCCCAGTTTTGATGATGTAACCATGTATAGAAGCATAGTTGGAGGATTACAATACCTATCTCTATCCAGACCCGATATATCTTTTGCGGTAAATAAGGTGTGCCAGTTCATGCACACACCTAAATTACCCCACTGGGTTGCAGTGAAACGCATACTGCGTTACCTGAAAGCTACCATTAACCATGGGCTCTTCTTCTCTACTCAATCTTCTCTTCAATTACATGCCTACTCGGATGCGGATTGGGCTGGGTGCCCAGATGACAGACGATCCACTGGTGGGTATTGCATTTACTTGGGTAACCACCTAATTTCTTGGAGCTCCAAAAAGCAACAAACTGTTGCTAGGTCTAGTACTGAGGCAGAATACAAGGCTGTAGCTTCTTCAGCAGCTGAGATAATCTGGCTTCAGAAACTTCTTTCAGAACTTGGGATACCTCTTAGTCATGCCCCGACCTTATGGTGTGATAATATTGGAGCCACTTACCTGGCTGCCAATCCAGTTTTTCACTCAAGAACAAAACATATGGAGATTGATTTTCACTTCGTCAGAGCTAGAGTTGCTGCTAAGACCTTGAAAATCTCCTTTGTCAGCTCTAAAGATCAACTCGCTGATATTTTCACCAAACCACTAGTTGCTGACAGATTCTTCAGACTTAGATCGAGCCTCAAAGTTGTTGATACACCCTTGGACTCGAGGGGGCGTATTAACATAGCCTCTGCTGCTGCTCCAACAAACCTCACTGCAGAGAAGCCAAGTGCTGCAGAGAAGCCAAGTGAGCCAAGTGCTGCAGAGAAGCCAAGTGCTACTGCAGGGGAACCATAGACGTTTCTTTTCTTATTCTTTCTCTCAAGTTGTAACCGTTTTGATTCTCTTCTGACATTCTAGAATATTGTACACTCTGTATAAATTCTCATCACTAGTGCAATACAAAATATGAACTGAATTCCAGAAAATATATTTCTCCTAATACCTACCATCAAAATCTATTTTTAAGTTGGAGTTGCCACACATTATCAGGCCAAAGCTTTTGCTTTATCTCGTATGAGCTTTGGTTTTCAATAGAGAACTGCTTCCATAAAATTTATACAGTGTACTTGCTGTGGTACTATAAGGTATGGGGCCAATTTGGTTTCTGGTTTTGTATCTTCTTTTACCAACACCATCTTCAGTTCTTGCGGAGCTTCATCAAGGCATGTATATATACGTCTCTCTTTTTTTGTCAGGCAATTCTACAAAAGAAGGGGTTTCCTTTTATTCTCTGTTTATCATTGTTCAGGCTGTTTTCTTGCTGTTTTTTGGGCTTCTGTGTATTTGTAAATCTCAGGCTTTCACCGGTCCATGGGAAACTGAATATTTATGATTTATTTGCATAAACCACAACGTAATTCATTGTGTAAATTAAGTTAAAATAATATCTCGAAGTTGTTGTTCTAAGTAATTCTCTCTCTCTCTGTGGGGCATATACGTGCGGGAAATAAAGGTCTATATGTATGTTTGTAGCGTAAATGATAGAATTCCATACAGTTTAAAAGTCTCGTTTATAAAAATTATGCAGAAACTGAGCTGCGCCACAAGCAGCCGGCCGTTCGGCTTGAAATTCATCATGCTCGAGGACATGACAGCTCTTCTTTCAACGCTACACATCCTTTTATCCCTCTCTGATTACTCTCGCGCGATGAGGAATGCTCTCCAATCCAGACTAGTTGTAAGCAAGGACGCAGGAGGCACGACTTCTGCCTCGTCCTCCAAGGAAGATCCAGCAGGACAAAAATCCATCAACATCCCTTTGAAGGCAGGCCTGTCGATCAGTTCAGGCAATTACTTACTGAAAAAAGGCCTCGGCACCCCAGCCAAATACTACACCTTGCATCTCGACACGGGCAGCTCCTTCTCCTGGCTCCAGTGCCAGCCTTGTTCTGTTTACTGCCATAACCAGGTAGACCCCTTCTTTGATCCCTCACAATCCAAGGCTTACAAAAAGCTCACATGCAGCACCTCCCAGTTCTCTTTGCTCACGGAAGCCACCCTCACTGCCAAAAAGCCACCATAGGTTTGTGGAGGATATGGCTGTGAATCATATGGGGCAGAGATGCTTCTATAATAGGGATCTGGATATGGGTATACTGCCGGTGCCTTCAACAGATAAGACAAAATCAAATTATTTAAATACTCCATAGTTTCCAAATGTGGGAATTAATAATCAGTTGGGAATTCATTGGCAACTATGACCACCAGTTTAGTTCTTATACTCTTACAGTGAACAAGGAAATCCAGAACTCATACTACCGTCTTTGTTTTGATATGCAGAACTCATACACCTTGAAAGAGAGGACGGAAAAAACAGAGAGGACGGATAAAAAGAGAGCTAACATTAAAAAGACTGAACTAAAAAAGTATCCTGTTTTCGTTTGACAAGCAGCGTGCACCTGAGTAAACAAGATGTACACGATCCCAAACAAAGTGAAACGATCTAACATTAAGATTATCCACAGTCAAAGTTGTTACCCTCACTGCCAAAAAATACCCCACTTTTTTTGTGTATTAGCCGGTCGGTATTCCATGAACTGGATATAACAGCTCCGTGAGCTGCTCCATCGACTCAAGTTTCCAGTTTTATAAACCTTATAGTTTCAAACGAAGTCAATGATTGAAATGATCGAACATTGACACACATCTATACATTGCATGTAACGTCCCGTTCCGCAAGGGTCGGAGAGTTACTCGCTATAACTTAAAACTCACATTTCATCAATACATTTATAGACTCTCAAATATAAGGTCATCAGAATACTACAAAATCTCTTAATAAAATCCGTCAATTCTCATAAATCTTCTTATGAGTAATCCACAATGCTTAAATAATTATCTCACCCATGCTCCATAGTCCTGATCCTTAGCTGGACTATTCAAAGTCATCTGGAAAATATTTTGGAGATAAGGGGTGAGTTATCAACAACTCAGTAAGTAGAGAACATATACTAATTTGTAAACATGAGCATTTACAGAGATAAGGATGCAGAACAAAATATTTCCATTTTCAGAGTGCAGAAGCAGAACATGTTATCAAAATATCAGAGCCAAGATTCAAAAATAATTTCATTCAAAAATATCCGTTGGCATGGCATAAATGATCATCATTTTATCGTATCAGAACATCATATCAGAACAGAGGCCATGTATAACCCCCGTGGAAGGGTTTTGCATATGCGGATAGCCAAACAGAACATAAATCACTCTGTCACCAAGGTGTGCACTTAAAACAGAGACCACTACTATAACCCCTGACAGGGCCGTATCCACTATTGTAACCCGTGGTTGGGCCGTATGCCACTCATGTTTTCTTTTCCTTTTTGTTTGTAGGGAAGTATACATGAGTAAATCTATTCCTAAGCCGGTCTAGCCTCTAACACCCCACACCAGCTGATGTGGCTGACCGGGTTTAGGTAAGCGGTCCACAGGCTTCGAGTTATTCCCCCCTCTCCTGCCGAATCTCCCATGAAAGAACACGAACCTACCGAATCCCCCACGAGAGAAGGCGTCTTCCCCTGTGAAAAACTGGGTTTCTTCATCAACTCTTCCGTCACTCTATTTTCTTGGGGGGAACTATCTTGTTTGTTGGAGCTTTGTGATCTAAAGTTTTTGGAAAATAATAGGAATTATAGTTTTCGTCGATCTCAGTTTCACTCCCTGTATCCTTATGAACAGTGTTTGACTGAGTTGGTCAAATTTTTGCAATGGAAAACAGACCAGTTCAAAGTGCTGCTTGTTACTTATTTTAAATAGCTTCAAGATTATGTTTTGGGCATAAATCACACAATGAATTTGCCCCTTCCATTTGCCGAATCCGTCTCCCCTCTGAAGCATCTCAGGCGCTGCTTCACCTGCATCTACGAATAACAAATCCCCCACGAAAGACGCGTCCCACGAATCAAATCCCTAAAAGCTACGAATCTGCCCCCTCCATATGCGAATGTCTCCACGTAAGAAGCTACTCTACGCGAATCTCCCCCCCTCCCTCCTTCTTCTCCCCCTCCAACTGCAAATTTTATAATCTTCTCCTTCGCCTTTATCAATCTGCCCCAAAGAAACCCTAAATGCATTGTACCAAAATAATTAGACTAGATTATGAAATTTTCCTTAGCTATGTGTTGCTTGAATTAAGATGACAGCGGATGGCACATCACATAGCACACGGACGATTGACAAATGCCAAATGTCAGAATGGGTAACCAAAAAAAAAATCGGGAGGGAGAGAGGCGACGCAACACTTTACCAAAGAATGGGTAAACAAATGCCACCGCGCAATACAGTGACGACGATAGACGGACGACCTTAGAAGAGCGGCGGAACGAACGAGAGAGGCGTCGCTGAAGTTGGAGGGAGAAAATTTTGAATGAACTTGGAGAAATCGAGTGGTTTGTTTGTGAGTAAAACGGGTGCATTTTACTGTAGAAAAAAAAATCCACGTGAGCGCTGTGTGTGGTGTTGGTTACTGTAGGGGCTTAAGTATAGAAGGACTTAGTATACATAGACCCAAGCCGTGAAATGGAGGCTCGCCATGAGGGAAGGAGGTCGCGGCGGAGCTGGGTTTCGGTGGACGGCGGCTGTCCTGACGGCGGCCCACTGAAAAGGGGAGAGAGAGCAACAGGGTCACAGCGTGCCAGAGAGATATGTTGTCGAGAGGGAGGGTGGTGGTTTGAGGCAGCGGCAGTGCAACAAGCTAGGTGGTGCAGGGTGTCGCAAGACAGGGTTGTGGCTGTTTTCGTCGAGAACGGTGGCTGAACACTTGCTTGGGAAAGAGGGTCTGGCGATGAAGTGCTCTATTTCTTGGGGCAAAAACAGAGCAATTTTGGCTTCTTGGTGGTTCATCTGCTGGTCGTGTTGCTTCTGGTGGAGGCTTGTGGTGGTTGGTTTCTTTTCTGATGCGGCAACGCCATGGAAAGTGACGCCAAGTAGTGTCTCCGGTTGGCTCGTTTGCGATAGTGGAGTGGTGGTTGAAGAGGGTAGTAGTGGCAGCAACTTGGGTGTGGGTTTTGATGGAGGCTGAGCCGCGGCGTGTCAAATGTGGTGTTCTGGTGCAGTGAAGTCACAAGAAGTGAAACAAGGTTGGTTGTGATGCGATGGAGGCTTCGGTTATTTTCCTGGACGAGGACTAGAGGTCGTTGGTGCATCGAGAAGGGGTGGTAAACTAGTCTAGGGTTGCAGGTGATCGAAGAAAGAATGAGGCTTTGTGGAGGTGATCACCATGGCTTGCAAAGGTGCAGTAGACTAACCTTTGGGCAATGGCTAGTGGTGACTTCTTTGAGAGAAAAAAAAGTGTATTAAAGAGGTGATTGAAAACCTAGATCAGAACAAAAAGGAAGGGGCACATGCATGAGAGACGTGCATGGTGTGGAGTGTGGAGTCGGAAATTGATTCTCATGGGATTGGGTTTTGGTGCAAGGTTTGGGCCTTTGGGTGATCGGTTAGGGCACATTTTTAAATATTTGGGCCCACGGTTTGAATAGTGAAGGAAATTTATAAAAGGCTCTTCTCTAAATTTTGGATCTCGACTCAAACAAAAAAAAATCCATCTTGTTTAAAAATTATCTCGGCCTATAAAAAGATTATTATTATTTTTTAACCTAAATATCCAACCCACAGAAAATCATAATATACCAAAACAAAGATTTTAGACCCGAAGTCTATTTAAAAAAGAAAACTATTTGATAACTCAAATGGACTTTTCGTACATAAAAATCTAATTTTTTTTTAAAATAACTTAGTATTGAACCCCGGTGTTACGTTGCAACATGAAAATGCTTAGAAAATAGACGTTTTAACTTAATCTTACTTAATCTTCCCACACTATAGACCATTCCAAAAGTGAACTCGATTCCCTAGCCCACTATGAAGCAAATATGTTTGGAGAACTCTTCCCAACACCCTTCTAAAAATGATGAGACTGCAACATAGTTGCATACATTATGGACCTCAATTTTTACTACTACCACTCGACTTTTGTCTTTCCTCTGGTTTTATTCAAAGAATAAATAAAATAAAAATAATTCATTACAAGTTAATTGAGATGTATAAAAAAGACCTTCTAGTAAGATGATTTGGAAACAAAGAATGGTTTTGAGCAAGTCATAGATAGCTAAATGAATTATCTCACCATCATTACCATCTCAGGAAAAGAGACAATAAGCCTATGCTTTCTCCCTATTGGAGAAAGTCCAAATGGTGGTTGCCACTTCTACCAACCAGTTGCAATTTATGATATGTGCTCAAGATGTAATTTTTGGGAGTCTAGTTTGGTGATTTCCAGGCGATTGGTTTGGTGATTTTGGGTTGTCATTTTGAGTGTGAGTTTAGGGTTGTGCATGGCAGCCATCGGTGGCCCCCAGGCCATTTCGGTGGTCGCTTCCCATCATAGATCACTTGCTGATATGCTGCTTGATTCTCCATACCCTCTTCTAGAGGTGGTGGTGCCTTTTCAATCTCACAAAACTTTAGAAGGGGAGGCATGCATTGTGTTTTCTAAGGATGAATCAGCGGTGCTGTTCCAATTTTCATTGGTTTTGAAATTCTTACGTCAACGACTTTCCCTTGATTCAATTTTTTCATTTATCAGAAGTAGATGGGGACTGAATCATCAACCGATCGTTTCTTCGATGAGAAGACCCAGAAATGTCTTTATTTGTATGACGATGGAAGAGGATTTTGTTAAAGCCTTTGCTAGAGAATCATGTGAGATTGATGGGATTCAATACAGACCTTTTCATTGGACTACTGATTTTCTTGAGGATCAGGAACCTGTGTAAGTTCCTGTGTGGATTACATTGTCGAGCTTGCCTCCTAATTTTTATCATGAAGCTTTTCTGAGGAGCATCACAACGCCGATTGGTAGAGGATAATCCAACACGTTGTGCTACTTGCACTGATGGTGCGACAGTTTGTGTGGAGATGGACGTGACTACAGACTCATTGAAGGCGATCTAGATCGGGACTCCTTTAAATCCTCAAAGTTTTTATCAGGAAATTGTAATGAGATGTTACTAGCTTATTGTATGAGATGACATGTGCAAGGGCACAATGCGAGGACCTATAAATGGGAAGGAAAACGTTGAGATGTGGATCAGAAAGTGAGGAAAGTGAGTGGAAAGTTTGATCAAGTTTTGGTTTGAAAGGAAAAAAATGTGAAAAAACGAGTAATGCAACAGGGTGAATCTAGTAAGATGGGCGAGATGAATCTGCAGAATCAAGTTATTACTATGGAAAATGACACAGCTAATCATGAGAATATGATGGATAGCATGGAACAGAACAGAGTTATGGAAAATAATGATGTAGATATTCTAAAAAATGATGATGTTGATGTAGGCATGCGTTGGGTACATCAAGGGATGTGGATGTTGCGGATAATGATCTTCAGCTTGCATTGATTAAGAAGGAAGTCCTAGACTCTATTTCATTACCGGTGGAAGGTGAAAATTTGTAGAATAAGGATGTTGCTCTGATAGGGAGTGCCTATGAAGGAAAGGGAGCAAGTTAATATGGTGGATGAATAGCAAGGTGACGAATTTATAAAATTGTGTGGAAATTATGGTTTGATAGGAGGGGGTGTTGAGAGGTGAAGAGGAGAACAAAAGGGAAGAGGATTTTGTTGTTCAAATCTGCTGAATCTAAGGGGGCCATTGAGCATTTTGAGTTGGTCATTGTGTAATTGATTTCTAAGTTTCGGCCAAAAATAGTTGTAATTGCAGAACCAATGGTGGATCAGTCTCGTTTGGTACTTTGGAAAGATTGTTTGAGATTTGAGAATTGTTGCTCTAATGAAGTTGCTGGGGGTAAGATGTGGTTTTTTTGGGCTAATGACGTTGATTTATCCATTGCTAATATGGGTGATCAATATATTTCGGTACGGGTGAAGGAAAATTTGCAAGAATTTTTATTCACTTTTGTTTATGTCAAATGTTTTTATAATGATAGAAGAAGATTATGGAATAATCTTATGGAGGCAAATATTCTTCAATTATTGTGGGCAGTGATCGGTGATTTCAACATTATTCGAATAGAGAGGGGTTCGACCACGGTTAGTGCTGGATATGGAAGAATTTAATAATTGTGTGGATGCATGTGGTTTGTTGGAGATGCATTTTAGTGGCCTTTCTTTTTCTTGATGTAATGGTCATGGGGGTGTTCATCAGAAATGGGCAAGGCTTGATCGGGTCTTTCTTAATGATGCTGCGATGGTGGTTTCTCCAGATGGTCACATGAAATATTTGGCTCGAACTTCTTTGGATCATACACCGATGTATATTAACTTGGTGAAATTATTTGAGCGTAATGGTTTTCCTACGTTAAAATTTCAGCAAACGTGGGTTTGATCAGTTTTTTAATTGTATTTTAAAAGTTTGGCAGGGTGAGGATGTGCAAGGCTCAGGATTATACAACCTTATGATGAAACTAAAAAGACTGAAATCTGAGTTGAGATTATGGAATAAAGAAGTATTTGGTCGAACTGAAAATCATATAGCGGAATTGGTGGCTTGGGTAAATGGCCTGGAGGCTAGTTTACAAGCAAACTATTTGGAGGATGTGGAATCAGATCTAGTTGCTTCTCAAGCTAAACTTTCAGCTTGGATGGATAGAGAACAACAAAGATTATCGTAACAAGCTAAGCAAAGTTGGATACAACAGGGGGTAGCAAATTCGGCATTCTTTCGTTTTATGAATCGCCGAAAACATCAAGTCATTAAGGAGATGATTTTTGAGGATGGTTCTCTATTGTCTTCGCCAGATAAAATTCATGATGGAGCCATTAATTATTTTCAGCAGTTCTTGGAAGCTAGGGAGAGTCATCCAATGCTAAATTTAGAAGAATTGGTGAAGTTGACGATTACACAGGCAGAAAATGAGATGTTATGCAAATTACCTTCTTCTCAGGAGGTGTTTGATGCTCTTATTTCCATTCCTATAAATAGCAGCCCAGGACCTGATGGGTTTGGATCCAATTTTTATTGTTCTTGTTGGCATATTGTGGGTAAAGATGTAGTGGAGGATGTGGCGGAGTTTTTTCGAGATATGGCTTTACCTAGATTTTATACTGCTCCTTATTTAGTTTTTATTCCGAAGTGCCAAATCTAGCAAGTTTTGATAAGTTTAGGTCGATTAGTTTGTGCTCCGTGATTTATAAGATTTGTTTTAAAATTTTGGTTACTGGCTTTCCTCAGTGTTAGCTAAAATTATTTCTCCTGAATAAGGCGCTTTTCTTCTGGGTCGGAGTATCTTTGAAAATATTAGTTTGACTCAGGAAGTGATTTGTGGAATTAATAAACCTGTTCATGGTGGAATGTGGCCTTGAAGATAGGGTTGTTTGTGTTTTACAGTAAAGTTTGCACTTGCTTCTATTATATATGACTCAATATGTATAAAAAATTATGGTCATGAGTAGACTAATCTAGTTAGTCCAACCCCACCAAGACATCCGAGTAATCCAAGCTTTGTTTTTAAACAAGTGTGTGTCTGCTAAAGATCATATAGAATTGTTCAAATTTCATATAATATCTTAAGTGGGTGTTAGCCTAAAAGAGATTGATGCAAGTGAACGTCAAAGCACCATATGACGTCGACTGATCATATATATAATTTTTTTTATCAGTAATATCGACTGATCATATATGACATTAATAGATCTAATTAACAATTTTTCTCATAAGTAACTAGGAGTAATTAACAAATACCACAGTGATGTGATTGATTTCAGAAAACTATATTTTATTCTATTAGTTACAGCTACTTACTATGAGATATAGCATCATTCATGAATTGAGAAATATCAGCACTTATTTACTTATAAAAAAAAAAAAACAGAGAGATATCAGCACTTATTTTTTTAAAATATATTAATTTTATTTTTAATTTTTATATTATATTCTTATTTAAAAATAATTCCTATCGTTTTGCAAAGTAAAATTATTGATTAAGATTTTATACCATCTTTTCAACTAATAACAAACTTAATCATTATTAGAAAACTTTTGATTTAGAGAGGATTTTATCAAATCTAATTTTACAAGACGTGCTTTAAACTCTTGGAGCCTTTGAGAACATAATTGTTCTTAGCTATTGATGTTCTCAAATTCTATTTTTTCTCTCTCATTTTTCAAAATTTAATAAAACACCTTAATTCAAACTATTTCACTATTATTCACAAACTATTTTATTACTATTGACAAATATCATGATATATTCTTAATATCTAAATAAGTCATATAAGCAATTATAATCATTATTGTCAATAAAGTTATATAAATAACCTACACATTTGGGAAAAGTGTGCCCTTGCCTCTATTTGACATAATATCTATTAAATACTTTTGATATTCTCATTAAGTTAATTAATTTTTTTAATTAGATTTTTTTTTTCTATTTAAACATTTCTACTTAATTTTTTTTTAGGCCTTCTTCCACTAGGGACCTTAGGCAATTGCCTAATGGAAAAGCCGGCCCGACATCACTTAAGATTTGTAGGTAGTATTATTCTTAACTCAAAAAGAATAGTTTAACCATCAATTGCATTGCATTGAAGAACTGGCAAGAAAGGTAAAATGCATTTCTTAAAAAAGAAAAGTGGTTACACAATCTCTTAATCTTTTCACAAAATAAGTTAATAATAAAGTAACCGCAGTGAATTGTAAAGAAAACAGATAATAAGATTCCAACACTAATACGTAAAAATAAAAAAGCTCAATGAATGTTTTTGAAAAGTACCTAAATCATAAAATCCACCCATTTCTTCTTCTTTCTTCTTGGTTGGTACCGATTCAGTTATTAGAACAGTAATGCCGGATCACCCTTGAATCATCATCTTCTTCATCATCATCATTCGTGTTGTCGAACACAAAATAGACTCCCAATTTTTTGATATATACCTTTGGTTTATAGACTCCCAAATCCACGTCCAGTGTTCTGCCTTTGCCTTCAAATTCAAGTGAAACTCGAAAGCAATCCCCTGAATTGGTCTCACCTAGCCCCTCCAAGTCACCACGTGGAAAACAAAACAGCCACATGACACCATCTAATTCCAATGTTCTGTCATATTTGGGGTATAGCCTACTATCCTCTCGACCATTGATATATACCTTGATTTTGATACTTTCAGAACAGGGCGACAAAGCATCCAAGTTAAAAACAATACCGATAACCAAACCTGCTAACTTGGCTTTTTTAGGTGGAGGCATTCGGAAACACATCTCCTTCTCCCTAGCTTGATGCCGAAACCATTCTGGTAACTCCCCTCCTCTAACTTTTATTCTAATTTCCATTTTTCTATAGAATCTATTTACCATAGCAATCATCATTGTTAAATTATCGATGAAGGATTTTCCACCACTACTTGCATTCTTTTGTCGAAGCCCCTCGCAATCCTTTAATATAAGATATTGCAAAGTGGTAAATCTAGTGATACATGCTGGGATGCTAACGAAATTGTTTCCTGATAGATCCAAATATTTTAGCGCGGAAAAGCAATGAAGACTCTCGAGGAAATCAACTTCAGCTAGATGACAGTTATAGATGATCAAGTCTTCCAAAGCTGGAAACCCAACAGAGAGCCTCATATCTTCAGTTTTGTTCCTCTTTGACGAAGCCAGCCATCCCGAACTTCTTGATGGTGACGACGACGATGACTTTGGAAACCTTCCAAGGTTTGTGCAACCCAAAAGACAAAGATACTTGAGACGTGGCAACATAGAAATGCTTCTAGGGAGATCTCTAAGCTGCTTGCATGAATGTATTGTTATACATTCAAGCCCAATGAGATATTCAACTGACGAAGGCAGTTCTTGAATGGGACTGTAATAAAAACTAATTTGCCTTAAACGAGGAATTTCTCCCACAATATTTGGAAATTTCTCAATACTTGTGCCCATATCAAGTTGTAGGATTTCGAGAAGGGGCAAATTCAGGTTAGGAAGACGTCGAAGTCTAGAGCAATCTAACAAACTCAAACGACGCAGTTTGTGTTTAGAAATCCAACAGATTGATGAACCTCAACTAAATTGAAACAACCACTAAGATTCAACCTCTCAAGATTTGCCATCGTTGAGACATCAGGGATGCACGTCAAGTATTCGCAGAAAGAAAAATTTATTTTTCTCAAATTTTCACAAACCTGGAAAATAAAGATGAAAGGACCAATATTAATGTATCAGCTTCCAAGAATTACCCATATTTTTCTAAAAGAAAATTGATCCAGACATCTGAATTCTTATTTTAAAATCCAGAAAAGAAATAAGATATGTAGATCATAACTTTACCTTTATTCGCTTGATTTCACTGTAACACAAGTTGAGAGTAACAAGTTTCTGAGGATGAAAATTGGACGGCAGAGATGGTGACGGGTATCCCGCCCAATCAAGCAATCTTAGCTCATTAGACAAATTTTTAGGACCCTCTGAAAAGCGTGCATTACGGATTATAAGCAGTCTAAGCCTTTTCATTTCTGTAAAGGCTCCAGGATTCAGCAAAATATCCTTTTGTCCGAACAAATCTAGCTTTATGCCTTGAATTGCATTAGTTCCCTATAAATCATAGAACAAGTGGACGACAAAATATTAGGACTCAATTGATAGAAGAAAATTGATAAAATGGTATTATGTGTGTTTGTGTGTGTATATATATTCTATTAGGTTTTGCCTAGAAAAAAAATTATGTCGCTCTTACCGTGTTTTCCATAAGAACATGGAGAATATCCTCATGAGACCATAATCGGCTACGCTTTCCTGGCTCGTTGGGAGATTCTTTATGAACAATATTCCTACCCATCAATTGTATCAAATCATGCATCTGCAATTTGTTTTTGTATCCAACATGCACCAACGATCTTTCAACGAGAACTTGTATTCCAATAACTGGATCAAAATCGCTTGCTTCCAAAACTTCAGTTACGTAGTCTTTGTTTTCTCCCTTGAAGAAACACGCAATATCAAGGAAGATTGCCTTCTCATTGTCCTCCAGTGCATCAAAGCTTATTTTAAGCATTTCATAGATCTCTTTATGAAGACTTCTTTGCAATTTACATATTGTCCTTTCCCATTCAGCTTCGCTTCTACGATATAGGAGAGATCCCAGCACCACTAGAACCAAGGGAAGGCCCTTGGCGTACTGAACTACACGATCCATGAGCTTCTCATACCCTTTTTCAGGATAAGATTTCTTGAATGCATGCCTATTAAGAAGTTGAAGAGCATCAGCATCACTTAATCCTTGGACCTCGTATTTTCTTTCTATCCCATGGGTATCTAGAACATGTTGATCTCTAGTTGTAATAATGATTCTACTTCCTCGACCAAACCAATTCTTATCTCCTGCTAATTTATCAACTTGTTCCAACTTATTGACATCATCAAGAACTAAAAGAACCTTCTTATGGCAGAGCCTCTCCTTTATTACATTAATTCCTCTATCCTCATTTCCAATCTTTAAGTTGGTATTGCCCAAGGTCTCAGATAGAAGTGTTTCTTGTAATTGAACAAGGCCGCACCGCTTTGTAGTTTCTCGGACGTTAGCAAGAAAGCTGCTACTTTGAAATTGACCAGCAAATAAGTTATATACAGCTTTTGCAATAGTTGTTTTACCTATTCCTCCAATTCCATGGATTCCAACCATGCGAACGTCGTCATACCCAACACTCAACAACTCACTCATGGCTTGTATGTGAGAATGTAATCCGACTGGGTACTTCGCAACATCTAAAAATGTGCACTTCAATATTCTACTTGATATCTCTTCAACAATACTCTGGATAAAATCGTACTCATGCCTGCATGCGATTCAAACAGGACAATCTAGAAGTCTTATCAAAAGCATTTCAGGATCAATTAATCTAGAAATCGCTAAGGAGAATCTGATCAAGGCTTTCTTTATGCCACAAATATAGAGGATTTAACAAATGAAGAGCAGTGGATGGGGTTATATGGGTCCCATCTAACTGAGTTTAAAGTGTGTTTGGATGTTAAGATGAGTTTAGTATTTTTTATGAAAAATTAAAAAAAATTGTAAATCCCTAATATACAGATGTTTAAAGTTGAAAAATGTTGTATGTCCTAAGTGTAAGAAGGTTTTGAGTTGAGATGAATTTAGTAATTTGAAGGTTGAGTATTTGGATATTATACTAGGCTTAAAATTAAACTAAACTCAATTGAACTTAGTTAAGTTTGAGAACCAAACGCAGCAAAGCAGCAAAAAGGAATTAGAACCAATTAAGTGCAATTACCGTAAAATCAGAGAGAAATGAAACTGAGTATTTGAGTCCTTGCTTTATCAGAATTATTTGATATTAATGCTTACATTAAATAAAACTGAACGCGTACCCATTGTTCAAATGCCAACCGGACAAATTGGCTGCCTCTTTGAGAGCCACCTTCCACCTCAACATCCTCTGCATATCATCCTTGAATTTCTTTTCATGCATATCCATCACTTCTCCAAACTGTTTCCGCACATATGACGGATCCACATCATAGAAAATGGGTCGAACCATTTGGCCAATTGATTTCTGACACTCGAGAATCTTGACGAGTTCATCTAAGCACCACGTGGAAGTGGCATAGTTCTTCGAGAAGACGATGATGGAAATCTTAGATTGTTCGATGGCTTCCAAAAGTACTGGGGAGATTTCGTCTCCCTTCTGAAGATCCACGTCGTCTCGAAAGGTTTTGATCCCCTTTATAACGAGAGCATTATATAGATGACCGGTAAAGGTATTGCGGGTATCTTTCCCTCTGAAACTCAGAAACACGTCATGATTCCGTTGAGGGGATGAAGAGGAGGAGGAGGAGACATTTGGGATGGCCATGGAAGAGATTGAAATCTTGCTAGCTTGTTTGAAGAAAGAAGGGTCAGGAGTTGTTGAGTGCATAGAGACATGTGAGTAGAGAGCTTTATATTAAGGAAGTGGATCAAGATGGTTTGAGTGGGTCATGAAATTTCCTTGGCATTACCGAAGAAGCTGCTACTTTCAAACTGATCAGCAAATTTCTTCTTCTTTGTCAAAAAAACGTATGCATTACGTTTAGGAAAAATTCATTTTCTCAGTAAGATAATAATAAATAATATCATAGAGAATACCAGAAAGATCATTCGCAGAAGAAGTCATGAGTCTGTAATGCACGCTGAATACCTGGAGTAAAAATCTGGAAGTATAGCCACACAAAGTAGTAGCAAATCATTCTAGAGAGAGACTAATTAAAACAAAACACATGTCACCAGCTCATTGGCCCAAACTAGCATTCAAAATAGCATGGGAAGACAGTTGACTACAGCACAAACCAACTAAAATACCATACATAAATGGCAGTACCATATGATATCGACTGATCATTTATGACATTAATTAATAGATCTAATTAACAATTTTTCTCACAAGTAACTTGGAGTAATTAACAGATACCACAGTGATGTGATAGATTTCAAAAAACTATATTTTATGCTATTAGTTACAGCTACCTTTTTTTTATAAGTAAAAAAATTATATATATCAAAAAGAGAAATCAAGTACACTGAATATATACAAGAAAAAAACTTTAATCAAAATGACCCAAAAAGCCACTAATGATCCAAAAAGTCCGTGGAAAAACAATCCAAAATACACTAGATCCGACCCCAACTCCTTGTTTCCTATAGAACTAAAACTCTACTTGAACACCCAACTCCAACTCCTTGATTCCTGTCTTCACAATGCCCTCTTTAGAATTCCCTCTAGTTGAACTACCACCCTTAACGAGTTACAGCTACTTACTATGAGATATATAATCATTCATGAATTGAGAGATATCAGAACTTTTTTTTTTTTTTGTTGCAAAAAACGAGAGCTTCCTCATGACACCAAATAATGGACAAAGAGACATAAAAGTTGGTTTAGCTTTGACAAACCATTCAGAATAAGCAAACTCAATTCCCTTTTCTTTTATTGCTTGCATGGAATGTTCTTTAATATATACGTACACACATGCATATAAAAGGACAGGAAGATGGATGGGCAAATTTGTAATATCCGAATCCTACACTACAACAAATATTGCTTTTTTCCATGAGTGATAGTTGTGGGAAAAAGTAAAAATTAGTGAGTAAAATCTTTTTCCCACCAATTTTGTCCGTGGGAGGCTCGTGGCATATAATTCATGAAGAAAGAATCTTTTTCCACCGAATCACAAGTTCATGGAAAAAGCCTTCTTTTTCCCACGACATTTGTGGCGGTTAAAATTTTTTTTTTCTTCGTGGCAAATAAGTTCTCATCTGGTATAATGTTTTGAAAATAACATCATTCTCTATGAACAGAAGTTGTGGAAAATATATTTACCCATGACATATCTTCATGGAAAAAGTTGCCTTTAGTATTTCTGATAACATACTTCATGGGAAATATAAAGTTTTCCACAAAGTATTTTGTTAGAAATATTTATTTATGAAGAAATTTTATCGTGAGAAATAAACACTTTCAACAAAAAAAAAACATTTGCCACGAGTTTTATTCGCGGCAAATGAGATTTCAGAAAAAAAAAATGTAAACATTAACCCATGAGACTGATCAGTCTCATATAGGCTATAATTATTATATCCGAACCTTAGAGATCAAAATTCATGCTTATAATAATTTTAAAAAATATATATAAAATTATACTAACATTCATAAGAAAAACTTCTAATGAGAATTCAAAAGAGGAAATTGTCCATACAATTTATACACATATCATACAACTACAAAACTTTATAAGTTACAATTCATGGCTCTACAAAACCACAACAATACAATCCATTCAAGCTTTATAAGATCAACATACAATCCATTCAAAGCACTCATTTATTTTTACAAGTTCATCTATACCCAATACATTTAATATATATACATATTAAATGAATTAAACCTACATCATCATCATACTTTACAAACTCACTACAACTCCATCACTTAATCCCAACACTTCAAAATAATTCATCTTCATCCTAACTCCATTCTATGCTCAAACATCAACACAAGTGAAGCCACTCCATTCCATCCACTCCATTGCAATCCAAATAGGCTATCGTCCAACCAACAAGCAAAAACAAAATTCACTTTAGAACCAATGACAGATTATAACTAATCCAAACAACTACATTTAATTAAAATTTGTTTGTAATTAAACAACCTTTAATTTAATTAATCAATTCTAAAAATGCATAAGTTTTTTAAACTAAGCCCCAAATCAAAGTGTGCTTATTAATCTAAGAGATAGGGAAATAGAGGTTATACCAAAACTCTTGGGGCTAAGAATGTCTCGGATGGTGTGGTGGTGAAGCTGGCCGTAAGCTTGAGACAGGAAAAGTAGCTGCAAGAACAAGAACTTTCTCATCATTGTGCCCTACACCCTAAATCGTAAGAAAGAAAAGGTCCAGTGATGTTAAGATCTAATAAATTGAAACGATGGTGCATCATGATTAACCTAACATGAAGCAAAATATACCCTTTGGTTATCATTGAATAATAGATTTATAATCTAATTGTGAGCAGAATAAATATATATATATATATATATATATATATATATATATATATATATATATATATATATATATATATATATATAGATTAGATTAGTTGAGTACAGGTGCAATGAGTTAAGGAACAAGCTGAAAGCAAATTAATGTCTTATAGACGAAAAGAAACCCTATGGGAAGAAAATGAGTGAAGGTAAAAAAGAGTCAATTGACACATTGATAACTTGACAATTAGTGGTTATGAGCCAATTTTGTTCAGCTGTTGCACATAGAAAAACTTAAAAAGATCATCATGGACTTGTTGGTATGAGATATATATTTTCAAATATATATATATCATTTATAACTGAAATGTGGTCCATATATATAATAATAAAATAAGAGTAGATATGAAACTCTACCCCATCTAACACTCACAAGGCCCACCCCTAAAACATGGGGAAAAAAGTCTAATTTTGCTAAGCCCCCCACAAAAAAAAAATACCAATTTCTATCAACTCTTGATCATCATTCAGCCCCAAAAAGTTAGACAGGACAGAGCACTTGGCTCCCAATAATACAGTACTGCTTCCATTAATGTTCAGGGATCACTGTATCTGAATACTTATAATCAGTAAGATTTGATTATAATCTAAAGAAAAGTGATTGGGCTGAGAGTAGTGGTTTAATAAAGGTAATGGAAGCTACCAAAGCATACTCATGAGATCAGTGGTCCTCTTTATATAAGTAAACCCCACGTTATATTTCTAGCACAACTGAATTTTGCAGTATAATTCCATTGAATAAATGCAACGGTTCGCATGCATAGAAATATTATATATATCATGCACCCGGAAAGTCATGTTGACTTCCTTACTTCAATCCACAGATTTAACATGACTAGTAACAATGTTTTTCTACTTTAATCCCAATTCAATACAGCTAGTTCCACCTTTTATCAAGACCCAACAACCAATATTTAGTAGTATTTAACAAATTTAAGGGGCATGGATGTCTCTATTTAGTAGATCCATGGAATGATGTACAAAGTGCCATGCATGCACCTAAGGGCAGTAGTCTACTCATGAGAATTTAGGGCTTGCAACCTTGCCCCATTGATAGCCTACCATTATCCAGTCAATTGTGTTATCATGCCCCACAAAATTAAATATATTGCTCATTAAGTTAAACTTGTAAAATAAATATTAATATATCCAGTCCAAGCGGCTAATAAAATAAATTATACAACACAGCAGTAGAACAGATCACTACCAAAACTAAGCAGCACTGAATGAGGAAAGTAAAACACGGCAAAATCCATGCAGCAGAAACAGATTACCACCAATATGCATATGTAAATTGAACCATCGATTCGCATGAAATGCAACAAGGACTATGGGAAAACGAAGCCTAAAATCCAACCAAAAATGATGGTTGGTTACTCATAAATTTACTCTGTTTCTCACATCAAACTTGAAATAGGAAACAACAAACAAATAAATATAAATGACAAACTAACAAAAATAAATAAATAAAAAAGCACAAACTCATCGACCCAAAAAAGCAAACAAATAAATACAAATGACAAACTTAAATATTTCAAACTAAAAATTGGAAATAAGCATGATTTATGGGTAGACATAGCATAAAAACAGCAAGCAAAACAAATAACAAAAAGAACTATAAAGTTCAAGTCAATTTCAACCAAAAGTTCTCAAAACCCAAATTCTCAGGTCAAACACCTTGTATATATAAATGGACGCATTCAAATTCATGGGACAGATTTAAAATTTACAGATAATTCACAACAGCATTGTTCCATGCGATCTGGTAGCCATCGATCCCCAATATATACTTCCTCTATTTCAAAATTTTTATTGAGTATCATTGATATCACCATAATTGTACCTTTCAGCAGACAGCCCTCCAGAATTCCACCCATCACTCCCTGCTGATGTTCCTGCTCCCTGCATCCAATCTTCAAACACAAACACAGCAAAACCAAATTCTGGTTTTCCCCTCCGTATGTTCCTAGCCATTTAACATGGGAAATATCAAGATAAAGGATAAACAAAAGATAAAGTTAATGGAGTGTTGCGTGAGCAGAGAAGAAATGGGAAAAAAGCCTTAATAAGAGTTCTTAATAGTTCAGATATGAAAAAGCCTTATAACTGAAATGTGGTCCATATATAAAATAGTTCTTAATAAGAGTAGATAGACTTTACCCCATCTAACACTCACAAGGCCCACCCCTAAAACATAGGGAAAAAAGCCTAATTTTGCTAAGCTCCCCACAAAAAAAAAAAAAAAAAAATTCTGTCAACTCTTGAACATCATTCAGCCCCAAAAAGTTAAGACAGGATAGAGCACTTGGCTCACAATAATGAAGTGCTGCTTCCATTTTGTTCATTTATCATGTAAAACCAATTTAAATTGAATATATGAATATAGATTGCATTGATATTTTACAGCCTGGACCCTCTGATGATCAACTAATTATCTGGCCATTCAGCTAGCTAGCTGCTAGCTAGACAAGCTTCGGCCCCCATATGCTCCATATATATATATATATATATATATATATATATATATATATATATATATATATATATTTCGGATATGAAGTTCTAAATAAAGTAGAAAGAGTTTGAGGGAGAGAAGGACCACTACAAGAAAAAGGCCCTTTTTGAGCGATTTTATATTCACTGTAAAAGAAATCGTTGCTAATAGTCACTAAGGGGTTGGGGTGGGGGAGGGGGTTATTTGAATGAATGTATAGGTAAATTAGCTAGACTATGTAATCAGCTGGATATATGGTCTACAAGGAAATATCCCCCATTTACAGGCCAACAATGTAAATGTTCATTAATAGGGCAGCAACCACAGCCTGAAAAGCAATACAAAGGTTATATTAAACATATGCATGTAATGTTCAAGTACAATAGATATTTGAGGCATCACCTCCATTACCCCAGTGAAAAACAATGGAGATATATCTGAGATGCTCTCGACTGCAAGGAGAGAAACTAAGATTATGCTTAATGCCTGCTGACAGAAAATAAAAATTAAGTTAAGGCCTCTCACATAATTGAAAAAGAAAAAATGAAGAAAGATTGAGTAGCTTAAACCAACGAAAAAAAAAAAAAAAAATAACAGTTGACTGAGCCACCTTAAACAGTCGGTTTAAAGCAATATTTGTACTAAAAATGATCACCTTCTTGTCAATATTTGTACAATAGATAGTTCTTGCACATATCTCACGTTCATCTTAAAACGAAAGAACCAATCAAATCAATACATAATAAGTTAAAATGAAACCAATACATAATAAAGCAACTACAAATAACAAAAAATGCAATCTTTATAAGAGGTAGGCTCCCTCACCACATATTCGGTAGGCAATAACCTTCAAGCAAAGAAGCACTTGTTCAAGACCAAAATCTCCTACCCAAAAACACTTCACTCCAGAAAAAGTCCTGCAAAAATCAAAACCTACAAACAAATCTGAGATCAAAAAGAAAAATGAACCATATATTCCAAAACTAAGAGAAGGGCTTAACACAATTAAGAAAAGTGCAAAAAAGTTTACACAATGGCAGACAAATGCTCACCCTAATGTTAAATCTCTTCTTTATCTGCGTACAGAAAAATCCCAAATATGCTCCATGTTCATCACAAAATCTGTAGCAGGGACAACTGCAACATCAAATACACTGTCACCCACAAGGCTAATAAAACTATGAATAATAGTTTGGAAAAGTACACAACAAAGAAAGAGGGAAAATGGAGAAGAGAAAGGGGGAAAATAGAGAAATCCGAGAGAGAGAGAGAGAGAGGTGAGGCCAGATTCGGGGAAAAGGAAAGAGATCGGCGTGGGGGCTGGGGGAGAAGGAGGGCGTGGCCGTCGAGGTGAGGTGGCGGTGACGTGGGCTGCATTGGACGCGGCGTTGGGCAGCGGCAACCAGGGAAACTTGACAGAGAAAAATCTACAGGAAGAAGAGGGAGGGGGAGATCGGCGTCCGGTGGAGGGTAGGAGGAGGAGGTGGCCGGTGAGGTGGGGTCGTTGGCGACGGGCTGTGCGAGGCGGCTCGGGTTGAGCACGGCAGACGCTTGAGCGGACGTCGGGATTAGGGACAGAGAGAGGGGGACGGGAGGGGAATGGCTGGAGGGAAAGGAATAACTGGACTTAAAATTGTATTATATTTTGCGGCGATATTAATTCGCCGCGAAACACAGAAAATATCGCCACAAATGATCAATAACCCGGAATAAAAAGAACAATTCAAATAATTTTATTTTCGACGATAAGTGGTAGCCGTAAAATCTGATGTCCTCGTCGCAAAAACGAATATCCCACTAGAGAACAATATTTTTCTGGGTAAGATTATTTGCGGCGAGAAAACATCACCGCAAAAAACTAATTACTTTGTCGCAAAAACTATTAACCCCACGAAATGAATGTATTCATGGTAAGTTTATTTGCGGCGACAAAAAGTCGCCGCAATAGAATTTATTTCGTCGGAAAAGAATTTTTCCCACAAAGTTTTACTGGCCAATGTGATTCCGTGGAAAAAGGGCTCTTTTTTTTCCCATGGGCAGTATTTGTGTCAAGAGCCCACTTTTTGCCACGATTGTATACCGCAGCAAAAGAACTCGTGGCAAAAGCCACTATTTGTTGTAGTGCTACTACGTAGGTTCTTACGTCATTTTATTAATTCTTAAGTCAAATATTTTGAGATAAAGATTATTTTTATTATTACTTTCAATTATTCTATTTTAAGATGAGTATGTTTATTTTAAAATGTGGTTTATTAGAATAAATCAAAGTATTATTTTTTTTAGGACTTTGAAATATTTTTTCCTTAAGACTTTTAATTTTATTTATTTATAGAATATCCCAATTAATCCCTACTATTGGATTGGTAGGTGAAAAACATTTTGAAGTGGATAAATTCCCACCATCCATTTTCCAAGCTTATGTGATAAGCTTGACCCTTTTTCTCTCTTGTAAACCGTAGCATTTCAAGACAAGTCAAACCAATTTCTTTCTTCCTAATGTATCCATCGCCCAAAGCCACTCCAAGCTTCCAAAGGAAGCCTTTGACCCACCTACCCATCGTCCAAAGCAAGCCAACAAAAAGAAAGAAGAGAAAATAAAATCTATCCTAAGGCTTTTCTCCCCCTTGCCCGTCGGTCTCATCCAAGGAAAAGAAATAAAAATTTCTTATTCCTTTCCAAGAGCTAACCTTCCTCTTTTCTTCTTCTATTTTCTTTTCATCTTTAAGAAACTAAGGTCCTTCATCTCCATCAAGCTTGTGACTCCATAGAAATGGAGGGAGAAGAATATTTTCTTCAAAACTTGGAACCAAAACTTGATTTCATCTTCCAAAGGATGAAATATTGAAGGTAATAAATTCTTGATTCACTTTTTAGCATGATTTCCATATGAATTTTGAATTTCACCATTTCCTTATCCATTGATGTTTCGGTTTTGGGGTTTAAAATAGTGATATTGTGTTGTTCTTCATCCACACGTTTGTCCCTCTATTTGATCTTCCACTTGTGTTTTGGAAGGGGCTAAGAGTTTGAGGTAAAAATCCTAATTTGGTTCCCTTGATTTTAGTGTGATTTTGAAAGCTCCCTAAGTTATTTTAGCTTGTATTTGGTGTTGTTAATTTATCATCTTATTAATAAATATGGGTGCTCTGTTTTTAGCCCAAACCAAATATGTTAAGTAGTTTTTGCTATGTGATTTCCTATATTGCGAAATTTGCTATGTTGTCTTAAACTTGGTTAATCATAGATGATGATTATAGTGATTTTAAATTATATATTTTGGTATCATGTGCCTTGTGTTGAGATTTGGTTGGTAATCTATTTTTAGGATGCTAGAAGTTTGGTTTAAAGGTTTTAAAGTTTCTTAATGGGTAATTTTGTATAATTTATGCTACTTTAATTTTAAATAGGAGGTTTTATCTAAACTAATTAATATATTGCTTATGTGAATAGGTTATAGTTTAATTAGTTTAGATATAAGAGATTAATTGTGCATAATGTATTGAGATATGCAAAGTTGTCCAAATATTCCTAAGCCTATGTCATGCCATGTCTTGATATAAAAATAACCCATTTATATTGTCCCTCGTTGGTTAAATTCTACCTAACCCGAGAGTCCTAAATATTGATGAGCTAATCTTTTTATAATGAGGGACTACAAGTTGATTAAAGGGCATGTTCCCTGAGCTTGTTTAGCCTACTTGAGATGCCTAAATCTATTTTAAAGCTCATTGTCGAGAATTCTAGATTTTTATCTCCTAATGTCCATAACCCAAAGTGAGCTTGAACCAAAGGAACCTTGCTTGAAGCCTATGAACTCTTAACTACTATGTAAGCTTTTAAAATAGCCTTTCCATGGACAGCTAGCATGTCTTAATACTTCTGTTATTTCTCTTATTAGTTGGGGTGAGGAGTAGTCATTTGGATATTGTTAAGCATAGAAAGGACGTCAGATTAAAGTATCGTGGCTTTCTCTTTTAAAGGGGGCTAAAGAATATTGTATAAGTATTGACACGCTTATGCTATTTATTGGAATAGGAATATTGATAATGGAAGTATCGAGGAGTATAGAGGTAAGTAGCTATGACCATGCTTCTTACACTATGCTCTCTTTATGAAAGAATATCTCTTTCTTATTGCAAATGTTTCTCTAAGTAAATGAATATAGTATGTACAGTCATTTCTTGATAGCCCCTGTTAAGTACCCTATCGATTATAATTGTGTGTACATGTATAAAGTAATGCATGCATGTAGATTCTAAGTCATGAGATTTTCATGCATGCTATCTCAAGAAACTTATGATTATTCCTATATGTAGTATAGCATGAAAATGTATCTTGTTCATGAAAATGCATATGCATTGAACTAAGAAAGATGATGAAAATATTTAAATGCAAAGGAAAGGAAAGGAAAGGAACGTCTCATGTTTTATGCTTGAAGTGATGCTTTAAAGGAGTTTTAAAATGTTCTTATGAATTGAGGTTTTAAATGTCCCTGAGAATTGACGTTTTAAAATGTCCCTTAGAATTATCGTTTTAAAAGATGCCATGAACTGGCATTTTAAAATATGTCTTGAAAGATGATGTTTAAACTCTTTCTTTTCAATGATGTTTAAGCTCGTGCCTTTTAATGGTGTTTAAGTTCTTTCTTGTTAAATGATGTTTATGCTCGTGCTTTTAAACGATGTTAAGCTTATGCTTTTAAGTGATGTTTAAGCCTATACTTTTAAGTGATGTTTAAGCCTATGCTTTAAATGATATTTAAGCCATGCTTTTAATGGTATTTAAGCTCATGCCTTTAAATGATGTTTAAACTCATGCCTTAAGATGATGTGAAAGCTTTAAATGATGTTTAAACTCATGCTTCTAGAAAATGTTTAAGCTCATGTTTTTAAATAATGTTAAACTCATGTTTTTAAGTGGCGTTCATTTCCTATGAATGAACTGTTAAATGAAAAGGACTGAAATGAATGAAAGTATGAAACGAATGAAAGAAAACGAAAGTTTCAATGGATGAAAATACGTAACGGCCACATGAAAGGAAATGGGTACCTAATGAATGAATGGGTAGATTGCAATGCTGGGTAGTAGTATCTGGTAGTGCACCCAGTGCTGCATTCTGATGGAATGAGATTCCAACCTGTGGCCACAGGCGAATCCATTGGCCATAGGGCCGCTAACCCTAGCATGCGAGGCGTAACAATGTGCAATGGCCTATGAAAGTGAAAAGATGTAATGCATGAAAAGCATGTTATGCATGAAAAGACGTAAAGCATGAAAGACATGAAAAGAATGTTTATGCATGAAAGCCTAATTATTTCTAAGAATGTTTATGCATGGAATGGAATGCAAATGCTTGTGGATGCATGTTTTCAAAAGGAAAAAGATAGATGCCTAGTATGTTCACTGCATGGTATACAACTTATTGAATATTAGATTCACTTTTGTTTTAATATTTTAAACGTCCAGGAAATGATGAAAAGGCTGGGGAGCAAAGCATTACTGCAGAGAGAGAGGCAGACGCTTAGTGTCTTCCCTGTCGGTGAGGAAAAAGAAATGAAGGAAAATGAAAAGAAAAATATGCTACGAATAGGTATGTACGTAGCGGATTCCGCCCCTCACGAGGCGGGATCGTTACAAAATTATTATCAAAAGAAAAAAAAACCTATGCTTTTAATGGCAATTAGATTGTTTAAAGTTGATGGTGGCCAAAGAAAAAATAGCTTCTACTGGATATTTAATCGCACAAGCATATGAATATACTCAGTCTAACAAAGATAATAGATATGTTAATCATATCAAATTTAATTGGCATGGCTAAAGAAACATTGCACGATAGTCAAAAATCAGTTCTTGCCACGGTTGTACCGCTAACGTAGAAATCAACTAAATAACTCAATCAAACCTAAAAATTCAACTAAATTTACACAGTTAGACCTGAAAGATCAGCTCAATCATGCTTCTAAAAAAGCTCATTTAATCATATAGATACCACACATTCATAAACTAAGATAATTTATGTCAATTGACTTGCATAAGCCTGTGTTTGCATTTTAAGCTTGGAAGTCATTTGTGTTGGAAAGGATGTCGCTATTTAATTGCGGTCCCGCTTGGAACTTGAACTAAACTGATGTCAGTCTAATTTTAAGTTTAGTCTAATATCCAAACACCCAACTCTTAAATCACTAAACTCATCTCAACTCAAAACCTTTTTACATGTGGGATCTAAAATATTTTTCAACTCAATATCTCTTTACATGCGAGACTGACAACATTTTTTAACTTCCTATACATACATTTAAACTCATCTTAACATTCAAACACATCTAAACTCATCTTCGATGGTCCCTACAAAACTCACTCCACTATCTCAACTCACTACTATTCATGAAGAACTCAACTCATCTCAAGTTCCAAATGGGACCTTCTTTGCATCCTTTTTTTTTTTTTTAAAGAAATAGATGAGAAGATTTGATTTGTAAAAGTCAACTTTTAAAATTTATATTCCAAATCGTAAACATTTTATTAAGTATGTTGAAATATATGTTATTTGAGCAGCACATAAATCAATGAAACTACAAAAACTTGGATGTTGAACTTCTTCGTAATGATGCAATTTGCTTTATATGAAAGTTCCAACTTCTAATTATTCACCAAAGTTATTAGTTACTGAAACAATGTGAAAAGCGAGTTCAAGTTATAGTTTGGGATTTCAGTTTTAATCATCCTCAATAATTGATTAATAATTGTGTTGGTTTTGTAGTTTCAAATAAGGGAATTATGTCACTTGTACTCGTAGATAACTATATGTTCTCTTTTGAGATTTTCCTTTCAATTGAAAACTGAAAAGAAATAAAAGGAAGAAAACTATGTGTGCATTTATGCATGTTGAGTTTCGATCTGATTTCATTTGTAAGAGAGAGTGCTATTGCATCACATATAGATAATATGGAGTTAAAGTCTAAAGCAGAAAAAGCTAAGGCTAAAATAGTCAATACAATGTAATTAGTTAATTCTGTTAGTTTACATTTCAGTATAAATATGATGTAATAGTAGACTTAGTTTACTACTTCTTTTCATTCTAGTATTCAATACAACTTAGAATTCATTTTCTTTTCTGTCTTTAAGCTCTCTCTATCATTTGATCGAGTTCTTGTCATGGTATCATATTAGAAATTCCGCACACAAAGTTTCTGAAATTCGATCCATCACCTTTCATCAAGATTCATTCTTTGATCATTCTCTTTACGTTTCTTTCCTTCTCTGCATTACAATTTCTTAAAGATTTGTAGTGATTTCTCTGCACAGCTTTGTCTCTTGAAGTCTGTGATTCTCAATCTTTCTTGAAATGGCTTCTGTCAGTTCTACCGATTCTGTCACTATAAACCCATAAGATATTTCATTAAGTCCATACTATCTGCATCCAAGTGATAACCCTGGTGCTCTTCTTGTCTCAGAGATATTCACTGGAGATAACTATGTTGCTTGGAGCCACTCAATCACCATTGCTCTATCTATCAAGAATAAAGTGGCATTCATCGATGGTTCAATTCGTCCTCCAAGCATTTCTGAATCTGTTCTTCACACAGCCTGGGTGAGGGCTAATAGCTTGGTTCTTTCTTGGCTTATAAATTCTATTTCCAAAGACATTTGAAACAGCCTGCTATATGTCAATTCCTCTCTTGATCTTTGGAATGAATTGAAGACCCGATACTTAAGAAGTGATGGACCAAGGGTTTTTCACCTTGAAAAATCTTTGAGTTGCATCAACCAGGGCTCTTCCTCTGTCACTAAGTATTTCAGTGCCTTCAAGACATTATGGGATGAATATGTCAGTTTTAGTCCCTTTCCAACATGTACTTGTGGAAAAATGGCAAGATGTACATGTGATCTTTTCTCCTTTCTGCTACAAAGGCAGCAATCAGATTATGTTCTAAAGTTTCTGGTTGGTCTAAATGATTCTTTTGCATCCATAAGAAGTTAGTTGCTTCTTTCGATTCCATTACCACCTATGGCAAAGGTCTTTTGCTTATTACTTCAAGAAGAAAGTCAGAGATAGCTAACCAACTCAGTTCCTACTGAAACTCATGCACTGATGGCAAAACAATCGAATCCTGCAGCAAATCAATACAGATTTTCAAAAGAAAAATCCAAGAAATCCACCCTTCATTGTACACACTGTGGATACAATGGACATACGGTGGATAAGTACTTCCAGTTTCATGGATACCTCCTGGGTGGACTGGACCAAAAGGAAAAAGAACTCATTCTGCTCATGCTGCAATTACAATTGATGAAGTCTGTAATCAAAACAGTAATGAGTCTCACATGGTTTCTTTGACTTCTGAAGATTTCAATAAACTACTAGCTATTGCCAATTCCTCTCAGTCATCTCAATCATCTCAAACTCCTTCAAACACCCAGAATATATCAGCTTGCAATCTTGTTACTTCTTCTCAATTTTCTGGTAATGTTTCTTGCAATTTAATTTGTTCCACTTCAAAATCCAAATGTTCTTGGATATTAGACACTGGTGCAACAGATCATATGATCTGTTCACCCCTATTCTATTGTTCTCCTCCTAAACCAATAAATATATCTATCAATCTTCCCAATGGACAGATTATACCAGCCACACACATAGGAACAATTTACATTTCTGATAATCTCTTCTTGCAAAATGTCTTATGTGTACCATCATTTACCTTTAATCTTTTATCTGTTTCTAAACTAACCAAAGACTCTAATATTTCCTTGTCTTTCTTTCCTACTCATTATCTTTTGTAGGACCCATCAATGAAGAAGATGATTGGGATTGCATTTGAGAAACAAGGCTTATATTACTTCAATCCTGCTTATGAAAATTTCAAGACTAATCCCACTCATTTTTCTACTGCTTCTCAAAAATCATTGGACTTATGGCTTTGCAGATTAGGCCATGTGTCCCTTTCTAGACTTTCTTCCCTTAAACACCTTGATTCCTTTATCTCTATGGATTGTCAAAATGTATGTGATATTTGTCCCCTAGCAAAGCAAAGAAAACTGAAATTTCCTGTATCAAATAGCAAGTCTAATAAAATGTTTGATTTGATCCATTGTGACATATGGGGTCAATTTGGAACCATTTCTTATTCAAGTTATAGATATTTTTTAACAATTGTTGATGATTTTACACGTTGCACTTGGGTTTACATGCTTAAAACAAAATCTGAAGTTCCATTTCAACTTAAAACTTTCTGTAAAATGGTTAAAACACAATTTGACATTGCTGTCAAAGCTATAAGATCAGATAATGGACCGGAGTTCATTCTCACAAATTTTTACCACAAAAATAGAATTTGACATCAAATAAGCTGTGTAGAAACCCCACAGCAAAATGACAAAGTTGAAAGAAAGCATCAACATTTGCTTAGTACAGCTCGGGCTTTAATGTTTCAAGCAAACATTCCATTATCTTTTTGGAGTG
Source organism: Cyclocarya paliurus (assembly GCA_029856935.1). Taxonomy (NCBI): domain Eukaryota; kingdom Viridiplantae; phylum Streptophyta; class Magnoliopsida; order Fagales; family Juglandaceae; genus Cyclocarya; species Cyclocarya paliurus. The sequence goes on from CM056951.1 coordinate 23,974,729, forward strand.
ACTGTGTCCTCACAACAACTCATATTATCAATAGGATTCCTACCCCTCTTCTTCAAAATAAAACTCCATATGAAATGCTTTTCAATAAAACACCAAAGCTTGCTCATCTAAAAATATTTGGTTGCCTTTTTTTTGCTTCAACACTTCAACATCACAGACAAAAATTTGATCCTAGAGCTGTCAAATGTATATTTCTCGGGTATCCCTCTGATGTAAAAGGCTACAAAGTAATGGACCTCCATACTAAGAAAGTCTTCATCTCCAGAAATGTTGTATTTCATGAAAGTATTCTTCCTTTTACAGTTGCACCAGCTAATCCTCAAAATCATACCTTCCTATTTCCTCCATCAGAAAATCCATACAATTGTGATATTTTGCCTAATAATCCAGTTGATAATCAACCTGTGTCATCAACCTCATCTATTGATGATGATCATAATGATGATCATCAAAATTCTCCTATACCTCAAAACAATCAGATTTCCAATAATCCTCAACAACTCAGAAAATCCACTCGACTTAGACAACCACCTAATTTTCTGCAGAATTATATTTGTAGTCAAGTTTCTTCAAATGTAGCTCCTTCAACTTCTTCTGCTGATGGCTCTACAAAAGGTAATTTTTATTCTATTTCCCCTTTTCTTTCTGTAAATAGACTTTCATCATCTCATAAAGCCTTCCTTACTTCTATTTCAACTTCATTAGAACCCAAAACATATAAACAGGCTGCTCAATTTCCAGAATGGCAAAAAGCTATGAAAAATGAACTTGATGCTTTAGAGTTAAACAAAACATGGGAGCTTGTTACTTTACCTAAACACAAACAGACCATTGGTTGTAAGTGGGTGTTTAGAATCAAATACAAAGCTGATGGAATAATAGAGAGACATATAGCAAGATTAGTGGCAAAAGGTTACACTCAACAAGAAGGCTTAGATTTTTTTGACACCTTCTCACCTGTTGCTAAGATTACTTCTATTAGACTTCTACTTGCTGTTGTTGCAATTAATAATTGGCATATTCACCAATTAGATGTGAATAATGCGTTTTTACATGGTGAACTTCATGAGGAAGTCTACATGGATCTGCCTCCTGGACTACCAAATCAGAACAACAAAGTTTGCAAACTTTTAAAAAGTCTCTATGGTCTTAAGCAGGCTTCTAGACAGTGGTTTGAAAAGCTGTCTACTTCTCTCATCAGCTATGGTTTCTCTCAAGGTAACTCTGATTGTTCATTATTCATCAAAAAGTCAGCAACATCCTTTATGGCATTGATAGTTTATGTCGATGATGTATTATTAGCCAGTGATAGTTTGCAAGATATTGAACTATTAAAGAAGTTTCTGAATGATCAATTTACAATTAAAGATTTGGGGCCATTGAAATATTTTCTTGGACTAGAGGTAGCAAGATCTCACACTGGGATCTCTCTTTGCCAACGAAAATATGCACTGGACATACTACAAGATACTGGCTACATTGGTTCCAAACCTGCAGCATTTCCTATGGAATCCAACATTAAACTGACTATTGATGATTCAGAACCATATGAAGATTCATCAGCCTACAGAAAGCTGGTTGGCAGATTGTTATACTTAACAATTACCAGACCAGATCTAGCCAATTTTGTCCAAGTCTTGAGCCAATTTTTGGCAAAACCAACAGTCAATCACCACAAAGCAGCAGTAAGGGTACTCAGATACTTGAAGACTACTCCTGGACAAGGTTTATTCTTCTCTTCATCCTCAACACTTCAGTTGAAAGCTTTCTCAGATAGTGACTGGGCTGGCTGTATCGATACCAGGAGAAGTATAACAGGTTTTGCAGTGTTCTTGGGAGATTCTTTGATCTCATGGCAATCTAAAAAGCAGGCTACCATTAGTCGATCCTCTGCTGAAGCAGAGTACAGAGCTCTTGCAGCTACAACTTGTGAAATACAATGGTTAATCTATGCACTACAAGACTTGTAGATTGATCACTCTCAACCAACACTCTTGTATACAGATAGCAAATATGCTATGTCCATTGCCACAAATCCAGTACAACATGAGAGAACCAAGCATATACAAATTGATTGCCATTTAGTTCGAGAGAAGTTGCAGGAAAAACTCATCAAGTGGTTTTACATTCCCTCTCAGCTACAGTTGGCAGACATACTCACAAAGCCACTTGGATCATTGCCTTTTCATCATACCCTTCGCAAGATGAACATTCTTAATATCCATGTTCATCTTGAGGGGGGGTGTTGGAGTATTGCATCATATATAGATAATATGGAGTTAAAGTTTAAAGCAGAAAAAGCTAAGGCTAAAATAGTCAATACAATGTAATTAGTTAATTTTGTTAGTTTACATTTTAGTATAAATATGATGTAATAGTAGACTTAGTTTACTACTTCTTTTCATTCTAGTATTCAATACAACTCAGAATTCATTTTCTTTTCTATCTTCAAGCTCTTTCTATTCATTTGATTGAGTTCTTGTCAATATTAAACAATTAAAAAATTAGTTGTTATATATCTTTTAATTATTTATTAATTATTTGATATTACATCAAGAATGGTGAAAATGATAATTGTTGTAGAGACTATGAATAATATTTTCTCTTTTTCAAACAAGTTGTAGACTTTTCTAAGTTTTCTTAGTCCACCCAATAGATTACAAGGCAAGGAGGCATTGCCACTTCTGGTCTAATTTACTCTAATTTAGGGTTAGAGTTAGTGAAGCTGTAATTGAGGGATGTGAAAAGGTATTTTTAATGATGCAATATTAACTCAAAAGTAATGTTTTTTTAAACTTATAAGTATATAAGTTTCGCACATATATTTTATAAAAATTTGAATCCCACCATATATATATATATATAAAAGTGGAAAAAATTATTTTTTTAATAGTCTACATTTTGTTTTTATAAAGAATTTGCACGAAACTTGATGCTTAAAATTTGTAGATAGCATTATTCTTCACTCAAAAAGAATAGTTTAACCATTAATTGAATTGCATTGAAGAACTGTCAAGAAAGGTAAAATACATTTCTAAAAAAAGAAAAAAGTGGTTGCACAATCTCTGAGTCTTTTCACAAAATAAGTTAATAATAAAGCAACCGAAGTGAATATTTGTAAAGAAAACAGATTATAAGATTCCAACACTAATACGTAAAAATAAAAAAGCTCAATGAATGTTTTTGAAAAGTCCCCAAATCATAAAATCCACTCATTTTTTCTTCTTTCTTCTTTGGTTGGTAACGATTCAGTAATTAGAACAGTAATGCCGGATCACCCTTGAATAATCATGATCATCATCATTCGTGTTGTCGAATACAAAATAGACTCCCAATCTTTTATTAAATTTGTCACCGTCCAGTATTCTGCCTTTGTCTAGAAATTTGAGTGAAACTCGAAAGCAATCCCCTAAATTGGTCTAACCCAGCCACTCCAAGTAACCACGTGGAAAACAAAACAGCCACACGACACCATCTAATTCCAATACATCCAAAGCGTGGAAATGCAATAAAGACTCGAGGAAATCAACTTCAGCTAGATCACAGTAAGTGATCTCCAAGTATATCAAAGCTGGGAACCCAACAAAGAGCCTCATATCTTCAGTTTTGTTCCTCTTTAACGAAGCCAGCCAGCCCGAACTTGTTGATGACGACGATTTTGGAAACCTTCCAAGGTTTGTGCAACCCCTAAGAGTAAGAAACTTGAGACTTGGCAACTTAGAAATGCTTCTAGGGAGATCTCTAAGCTTCTTGCATCCACATATATCTATTCTTTCAAGCCCAATGAGACATTCAACTGACGAAGGCAGTTCTTGAATGGGATTGGAAAAAAAAATCAATTTTCCATAAACGAGGAATTTCTCCCACAATATTTGGAAATTTCTCAATGCTTGTGCCCTGACCAAGTTCTAGGAATTCAAGAAGCAGGTTAGGAAGACGTCCAAGTTTAGATCAATAAATAACATCCAAACAATGCAGTTTGTTTAGAAATCCAACAGATTGATGAACCTCAACTAAATTGCCACAACCTGTAAGATCCATACTCTCAAGATTTGCCATCGTTGAGACATCAGGGATGCACGTCAAGTATTCACAGAAAGAAAATTTTATTTTTCTCAAATTTTCACAAACCTGAAAAATAAAGGTGAAAGGACCAATATTGTATCAGCTTCCAAGAATTACCCATATAATTTCATTTTTACAAGTATATTTTTTTTTAAAGAAAAATTGATCTAGACATCTGAATTCTTATTTTAAGCTCCAGAAAAGAAATAAGATATTTAGATCATAACTTTACCTTTATTCACTTGATTTCACTGTAACACATGTTTTTTTTTTTAAAATTGCGGATCTCGTTCCATTCATTAAAGAGGACATACAAAGTTGACTCAAAGACAAGTCAATTACAAACGATAATAGTTTCCCAGCACACTTCCGTGACTGGCAGGTCTAGTCCATACGGCTAATCTCTAAAGACTTAAGTCTAAGAGATAGCACACCTCTGTCCACGACAGAGTTGACAGTAACCAACCAAAACAAAACTCCATACCCGACTATCTCCGCCTACGCAGAAGGGGAAGTGAACCCATTTGGACAAGGTCCGAATGACATAACATTTTTGGATTTTTATTTTTTATAAAATAAAGACAAGACATAAAATAAAATACATTGTGAAAACACTGTAAAGTAGAAAATCAGTGCACAAAAAGGCTTTTGGAGAGAAAACCGACGGTCGAGCTTGGAAGATCCAGAGATGTCAGTTCGGGAATGGCTGCTCATTACAGCAGTAGAGGGTTCCTTGGTGGCGCGTGAGGGTCACACGCTGGCGAACTCTGAAATCTTCGACTAGCGAGTGCGGGCTACGTGCCGCTCCGAAGGAGGCCGCATTTGGAGGTTTTGCAGATCGACGGCTGGGCAAACTCCTGGTGGGATGCGCGTTGGCTGTTAGGTGCCGAAAGGTCTTGAACGACGATTCTCCCTTTGATTGGCCTGAAAAAATACAAAAATAAAACCTAAACACAACACTTGAAGAGAAAACAGAGAGGGAAAAGGAAAAGGGTGAGGGGGGAGGAGCCTAAGCTCCCACCCCCTCTGGCCAATTTGGACTGTAACACATGTTGAGAGTAACAAGTTTCTGAGGATGAAAATTGGATGACAGAGATGGTGACAGGTATGCAGCCCAATCAAGCAATATTAGCTCATTAGACAAACTTTTAGGACCCTCTGAAAAGCAAGCATTACGGATCATAAGCAGTCTAAGCCTTTTCATTTTTGTAAAGGCTCTAGCTAGGATTCAGCAAAATATCTTTTTGTCTAAACAAATCTAGCTTTATGCCTTGAATTGCATTAGTTCCCTAGTAAATCATAGAACAAGTGGATGACAAAATATTAGGACTCAATTGATAGAAGAAAAATGATAAAATGGTTTGTGTGTGTGTGAGTGTATATATATATATATATATATATATATATATATATAGAGTTGGGGCCACATGTCCAAGAGTGACCCCTCCCCAAATTTTATTCATATACCCCTCACTTATGGTGGAGGAAAACCATGGTAATAACAAGCACTTAGGGGGTTACAAGATATAAAGAAACAAACACCCAAAATCCAAGAGTCAAAAACAACCTTAAACCCTATAACCAGGACAAAAAATAACAGCAAAACATATAATAAGAAAACCAACATCAACCAAAAAATTAAGCAACTCTAACATGAGGAAGACCCATTTTGTTCGTCTTCAACATTCCTTTTAGTAAGTGAGGAAGTAAAGAGAAATCCTCCCATATCATACTATTACCGTTAGAACTCATCCTTTCCAAAAAAATCTGCAGGAGCATTGCCTTGTCTATACGCATGAGAAATAGAATAGTTCAAAGTACCAAAAATCCCAAGGATTTCTTCCCAAAAATCTTCAAAATACCAAAGACCACAACGAGATGTCATCACCCACTGGAGAACAATCATAGAATCAAGCTCAATATCAACATTAACTAGATTCAAGCTTTTCAAAATCCATAAGCCGAAAAGGAGCCCCATCCCTTCGGTATAGTTACTAGATTCGAGGCCAATATGTTCCGCAAAACATCTAATCAACTTCCCACTATGGTCTTTGATGACCCTTCCAGCACCTGAAAGACCTGGATTGCCTAACGAACTGTCATCCACATTAAACTTCACACGATCTTGAATAGGTTTAACCTACTTGATAATGTGCACAGGTTTAGTTTTCGGAAGTTTAATAGGAATCTTGAGGCTTTGTAGAATAACCTCATCATCATGAGATAATGGGGACGTACCTGCTTTCAAATTTTCACCCACTTGACCAATCCAACATAAGATCTCCTGCCAGACTGTACTAATTGAGCTGTAGAGACCTTCCATACGACATTTACATCTTCTAAGCCAGAGATGCCAAGTGATAATCATAGGAATAAAGCCCAAAAGTTGGCCAAATTGAGAACGCTTAGAAGCCTTATCGAACCACATGGAGATAGTGTTATGTCAATCTTGCCTAGGGACATAATTCAAACCAACAAGCACAGTAGCTTTCCTTCATATCTCTTGAGCAAAATCCCCACTCGAAACATGATTTTGATCTTCATAGCCACCATTTACACAGCAATCACATTTGGAGACAATGGGAATGCCCACCTTTCTCAACCGATCATCAACACTTAATGAAGAATTGAAAGCCTTCCAAACAATAATAGAAGTATTCTTAGGCAAACTAGAATTCCAAACCCAGCGCGACTACTATACCTTAGGAGAACGAACCCTGAGAATGTCCCAAGCATTATGAGTAGAAAAATTACTATCAGAATTACCAGTCCACACTAAAATGTCTTCCCCAGCTTTAGCATTCCAAAGTGTACGGAGAATAAAAACTGAATGTCTCTCCCCAATTAATCTTTGTATCAAAGAGACATCCCACCCAGACTCTACTTTACAGTCTTTCACTCTAAGCTTCGGGCAATCATAAATGAAAACAATATGACAAAGCGAGCCCTCCTCAGGCCAATTGTCTCTCCAAAAAGAAATATTGCCATCTTTTAGTTTCCATTTGGAGTTTTTTACGACCTCCAGTATGCAAGACATAATACTCTTCCGGAATATACTTCCTTTCGCCTAGTTGACAAGAGAAATATGATTATCTTTTATGTATTTGCCCAGAAAGAAATTCGCCCACAAGGAGTTCTCCTTAATGACTTTCCAAGCAAACTTTATATGAAGAGATTTTTTAACCTCTTTGAGGTCCTTTATGCTTAACACTCCCTCTTGACAAGGCTTACTAATATTTTGCCAAGAACACCAATGTTTCTTTGGTTTTCCCTCCCTAGCACCCCAAAAGAAATTCGACATACATTTTTGAATCATGGCAAGCGCAGACAAAGGAGCATGAATCATAGAGAGAGTGTGAATGGGAATACTTGCAAGAATATGCTTAATAAGTAAAAGTTGATCCCCATTAGACAAAAAATTTTTTTGCCAACCCCCTACACGACATCGAATCCTACTCACCAGATCATCAAGATGAATAGCCTTAAGTCTTCCAGATATATAGTAAAGTACCCTCAACAAAACCAGTAATACTTAGCGTAGATCTTCTCCTATGCAAAGATATGCTCTTGGAAAAAATAATTGAAGATTTAGCTTTACTTACTATTTGGCCCGACCAATCTTCATAGAGCTCTAAAATCTTAGAGATCGACTTCATAAAATCTTTATTCCCTTTAGCAAAGATCACAATGTTATCGGCATAAAGGAGATGAGAGACTATAGGCGTACCTCGTGTATGATAGAAAGGCAATATCTTGCCATCCAGAAAGGCTTTCTTAATCATGCGGGAAAGGATCTCCCCCACAATGATAAAGAGATAAGGCGAGATTGGATCGCCTTGTCATAACCCTCGCCTAGCTGGGAAAAAACTTTAGAAACACCATTTAGCACTACAGAGAACCACGAAGAACGAACACATTGATTTATAAGACCACAGGCCATATCCGAGAAACCCAAGTGTTTAATAAGATGAAGAAGAAAATCCCAGTTGATGTTATCATAATCCTTAGCAATATCAATTTTTAACACCACATTGCCCCCCCCCCCCGGCTAGGCGGTTGAGGCTTATTAATGTTGTGAATTATTTCCTGAGTCAAACTTATGTTATCAAAAATACTTCTTCCCAGAATAAATGCCCCTTGCTCAGGAGAGATAAACTTGGAGAGAAAAGGAGAAAGGCGTCTCACCAAAAGTTTGGAAGAAACCTTATAAATTACGGTGCACAGACTAATAGATCTGAACTTATCAAAACCTGTAGGATGAGCTACCTTTGGAATAAGAACCAAAGACGTAGCCGAATAGTAACTTGGGAGAGAGATACATTTAAAGAAATCTTGAATCACATCAACAACATCGTTACCAACAATATCCTAGCAAGAACGGAAAACACCCAAGCCAAATCCAGCAGGACCTTGACTATTATCAATTGGGATAGAGAAAATAGTCTTTTTTATTTCTTGGATTGAAGGGAGCTTACAAAAATCAGTATTGTCATCTGTAGAGAACATCGGCCATACTAGGTGAGACAAATCTGAGAGCTGACCACCTTGTTTAAAAGCAAGCAAGTCCACAAAATACTTCACAGCCTCATTGTGAATGTCTTCAGGAGAAATAAGTCGACAACCATCCCGGAGAGACATCTCATGTATCATAGTGTTATTCTGACTCTTCAAGGCTCGAAAGAACTGAATATTAGGATCACCATTTGTCAACCAATTTTTTTTGAATTGTTGAGCTAAACGAGTGGATTCCCTTTATTGCCATAAATTTAACTCCAACCGAGAAATCAAAATCATTTTCATCACCTTCTGAGTACCCATGCTGTAAAGATTTCTCTATATTTTCAATATGAGCCTCAAGTAAATTGATGTTAAGATCCGTTCACCCAAAGGATGTTTTATTCCATGCACTCAAACAACCCTTAGTCTTTTTAAGCTTTCGGACCAGTCTAAACAACCCCTTATCATTAATATCATCATCTTCCCAAGCTTTTTTAACACAATCAAAAAAAGTATCATGAGAAATCCACATTTGTTGGAATTTAAAAGAAGGAAACCCATATCGAGCCATCACCTTATCCATCCAGATTATCATAGGAGCATGATTAGAGTTGGTCTGAGGTAAATAATGCATGTGTGCACTAGGAAACTTCACCATAGCTTTCGAGTTCATAAGAGATCTGTCTAATCGCGTCCAGCTATGTGACAAGCTAGACTAACCATTACACCATGAAAAAGAATTGCTAGACGACCCCAATTTAGATAATCCCACCGAATCAATGAAAGAATTGAACTCTTCCATAGCTAAAGGTGATTTCTTACGACTTCCTTGACATTCAGAATCAACCCGAATAATGTTGAAATCCCTAAAAATAATCCAGGAAGACCCTCTCGGAATATCAATGAAAGAATTGAACTCTTCCATAGCTAAAGGCGATCTATTTTGCATGATGACTTCTTCATAAAAGTTGTTTGTCTTTGAGTCTAGTTTTCATGGATATCTTATTCATCTCATTCCATGCTCATTTGATTAGTCAAAATTATTTTTAACCATGGAAAGGTTATTCTAGGCGTGAAAATGGTGAGTATGTTATATTTTGGAGTTTTTGACCAAGCTAATGGACATATCTTGGTCTGAAAATTTTATGGAGTGTTGTTAGCATGTGTTTATGAATTTTTATTGAGGTTTTATTGCATGAATAAAGCTTTGATGATAGATTTCCTTAGATCTAGAAACTTGAAAACTGGAAGTGGAAAATTAATTTCTGTTTTGAGAAAGTTTGAATATTTCATGGTTTAATCTTACTCCAAAGGCTTTGATTATTTTTATGTGATGATTCTAAGTCTCTTATTTGCATGTTAGGATGCTATTTTGAAGATATTTAGTATTAGTGCCAAAGATATAATTTTTCTATGCCAGAGGATTTCAGTTAGGCCTAAGATTTGATGTTTTTGGGATAGATCCATGTTTTATTAAGTTTTAGCCATGTGATTTTAAGTTTGATGGTTGAATCTTCTTTAGGATACATTTTTTAAATCATGTGATGTTTTAGTTTGAAGATCACATGTCTTTAAGTCATGGATCAAGAGATTGATCAAAGTTAGTTGAGAGAAAAGTTTCTGTTTTTAAACTATGTGTAAAACCAAAAACTTCAAGTATTGTTTTGTGATTTCTGGTGACTTTTATTTGATGATTTAAAGCATGGTTGATCTTAATATGATGTTATGAATATGTTAGAAATAAGATTTATTTTTTTAGAATTTTTGGAGATGTTTTTATTAAGGTCAAAACTTGTGATTCAAGGGTTTACTTTTTGTTAAAAAGTTTAGATTTTTTTACAAAAAGTTTGGTATTGATGTTTAGCTTTTTCTTAATGGATATTTTAAGTGTGTTTTTAAACTTAGGATAGGAAGATCTTTGTTAAAAAATTTTGGCTGATCATGAGTTTTTGAAATTAGAAAAAGTGCAACAAAAATCAAGGGAGCAATGGCCTATGAATGTTTCGGCCATAGTAAATTTTTGTTAGTTGTGAATGGTTTTAAATTTTTTTGAGTTGATATTTGAGTTTAAGATAAAATTTACATGAGGAATCTAAATTTTGGTAATTTTTGAAGTTAGGATGTGAAATCCTTAAATTAAGGGTAAAATGGTTATTTTCCCACATGTATAAGATAAAATGGTAATTAGTTGTCTATTTTCACATTTCTAATTGTTAATAATTAAATTTCTAACTTTTAGTATACTCTATTACAGTTTCTTGTATTTTACGCTTTATTCTCGTAGAACGCGTTGATCGAGGTAAGTTAGCTTTTAACTTAGTATCAGTTTATTGTATATGGGTGACAAGTAAAGGAACTACAATTTATGTATGTATGCTATCTTATGTGCATGCCAAGTCATTACATATTCATCTTATTATAATTGTATTTGTATCAGTTTATTGCATTTGTTAAGAAAGATATTCTGTCACATTTTATTATAATTGTAAGTACATCTTTTTAAGTATGACATCTATTACATATATGTCATGTCATGTAATATTCATTGTTGCAAGCATGTCATGTTAAGTATGTGGTCTGTTGCATGTTATGTCATGTTACGAAATGTTTCTATGTCAAATAAGTAACATCTTTTGAGTTACGTTCAAGTTAGTTATGTCTAGAATACTCACGATGTAATCACTATAATTGTCTGAGCATTCCATCTATAATTCACTCAAGGTACTTCTAGTGAAATTATTTTGATTGTCAGAACCCAATTCAACTTTAATTATGCAGATACTCTTGGCATAATCATTCTAATTGTTAGAGTATTATTAGGTACTCTTGGTGTAATCATTTTAATTATTAGGGTACGTGATTTAAAATTCTCATGATAGAATCATTCTGATTGTTCACTATTCTTGACAAAAGGACTGGCATAATCATTTTGATTGTCAGAATTCATGTCCAAGTTCATGTTAAGTAAAGAATTCAAGTTCAAGTTCATGTTATGTTTCAAGTTCACGTTTATGTTATGTTATGTTCAGGTTCATGTCATGTTCGAGTTCACGTTCATGTTATGTTTGTTCACATTTATGCTATGTTTCAAGTCCATATTATGTTTCAAGCACACGTTCATGTCAGGTTATGTTTATGCTCATGTTATGTCATGTTCACATTCATATTATGTTTCAAGTTCACATTTATATTATGTTATGTTCAGGCTCATGTTATATTCAAGTTCATGTTCAAATTATGTATGTTCATGTTCATGCAATGTTTCAAGTCCATGTTATGTTTCAAGTTCATGTTCATGCTATGTTGCTAAACCATGTTATGTTTTAAGTTCACGTACATGTCATGTCACATCAAGCTAAGTTTCAGAGTAGGGAGCAGACATTGTCAGATTGGAGGAGGTTGACTAGACGTCACACGGAGCTTGCAACCTCTACAGTTAAGTCTTTGGGTACTATTCTGGCATCTTTAGTTGAGTTACGCGAGTTACTCAAAGAAGTAGCCCAATAGTGTATTTTGGTAATATAATTATGGAGCCAAGTATCCAATATTTTGAGATTACAGTCTTTTGAGACCCGTACTGTAAACATGGATGTTTATTTTATTAAGTATGAATGGATTACACTTTAATTATTTGAGATATTGTAAGTTTGGTACATAGTATTGCTAAAAAAAATCCGCTGCGAATATTGCATAATAATAAATGCATGTTAGGGACATTACATCTTATATATCATGAACGGGGGCAAGTAACCTTGCGTTGCATGTCCCGACACTTCTGATGTCCATCTGATCCCAAGCAGAATCTAGGGGCGTCACAATTGGAGATGAATCATGAAGGCAATATGTTTTCATGGTGCAATGGGCAGCAAGGTCTTTCAAGAAGTTGGGTTCGGTTGGATAAGGTGATGTGTAACTCCCCTTTTCTATTACGTTGTTATGAGGCTTCCATGAAATATTTACCGCGGGCATCTTCAGACCATTCTCCAATGGTTGTGTGGATGGAGAGGGATAATACAAAATATGAATATTTGAGTTTCAAGTACCAAAGAATGTGGGAGACTCATTCAGAATTCCGTAATTGTGTTCATAAATCTTGGGAAACACCAAGGGAAGGTCAAGGTATGGTTCAGTTAGCTAGCTAGGAAGTTAAAAGAATTTTTTTTTTGATAGTGAGGAAGTTAAAAGAATTGAAACAAAGTTTGAAGGTGTGGAAGAAGAATGTGTTTGGGTTCACTACTAAAAATATTAAAAGGCTTGAGGAAAGGGTGATGAGATTAGAAGAACATCTACAAGCCGATTATAATGAAGACTCTGAACTTGACCTTTTTGTTACTAATGTGGAGTTGGATACTTGGAGACACAAGGAGGAGCTTCGTCTAGCTCAACAAGCTAAGCAACATTGGCTTACTTCAGGTGAGGCAAATGCTTCCTTTTTCAAAGCTCATGTATCCAAGCAGTTTAAAGTAGTGCGGGAAATGAATTTAATTGATGGGTTATGCTTAAAAAGTCTAGAGGAGGTTCATAATAGGGCAGTGGAATATTTTTTTGAGTTCTTGTTGTCTAAGAACTCTAATCCTTTACTAGACCTAGCTAGATTGGCTATGCATGTCGTTATTGACAGTGATAATTAGAAGCTTATGTAACTCCCTTCAATCCAAGATATTAAAGATGCGATTTACTCCATTCCATCGGATAGTAGTTTGGGACCGGATGGATTTGGAGCCAGTTTTTATAAATATTATGGGGATATCATTTCTGTGGATGTAGTGGAGGCGATTCAAGATTTTTTTCGAGGTTCTCCTTTGCCAAGAGTATTCGTGGCAACTTCGTTAGTTCTTATTCCGAAAGCTGAAAATCCAAGAAGTTTGATCAATTCCGTCCTATAAGCCTGTGTTCTATAAAATCCGTAGTAAAATTCTGGTTTGACGAATGTCCTCTTTTCTACCACGGTTTATTTTTAAGGAATAAGGAGCTTTCATTTCTAGACAAAGTATTTTTGATAATATCAGCTTGACACGAGTTGAGTCATAATCTCCATAAGCCTATCCTGGGAGGTAATGTCATTATTAAAATTGATATGGCTAAGGCTTATGATAGTATTGAATGGAATTTCTTAATCCATGTTTTGAAGGCATTTGGGTTTTCGAATAGAGTATGTGAGTTGATTAAAAATTGTATTTCTTCTCCTTAGTTCTCAGTTGTTATGAACGGTGTTTCTAAAGGTTTTTTTAAGGCTGGTCGGGGGCTGAGGCAGGGAAACCCAATCTCGCCTTATCTATTCATTGTGGTGGAAGAAATTTTATCTAGGTTGATGAAGAAAAATTTTGATCAAGGAAACATTGGAGCTTTTTATCATCCTTGGGGTGCTCCAATTATTTCTCATCTCTTATATGCCGATGACATTGTTATTTTTGCCAATGGAAGTAAGCCATCCTTGAGGAATATCTCTGCAACATTAGAGATATATGTAAAATGGTTAGGCCAATCTGTTAGTAAAGAAAAGTCCTCCATAATGTTTTCTAAGCAATTCTCAACTGCTAGACGACGGGAAAGTTTGCGTATTACATGTTTTTCTGAAGGTTTTTTCCCTTTTAAATACTTGGGAGCTCTTATTATTTCAAGAAGGCTTAAGGTATTAATTTTGATTAGATGCTACCGAAAATGAGAGATAGAATTGGTGGTTGGAAGGCCAATCTCTTATCAAGTGGCGCACAGATCCTCTTGTTAAAGCATGTTCTATGTAGCATGCCTATTCACCTTTTCTCTATCCTGCAGGTCCCAAAATCAATTTTGAGCAAGATGAACAAGCTATTTAGCAATTTCTTTTGGGGTCTTCATGAAGGAAAACCGAAGAAACATTGGAGGGCATGGGAGGTAGTTTGTAGACTAGAAACAGAAGGTGGTATAGGGATGCAAAATCTAGATGAGATAAAAAATCTATGCACATGAGGTTTGCTTGGAAATTGCTTATAGAAGATTCTTTATGGTCTTGTTACTTCAAAGCAAGGTAAGTTAAAAATTTTCCTATTTCTCTAGTTAATCCTTCATCGGGATCAAGTTTTTGGAAAATGGTTATTGGTTATATTTCGGATGTCATTAAACATGCTAAATGGAAAATAAACTCTGGTAATGCGTTCTTTTGGCCTGATAAATGGCTGGAGAGTAGTGCTTTGTATGAACACTTAGTGAGTAATTCAAGCTTGAGATTGAAGGAATTAGTGGTGGAGGATCAATGGGACTAGGAATCTATTAATAGACTGGTTGGACTTGAACATATGGAGGAATTTTGAAGGGTAAGAAAGCTAGTGCAGATATTCCTATTTGGATGCCTAATTCAAATGGAAAGTTTAGCACTAAAAGTGTATGGGAGGTGATTTGGGTAAAAATTCCTAGAATATTGTGGGCCGATTGGGTATGGAATTCTAGCCTCCCCAAATTTATGGCAGTAACTATGTGGAAGGGACTCAATAATGCTTTGAGTGTGGATGATAGGGATAGAAAGGTGGGTATACAAATTGTCTCAAAATGCAATTGCTGTAAAAATGGAGATTATGAAGATCAGAGTCAGAAGGTGAGTTTGTGAGAAATATTTGGAAGATCTGTGCTCATCAGGCTGGCATGACAATGAGGGATGGTTGGACTTGGCGAGAAATTGTTGCAAATTGGTATAATAGAGCAAAAAAGTTGACCACAATGGAGAATTTGATGGGCTTATCACCTTCCATTATCACATGGAGGTTGTGGATTATGAGGTGTAAGGCACGAATGGAAGGGATAGAAGAATCTGTTGAACAGGTGTGGAGGAATATAAAATTCTGGGTAGCAAAAATTGGAGAAAATTTCAAGGCAAGAAATGTATTGTCGGGACGAGATGAGTTGATTCTAAAGGGGTGGAATATTCCTTCTAAACTTGGAAAAAAGAAAAATATACAGTTAGTTCGATGGTGTCGTCCAAATGTAGGTCGGTATAAACTAAACTCAAATGGCAGTGGTAGAGGAAATTTGGGTGTAGTAGGGGTAAGGGGTCTTATTCGTGATTCCGATGGTAAGTTGGTAACAACCTTTTTGGTTCCAATAGGACAAGGTACTAGTTCCTTTGCAGGGTTTATGGGTGTTTTTCATGGGCTAAAAATAGCAAAAGATTTGGGTACTAATAATTTAGACATGGACCTTGATTCCATTACTATTGTGAACTGGCTGCGTAAATTAGTATGTGGACTATGGTATGTTGAAGATTTTTGGGAGGAGTTGTTAGAGATTATGAATAGAATGGTTATAACTATATCACACGTGTATAGAGAAGGGAATGGCTCGGTAGACATGTTGGCGAGAATGGCTTCAGAAGGCTGCAATTCAAAGTGGAATTCTTTTACAGAGCTGCCATGGAGATTACAGGGTCTTCTATAAATAGATAAGCTTGGTTTTCCTCATATCCAGAATGCTTAATTTCTGTATGGATGCGGCTATGTCTTGACCTTGGTGCTATAGAGTTCATTGGTTGTTGGTTTTTTTTATTGGTTGGTATTCTTTGTTAATTATTTTTCCATGGAAAGTTTTGTGACCATGGTATTCCTCCGTCATATGTGAGGATTTATCAGTAAAGCTTGGAGGTCTTGTCCTCCTTCTACTAAAAAAAAAAAAAGTAGTGTACAAATAAATGAAGCTCACAATTAATTTGTTGCTTGTAGGAATTGCCATGCATATGATGTGGCTCGCGAGGAATATGATCGCCCAAGCAATGGTCAAAAGAGGTGATGCCACCTATGATATCAAGAGTCTATTCCTAAAAGAAATGTGAGTCGTGTTATCTACGATAGACTTATTTGATGTGGAAATTGCAAAATTAAAGTAGGGAGATAGTGATACCCCATAGTATAAAGATAAGGATATGTGATATATGGGATCCCACATTGTTAGGGAAAGAAAAATTATTGCTCTTTATAATGTTTCAATAGAGCTATAATTATAGTATTGACTAGTTTTTTTTTAGTATAAGTCATGTGTCTTGAGCCTTTCATTGGAGAATTACACTATATACATGACTTAAATGTTAAAATTCTTTTTATTTTTCTTTTGCTTTTCTTTAAGTATTTTTTTAATATTCTAATCATTAAGAAAAAAAAAATATGCAATTTCATTAATAGTCACTTCCTTAACCATTAAGAAAAATAAATAAATAAATAAAATTAAAATACATGAACGATATAATTGAGCGATAAGTTTGATGGATTACACTAGCATTTTTCGTTAAAAAGGTATGCATTACGGGTCACTTTGAAGAAAAACTTGTCCTCAGTCTTTATCTCTCCCATTTGTTCGTCTTTCACCGAATGATCCAACAAAGCTCACAACACTTGCTTTTTCTTTTTATAGCTTTTTCTCCCTTTTGTACAGCATTATATTTAGTCATTTTTTTACTTATCCCTTTTGAGAGTGTATTAAGATATTCTAAAAGTGTAAGTAGTCTCTCATCTTCATTAATGATACATAGTGCTTCCAATTCCAATTACTTTTGAACCACCCTTTAATATAAAGAGTAATTCCAATTGATCTTGGTATTAAGGCTGCTCAGTTGCCTTGCAACATTATTGATAATGTTTATTAACATATTTTTGAGCAACATAATAGAACTCAGAAAACAATCAAGGTGGGTATATGAGTGACATATACAAGGGCTACGTGAAATGACCTTAAGCCTCGTTTGTTTTCACAAATAGAGGAGATAAGTTGAGTTAAAAGTTGAATCAAATATTGTTAAAATATATTTTGTTAATATTATTTTTGTTTTAAGATTTGAAAAAATTGAATTGTTTATTTTATTTTGTATGGTAATTTGAAAAAGTTGTAATAATTAAATGAAATAAGATAAGATGAGTTGAGATGAATTGTAAAAATAAATGAGGCCTTAGCCTATAAACTCCCCCACTTTGTGCAACAACTTCACAACATCATATATTCTACAAAAAAATGTAGGCACTGTCATGTGTAACCAAAGAAGATGCTACTTTCAAACTGATCAGCAAATTTCTTCTTCTTTGTCAGAAAAAGGTATGCATAATGCGTTGCTTTGTAGAAAAACTTGTCCTTGGTCTTTTATCTCTCCCATCTCTCTGTCTTTTGCCGAAGGATCAAACAAACTTGTCCTCGGTCCTAACTCTTTAATATTTACAATATTCTTCTTATAAACATATAGATAGTATTATAAAAATAATAAATACAAAATTATTTGTGTTTATTCAAAGCCTTAAACAAGTTGATTCTAGACGAAATATATACAAATTTCGATCCTAAAAAAAAATACACAAAAAGCCTCTTTATATTGACAATTCGAAACGAACTCAAGATTGGGAAGTTAAGCAAGGGAGATAGTCATACACTTTAAAGATAATGATATGTGATATATGAGATCTCACATTGCTTAGGAAGGAAAAGTTATTACTTTTTATAATGTTCCAATAGAACTCCAATTGTATTACTGACTAGTTTTTTTGGAGTAAAAGACATGTGTCTTGAGCCTTTCATTGGGCTGTTGCACTATATCACTATAAGATAAAAAAAAACTTTTTTCAGCTCTCAAAATCATCGCAAATAACCTTAAAATTCGCTACAGTTGCTCAATTCTGGCAATTTTATAATCGCTCCCTTTCCGACAAAATAAATATGCCATTTCTGAATCACTATAGTGACATGCAAACTTCGCTGAGAAAGCCACTTTTTAGTGGTGATTTTAGTTCGTCGGAAAAGAGGTAAAAAATCGCTGCAAAAGATGGCATCCGTTTGCCCCAAAATCGTTGGGAAATACCAAATGCAACGATAAAAATCCTCCATAAATCACCGCAATTGGTTTTCTTTTTCCCAGCGATATTAAAATCTCGTTGGTATTATTACTTTTTACGGTGATAATTATCATTGAAAATAGTACAAAAATCGCTGGAATTATTAGTTACCTTTTTTAACGATCTTAATTTTCATTGCGATTAAATGTATTCCCAATGGACATTAAATGCAATGGTCCTTTTGTGCTGATTTAATTAAATCAGCACAAAAGGACCATTGCGGCAATTTTTTTGGTTGTTGGTATAGTATGGGCAAGGTAGTCAAGCATATTTTCAGCGCATATAAATCGCCAGAGTGGAAGTATTTTCAGCAATTACAAATCGCTGCTAATACTATCTTCCAATACATTTGCTTTTTCCCAACGAGTTCAAATTTCGCCGCAAAGCGACTTTGTTTCAATTTTTTTCGTTTGCCGGACTTCATTGTCACACTTCTATACAAATTTTAATGTTTATCTTAGTAACACATAATTTATCTTATTTCAAGTCAGTCACTAAATAATAGAAATAGTGAATGACCTGAAATAAGATAAATTATATGTTAATAAAATAAACTGTACTTTAGAAATAGGAAACATTTTCATCCAATTTAATAAGTCAAAGACATTCATTCATCCAAAGTCAGTTACATAGAATTCACATTAATGTAATTATGGGCTATACACTAGGGTGGGCCAATTGGATACAAAACCTACAATACAATACTAAATATTGAGAACACATTATGCTTCTAAACATTATCTAAAAATGTGCACATTCATTCAATATTTGTCAACTATCCTGCTCCTCTATCTTTAAAAGTTATATTTCTATTTTAATATGTACTTGGGCATGAGGGGTGGGTAAATAGCTTCAACATGACTGCATTAATGCCCTTATAGAAAATTAAAGCATATTTGATATTTCGATTTCTCCAACTCCAATCTAGCAATGATACAAAAAAAAAAAAAAAAAAAAAAAACGGTTACAAAAAAATAAACTTCACTACTGTGTATTGTTATAAAAATATTTCGGTACAATGTCTTAACTTTTCACAACAGAAAATTTTGACCAAGTTCATCCAAGAGGCTATGATTCTATTATACTCCACCCTTTTAGAGTACTAGATACATAAATAATAGCAGGGAGACTTGCATGCATGTATATAACCTTTACATAATTAAAGAGCGAGGGTGCTAGCTAGCTATCAAGGTGCCCCTACGAATCATCACTACAAATATATATATAAATATATATATATATATAACCCAAGTGACCTAGTGAATATTGGAATGACTAATTATAGAATAAAGCAGTTAAAGCATATTATTAGTTGATCAAAGAGTGAATATGGTATTCATGTATATATGCAAATTAATGACTGTGCAGCATGCATTTTCAGCTTTAATTAATTAATTATCTAATTTTCAGGATTTTTTGTGAATAATTGACTACAAGGTTGGGTCACATGCATGATCATGAGTTGAAAAAGGTATAAGAAATTAATGATTTTAAAGTCTTGTTCCATAGTACTATATATGCATGCAGTACTAGTTAAATAATCTGTCACATTGTAAATATATATAAATATATATATTTACATATATATAATATTGATCATTGGCTAATTTCTAATTACTTTGATTTGAGTACTCAACTTAAAGTGTTCTTTTCCTCTGACCTCTAGCATCATAATTAGAAATACTTTGTGTTACAAAGAAGATTAAACTGATCCCTTTGAATTCAGTTTAATCTTTTTTGTAAAACATGCATACACAAACATTAACACAGAACTTCAAAAAATTCTTCTTGAGATTTTTTTTATGCACAATCATGTCATATGCCTAATCTTTCTTTTATTTGAGGCCTTTAAATTCGTATAGTCATTTTTAGAATAAACTCTTTTCAACTACGTATAGTTAGAAGGCTTCCATACCGGCATTTTACAAATCATGGGTGACCAAGGGTAAATTTATTAAATAGAAACTAATGCAGGGGTGGCCAAGGGTTTTAATAAGGATAGAGTGTAGGAATAGGTTGGGATGTTTTGGATGAAATAAAAGAACTTGAAACTTCTACAAAGTGAATGAATGTTATCATATAGCATGCAAATGTCAATTCCGGTAAATGAACAGATTTTGTTAAAATGAAATGATAGATTATAAGGAGAGTATATTGGATCCAAGCTCCAATTTAATTATGAAGGAATTAATCAAGTACTTTATTTTTATAGCATTATACTTTAACTAGGCAAGTACCTACATACTTAGACTTGGTAACTTTTAGATGTGTTGCATCTATTTATGGTCCATTAAATTTACAAACTCAAGTGTCATTTAAATCAAAAAACTTTAAAAGCTTCCAACAAAGCAAACATCAAGAGTCGTGGAAGTTTAGATAATACTTCCAACTAATTCAAAGAAAGGTGAAACATATTACATATTATGCTCTATAAAGCATCCGAGAGTTCTGAAGTGTGAAATGCCATCATGTTTTAATACCAATGGATGGGAACAACAAGCATAAGTTCGAACGTTCCAACAAATAAAGTGCGTGCATGTGTGGAGACATGCTCAACTATGAGATGCATAATTATGGAATTGGGAACTTCATGGACCCAAAGTATACACATGGAATACAATTTTGAAAGTATTTCGTCAAAACATCATGAATGGTTGTCATTAAAAAAAAAAAAAAAAACTAATTTTCATATAAGCAACATTTTTCAAAACTCGACATCTTTCTCGAGCAAAAAACAACCAAATCAAAAATACATATATCAGCTTCTTTCTGGAAACAACAAAAAGAAATCCTCATTTTAGAAAACCCAAAATGCATTTGAAATTTCTTAGTTGCACATTTCAATATATGAGAATTATGAATGAAACCATGCTTGAAAGCCTTCCAAATCGAATCAGCCATGATGCAAACTATGAAACAAATCTTCATGAACAGATTTTACAGATGATAATACCATGACAGAATGTATTAACTTGAATCGAACCACAATTACAACAAACGTTATCAATATTGGTTTGAAATGGGGACAAAACATATTAAGATAGTGGTCATTTATGATATTGTGCAAATACCTGTTATTGAATTGGGACAACTTAGCAAGAGTTAAAGATTTAATAAGGCCTCAAATACAGTACACCTGACCTGAAAACTTGATTAGAAATCCATTTTAAGTATCTGACGAAGTCAAATGACTATCAGTTCACCTAAATGCAGGAAGTAATTAAGTCAAACTAATCTGGAAGATATGGAGTTTAAATGTTCCAAATGTCATAAAACATTTCCTATGGAGGGCAAATAATGATTCCTTGTCAACTAACGACATTCATTCTTCACAGAAGTGTTAGTAAAAACCCTTATTGTCCAATCTCTAGTTGAGAAGAAGAGACAGTTATACATGTGCTATGGACATGTATTGCTGCCATCATTATTACGGCAATTGCAAGTAGAAAGCTGCAGAAGTGGAAGTTAACGTTGCAGATTTTACATAGTTATGGGACCAATTATGCAGCACCATAGATAAAGAATAGTTAGAAGAAACAGCTTCTATTTTAAGAGGGATCTAGCAGAGAAGAAATAAAGTGGAATTTGATAAACTGGTTTTAGCTGAGAAAGCTTGAAATTCTAGTGATTATTTATGAATGAATATTATCTTTGTTTTTTAAAAAAAGAAATTAATTATGTGATGGGCAAGTAAAAATTAAGTGTTATAAGGTGCAACTTCTGGAATATGTCTTAAATCCACGTAAAGAACTGAGATTAATAACCAAAGATTCAAGGTCAACAAGAAGCTCAAAACTTACAAAGAACTTGAAGTTTTTCCCTACCTGAATTGATGCATTCAACAAAGCTAAAAATTCAAGCTGTCGACACAAAAATAAAAAAAATATCCCTCTGGTCATTCATAATTTATATATGTCAACACATGACACACACACATACACACACATGCACACACATATATATATATATATATAACATGATCTTTTGCTATCCATGAAGATTCAGTGAAATAAATAAATAAAATAAAAAAAGCCAGCAGCAATGTCAAAGGGCCTGCATATATATATATATAGAGAGAGAGAGAGAGAAAGAGAGAGAGAGTTTTGATGAGTACCTGCACGTGGGATAGGCAAATCCTAGGTTGACAAGTGGCCCCCTAAGGCAGGTCCCACACCCCTATGAACCAATCACGGAATTAGAGACTTATTTGGTGGGAAACACAGGTGAGGCTAGCTAGTCATGTCCCCTTTTGCTCATTACCTTTAACGTGTGTGTGTGTCATTAATAAGCAATAAATTATTAAGAGGATGATCAGTGCTATAAGTAAGAAACAAGAAGAATAAGATGATCCATCTTAAGCTCCAAACAAACAATCTGGGATTTGTCATTTTTTTAATTATAATTCCTTGCTTGTTAGTTTGGTATGTGTTTGTATGGGAAGATTTGATGAAAAGGTTGAAAGTCTTCGTCTTTATCATCTGCTCAACATATATAACCAAAAAACTTATAAAAAAAAACATATATAACCAAAGAGAAGATCATTGGTTTTAACACTAATTTTATAATCCAGGTACTCCAAGGAACATATATATATGTATATAAATATTTTATTCATTATTTATTTATAGGATCGAATGCTAGCTAGCTAGCTAGATCATGCATGTAGCACGAGGTTTAATTAAAAACATTAAAAATAGCTCCCTCCTAACAGACATCAACAGAAAAGACATATCCTTTTTTACCAATAGCTTCAAGCCTTCAAGTTAGTAAAGCTAGACATTACAACAGTCCACACAAGCATGCATGGGTTCATGGTGTCAGAGTTTTCTGTATCACATAACACACAAGAAGATCATCATCCAAATGATAAAAAGCATGCTTAAGGCAATCAAAGTAATAAAGATATCTCTTATAAGGATCAGTAACATCCAGGGTTGCCAACTTGGGATTGCCATTAAAAGATGAGAAATAATAACCCAAGTAAATGAGGTTTTTGTTTCTGTAACATTGATAACGATTTTCTTCCATCATTCACAGGAGTACCAGACAACACACAAGACTTGCCCAATATCAAAAGACCTCCATCATCCATTGAAGGCTAAGGCCACCAGACCAAAACCAACCACATCCCCCTCTTCCCCTTCCCTGTTAATGTAAATCATGTCTGCCTATGAGTCCTCACCTCACCTCTTAACTACTTACCAGGACCCTGAAGCCACAATATTTATGTTTATCTCATTGATTCATCCAAGTATGAAGGTAACAGAGTGTTCATTGAAGTTTGTACACATCCAGAAATATTGAAGGCTTTTTAATTGCAAGAAATTAAGGAGAGTGATTCATGAATTGAACTTGTTGTATTCCAACAACCTCCAATTCTAAGGGTCTAAATCATAATGAGCAGAAAATTATAGTAAGTTGGCATCCATGTCAAAAGAATAAATGTCCCCCAGTTGTGACAGAAATGAGACACTATTAGGGTGCACACAGGTGGTTTTGACAAAATCAGTAATGTTGATATTGTTTTAAAAAGTTCTATGGAAACGGTGTTGGAGATGATCAACTTCTTCTCTTTAGGCAGCAGTTATGGATCCTTTAATTTATTATCTAATAATGTGAAATGATGCTCTCATGTATATTTGGGTTGGAGATTAGACTTTTACGTGTAAGAAAGAAAGAGATAGCTTAAACTATGGTTTTTAACTTTGGGGAAGTTTAAAAACAATAATTTTTCAAAGGATTGTTTCATCTTCCAATGACTCTATATCAGTTTTATAATAAGAAATATCTGATTTGACATAAGAGCCATCAAATCACAACAGATAATTATTTTATATAGCAATGTTTCTCAAAGCTTAAAGAGAATAGATCAAGAACTTCACAAAGTTGACACTTTCAAGAGCATAAAATCAATTTCACCTTGAGAAAAACTTTGATTCCAAACCTATAAATTAGTCCCCTAAGAAAAAGAAGTTGCTTTGAATTTCAGGTCAATTGGAATCCCAAGCTGTGCTGTAAAGGCATAAATCAAGCTTGTGGGTGGACAAATTACCTGTTTTAAACAAAAGAATTGGGTTCCAATCCGCAGTCCAATGAGTTAAAAGCCACCACTAATCCATCTTTGAATTCCCCCATGCTTTTGGTTCCAAAATCATAACCATTTGTTTATTAGTTAGTCTAACATAGGATTGTTTGTATTTTTTAAAAATACATTATATGCCCACAGTTACATTATACATACACAAACACATTTTCAATTTATGCATAAATTGGAAGAGCAAACCACCCTTGATTCCACGACACAGTCAACAAACTACTTGCTATCAACCACTTGAGTAAAGTGTGAAAAATAGATACTAATTTTGTGTTAGAGTAAACCGAATCATTAAGAACATAAACGCAAAAAAAGAGAGTATCTTACCAACAATAATCGACTCCAATCGAGTGGAAAAGAGGACAGGGAGGAGGTGAGTTGAATAACCCTTTGCCACCAGGAAAAGGGTCTTGCTTGATGTCGAACGGTAGCTTAGGAAATGTCAAAAATCAAATTTTTGAACGGGAACTGGCGATATATGGACTATCAAATGCAAGCTGCAATTAGTGTTCTACATGCGGCAGAAAATGTGGCACAATAGTTTCTGCGGTCTCCAAATTGGTGGAGTCTCTGTTGTTAGTGGTGGTTTTCAGTGGAAGAGATAGCCATGTAGCAATGTTTATTGAGTGGGTTTTGCTTAATATGAAGGTAGAGAGATCGAAAAATGGAGAAGAAGAAGTTATGGAAGGGAGAATCGTTGGGAAAATGGGACAGTGAAAATGGGCCAAAAGTTATAAGCCGGAGGAGGTGACGCCGCGTGCAAACACTGGGAAGGGTGGATTTGCAGGTGGAGGGAAGCTCTAGTCTGATGGGTTCATTGAATTGCAGAAGGGTGTTGGGGGGAAATATGTTGGCAGGAAAAATAAAAGGATTTGGTGATTTGGCACCCCACACAATGTAGGAGGTGACGAAAATCATAGAGTCACAACTGGTTTTTCTCTTTCCCGACGATTCAAATCGTCGTAAAATCGAACTAAAGCGCCACAATAAAGTAAATAATGGACCCCCCAGTGTACAAGCATTGAATGTGATGTTAGAATTCGCGGCGATTTGAAAATTGACATAAAAAATAATATTTTACAACGATTTTAATTGCAACGCTTTAAAAATCATCAAGAAAATCCTAATTTCTTGTAGAGTATATACATGAGTTAAATTTTAAAATTTAATTTATAAGACTCAAATTTTATGATTTTTTTAAATTAAATTATGTCATGTAAACAATGTGTGTTAATGTAGAGACTTTAAAATATTAACTTCTCACTTCCACAACATCTTATCTTCTTCCAGCTTTTATATAGAGTTCATTAAAGTAGTAATTGAAGAATGTAAATGAACATTATTGAAAAAATAACAGTTAATCTTCATACCCATGTTCTTGGATGTTACATAAACAAGTCCATAATCAAGTAATAAACATAACTAAAAATAAAATAAAACAAAAAAAATCTTTTCTTTTTTCCACACCCATGGGATGATGGGAATAAGGACATTTCATCGTGTCTATTTGGCTATTTTGCATAAGTATAATGATACCCTTTAACATCTTTAATTACTACTTTACTATTCAGTTATTTTATTTTATTTTGTTTCTCTTTGAATTTGAATTAAAAATATCAAAACATGACATTCTTGCATAATCTAAAAAAAAATCAATCAATCAATGTAATCATGTAATTTAATTAAAAAAAATTAAATTTTATAAAAAATGACTCAAAAAGTAAAAGAACGTTAATTTTTATAAAATTTAATTATTACTCGATCCAGGTGTGCTTCTCCGCCTTGGCCCCCTACACATGGGGTACTCTCATGTATTAGCTTTGAACCATGTATTGAAATATGAACAGAGCGACGTGATAATTGCATTCTTTCACAAAATTCTACCACTCCTTGGGAAATTGATTGGTTAGTTCTGTATTCATTATTGTGGACCCAATTGATAACGGTGTAGGACGTTGATCGTAGAACTAATTGGAACCAAGTGTTTTCTGTCATTCTAAACGTATAGTAGCTCTTAGGAATACCATTTTGATAGTTTCCATGATCAATGTGTGTGATTGCACACTTAATAGTTAAAATTGTCTGTCTTTCCTCATGTTTCATGAAATAAATATATAATTTGTGCGGGAGGAATGGAAGAAACCAATTGACTGCTAATTATAATCATCATCATCATCTTTTTCATCAATCAACTGAATAATTATTAGAGGAACTTTTGTTGTGGGTCATCTTTGTAAAACAAGGTAGTCATGTAACTCCCCGGTCTCGCAGGGGTCAAAGAGTTACTCCCTGTGACTTAAAACTCACATTTCATCAATATATATACAGACTCTAAAATATAAAGTCATCAGAATACTACAAAATATCTTAATAAAATCCGCTAATTCTCAGAAATCTTCTTATGAGTAATCCACAATGCTTAAATAATCATCTCACCCATGCTCCATTGTCCTGATCCTTAGCTGAACTATTTAAAATCATCTAAAAAATATTTGGAGATAAGGGGTGAGTTATCAAAAACTCAATAAACAAAGAACATATACTAGTGTGCAAACATAAACATTTACAGAGTTCATAATGCAAAATAAAATACTTTTACTTTCATAATGCAGAATCAGAACATATCATAAAAAATATCAAAGCGAAAGTTTCAGGAAAATATTCTTATTCAAAGTCTTTTGGAATAGCATAACTGACCACCATCATACCAGAACATCATATTACATCATAAGCCATGTTTAACCCCTAGTGGTAGGGTTGTGCAAACCCCAGTAGCTAACCGAGCAGAAACAGAATGTGAATCTTTCCCTTATTTATTCTCGGAGCCCCGAGTGTATACACAAAAAAACCACCAGAAAAACCACTTCGTTTCCAAAGTGGGTGCACCAGAAACAGAACGGTTGGTACCAAACAAAAAAAAAACCACTATTAGTACCCGTGGTAGGTCAAACAAATTACCATCCACAAACCAAATCCAAATTTGGAATGTCCTGCCAAAAGTTTTCGAAAATCATATCATATCATATCAGAGTACAGAACATTTTCAGAACATGCTAGAATCAGATCATAAAATATAATTTATGCACAAAATTTCTTACTCGCTCTCTTTTGCACAATTTAAAAATAAAATGTAAAAAATAAGCTCATGTTTGCACCAGTCATGCCAGAAAATACTTTATTCTTATACAAAATTTTATGAGTAATGCAGAACAAATAACTAAAGTTGTTTCAAATTCATTTTCATAACAAAACATGCATATTTTTCAAAATTGACCTTAGTCCATTTTACTTTTATGCAAAGTTTAGAATAGGAACTCCTCTACTGGACTTCTTAACTTTTTAGAATTTTCGTCAGAAGAAAATGTCGAGTCAACTATAAATTGTCACCTATAAAATGATCATGTAATCTTCGTATATTTCCCGTCGAACACGTACTTCAATACTTAACCTCAAATGTTAAAATAACCTATTTTAATTTCTCAAAATCTGAAATTCTCATAACCCTAAAATACCATCATTTTTCAAATCTACAAATATCCATTCAGTATATATGGTGTGTTTGGATGTTGAGAAGAGTTGGGTTGAGTTGAGTTGAGATGATAAAATATTGTTAAAATATTATTTTTAAATATTAAAGTTATTTTGAGATTTAAAAAAGTTGAATTATTTATTATATTTTGTATTAAAATTTGAAAAAATTATAATAATAAGTTGAGATGAGTTGGAGATTCAAACGATTTAAGAAAACAAACCTAACTCACTTAAAATAATAAAAAGTCGCTATAATAAAAAAATTACCAGACCAAAAATAATTTAAAACTCGAACCTCAATCCAAAAACATTTAACTTCAAAAATAATTTAATCTAACACACTCAAAAATTAAAAGGCCCAGTACAAAACAATTCCCTATGGCCCAAAATAAAACAACCCATTTTTTTAAAATCCTGTTTTTACAACCATGATGGCCAAGTCGTAAATTTCTAGAAAAACACCTTATAAAAGACAGAAAGGCAACAAACATGAATCCGTTTAAAAACTATAAAAAAAACATGTAGGGTGATGTGGCAGAGACATTCCGAGAGGGAAGGAGGAGTGTGGCGTAGCGAGGGGCTAGGCAGATGGTGGAGATCTTGACGGAGCATTGAGAGAGAGAGAGAGAGAGAGAGAGAGAAAACGGTGAGAGTATGGCGTACGTGCGGAAGGGAGAGATAGCTCACCGTGGGACAGGGAGGAGGCGTGCGATTGGTCGAGAGCTACGTACGGTGGCTTCCACAATGTAAAGTGGCTGAAAACCGAGGGGCACGGGGAGAGTGAGAGGCCGGCGGAGGGGAGCTCAGTGGACGGCTTGAGCAAGAACTTGCTCTGTTTCGGGAGTAGGAAAACAGGGGACAATGGGCTGAGTTCGAGAAGAGGGTGGTGGCGCACGGTGGGGGGGAGGGCTACGGAGTTGTAGGCTAGGCCCTGGGTAGGCGGTTTCCATGAGGTGGAGGTAGTGGTGCGAAGGAGTTTGACGCGAATGATGCAGGCTACGGCTGTTCTTGGTGCAGGGGTTTACGTTCGCGTGGCCTGGCAGTGGCTACCCTTCGGTGGTGCAAGGCAGATCTGTGTATGGCAAGAAAAAGATGGTTGGTCTGGGTTCTCTTGTGGTGATTGTGATGGAGTGTTGCGGCAAGGTAAGCTTGGGAGGTGGCTGACGGCAGGAACAATGCTTGGGCAGTCTTTTCATAAGCAGGGAAGAAAATACATCTGGTTATAAAGAGGTGAGGGTAAAACCCTAGAGGGATATATGTGCATGCAAAGGAAAAGGACGTGTGGAGTCTGGAAAATTGATTCTCATGGATTGGGTTTTGGTGCAACGCTTTGGGCCCACAGTTTGAATAGTGAAGAAAAACTATTAAGGGCTATTTGGTGAATTTTGAACCTAGACATAATTAAAAAAAATCCAACTTGTTCGAAAATTATCTCGACTCATAAAAAGATTTTATTTTATTTTTTTAACCTAAAATCAAACCTACAGAAAATTATAATACACCAAAACAGAGCTTTTAGACTTGTAGTCTATTTAAAATAAAACAAAATTATTTAAAAATTCAAATGGACTTTTCGCACATAAAAAATCCAAAATTTTGAAAACAACTTGACACTAGACCCGGGTGTTACAAGCCATCTACTCAAAATGAAAACTCCCTGCCGACGCATCTCTGGGTAACCAAATAAGATTGTCCGAGCTAGCCATTTATATGTACAAGAAGTAGCCTTTCTATGGTACATGATCAATGTGAATGCATTAGCCGCCCTAGCTGTATGTTCCTAATGCATGTCATCTTGGCCCCCATTCAATTGTGGTTGGAGAGGATCTTTCAAAATCCCCAGACATCATGTAATGGGTTGGGTCCCTTTAATCGACACGTTATGTGATGATTCCACTCCCTTACAAATTAACTGATTGGCCTACTTCTTAGGGAGGCATTGTTTTCATTGCTTCCTTGGCCTCTTGTGTTAGGCCATCACTTTCCAAGCCGTTTATATGTCAATAAGTAGAATTTAGTTACTCCTAATCCCACCCCACTTTTAGCTATATCTTTGTACTAACTAGTGATGAAGATGATCCAAGTTCACCCCATAAACCGCGTCATTCTAACTGAGTACATTTAGCATAAACAAAAGTCACCAAAACTCAATTAGGGCCTAAACAAAACCAACATGAAAGGGATTGATTAGTCATGTGAAGCACCTCAAACTCATAATCATCCTTTCAAAAAGGCCACACTTTACCTCCTGAAGACTCATTACAACAATACTTTGAAAATTCCAAGAACTAGCCAGCCGTTGCATTTTTTATTCCTCGTGGAAAGGCTCCAAAATCGCCATTACCGTTGCCTGATGCTTTGTAACTAAACTTTTAGGTCTCTTCCTAGACCAACCCAAACCGCGAACATTCCATACTAAAATTGTGTCAATCATAAATTAAGCTTAAAGGTGTGGGTAGCCACCCGCTGTGAATGCCGAACACAATGTGTCAATTGTTCTTTCCATTTGGTTTTATGCTCGAGAGGCTCCTAGTTAGAATCATATGACTTTTCCTTCCTCACCTCCTACCCCTGCCTCCCACCTCACCATCAGAATTGTACTCCAAACCACCAGCATCGTCAAGATTATTATTAAAATGCCCACCACGACTTTCCATTTCCAGAACCTCCGACACTACATCACACTGCCCATTGACATTAGTTCCAACTCCAGGATTTCATTCACTAAGAACTCAAACTCAAAGAGCGTAGGGTTATTATCCAAACTAGTAGGATTTGTTTCAAAGATCACAGGATTATTATCACAGAGCACAAGATCTTCAGATGGTATGGGTACGTCCTTCAACATCACAACCTCACTCACATGCATGGATGGATCAACTTCGCATTCAATCTCCTCATAGATCTCAGTATCCTCCAGATCTTTCCTAGGTACCTGTGCATCAGACGTGATCACCTCTTTTAACCCGTCCTTTGCTACTACATCCGAAGAGGAGCCAACACCTAAAACCACCACCGCCTCTGCCTGGGCTGACGTTGATACATCCTGAGCATTCGCCCCTTCCTTCAAATCCTTCTCCACCTATTTATTTTTGTCCTGCCAAACCTGCTTGAACAGAGTCTTCCTATTCACCTTCTCCCTCTCTAGTTTCCTCACACCAGCCCTACATACTGTAATATTTAGAACAGTAGAAACCATGCCTCTCATACTTTACGTTCTACCAAATTTTCTTCGTAGCCTATAAGACTATGGGAAAGCCTTGCACTAGTTCATCCAATAAATCCACCTCTACTCACATCCTAGCCCCGGATGCTTTGGTTTTATGAAATGTGGCATTATCCGTTCCCAGATAGTGACCGAACCTAATTGCCAAAATTTGTAAACAGTCCAGAAGATACAGATGAAGTGGCAACCCTGGCAAAAAAATTCACTACGGCACAATTGGAGATTTGTGTGCCAGATCGAAATCCTTGGTCCAATGGAATAAGCGAAAAGAGGAATCCCCCATAGTACGTCCTTCACGAGCCCAGCCATGCAAGAAATCACGTTCACTCCTCATCTGTACAAGCACATGCAAAGCATCCATAAAACTGATAGTGGGGACCTCTTTTAGTCCCCATGATTTTGCAATATGAGAACGTACTGACTCAATGGACAGCCTTGTACGAGAAAACTTGAGAACCAATGCAAACTTGAAATCATCCTCAACTTTTGACATCTCCACCTCTAAGAAAACAAAATCTTGTTCACCATCTATCTCCACTAGGTATCTCATCAGAAGCCTGAAAGAGGATTACGATGTAGCAGAAACTGCTTGAGCAAATGACTTTGCCCCCTGCGCCATCACAGCCCCCGCCGTAGAAGAGTCTAACAGAAGGGGAAGGGTAGCCTCCATGGCTGAACCCTAGCAAAACAAGCGTTACAATTCAAAATTGGAAACTCTGCGAAAAACGGAATAACCAAAACCGTAATATTCCAAAATCACCAAAATCCTGAGTGGACCTACCTGAAAAGCTAATCACCCAACTTATCAAATCAAAGGCCCACATCTAAATTATAATTACAAAAACTCCCAATACCTATCATCAATATCTATTTTTAAGTTGGAGTTGCCACACATTATCAGGCCAAAGCTTTTGCTTTATCTCGTATGAGCTTTGGTTTTCGATAGAGAACTGCTTCCATAAAATTTATATAGAGTACTTGCTGTGGTACTATAAGGTATAGGGCCAATTTGGTTTCTGGTTTTGTATCTTCTTTTAGCAACACCACCTTCAGTTCTTGCGGAGCTTCATCAAGGCATGTATATATACGTCTCTCTTTTTATGTCATGCAATTCTACAAAAGAAGGGGTTTCCTTTTATTCTCTATTTATCATT
Source organism: Cyclocarya paliurus (assembly GCA_029856935.1). Lineage (NCBI taxonomy): Eukaryota > Viridiplantae > Streptophyta > Magnoliopsida > Fagales > Juglandaceae > Cyclocarya > Cyclocarya paliurus. The sequence continues at coordinate 24,007,132 of CM056951.1, forward strand.
GTTCAGGCTGTTTTCTTGCTATTTTTGGGGCTTCTATGTATTTGTAAATCTCAGGCATTCACCGGTCCATGGAAAACTAAATATTTGTGATTTTTTATTTATTAAAAGGTGAATTCCCCTGTTTTATTCAAGAACCTCACATTTGGTGGAGGAATATCATTAATAACAAAGCACCGAAATATCAACTTTACAAAGCCAGAACACAAACTGAAGCAAAGAAATAGAAACTAGCAACACCAACTTAAACCAGGACCACTATTAAGATAGATGATACAAATATTCTAGTAGAACCATAGACAAGTTTCTCTGTTTTAATGTAACCGTTTTTATTCCTTTTTCCTCCTGTATAAATACCTCAAGAAATGCAAATGACATATAAGGAAAATTTCCTCAATTCATTCACTTTGTTGTGGTATCAGAGCAACACGACTTGCTATCTCTATGATTCGTGGCTATATCAAACCCTTCCCCCTCCACCCCAAATACCTTCATCATTTCTTCCTTCTCTCACATAGTGACCACCAAACTCACAACTGAGAATTAGCACCTATCTTTGAGGTCAAGACCTCTATCATTTCATCGATGGAACTGCCTCAATCCCATCTGAATTTCTACCCAACCAACCAGATACCTTCAACCTCGAATTCACCTCATGCAAAAGAATAGACCAACTAGTCCTCAGTATTTTATTTTCCTCTCTTTCAGACTCTCAATCGGGCATGTTCTTTCAACGAGCACCTTGTAGGAGCTATGGATTTCCCTTGCTACCATGTTTGGTTCTCACTCACAGGCCAAGGAATTTCAAGTCAGATTCTAACTCACACATCTCTCTCAAGGTTCTCAAACCATTACTGAATATTTTGGCAAGGTACGCTCTCTTGCCGACACATTAGCTGTTACGGGAAACCCCCTTCTTGAAAAGCAATTTGTAACTTACCTACTTACTGGTCTTGGTGCTACCTATAAGTCTTTTGTTACTTCTATTACCACTCGAACTGACCCAATTTCCTCTCATGAGCTATACCAACTGCTACTAGTACATGAAAGTCACATCTTGCATTTAACAACAAGAAGCAGCAACCCTCCATCTAAACCCTCAGTTAATTTTTCTTCTGATGGAGGACGTGGTTTCTCTCATGAGTGAGACAAGGTTGAAATGGCAGAGGTAGATTTGTTCCATTTTCTCAAGGAGGCAGACATTTTTCTTCTCATACTCAAGCTCTTCAACAGTCCTATAACTTTACCCGTCCAACTTGCCAAGTTTGCAACAAGCAAGGTCACCTTGCTCTTCAGTGCTGATATCGCTTTGATCACTCCTACTAGCTCAAAGCTCCACACTCCTTCTCTACAAACTTCACCACTCCCAACTCTTTCTCTGATGACTCTTGGTACCAAGACTCTGGTGCCACACATCATGTTACCAATGATTTGAACAACCTTAATATTTCCACGAACAGTACAGCGTGGTGAACAAATCTGAGTTGGGGATGGCTCGAATCTGCCAATACAACACTTCGGTGATTCTTCCTTTTTCTCTCACTCATCTTCTTTCCTTATACACAATTTATTACATGTTCCCTCTATAACCAAAAATCTTGTTTCGGTTTGTAAGTTCTACATTGATAACAAATACTTCTTTGAATTTCATGATTCTTACTTATGTGTGAAGGACAAAATGACCGGGAAGATCCTCCTCACCGGACCCAACCGTGACGGTTTCTATGTCTTCCCTCCTGCGTCGACCACCGTCGAGCCTTGTAACACTCAATTTTCATAGGATAGCGATGTTACTAACATTTATAACATAATGCCCGGTAAAGAGAGTCATATCTTGAAATACCACATTTATTGAAAAGCATCAAATATTAAAACTGAATTGAACATAACCATCTTTGAAACATGAAACTGGAAACATAAAGTGAAAACATAAACTAAACTAATTCTTGTGTAAATAATACTTATTCTCTTTTAAGTCTTTACACTAGATCTAATCCTGGCCCTTCAGCTCTGCGTCCTCATACTCATCATCTGTGACAGTTAACATAAAAGAAAAATAGAAAAACAAACAAACAAAGAAAAATGAGTTGAATACTCAGTAAATAGCACATCATACTGTAAAACACATCTTAGCCTAGCATAGACTTAATTTCTGAAGACTCTTCATACATACATACATCATCATGGATTAACATAGCATAACTATTCATCATTAACATGAGTGGAAACATACATAATAATGGCAATATGTAACGTGAATGCATAATTATTTGTTTATCTTGTCTTATCATGAAGTGAAACACGCTTGAGTCCGTGTTTCACTTTACTGAATAACATGGAGTGAAACACACTTGAGTCGGTGTTTCACCTAACTTGCATAACCTGGAGTGAAACACGCTTGAGTCCGTGTTTCACTTAACTGAATGAAACACGCTTGGGTCCGTATTTCGATTAACTGATTAACATGAAGTGAAACACGCTTGGGTCTGTGTTTCACCTTACTGAATAACATGGAGTGAAACACGCTTGAGTCCGTGTTTCACTTTACTGAATAACATGGAGTGAAACACGCTTGAGTTCGTGTTTCACTTTACTTGTGATTAACCACGCTTGAGTCTGTGGCACTGTCTTGAAACTTCTCATCTTTCTTAATGCATGAGAATTCATTAGGCTTCATGAACTTTTCCAACATGGCATACTCTTATTCATGACATAACATAACATGGCATATTCATGTACATGACATAGCATAACATGGCCTTTTCTTGTACATGGCATAGCATAACATGACATGACATAACATGATCTGAACATTTTTTAACATTCCATAACATACATGATCTAAGTACTACATGAACATGGCATACATCATCTAAGTATTACATGAACATGGCATACATAATTTGGCTATTTTATAACATGATCTGAACATTTTATGACATTCCATGGCATACATGATCTAAGTTCTCCTTGAACATGGCATACCTGATCCAGTACTACATGGATATGGCATACATGATCTAAGTATTACGTGAACATGGCATACATAATCTGGCTATTCTATTACATGATCTGAACATTTTATGACATTCCATGGCATACATGATCTAAGTTCTACATGAACATGGCATACATGATCCAGTACTACATGAATATGGCATACATGATCTAAGTATTACGTGAACATGGCATACATAATCTGGCTATTCTATTACATGATCTAAACATTTTATAACATTCCATAACATACATGATCTAAGTACTACATGAACATGGCATACATCATCTAAGTATTACATGAACATGGCATACATAATCCGGCTATTTTATTACATGGCATCCCTGACTTAAATTACTACATGAACATTTCATGGCTTCCATGTGGTTTTAGCAACATTCAATCCATCAACAACGAATTCATTCATTCAAGCATAATCTCATATTTCATCAAAGATCATGAAATGAACCTAACCTTGACTTGTTTCGTAGTGTAGCGTAGATAACCATCATAAGCACATCATATTTTCATCTAAAAATAGAACATTTACAATACACATGCAATTATATGATCATACTAATTACCTCTTAGCGTTGCTTCCACAATCTCACGTCGTAGCTCATGACCTATACGAGACACTAATCATCACTAACTTTCCTAAAAAGATGTGTCGTAGTACTCTAAATGTTTAAGATCATAAATAGAGATAATAATGTTCAAAACTCATAACATATTCCCTGACTTCTAAAAAAATATAACTTAATAATTTTATAAAATCCAGTTTAAAAGTCAATTGGGATATTAATTAAATAATAGGCTCAATAATATACTTTAAAATCCTTTAAGTATCTTTTATAAAAATTGTGCCCTTGGGTCCATAAACTTTAGGCTAGCTTAAATTCCAGCCCACTTTAAAATAATAGAAAATAGTTTCTGTCAACCCAAAAATTAACCCACTTAAATTATTATAGTTTCTGAAATAAGCCCAACAAGTGCATTTTAAAAACTAGGCCCAATCCCAATACAAGGAAGCACTAGCCGAATGGGCTTTAAGGCTCAAGGTCCACTCTAATTCCAAGGGTAAAGGCCCTTTGTGAAAGATTTTCCTGCTAGCAGGCTTCTAGCCGAATGGGCTTAAGGCCCATGGCCGACTTTACTATTAAAAGTAGAATACATACGTCTGAGAGATGGTTGACAGGGGAAAGGTGCCGTGCGATACTCACCGAGGGGAAAACAGCTGCGACGGCAGGTCTGGGTGTTCGTGGGTGGCCGGCAACATAGTTGGGAGGTCTCTGTGGTGGTGCGACGCAAGACAGAGAGTGAGTTTAGAGAATGTAGAGAGAAAACTATCAAACTGAAAAACACTAGGGAGAGACAGTGCTGGCCGACAGCGGTGGGCTTACCGGAAGGGAGTGGGCTCGACGGGGTTGGGTTGGTCGGCGATCTTTGTGGCCGTCGGGAGGTTGTCCAATGCTCCCTGATGTGGTTTATGGTGGCTAGGAAGAATGCAAGGGCTGTTTTGTTCTTGGTGGGGAGAAAAGCAAGGACGTAGAGGACATATGGTTCATGCACGCAGTGGAGGAAGGAAGACTCATTGTCGGCATGCTCAAGTGGTGGTTTCTCGTGAGGTAGGTGTCACCGTTGTTCGGTTTTCTCTGTCTGCTGAGGCTGCTATGGTGGCTATGCATAAGGTTTCTTGAGTTTATTTCTAGAGGTCTCGGGGTGGGTTTTATAGATGAGGGGAAGGGAAGATATCGTGAGTGATCTGGAGGGAGGTTTGAATTCGACTAATCTTTGAAAAACTATTCCCACAAGGAAAGAATCACTAAGGGGATATACATACTGAGAGGATTTAAGAGTTTTGAAGTGTTTGAGATAGAGATAATTTCAAATTAGAAAACTCCCAGACCAAACGGAAACGATAAATGAGGTGTATAATTAACAGTAAAGAAATCCTATTCAAAATAAATTACTACCTCAAAATATATCTAATAATAATAATTAGAAAAATCACACTTTTTAGGATCAGGATGTTACAAGTCTCCCTCTGTCCAGCTTGGTGAATGCACTTCCATTGCTAACTGGCATCACAGATTAGTCCATCCATCTCTCAAACTCGTTTCTCATATTTTGCACAACAACCGTTTGAAATTTCTTCCCACAGAGCACTCCTTTAAATGTCCAAATTGTCCTCTTGTCAAGAGTCATCAATTACCTTTTAATCCGAGTTGGGTCCATTATACAAAGCCCTTACAATTACTTGTTGCTAAAATTTGGGGTCTAGCCCCATACATTTTACAAAATGGATTTAAATGTTATCTCTCTTTCGTTGATGCTTTCACAAGGTTCACTTGGATATTCCCAATTAAGTTGAAATCTAATGTCATTAATATTTTTACTAATTTCTTGCCATACATTGAACGTCTATTCAATTCAAAATTAATAACATTGCAAACCGATGGAGGAAGGGAATTTAAACTCCTTTCTCCAATGTGTCAAAAATTGGGAATTACTCATCGTTTTTCTTGTCCACATACGCATCAACAAAATGGTCTCAATGAACGTAAACATAAACACATCGTTCAAACTAGGCTTGCCCTCTTGGCCCATGCTTCACTTCCTTTAACTTTTTGGGCCGAAGCCTTTGAGACTGTTGTGTACCTTATAAATCTTTTGCCAAGTCCAATTCTCAACCACAAGTCCCCATATTTTCTTGTCCATAATCGGCTTCTTGACAATAATTTTTTAAAAGTCTTCGGTTGTGAGTGTTGGCCCAACTTGAGACCCTACAATAACCATAAACTCAATTTCAGGTCCATCTCGTGTCTTTTTTTGGGCTATAGCCCAACCCACAAAGGGTACAAGTGCCTTGACCTTGAGCACAATAGGCTTTACATTTCTTGAGACGTAATATTTAATGAGGAATCCTTTCCATTTCTTAAAACTCTGCCCATGTCCCTCCCAAAATCCACCCTGCCATCTACTCCTTCTGTAGCCCAACTTCCATTCTCACTCCCTCAATTCTTGGCCCAGGCCCAGGCCCATCCCCTCTTCACAAACTCATCCTTAACCTCTCAATCTCCATCTTCCTCTAATAACTCAAACCCTCCACCTAATCAGTTGCCTTCACCTAACTCCACTCTGATCAATACTACTTGCACTTCCTCTGCCCTCATTCCACCTTAATCCCCCATTATTACACGGGCCCAAACTCAATCTTCTAGACCACTCATCCTCACCCACGACATTGTGCCATACCCATCTCGGAAATGCTTTACTACTGTTGTTACTATTCCTAAAACCCCATCCAGATATGTTATAGCTTCTAAATGGCCTGAATGGCATCACGCTAGGTCTCAGGAGTTTGCTTCTCTAACTCAAAACTCTACATGGAGCCTCGTACCCCCTATTTCCTCTTTCAATGTTCTTGGATGCCGATGGGTTTATCGAACCAAACTAAGAGCAAACGGGTCAATCGAAAGACAAAAGGCGCGGTTGGTTGCCAAAGGTTGCCACCAACAGCCTGGAATTGACTATGACGAAACTTTCAGTCCAGTGGTGAAACCGTCCACCATCCGTTCGATACTTGCTCTTGCAGTTTCTCATGGGTGGTCTTTGTGACAAGTTGACATCCAGAATGCATTCTTGCATGGATCCTTGACTGATACAGTGTACATGCAGCAACCTCAGAGCTTCATTGATCTTTGATCCAGCTTATCCAACTTATGTCTGTAAATTGCACAAAGCCATTTATGGGCTCAAGCAGGCGCCTAGGGCATGGTTTGCCCAGTTGAGTTCTTGGTTAATTGGCTACGACTTCCAAGCATTAAAAGTAGATCCATCTCTCTTCATTATCAATCAAGGTGATATCCATATTTATCTTCTAGTCTACATAGATGATATAGTGATTACTTCATCCATTTTATCCGATATTGATAAATTGGTTGCTGATTTGGGAACTGCATTCCTTGATAAGGATCATGGTAAACTGACTTTTTTTCTTGGACTGGAAATTGACTATTTTCCCACTGGTATTTTACTTTCTCAATGAAAGTATGTAAAAGATCTCTTATCTAAAGCCACATGATCCATGCTAAGCCTATGACATCACCAATGGCAACTTCCCTAAAGTTGTCCATTTTTTATTCTCCTGACTTTGATGATGCTCACCAGTATTGTAGCATCGTAGGTGGCTTGTAATATCTTTCCTTAACAAAGCCTGACATCTCTTTTACGGTGAACAAGGTGTGCCAATTCATGCACTCCCCAAAACAATCCCATTGAAGTGCAGTGAAATGAATCTTTTGGTATCTCAAAAATACCAATATTAACTTTGCTCTATTCTTTTCTTCCAAGTCTTCTTTTAATTTGCAAGCATACTTCGATGCTGAATGGGCGGGATGCCCTGATGATCGATGTTCCACTAGTGGCTATTGCATTTTTCTTGGAAACAACCTTCTCTCATGGAGCTCAAAGAAGCAGCGCACAGTGGCACATTCAAGCACAGAAGCGGAGTATAAGTCCCTTGCTTCATCAGCTACCTAGTTGATTTGGATCCAAACTCTCATTACTGAACTTGGTCTTCACTTATCTAAGGCTCCAATATTATGATGTGATACTATTGGAGCCACATATTTGGCAGGACATCCTGTTTATCACTCAAGAATGAAGCATATGGCTGTTGATTTTCATTTTGTCAGAGATAGAGTTGCTACTAAAAGTCTCAGTATTTCCTTCATCAGCTCAAAAGATCAAATTGTGGATATTTTTACAAAATCTTTAGTTTCTAAAAGCTTTTTTCGTTTTAGAACAAGTCTCAATGTGTTCGATTCCCCATTGGACTTGAGGGGGCATATTAAGATAGATGATACAAATATTCTAGGAGAACTGTAGACAAGTTTTCTTTGCTGCAATGTAACCGTTTTTATTCCTTTTTCTTCTTGTATAAATACCTCATGAAATGCAAATGAAATATAAGAAAATTTTCCTCAATTCATTCACCCTGTTAACCACAAGTATAAGAAACAGCTGGAACCCGTCAACGACAACGAATGGCAGGGAGACCCCATTTATCCACTCTAATAAAAAACCAAAACGTAATTCATTGTGTAAATTAAGATAAAATAATATCTCGAAGTTGTTTCTCTCTCTGTGGGGCATATACATGTGGGAAATAAAGGTGTATATGTATGTTTGTAGCGTAAATGATCGAGTTCCATACAGTTTAAAAGTCTCGTATATAAAAACTATGCAGAAACTGAGCTGCGCCACAAGCAGCCGGCCGTTCGGCTTGAAATTCATCATGCTTGAGGACATGGCAGTTCTTCTTTCAACGCTACACATCCTTTATCCGGCCTCTCTCACGCGATGAGGAACGTGTCATGGCTCTCCAATCCAGACTAGATATAAGCAAGGACGCAGGAGGCACGACTTCTGCCTCGTCCTCCAAGGAAGATCCAGCAGTACAAAAATCCATCAACATCCCTTTAAAGTAGGCCTGTTGATCGGTTCAGGTAATTACTTACTGAAAATAGGCCTCGGCACCCCAGCCAAATACTACACCTTGCTTCACGACATGGGCAACTCCTTCTCCTGGCTCCAGTGCCAGCCTTGTTCTGTTTACTGCCATAACCAGGTACACCCCTTCTTTGATCCTTCACAATCCAAGGCTTACAAAAAGCTCATATGCAGCACCTCGCAGTGCTCTTTGCTCACGAAAGCCACCCTCAACTAACCCTTTTGTTTCGCTTATTCTAATACTCGTATCTACACGGCAAGCTACGGCGATAGTTCCTATTCGATAGGTTATTTGAGTCAAGACTTGCTTACCTTAGCTTCATCTCGATAGTTACTAAAGAAAGCATACCATCGGTTGCCCACATAGGTTTGTGGAGGATATGGCTGTGAATCATATGGGGCAAAGATGCTTCTATAATATGGATCTGGATATGGGTATACTGCTGGTGCCTTCAACAGATAAGACAAAATAAAATTATTTAAATACTCCATAGTTTCCAAATTTGAATATGAAAGCAGGGAGAGAGCGAGAATTCATAATCAGTTGGGAATTCATTGACAACTATTAGCACTAGTTCAGTTCTTATACTCTTACATTGAACAAGGAAATCCATAACTCATGCTACCATTTTCGTTTTGATATGCAGAACTCATGCACCTTGAAAGAGAGGACTTAGAAAACAAAGAGGACATAGAAAAAGAGAGCTAAGCCTGTTTGTATAAACTCACCATCTCTCGTAATGCAGACATACAAGTTTATGGCTAGTCAACTGCTTCACACAAAAGACTGAATTAAAAAAGTATCTTGTTTTCGTTTGACAAGCAACGTGCACCTGAGTAAACAAGATGTACACAATCCCAAACAAAATGAGACTTAAGATCTAACATTACAAAGGTCCATAAAATCCAAAATGAAGAGGACAAGCCAGTAGTTGCTATCAATCAATCAAACGAGAATCTCAAAACATCATCTTCAACTTCTTCAGTGGAGTGTTCAATGTCTATAAATCCATGCATTTTATTCATGCCAAATACACCATTTGAGAGATAATGGGGCTGAGTTCCATATTACGCTACTACAAATCCCATTAAAGCTACGTTTTCAACTAGCAAACAAATCTACAAGTGACTTAGGCAGTGCCTATGAAACCCCAAACAATTTTTTTTTTAATAAGGTGACCACAATAGACAGAATGAAGCAGACAATGGTCATCAGACTCCCACTTGACTTGCATATACAACAACAATCCACTAAAATATTTTCCCACTATTTAAGATTACCCACAGTCAAAGTTGTTACCCTTACTGCCAAAAAATACCCCACTTTTTTTGGGGTGTTAGCCGGCCAGTATTCCATAAATAGCTCCACGAACTGCTCCATCGACTCAAGTTTCCAGTTTTATAAACCTTATAGTTTCAAATGAAGTCAATTATTGAAATGATCGAACATTGACACACATCTATACATTGCGACGTGAAAATGCTTAGAAAATAGACGTTTTAACTTAATCTTCCCACACCATAGACCATTCCAAAAGTGAACTTGATTCCCTAGCCCACTATGAAGCTAATATGTTTGGAGAACTCTTCCCAACACCCTTCTAACAATGATGAGATTGTAACATAAATGCATACATTATGGACCTTAATTTTTGCCACTGCCCCTCGATTTTTGTCTTTCCTCTGGTTTTATTCAAAGAATAAATAAAATAAAAATAATTCATTACAACTTAATTGAGATGTAATAAAAAAAAACCATCCAGTAAGATGATCTGGAAACAAAGAATGGTTTCGAGCAAGTCAAAGATAGCTAAATGAATTATCTCACCATCATTATCATCTCAGGAAAAGACACAATAAGCCTATGCTTTCTCCCATTTGGAGAAAGTCCAAATGGTGGTTGCCACTACTACCAACCAGTTGCCGATTTTTGGGAGTCTGGTTTGCCGATTTTTGGGCGATTGGTTTGGCGATTTTAGGTTGTCATTTTGAGTGTGAGTTTAGGGTTGTGCATGGCAGTCGCTGGTGCCCCCAGGCCATTTCGGTGGTCGCTTCCCGTTATAGATCTTTGCTGATATGCTGCTTGATTCTCCACAGCCTCTTCCAGAGGTGGTGGTGCCTTTTCAGTCTCACAAAACTTTAGAAGGGGAGGCATGCATTGTGTTTTCTAAGGATGAGATTGATAGATCAGCGGTGTTGTTCTAATTTTCGTTGGTTCTAAAATTCTTACGTCAATGACCTTCTCTTGATTCAATTCGTTCACTTATCAAAAGTAGATGGGGATTGAATCATCAACCGGTCGTTTCTTCGATGAGAAGGCCCAAAAATGTCTTTATTCGTATGAAGACGGATGAGGATTTTGTAAAAGCATTTGCTAGAGAATCATGTGAGATTGATGGGATTCAATATAGACCTTTTCATTGGACTACTGATTTTCTTGAGGATTAGGAACCTGTGCGAGTTCCTGTGTGGATTACATTGCAAAGCTTGCCTCCTAATTTTTATCATGAAGCTTTTCTGAGGAGCATCATAGCGCCGATTGGTAGATTCCTCCAAACACATTGTGCAACTCGCACTGATGGTGCGAGAGTTTGTGTGGAGATGGACGTGACTAAGGACCCATTGAAGGCGATCTGGATCAGGACTCCTTTAAATCCTCAGAGTTTTTATCAGGAAATTGTATTCGAGACGTTACCAGCTTATTGTATGAGATGTCATGTGCAAGGCCACAATGCGAGGACCTATAAATGGGAAGGAAAGCGTCAAGATGTGGATCAGAAAGTGAGGAAAGAGAGTGGAAAGTCTGATCAAGTTTGGGTTTGAAAGGAAAAAAATGAGGAAAAACCAGTAATGCAATAGGGTGAATCTAGTAAGATGGGTGAGATGAATATGCATAATCAAGTTATTACTATGGAAAATGACACAGCTAATAATGAGAATCAGAATATGATGGATAGCATAGAATAGGACAGAGTTATGGAAAATACTAATGTAGATATTCTAAAAAAATGATGATGTTGATGTAGGGCATGTGTTGGGTACATCAAGGGATGTGGGTGTTGTGGAGAATGATCTTCAACTTGCATTGATTAAGAAGGAAGTCCTAGACTCTGTTTCACTACCAGTGGAAGGTGAAAATTTGCTGAATAAGGATGTTGCTCTGATAGGGAGTGCGCCTGTGGAGGAAAGGGTGTAGGTTAATATGGTGGATGAACAACAAGGTGATGAATTTATTGATCCCATGGTTGAGAATTGTGTGGAAATTATGGTTCGGCAGGAGGGGGTGTTGAGAGGTGAAGAGGAGAACAAAATGGAAGAGGATTTCGTTGCTCAGGTATGCTCAGATGCTGAATCTTAGGGGGCCATTGAGCATTTTGAGCGGGTCACTATGTAATTGATTTCAAACTTTTGGCCAAAAATACTTGTAATTGCAGAACCAATGGTGGATCAGTCTTCTTTGGTACTTTGGAAAGATCGTTTGAGATTTGAGAATTGCTGCTGTAATGAAGCTGCTGGGGGTAAGATGTGGATTTTTTTGGCTAATGACATTGATTTATTTGTTGCTAATATGGGTGATCAATATATTTTGGTAAGGGTGAAGGAAAATTTGCAGGAATTTTTATTCACTTTTGTTTATGCCAAATGTTTTTATAATGATAGAAGAAGATTATGGAGTAGTCTTATAGATGCAAATATTCTTCAATTACCGTGGGTAGTGACTGGAGATTTCAACATTATTCGTAATGATAATGAACGGAGAGGGGGTCAACCATGGTTAGCGCCAGCTATGGAAAAGTTTAATAATTGTGTGGATGCATTTTAGTGGCCCTTCTTCTTGTTGGTGTAATGGTCATGGGGTGTTCATCGGAAATGGGCAAGGCTTGATCAGGTCTTTCTTAATGATGTTGCGATGGTGGTTTTCCGAATGGTCACATGAAATATTTGGCTCGAACTTCTTGGGATCATGCACCGATGTATATTGTATTTGCAAAATATTTTTAAAAAAATTATAAAATATTATTAAATTATATAATATTATATTATTATTTTTACTTTAAAATGACTTGTATAATGTGGATTCACCTAACCAAAAGTTAATGCTATAGCCAAAACTTGAAGATCTAGCCAAAATTTAGACTTGGCAATGGCAAGAATACTCTTAGGGCAGGGAGATGCTTGCAAGTTCGTCAATTTTTCAAGAACTTCAGAGTTTCACTAGTCATGTAGTATGTGGTATTAGATCTGGAAAACCCACTGAAATACTTGATTTGTTTAACTTTATAAGCAATATATAAGTCCAAGAATTGAACCTACAAGAAATTTATAACTTTTGGTTAATGTTGTGACGTTGACGAGAAAGGCTCACTTCACTGTGTTGTGGTGGGAACTAGGATGCATTGCCATGGTCCTTTACACCTCTACCATGGCTTATTTTCCAAAACTCTTGCAGCATTGCTCCCTGGGAACTTGAACCCTTCTCAGCATCTTCACAAATCCTAATTCAAATAATTACTGCCACTTAATCGAAACAACTAGACTTTGGAAGGGCTCACTTCACTTCCCAACATTATGGTAACATAGATAGGAGTCCATTTAATCCCATTACTTCCCATGATCACATTTCATATGCAAATTATAATTTCTACATAGATTTCTCTTTTTGGTTTGTGATATGATGCATATTTCCCATTGTCTTATATTTTTCTTCCTCCCTATTGCGGTAGGATTTCTTTGAAAGATACCACATTGCAACTGTAATATGGTTGAAGACAAGTCGACCATTCTTAGATTGCTCTTTAGGTTCTTTGACATCCATTCCGGAAGTGTAAGAATTGATGCCGTTATTCTTCATAATTGATTGCTATTGGTACTACAAAATTGGTGTCTTACTCCTAGGCTCAATGGTTATCATGCATGATGGTTTTTAGGGCTTGCCATTCATTCATGTGCATTTCTTTTATGGCATAGAACCAAATTGTTCCACAATAGAAAACTGAAAAGAAATAAAAGGAAGAAAAATAAAATCTGTATACATTTATGTACGTTGAGTTTGGATATGAATTCTTACACAATCTCTCAGTCTTTTCACAAAAAAAGTTAATAAGAAAGCAACCGAAGTCAATTGTAAAAATAAAAAAGCTCAATGAATGTTTTTGAGAAGTCCCCGAATCATAAAATCCACCCATTGGTAACGATTCAGTTATTAGAACAGTCATGCCGGATCACCCTTGAATCATCATCATCGATTCATCATCATCATTCGTGTTGTCGAATACAAAATAGACTCCCAATCTTTTATTAAATTTTTCCCTGTCCTGTTTTCTGCCTTTGACTACAAATTCAAGTGAAAGTCGAAAGCAATCCCCTAAATTGGTCTCACCCCTCTCCTCCAAGTCACCAAGTGGAAAACAAAACAGCCACATGACACCATCTAATTCCAATACCCTGTCATATTTGGGGTCTAGACTACTAGCCCATCGACCATTGATATATACGTTGATAAAGTCAGAACAGGGCGACGATCCAAAAGTATCCGAGTTAAAAACAATACCGATAACCAAACCTGCTAACTTGGCTTTTTTAGCTGGCGGCATTCGGAAACGCATCTCATCCTCCCAAGTTTGATGCCTAAACCATTCTGGTAACTCTCCTCCTCTAACTTCAATTCTAATTTTCATTTTTCCACAGAATCTATATACCATAGGCATCATCTTCGTTAAATTATCGATGAAGGATTTGCCACCACTACTTGCATTCTTTTGTCGAAGCCCCTCGCAATCCTTTAATATAAGATATTGCAAATGGGCAAATCTAGCGAACCATGCAGGGATGCTAACGAAATTGTTTCCCGATAGGTTCAAATATTGTAGCGTGGAAATGCAATGAAGACTCTCGAGGAAATCAACTTCTGCTAGATCACAGTTAGAGATGATAAACTCTTCCAAAGCTGGAAACCCAACAGAGAGCCTCATATCTTCAGTTTTGTTCCTCTTTGACGAAGCCAGCCAGCCCGAACTTGTTGATGATGAATTTGGAAACCTTCCGAGGTTTGTGCAACCACTAAGATTAACAGACTTGAGACGTGGCAACTTAGAAATGCTTCTAGGGAGATCTCTAAGGTTCTTGCATGACATTATTGTTATCCTCTCAAGGCCAATGAGATGTTCAACTGACGTAGGGAATTCTTGAATGGGACTGTTATAAAACTTAATTTCCCTCAAGTGAGGAATTTCTCCCACAATATTTGGAAATTTCTCAATACCTGTGCCCTGATCAAGTGCTAGGATTTGAAGAAGTGGCAACTTCAGGTTAGGGAGACTTCGAAGTTTTGGGCAATATTTAACAACCAAACAACACAGTTTGTTTAGAAATCCAACAGATTGATGAACCTCAACTAAATTGCCACAACCACTAAAATTCAGTCTCTCAATATTTGCCATCGCTGAGACATCAGGGGTGCACGTCAAGTATTCACAGTTAGAAAAACTTATTTTTATCAAATTCTCACAAACCTGAAAAATAAAGGTCAAAGGACCAATATTGTATCAGCTTCCAAGAATTACCCATATAATTTCATTTTTACAAATATATTTTTTTAAAATAAAAATTGATCCAGACATCTAACTTCTTATTTTAAATTTCAGAAAAGAAATAAGATATTTAGATCATAACTTTACCTTTATCCCTTCGAATTGCCTGAATTTAATTTCACTCATGTCGAGAGTAACAAGTTTCTGAGGATGAAAATTGGACGGCAGAGATGGTGACGGGTATCCAGGCCAATCAAGCAATCTTAGCTCATTAGACAAAGTTTTAGGACCCTCTGAAAAGCGTGCATTGCGGATTATAAGCAGTCTAAGCCTTTTCATTTCTGTAAAGGCTCCAGGATTCAGCAAAATATCTTTTTGTCCGAACAAATCTAGCTTTATGCCTTGAATTGCATTAGTTCCCTATAAATCATAGAACAATTGGACGACAAAATATTAGGACTCAATAAGAACATGGAGAATATCCTCATGAGACCATAATCTATTTGGTGTGTGTGTGTGTATATATATATATATATATTCTATTAGGTTTTGCCTAGAAAAACAAATTATTTCGCTAGCTCTTACCGTGTTTTCCAAAAGAATATGGAGAATATCCTCATGAGACCATAATCGGCTACGCTTTCCTGGCTCGTTGGGAGATTCATTATGAACAATATTCCTACCCATCAATTGTATCACGTCATGCATCTGCAATCTGTTTTGGTATACAATCACCAAAGATCTTTCAATGAGAACTTGTATTCCAATATTTGGATCAAAATCGCTTGCTTCCAAAACTCTAGTCACATAATTTTTGTTTTCTCCCTTAAAGAAACACGCAATATCAAGGAAAATAGCTTTCTCATTGTCCTCCAGTGCATCAAAGCTTATTTTAAGTATTTCGTAGATCTCTTTATGAAGACTTCTTTGTAATTTACGTATTGTGCCCTCCCATTGAGCTTCGCTTCTACGGTATAGGAGAGATCCCAGCACCACTAGAACCAAGGGAAGGCCCTTGGCGTACTGAACCACACGATCCATGAGCTTCTCATACCCTTTTTCAGGATAAGCTTTCTTGAATGCATTCCAACTAAGAAGTTGAAGAGCATCAGCATGACTTAATCCTCGGACCTCGTATTTTCTTTCTACCCCATGGGTATCTAGAACATGTTGATCTCTAGTTGTAGTAATGATTCTACTTCCTGGACCAAACCAATTCTTATCTCCTGCTAATTTCTCAAGTTGTTCCAACTCATTGACATCATCAAGAACTAAAAGAACCTTCTTATGGCAGAGCCTCTCCTTTATTACATTAATTCCTCTATCCACATTTCCAACCTTTAAGTTGGTAGTGCCCAAGGTCTCAGATAGAAGTGTTTCTTGTAATTGAACAAGGCCGCACCGCTTTGTAGTTTCTCGGACGTTAGCAAGAAAGCTGCAACTTTGAAATTGACCAGCAAATAAGTTATATAAAGCTTTTGCAATAGTTGTTTTACCTATTCCTCCAATTCCATGGATTCCAACCATGCGAACGTCGTCACACTCAACACTCAAGAACTCCTTCATGGCATGTATGTGAGAATGTAATCCGACTGGGTACTTCGCAACATCTAAAAATGTGCACTTTAACATTCTACTTGATATCTCTTCAACAATGCTCTGGATAAAATCGGACTCATGCCTGCAGACCATTCAAACAGGACAATCTAGAAATCATATCAAAAGCATTTCAGGATCAATCTAGAAATCGCTACAAAGAATCTGATCAAGGCTTTCTTTAGTGCCACAAATATAGAGGAATTAAGAAATGAAGAGTAAAGCTGCAGCAAAAAGGAATTGGAACCAATTAAGTGCAATTATCATAAAATCAGAGAGAAATGAAAAAGAGGAGAGAGACCTATTTGGTTTTATGTTACAACTCAAGTATTTGAGTCCCTACTTTATCAGAATTATTTGATATTAATGCTTACATTAAATAAAACTGAAAGCGTACCCATTGTTCAAATGCCAACCGGACAAATTGGCTGCCTCTTTGAGAGCCACCTTCCACCTCAACACCCTCTGCATATCATCCTTGAATTTCTTTTCATGCATATCCATCACTTCTCCAAACTGTTTCCGCACATCTGAAGGATCCACATCGTAGAAAATGGGTCGAACCATTTGGCCAATTGATTTCCGACACTCGAGAATCTTGACGAGTTCATCCAAGCACCACGTGGAAGTGGCATAGTTCTTAGAGAAGACGATGATGGAAATCTTGGATTGTTCGATGGCTTCCAAAAGTACTGGGGAGATTTCGTTTCCCTTCTGAAGATCCACGTCATCTCTGAAGGTTTTGATCCCCTTTATAACGAGAGCGTTATATAGATGACCGGTAAAGGTATTGCGGGTATCTTCCCCTCTGAAACTCAGAAACACGTCATGATTCCGTTGAGGGGAAGAAGAGGAGGAGGAGGAGACATTTGGGATGGCCATGGAAGAGATTGAAATCTTGCTAGCTTCTTTGAAGGAAGAAGGGTCAGGAGTTATTGAGTGCAGAGAGACATGTGAGTAGAGAGCTTTATATTAAGGAGTGGATCGAGATGGTTTGAGTTGGTCATGAAATTTCCTGGGCATTACCGAAGAAGCTGCTACTTTCAAACTGATCAGCAAATTTCTTCTTCTTTGTCAAAAATGCATTACGCGTCGCTTCGAATAAATTAAACTTGTCCTCGGTCTTTATCTCTCCCATCTCTCTGTCTTTCGCCGAAGGATCCAACAAATTATTTGAGTTTATTCAAACTTAAAGCCTTAAACAAGTCGATTCCAGCCAACACATGTACAAATTTTGATCCTTAAAAAAATAGACAAACAACCTTTTTATATAGACAATTCGAAACGACAAATTAAGCATGACAATGAAAATTCAACCATTCCTTAGGAAATTGATTGGTTAGTTCTGTATCCATTATTGTGGACCCAAACTCAAAATTTTTCTAAATTTTGTATGGTTGGATTATCTGAAAACAAACATCCATTTTCAATCTCTTATCATCTCTTATTAATTTATTACTTTTTATAAAATGTATTATACCGGAAAAAAAATTGATCTGCCCGGCTCTTGTTCTGTACGGTTAGAAGAAAAAGTAGATCTGACCCCGGTACTTCTTATTACTGTATTGTACGGTTAGAATACAGCAACAACAAGAAAAATGGTAGGAAAAAATCAAGCATTTATTATTACTGTTCATACACGGCCTTCAACTATTTTGATAATATTTTATTATAAAAAATTAAAATAATTAAAAGTAAATTCCACCGGTATTAAAAAAAGATGCAGGATAAAAAAAGCAAAATTTTTACTGTTCATGCACGCCTTCAACCATTTTAATTATATTTTATTATAAAAATTTAATATAATTAAAAATAAATCCCACCAATATTAAAAAAAGATGCAGGAAAAAAGTAATAAGAAAAAACAAAACGCAACACAGCCCAAAAAAATGCCAGGTCAAAACATTTGTATTTATGCGCGGGCTTTGCCTTATTTCAGTGCATATGTAATATAATATTGTTGGTATAAATGGCTGTGCGTTCCACGACCATATATATTTTACAAAAAAGTCAAATTAATCACATCTCATCTCTATAAATAAATATATATTTTATTTTATCTCATCTTATTTCATCTATATTTAACATATGTTAATAATACACCACTCAACATATTTTATTCATGCTAAATACACCACTTGAGAGATAATGGGGCTGAGTTCCAAATTACGCTACTACAAATCCCATTAAAACTACGTTTTCAACTAGCAAACAAATCTACAATTGACTTAGGCATCACCTATGAAACCCCAAACAAATTTATTTTTTTAAAAAAAAAGTGACCACAACAGACAGAATGAAGCAGATGATGGTCATCAGACTCCCACTTGACTTGCATATGCAGCAACAATCCACTAAAATACTTCCCCACTATTTAAGATTATCCACAGTCAAAGTTGTTACCCTCGCTGCTAAAAAAATACCCCACTTTTTTTGGGGTATTAGCCGGCCAGTATTCCATGAACTGGATATAATAGCTCCATGAACTGCTCCATCGACTCAAGTTTCCAGTTTTATAAACCTTATAGTTTCAAATGAAGTCAATGATTGAAATGATCGAATATTGACACACATCTATACATTGGGACGTGAAAATGCTTAGAAAATAGACGTTTTAACTTAATCTTTCCACACCATAGACCATTCCAAAAGTGAACTTGATTCCCTAGCCTACTATGAAGCTAATATGTTCGGAGAACTCTTCCCAACACCCTTCTAACAATATTGATGAGACTGTGACTTAAGGCTGGGTTTGGATAGCAAAAAGTGTTAGAAGTATTGAAAAATGTTGTAAATAGTTGTGAGTAGAGATTGGAGTAGGTTTGTGGGTCCTATTGAGAGTAGTTTGAGTTGTTTGGATGTATGAAGTATGTTGAGTTGTTGACTTTTAGATAAGTAGTTGAAAAAGGTGTGGGTCCTATTAATGATTATTTTTTTAAAATAATGATTTTATTTATATATAATAATGATAAATGTTATAGTGATTTATATATATACTAGGTAGGGAGCAACGTGCAAAGCACGTTGCCTAGTTGAGTGAAACATTTTTTTTTACAAAAATAATATGGTTTAATAAAAATGATTAAGGAATAATTTAATGAATAAAAGCAAAAAATAAATTTTAACAAATATAAAAACCAAAAGTATAATATTGATGGATTGAAATAGATTAAAAAAAACTTGTGCACCTGTTATTCATCTTTGATCATTTTACAAGGTACAAATTAACAATAAAAAAAATTATAATAAAAAAATTAATGTTATAAAGTAATGTTAATTTATCTATGATCAGTTTCATGTCTTTCTCAGTGTATGATATAAAGTAATGTTAATTTATATATTTATTTTAATGTGATCGTTTTATGATATGGATAATATTAAATATTATTTAATGTATTTATATATATATATTAAAATTAATCAGATAATAGTTAAAAGACTTTAGTTTTGTGGTGACACGAGTGATACATATATATGATTCAAAATTTTAAAAAAGCAAAGAAGAATAAGTACTTAAAAAGCACTAATATGAATACCAGAGTTTTTTTTTACAGAAATATGAAGACCAGAGTTGATTGCTTTGGATGCTCATTGAGTGGTGATACCCTATTATTAATAGTAGGCATAGACTTTTTTATGAAGTGCGTGGATGTCTTTTCATTGGGCAGGATCGTGACTTCCTCCTCATCTCAATACATTCTTTTCCATTTGTGATATCATTACTTAAATCCATCCAAGTGAAGCCATGTTCATAAAATTAAACCTTTGGCTAGTGTAAATATATATATATATATATATATATCTAAGCTTTTTCTTTTTTTCTTTGTCTGATCTTGTCCCGCTTAAGGAGTTGTTGTTATCCGAAAGCCATGTCCATGCATACAAATATATAAGAGTATGGTTAGGGTAAAGAGGATAAATTATTAATTGGCACAAAAGCATGCATGCACACATAATATCACATGAGGTCGATCGAAACACCTCATTAATTTAAATATAAACTATATAATATTATTTCTTTATATAAACTATATATTTCTTTTATAAATGAAGTGGAATGTCATTATTTATCTTTTTTTTAGTGTTTCGATTTGATTCAAGAGTAATTTCTTTTATAATATTATTACATGAGGATAAATTATATATAATATTATTTCTTTTGATGTTTCCAATTTGATGTTTTCGATTTGATTCAAGGGAAAAAATTTTTTTATAATATTATCACATGAGAATAAATTGTATATAATATTATTTCTTTTATAAATGAGGTGCCATCATTTATCTTTCTTTTGATGTCTCAATTTGATTCAATGGTAACTTTTTTTTAACTTATTTAATTATTTTGCATATTTTGGAGATGTAAAAACAAAATATATTTTATAATACTATACTTTATAACTTTTTGTCGTTAGTTTTTTTATTAAAAATTATTCTTTATATAAAGTATTTAAAAAATATGACCAAATAATAGATCTGTGACTCTATCTCACATAAAGTTTGCAATAATGATAACATCAAGAAGAAAATAAGATGAATGGATCCAAGAAGAAATCATCATCCCACATATGTCCAAGTCTAGGGTTCTTTTCTAAGCAAGAAATCTTGAATATCGCGCCAATGGGCATACATGTCTTTTTGTCCAATTCACCAAGCCATGCTCTACTTTTTATGTTGTTTATTTCTTCGTGTCTCTTGCGTGTGTGCCCAGCTGAAAGTATTTTTTTTTCCTTTGCCTACCTTCCAGCCATGCATGGCAACTCTCAATTCGCCCAAGCCTCAATTGTGCATCTTGCTGTCCAAATGAAAAGGTGCCCTGCGTTCGAAACAAAAACTCTTGATGGTTCTTTATATTTTTCTTTCTACGCGAGTTGCCCAGTTCGTTGCTTCTGCAGTTCCGCGTGTTGCTTGTTCTTCTTTCTGTCAAATGATGGCTTGAGGCAGCCCCATGTCACGATGGCTTATAGTTGGTGCCACCCGCTGCTGTCGTTTCTGGTTTGAATCATTTCTCCTTCCCATGCAACTATCTGATAGTATAGAGTAAATAATTGAAATGAACAAGAAAAGTATAGAGTAAATTCTTTGAATCAGTATAGAGTAAATAATTGAAATGAACAAGAAAAGTATATAGTAAATTCTTTGAATCAGTACTTATCATATTTTGGATTATTTTTTAATAATAATTTAAAAATTAATAAATAATACCACCTCATAATAAAAGGTGAGAGGTTAAGAATTTTTTTTTGGGTAATATTAGGTAGTAAGGTACCATGCTGCAGAGGGCAACCACCAGCTTTGGTTCGAGGCTTCACTTCCATCTGGACAAAGTGGAGTTGCAGGGCCTGCATTACTCTTGTTGGTATAAAAATGGTGGAGCATCCTGCCCAAATCCCATAAAACCCAATACATCAAGCTATTGGGATTTCATGCATCTGATGAGTCTTTCTTTCAAAGCATACTTAAGACGAGCAAGTAAATTGATGAATTCCAATATTCCATTTGCTGCGACCGATAAAATGAAAGAAAGAAGAAGAAAGGAGAAAAGGAAAAAGAGCGATCTACGTACGAATACCTTTTTTATATTTTTCTCTTCCTTTTGTTCCTCCTTTTGAGAGCCTCGGCCTCAATCATAACTCTTAAGGTTGTCAAAACCAGTCAGATCTAGACACCCCACAAAACTGAAGATGCAGTCGATCAACAAAAATCGAACACCACAAACCTGAAGAAAAAAACATGCACATCAGACAAAAAAATATAAACAGCTTCAACGAAATGAAAGGAAAAAAAAAATCCACTGAAAAACAAACTTGAAGAATCAAAAGAAGAGAGAAGATGAATAGAAGAGAGAAGATGAAGAGAGAGAAAAGAGAGAGGGTCTGAATTGAGAGAGAGAACTCGGAGGGGAGAGAGCCGACAATGAGAGAGAATTTGAGGGAGCTAACACAAACAAATAAAATCATTTAGACAAATATATGACCAAAGTTGCCGACACCTGATACAACTGAATTAAAAGACCAAAAACATTTCGTATAAACGGACATAAAAGGAGAGAATAGAAGGATAGAAAAGACACAATATGCTAAACACGGGCTATTCACACGGAATATGAAAATTTACTGTTCATTCCTGTAGAAGCGCGATAGGCGCTTATTATAATAGAAAGATATATATAATAGTGATAAATATTATAGTGATTTTTTTTTCTTTCCTCACTTTCTCTTTACTCATCTCATCTCAACCCATATTGTCATGTATTACTTTTGCTTGAAAATCTTATCAAATTATTAATAATGCTCTAATACTGATAAAGGCAGTGTTACTTATTTAAATATGAATAATTATTTTACAATTATTCTATATTAAACTTATTTAAATATAGCCACCTCGAGTCTATTATAATGGAAACGTCCAATCTCTGTAGATAAATAAAAGCAAAACAAATAAAAAAGACAAAGGACTCAAAGCGAAGAACAGGAAAACGTATCTGCCATGGCCCCCACTGCTAGTAGCGCGAGACTCTCGAGGGTGTTTACACTCGCATCGTGTTTGTTGTTTGGCATGTGGAGTAGGTTCATCCGTACGAAAATGTTTGAGAAGTGTTGGAATATCTTTGTTACCGAAACTGGGCTTAGTTGCATACATTATTGAGCTTAATTTTTACCACTGCCACTCGAAATTTGTCTTTCCTCTGGTTTTATTCAAAGAATAAATAAAATAAAAATAAATCATTACAACTTAATTGAGATGTATAAAAAAGGACCATCCAGTAAGATGATCTGGAAACAAAGAATGGTTTCGAGTAAGTCAAAGATAGCTAAATGAATTATCTCACCATCATTATCATCTCAGGATCAAAAGAGACAATAAGCCTATGCTTTCTCCCATTTCGAGAATCTAACACCCAATCCAGCCAAGCCGAACTCAAATTTTTTTTTTTGGCAGAGTATAAATTTTTATTGGGCTTAATGTTTGGACAAAAACCCAAATAATAATTTACGGAACTAAGGGCCAGAATAATTAGAGCTTAGGTTAATAAAATTTGAAAAACTCTGGCTGCAGTCGCCTTGTGCAAACACTAGACAAACGGGTCCTACGTGGAGTAAATAAAAATACACCGTTTCGTTGAAGATGACGTTTCCTTCTCGACATTTCTCTCACTCGAAGATGATTTCCCTCCATCTCTTTTTTTCTCTCCCTCGAATCCCATCCCTTTAAACCGTTGCTGCTGGGGGATTCACTCAACTCGGAGTCGAAAACAATGGCAGATCCTCCCCAATCTGACACTCATATGCTCTCTATTGTTGGTGACATGGCCATCATGCTTGGTGCAAGGCTACTAGGGATCATTATCTGAATACTGAAGAGTTCATTGATGCTGTCACGACAGAACTTAGAGCAAGACTTTCTGGCTAAGCATAGTTGTATGTTAACAAACTAATTTCATTCTTCACACTAGAATGGTGTTTTTACTGAAGATTCTGATTTGTATTTCTTCTCGAGTGAAATAAAATCTGCAAAATTATATTGACCTAAAATCTAACCTTTTCTACAATATTGGTGGGGAGTGCTATGAAAATTGGAGATAGATGCTTGCTAAGCATGTGGGAGTCTTTTGTTGTTTTTTGGCGTTGGTTATTATGATTTTTCTGTTTCATTTTGAGTCAGTTCTATGAAAAAAAATTTACTGTAAAAATTGACCGAGTTTTGGTCTATGCTGCAGGAATGGATTGGCAACCTGGACAACGAATGCCTCTTTGATAACTTGGTATGACATCGGGAAATAGTAACTTTTTTTTAATTCTGATTGCTTGCAGCAGACAAATATAATCGTTGGATTATCTTTAATCTCGTATTTATGGTAGAGAATCTGGCATTGTACTTGTTTGGAATTGATTTACTTTCCTATTACCATTACGCTTTTGTTACACAACGGGTCCAAACTGCATTCAGCTGTGTAATTAGCTACCATTCGTAGATATATGAACATATAATAGAACAAGCCTGATGGTACAATTGGTTATTAGGGACAGCTTGCCAGGAGGTATTGGTTGACTTGGTTTTAAAAGTCTATAAACTTCTATAAGTGAAAATTGGTGTCTCCCTCTAGATATTGGAAGTGAGAACTCCCTTATTAAGTTTTTGTTTGTCCTTTTGTTTTTAATTTTTTTTAAGTTGAGCCTAACGAGAGGGAATTTTTTTTTCTCTTGGTAGGAACTAAATAGGTGGGAAGTGGTTTTAATGAATTGAATGAGATGGAGTTGATAATGTTGACCTTGGTTGCCCTAAGCGCCCCAAAATGATTGATCATATTCATTTTCCTAAATATCTTAGAAATCTTCTTATTCAGATATTTTGGCTCAAATCTTTAGAATTAGGAATACGATTTCAATCTTGTGTACAAAATGAATAGTTGTGGTATTTGACTTCAATTTTAACTAACTATAATCCTAGCTTCCTTGATAACTTAAACTTTTTACTGGTAGAGGAGCAGTGCTCTTTTTTTTTTTTATAAGTAAAAGTAAATTTTATTGAAATAACAATAGTAACAGAGTACACCAGAAGTATACAAACAGCTCATGCCTAATTACATCTAGGTACTAGTGAAGATGCTTGCGTGTAGGTACTAGTACTACTTCTGGAATTACTAATGAAGATGCTTGCATGTAACTGGAATTATATGGATTCCTTCTTCTGATCAATGCTCTGATATTTTCCTGTGTTGTAGGTACTTTAATAGACTGTTGGTTATGCACGCCGGTGATATATCTTATGGCGTTAGAACGCCATTCTTATCTTCATGGAGAGTATTGGGAGTACTTTAATGGCTTTTTCAATTAGATGGGTTCCAAAACGGTCCTGCTCTTTGGACAAAGGGCTCCTGCTTTTTATTATGAACTCAGAGAAGATTTTTTTTTTTTTGGGACTGGGTGTCTAAGAAAAAAGTTCCGACTAATCCTGGGGGTGCACTCATAGGAGTATGAACTCATACAAGTTTCGTGATATATTATTGCAAATTCTATCATTGGCTACTATTCGTTTGACTTTATTGGTAAATTTTAGGTTGGATATTCAGCAGTAGTGCAAGGTTTTTTAATTAAATTATTGAGCCCTAGTTAGAACCAAGAATTTAATGCAATGTCGTTGAACTCGTGTAAAGAAATGGTTCACAAGCCAAATGTAGTTTTGTTTTTGGGGAAACAATTCTATTGTAGGCACGATGAGCATATGAAATTTTTGGTATCTGACTTTCTTTGGGCATTTAAACCTTTTTATTCTGTAAAATATACATTTGTCTGGGCATTTATTACTTTTTTCTGATCACTAACTTCTAAATGCATGGCTACAGGGTTTGGATCTCTTGGATTGATGACATCTGTGGTTGTCTTTAACATTTTGTTTTCTAAAAGAATTTTTAGCTCCATAAAAATTATGGGTGACATCTTGGATCTCTTGTACATGAAGGTATAGAATGTAGAAATACACTATAACCGGCATTGAAGTGAAAACTAAGAAAATATTTTTAGTTTTCATAAACTAAAAATATTAAAGTTGGAACTCTAGAAGATGAGTTTTGGGGTTGTATTATAAGACATTAATAATCATAATCTAAGCATTACACAGGCTAAGAATAATTAATGGGAAAAAAATAATAGCCAACTAACTTCTTCTTGTCAATGTCGGGTATCTCCCTTCGTTCAGCCTTCTCCACAAATTAATAATGCCTTCTCCACAAATTACTAATAGAAAACTAACAAGGAGACACATGTGACCTTATCTAGATTCGTAATAACTCTCCAATGACTACTTCGCAAAGCAAGCAATTCAAATGACTCTTCTGTATCAATCATCATTTAAACCAAGAACCTCTCGATTAAACTCCTCAATTTTAGCAGTCAACTCTTCCCTGTTTTTCTTAAAGATCAGATAGCGATAACTGAACCAGAGTGTGTAGCCAAGACCCACTACTTCCATCAACTTGGGGAACAGTGGAATAGAATCAATAGCACCAACAATGGCCGATGCAAACCACAGGGCAATCAAGGCACCACCACCATATAAAAGAATAATATTCGTCTCATCCGAGTCAAACTTTATATTAAGCTTATCAAAAATTTCAAACGACTCTATTTGCTCATCCGCAAGAGACTCTTCTTTAGGAACTTCTCCTGCTACAGTTTCATTAAATGTCTTCTTCTTAGCTGGTGGAACATCTTCAAGGGTTATCATACTATCGAATTTTCCACCAGCGTACGGATTTGCTCCACTTGATGTTTCTTCTGATGATGATGTTGCTCTGGGCAATAGACTAGTAAAAACCAACCGGGAGTGAAGGCCCCTGCAAGAGCGAGTGAGTAGGGTTGGTCTAAGAGGGAGAGAGGGTTTGGAGCGGAGGAGGCGGGTAGGGGGTTGTAGAAGAGAGCCTACTGGAATACTTGGGAATAACTGAGATAGCTCGTGCTGTGGTATAGAGCTCCATATCTGGAGGTGGAGGTTGCGGGGGACTCGGGTCTCTTCTGCTTCGAGACACTTCTAGGGCTTGGTCTACCCTTTTTAAGGGAATGCGCCGCTAGCGCTAGAGTTCTTTTACTCTCATTTTCATCCTTCTCTCTCTGCTCTCTCTTTTGTTTCCTTTGAGATACAGACTTCATACCTTATTCTATCAGGATACTTCTCCCTAATTCGAGCAAATTCTGCCTGCCTCCTTTTTGGAATGCAGGCAAAAATGCAACACATGCACAAGAAAATTAAGGGGAAAATAGGATTGAGGTGTGTGGGCATGCGCCTCAACCATACAACATGAGAACAACACAAACATTCATCCAAAAACAATTGTGAGAAACCAAAATCCATTTTTAGACATGTGAAAATATAGCTTCAAGCCAATACTGTAATACTCTGTATTTTAGTGTATTTTTTTTAATTGAATGATTATTTTATTTAATTTAAATATTGAGTTGTAGTGTTTTTATTTGGCTCTTATTTATTTTTATTGTGCTTTTTTCTTTATTTGGGCTACTAATTTTTGAACTGGGCTTTTGTTTGTTTAGTTTTATTTTTTCTTTTGGGCCCAGCCCATTCGGATTCCAGCCCAAGCTTTGAGCTCCCAACACAGCCCGTTATTTTTTTTTCTCCCATGCGGCGTCGTTTTGACCAATGCCTTAAGGCTCCTCTTCTTTTCTTTTCTTTCCTTTCCTTCTTCTTCTC
This sequence comes from Cyclocarya paliurus, assembly GCA_029856935.1. Classification (NCBI taxonomy): domain Eukaryota; kingdom Viridiplantae; phylum Streptophyta; class Magnoliopsida; order Fagales; family Juglandaceae; genus Cyclocarya; species Cyclocarya paliurus. The sequence continues at coordinate 24,034,972 of CM056951.1, forward strand.
CTGCGCCGACATCCATCTTTCCATTTTCATGCTTGTCCCTTCATCCTTTTTCTCTAGGTTTTGTCCGTTTACTATATATATCTTATATATATGTTAAGCTTTCTCAACCCTAGATCAAGTGCCGCTCGTCCTCCTCTTCACAGAAGCTCAACCGAGATCTCCACCTACGCTAGCGAGGAACCTTTCACCAAAAGCTATATGAATCTGCTTCTGTGACCCAGCGCACCACCCTCTAGCCCGGTCCTCACCCACTCAGAAAACATCACCCCAACCTCACAGGAAGCCCCTTTCACTGCCATGCACCACCAAGAACCAAGCTCACCTTAAGCCTTTGTTTCCCGCATGAAAACACAGATCATCCACTCACCACCGAGAGCCACTTCGCAAACCCAGCCACCCTCGAAGCCAACTCGTTTGCGTCTTCATTACCAACCCAGCACACACGTATGAAACCGTTGCCACCACCCTACACCAAACACAGCCGCTGCCCAGCCATTGACAACCACCATCGGAAAACACTTTGTTCTGCTTCTCCGAAAACTAAAAATCCAACAACCTGAAACCGCCACCTCCACACCTCGGAGAGCCACCCACACGCACGGAAGCATCACCCCCAAACTCCTATGTTCTTAGACCCCCGAAATAAAGCCCCAGTTCCAACCACCCCAACACCTCCCATAGCCTCCTTTGCAAGCCATGAGCTACTCTATTTTTAGCCACCCAAAACAGAGGTCCTACCCACCAAACCACCGCATCGCACCAGCCGCTTCAAGCTGTCGCCACCTGCACGAAAATGAACGCCGGACACCCACAAGCCACCTCAGCTAGTAGTAACCCCTCACGGTTAGCATCTCTCTCGGTTTACTCGCTCTTTTCTCTCTGCCCTCTCTCTCGCTCACCTCTCCGTCTCTTTCTCTCGTGCTTAACCCAGCTCAACGGCATCTCCGCCGCATGCCTGCTCTCCAACCGCACCACCACAGTTCCTCCAGCCAACGCCGTTGCGCCTTACCCCTCCACGCGTGCCTCGGTTCCCTTGGGTAAGCCCCTGCTGGTGCATTTTTGGTTTTATTTCCGTGTGTTGGTTCCTCTGGTTTTGTTCTTATGAGTTATATATATATACGTAATTTATGTTAACCTAATAGTTTAGTGCTATTACCAGTTTACCCTTAGTCTATATTTCTAATATATGTTTTCGGATGAGTGATCACTTTGGGTTTATGTTTAAATGAGTTTTGTTTTAAGTCCCATAAAATATTATTTGTGCGTAGATATAATATTTTAATAATATTGTTAACTAAAGGAAGTAAACCTATTTTTAAGAAATGAGTTTTCATGACTTATTTTATAGGATTTTTTAAATAGTCAAAGTATTCTATTAATTTATAACACGTTATTAGTATTTTAGATATTTTAAATATTACTCTTTATTGAGTTCCGTAATTATTATTACACTTATTCGATAAATTTATTATTAGGTACAAATCTGATTAAGTGGATATTGATGGTTTTAGAAAATGAGGCTATTTCGAGATTATGAGAATTTTAGGTTTTGAGGAATTATAATAGGTTATTTGAGAAGCCTAGGCTTAAATATTGAAATACTTGTTCGATTGAAATTTATGGGAATTACGTGATTATCTTATAGGTGACAGTTAATATTTGTTCGGCATTGTAAAAGGAATTTTTGAAAAGTTAAGAAGCCCAAGTAAGCGGGGTTCCTATACTAGATTTTGTATAAAATAAAATGATCTAAGGTCGATTTTGGGAAATATACATGTATTGTTATGAAAAGAAATTTCGAAAACGACCTCAGTTATTTGTTCTGCATTACTCATGAAATTCTGTATAAGAAGAATGCATTTTCTGTCATGACTGGTATAAACATGAGTTTATTTTGACATTTTGTTTCTGAATTGTGCAAAAGAGAGCGAACATGAAGTTTTGTGCATAAATTTTATTCTTGTAATCTGATTCTGTTATGTTCTGTTCTGAAAATATTTTGTATTCTGATACGATATGATGTGATTTTCGAAACCTCTGGCATGACATTCTGTTTCTATTCTGTTCTGACCTTACCACGGGTGTAAAACTGTGGCCTCTGTTTGGGTTGGTACCAACTTCTCTGTTTCTGGTGCACTCACTTTGGAAACAAAGTGGTTTTTTATGTGTTCTTTCATGTGTGCACACTCGGGGCTCCGAGATGTAAAAGGAAAAGTTTCACAATATGATACTGCCTGGTTTGGCCACCGGGGATAGCACAACCCTACCACGGGGGTTAAACATGGTATATGATATGACATGATATGATAAGATGAAGATGTTCAGTTATGTTATGCTAAAACGTTTTTGAATATGAAAATGGTTTATGAATATGAAAAGATTGAAAAGTCGCTCTAATTTTTCTAATAATGCATTTTGAAATGTGCATATGAAAATGAAATGTTTGTTTATGCATACTGAACTTTCTGAAAAATGGCTCATGTTTACATACTAGTATATGTTCTCTGCTTACTGAGTTGTTGATAACTCACCCCCTTATCTTCACAATATTTTCAGATGATTTTGGACTTTTCAACAGAGGATCACGACTTTGAAGCACTGGGTGAGATGACTTAAGAGTAGTGGATTAAGAATAAAAAGCTTTAGATGAGTATTGGCGATTTTTGTTTAGAAATTTCATTGTGTTCTGATGTCTTGGTGTCTTGAAGAATTTGATCATATTGAGAAAATGAGTTTGAATCAAAATTCCTTTATAATATTAGAAATTTGGAATCTATAATTATATTATTGAAATGTGGGTTTAAGTACCATGTAGAGAAGTTGATATTTTTTTTTGGATTACTGTATCGAAGATTTGATATATAGATTTGTGTGGTTAATTAAATTTAAAGTGTTAACGTTTGATTTGAAACTTTTAGAAATATATTACCAAAGTTGAGGTTGATTATTAAGAAATATGAGTTAACTCTCCGGATACATGAGGACGGGCGTTACAAATACATTCAAAAGACATCCAAACGGGGATTTCTTAACAAGCCAATCCAGACGATGACGCCGAAGACTAAACGCAAGAGAAGACGATGAACTCAGTGTTTTTCCCAGTTTTTTCCCACTTTCTTTCAACAATCAAAGCACAATGTGAAGCAAGAAGAGGACATTCCAGTTTTTCCACTTTTCCGCATAGCTCATTCGGAAACCGTTTGCAAGGGCCGACTGCCCCTAGAAGAATTGATAAAATTTCTCTAAGCGCCGATGATTTTTCTGGGACGAGAGATTTATTTTTAGACCGTACTTGGACGTAAATCACGCCACACCTTCTTTGTAAATTGTTTCATCAAGCATGATGCGGTCACCCCAACTTTCGGCGTACTCGTCCCCACTTGTCCAGGAATCAAGCGGCAACAACTTTCCACCGCCCAATGTTTTTTCTCTTTCGGTAAAACAATTTGTTCTCCGACCCACACCATGCACCTCTGTAGTGAACGACCCACGCCGTCCCAGCCCCACCGCAGCCCAGTCCTCACCCTCCCGTAAAACACCAATTCGCAAGCCTCGGTTGCATCCAGCAGCCCCGCCACCCTCTTCACGAACTCAACCCCTTGGTCAGCCACCCACGCCACCCCAGCACCGCTCAAACACCAATCTGCAAGCCTCCACGTCCAGTTTTCACACGCGGGCTACCAAGCATAATTCCACCATCGTTTCACGCCACAACACAGCCTCGGATGCACTGCTACCAAACCTGTCCAGCAAGCAAATCGAGCACTTCCTCCTCCGTAGCACAACCCATTCCCACCGTGCACCACCATCCCCATCTCATAGAAAAGCCGTAGCGGAAACACCCCTGTTTTTGCTCTCCGAAAACAGAGCATTTTCACTCAACCATCCCACCGCCCGTAAGCCACCACCCCACCAGTTGCCGCAGCTACAAACGACGCCGCTTCCATCAGAAGACGCAGGAGGACAAGCCTCCACTTTCGAACGCCGGAGGACAAACCGTCGCAAGGCTCGCTGCCTCACGGTGATCTTCCTCTCCGTTCCCTCTCGCACATCTCTCTCTCCGTGTTTCTCTCACTCTCATCACTCTCTCTCTCTTTCGGTGCGCCGCCGTCGGATCAGCCACCGTCCACCTCAACCCAGCCTCGTCGCGCGTTGCCTCTTCCATACGTGCCTCGGTTCTACTCAGTAAGTTGCTGCCGCCACACATATCTTGGTTTTACTTTTATCTTTGTTTTTGTTCTGTTGTATACTTAAAAGGAAATATAAGGTGGGTTTGTATGCGTTTTATCTTATTTCATCCCAATTATTCGTTACAATTTTATTAAATTTTTTATATAAAAATATAATAAATAATTTAATTTTTTTAATTTTAAAATAAAAATAATACTAAAAAATTATATTCTAACAATATTTTATTTAATTACTATTTAAAATATCTTATTTCATCTAAAGTTTCTATCCAAACCTAAATATATATATAATTCATGCGTCTGGTAACCTAATAGAAGAGGGGTTATTACTTTTATGCCCTTGTATTATTAGGGCTGCAGTTTTTATTTATTTGGAGTTAGGCGCATGTGGACCTATATTGTTAAGTTGGTATTTTTTAAGAGATTGATATTTTTAACATAATATTTATTAAGTAGATACTGATGAACTTAGAAAGTGATGGTGTTTTAGAATTATGAGAAATTTTAGGTTTTAAGATATTAAAATAGGTATTTCAGCGGTAATTACGAAGTAACTGTTCAATTGGATATTTATTTAAGTTATATGAATTTTTTATAGGTGACGATTGATATTTTTTCGGCACTGTTGTGGAAGAAATTCAAAAAGTTAAGAAGTTCAGCTAAGCGGGATCCCTATGCTAGACTTTGCATAACAATAAAATGGACTGAGGTTAATTTTGAAAAATATGCATGTTTTGTTACAAAAAGAAATTTTGAAACGACCTCAGTTATTTGTTCTGCATTACTCATGAAATTATGTATAAGAATAAAACACTTTTTGGCATGACTGGAGAAAACATGAGCTAATTTTGTACATTTTGTTTCTGAACTATGCAAAAAGAGCGGAAATAAAATTTATGAAAATTTTTTTATGACGTAAAAATGTTTGGAACTATTTTTTTCGAATATATCAAAGATCTGAACTTGTTCAATACTCTGTTTGGATATGTTGTCACATTCGAAAACCTTGGCATGGGATTTTGATTTTGAATTTTGATTAAGTCTGATTCTGATGTTTTGCTTGGTTTTTGTTACGGTCCAACCACGGGTTATAATAGTGGATACAACCCAATTACGAATTATAATAGTGGATATGACCCAGCCATGGGTATAATAGTAATTTATAACCCTACTACACGGGTTAAACATAGTATACGACCCAACCACAGATTATAATAGTGGATAAAACTCAGCCACGGGTATAATGGTGGTTTATAACCCTACCACGAAAGTTAAATATGATATTTGTCCCAATGTGATGCTCTAATATGATGAAGATGAGGTCTCAGTTTTTGATATGCCAAAAGAATTTTGAATAAGAAAGTTTTCTGAAAGCTTCGCTTTGAAATTTTGGTAACATGTTTTGATTTTGCATTCTAAAGCAAATACTTCTGATTCTGCATTCTGAAAGTAAATATTTTGTTCTATATTCTGAATTCTGAAAATACTCATGTTTACATACTAGTATATGTTTTTTGCTTGCTACTAGTTGTTGATAACTCATTCATTATCTTCACAATATTTTTCAGATAATTATGATGGTTTCGTTGGTGAGCAAAAGTAGGCTGTATTAGAGAAGTTTGATGTTTTTAGAGGAAAAAGTACCCGAGGGTACAAGTATTTATTTGGGAGTCTTTTTAGTTGATTTATGATTTTATGTTATTTTGGTACTGTAAATCGTGGAAATTTCGAGATTGTATGGAAGTCTAACTTTTTTCTTTGAGGTAGTTAATTGGTGTCTTGAGATGGACGGACATATATTTTCATTTGGATAAATGTATTTGATATTTTGATGGAATATTAGAATATACAAGTCTATTATGGGAGATGATGTTAGATTAGAAGAGTTAACTCTCCAGACCTCTGGGTACGGGGCGTTGTAGAGAAAGTCCAAATGGTGGTTGCCACTGCTACCAACCAATTACCACTTATGATCTGTGCTCAAGACGTAATTTTTAGGAGTTTGGTTTGGCGATTTTTGGGCGATTGGTTTGGCGATATTGGGTTGAATTTACTATGCATGCTATGTGTTTGACAGAATGCAATAAAGGAAACCTCTATTTTTAATCATTGAAAATATTTTTCATGCTACCTCAGCCGAACCCTTACAGATTCATATAGAAGAAATCCTAACAAACTCTATCCTTGATTCACGGATCTTCTGCCACCTGTCCTACCAGACTTTGATTTGTTATACTAGAACATTTTGCATAATGCTGTTGTGATTCCTTTGAATCTCCTGAGGTGGCTTTTGCCATGCTACGTGTACTATTGTTGTTCTTCTTATCCTCTTGTATTACAGATGGAGTGGCTAAGTCACCTGTGTTCTTAACAGTCCCCCACGATGCAATTAGCACCTCGCAGATGGTGAGGCTTGATCGTAAGTACTCAAAGCGAGTAGTTGAGAATGGATTTGTGAGAATATCAACCAATTGATCCTTGCTTGATACAAATGAAACATTAAGTGTCTTGTAGAAGTGAGATGCACAGCAATGGGGTTGCCACTGAGTAGTGTATGAGCTTGATAAGAGAGGCGAGACTCATGGTTTAGGAGATAGCTATATATCTGATGGGGACAAAGAGGGTCAGCTCAGGTGGTGAGGGAGGTGACTAACGAATCATAATCAATTCCTAGACTAGCTAAAAGATAAACAAAAAACTTAGAGTTGGACATGGGCTGCCCAACAGCACCTAAGGAGGCAACCAAGATTTCTGTCTTATGGAAATAATCAGTGATTGATTCAGAACCCTTTTCTAGGGTAGCTAATTGATACTATGTCTGCATAACATGAGCAGATGACTAAGCAACAAATAAATTTTGCAAGGAGGTCTAGACTTCATGTGATGTGGAGCATTCAAGAACGCGGGCCAAAACTTGTTCAGACAAGGAGGAGTTGATTGCCGATAAAATGAGCTAATCAAGAAGAAGCCACTTGGTGTGTTCGGGATTAACAGAGCCATCAATCATGGGGTGAGGCATGATAGATGAACCTTCCACATGGTGAAACAGCTGATGTCCCTTAAAAAAGGGTACCATTTGAGCTTTCCATAGAAGATAATTTTCTATGGTAAGCTTAATGGTTATAAAATGACTTGTGGGATTAAGAATAGTGGGGGTGGAGATGGGTGCTTGATTCCGTGAAGAAGAAATTGTAGAAGAATCGGAAGAAGCCATACAGATGTTGTGTGTGTGAAAAAAAGATGAGAGTCTTATTAAATGGCTCTTGATACCATGTTGAATTTACTATGCATGCTATGAGTTTGACAGAATGCAATAAAGGAAACCTCTGTTTTTATTCATTGAAAATATATTTCATGCTACCTCTACCGAAACCTTACAGATTTATATAGAAGAAATCATAACAAACTCTAGCCTTGATTCATGGATCTTCTGCCACCTGTCCTACCAGACTTTGATTCCTTATACAAGAACATTCTACATGATGCTGTTGTGATTCCTTCGAATCTCCTAAGGTGGCTTTTGCCATGCTACGTGTATTGTTGTTGTTCTTCTTATCCTCTTGTATTACTGATGGAGTGGCTGAGTCACCTGTGGTCTTAACATTTTGAGTGTGAGTTTAAAGTTGTGCATGGTAGCCACTGGTGGCCCCCAGACCATTTTGGTGGTCGTTTCCCGTCATAGATCATTTGTTGATATGCTGTTTGATTCTCCACATCCTTTTCCAGAGGTGGTGGTGCCTTTTCGGTCTCACAAAACTTTAGAAGGGAAGGCATGCGTTGTGTTTTTTTAAGGATGAGATTGATTGATCAGCGGTGACGTTCCAATTTTCGTTGGTTCTGAAATTCTTACGTCAACGACCTTCTCTTCATTCGATTCGTTCATCTATTAGAAGCAGATGGGGACTAAATCATCAACTGGTAGTTTCTTCGATGAGAAGGCCCAGAAATGTCTTTATTCATATGACGACGTAGAAGGATTTTATTAAAGCCTTTGCTAGAAAATCATGTCAGATTGATGGGATTCAATATAGACCTTTTCATTGGACTACTTATTTTCTTGAGGATCAGGAACCTATGCAAGTTCCTGTGTGGATTACATTGTTGAGCTTGCCTCCTAATTTTTATCATGATGCTTTTCTGAGGAGCATCACAATCTCGATTGGTAGATTCCTCAAGAGGGATAATCCAACACGTTGTGCTACTCGCACTGAAGGTGTGAGAGTTTGTGTGGAGATGGACGTGACTAAGGACCCATTGAAGGTGACCTAGATCGAGACTCCTTTAAATCCTTAGAGTTTTTATTAGGAAATTGTATTCGAGACGTTACAAGCTTATTGTATGAGATGTCATGTGCAAGGCCACAATGCGAGGACTTGTAAATGGGAAGGAAAGTGTCGAGATGTGGATCAGAAAGTGAGGAAATAGAGTGGAAAGTCTGCAAGTTTGGGTTTGAAAGGAAAAAAATGCGGAAAAACCAATAATGCAACAGGGTGAATCTATTAAGATGGGCGAGATGAATCTACAAAATCAAATTATTACTATGAAAAATGATAGCTAATCATGAGAATCAGAATATGATGGATAGCATGGAAAAGATCAGAGTTATGGAAAATATTGATGTAGATATTCTAAAAAATGAGGATGTTGATGCAGGGCATGCGTTGGGTACGTCAAGGGATGTGAATGTTGTGGAGAATGATCTTCAGCCTGCATTGATTGAGAAGGAAGTCCCAGACTCTGTTTCACTACCATTGGAAGGTGAAAATTTGTTGAATAAGGATGTTGCTCTAATGGGGAGTGCGCCTGTGGAGGAAAGGGTGTAGGTTAATATGGTGGATGAACAACAAGGTGATCCAATGGTTGAAAATTGTGTGGAAATTATGGTTTGGCAAGAGGGGGTGTTGAGAGGTGAAGAGGAGAACAAAAGTGAAGAGGATTTCGTTGTTCAAGTTTGCTCGGATGCTGAATCTAAGGGGGCCATTGAGCATTTGGCAAAAAATAAACAAGTGCTTTCTGACTCTGAGGTGCAACATGGAAAAAAAGTAATGGAAAAAGGCATTAAATTAAGGGGATCATCTAGGGTTGTTAGCAAACTCTCCAGACTTAATCTATGAATCCTTCTTATATTTATTGGAAAGCTCGGGGTATTGGCTCTTTGAGTAGACGATTAAAGAAATTGATTTCTAAGTTTCGGCCAAAAATACTTGTAATTGCAGAACTAATGGTGGATCAGTCTCGTTTGGTACTTTGGAAAGATCGTTTGAGATTTGAGAATTGCTGCTCTAATGAAGCTGCTAGGGGTAAGATGTGGATGTTTTGCGCTAGTGACATTGATTTATCTGTTGCCAATATGGGTGATCAATATATTTCGGTAAGGGAGAAGGAAAATTTGCAAGAATTTTTATTCACTTTTGTTTATGCCAAATGTTTTTATAATGATAGAAGAAGATTATGGAGTAGTTTTATGGAGGCAAATATTCTTCAATTACAGTGGGTAGTGACTGGCAATTTCAACATTATTCGTAATGATAATGAACAGAGAGGAGGTCGACCACGGTTAGCGCTGGCTTTGGAAGAGTTTAATAATTGTGTGGATACATGTGGTTTGTTGGAATGCATTTTTGTAGCCCTTCTTTTTCTTGGTGTAATGGTCAAGGGGGTGTTCCTCGGAAATGGGCAAGGCTTGATCGAGTCTTTCTTAATGGTGTTCCTATGTTCAAATTTCAGCAAATGTGGGCTCCACATGATCATTTTTTTAATTGTATTTTAAAAGTTTGGCAGGGTGAGGATGTGCAAGGCTCAGGATTGTACAACCTTATGATAAAACTGAAAAAACTGAAATCTAAGTTGGGATTATGGAATAAAGAAGTATTCGGTCAAACTGAAAATCATATAGCAGAATTGGAGGCTCTGGTAAATGGCCTGGAGGCTAGTTTACAAGTAGACTATTCGGAGGATGTGGAGGCAGATTTAGTTGCTTCTCAAGTTGAACTTTTAGCTTGGATGGATAGAGAAGAACAAAGATTATCACGCAAGCTAAGCAAAGTTGGATATAACAAGGGGAAGCAAATTTGGCATTCTTCTATTCTATGAATCGTCGAAAACATCATGTGGTAAAAGGAGATGATTCTTGAGGATTTCTTTGTTGTCTTCGCGGGAAAAAATTTATGATGGGCCCATTAATTATTTTCAACAGTTCTTGGAAGCTAGGGAGAGTCATCGAGTGCTGAATTTAGAAGAATTGGTGTAGTTGACAATTACACAAGCAGAAAATGAGATGTTATGCAAATTACCTTCTTCTCAGGAGGTGTTTGATGCTCTTATTTTCATTCCTATAAATAACAACCCAAGTCCTAATGGGTTTGGATCCGGTTTTTATCGATCTTGTTGGCATATTGTGGGTAAAGATGTAGTGGAGGTTGTGGCCGAGTTTTTTCGAGTATGGCTTTACCAAGATTTTATACTGCTTCTTATTTGGTTCTTATACCAAAAATGCCAAATCCAGTAAGTTTTGATAAGTTCAGGCCGATTAGTTTTTGCTCCGTGATTTATAAGATTTGTTCTAAAATTTTGGTTACCCAGCTTTCCCCGGTGTTAGCTAAAATTATTTCACCTGAACAAGGCACTTTTTTTCCAGGTCAGAGTATTTTTTAAAATATTAGTTTGACTCAGGAAGTGATTCATGGAATTAATAAACCTGTTCATGGTGGGAATGTGGCCTTCAAGATTGACATGGCAAAGGCTTGTGACAGTGTTGATTGGGGATTTCTATTGCATATTCTGAGTTCGTTTGGATTTTTTAGGTTTCTTTTGTTTTCTCATTAGTCAATGCATTACTACTCCATGGTTTTCGATGGTTATGAATGGTATTCCAAAGGGCTTCTTTAAAAGTGGTAGGGGATTGAGGCAAGGTGATCCAATATCGCCTTATTTATTTATTTTGGTGGAATAAATTCTTACTAGAATGCTCAAGCAACAGGTAACGGTTGGAAAGATTAAGCCTTTTTTATCATCCGAGAGGTACCCCTATTATTTCTCATTTACTTTATGCTAATGACACTGTTTTATTTTCTAATGGTGGAAAATCTTCGTTGAGAGCAATCATTAATGAGTTGAAGAAATATGATGAGTGGTCTGGTCAAATGGTGAATAAAAAGAAAACATCTATTTTATTCTCCAAACATATTTCAATGGCAAGAAGATGGAGGTTGCTTCGATTTACGGGATTTATGGAAGGTAGTTTTCCTTTATCTTATTTGGGTGTTCCAATTGTATCGGGTCGGCTTCTTAGTTTGCATTTTGATGATATGATTAATAAAATAAGAAGTCATCTCGAGAGATGGAAAGCTAAACTATTGTCTAATGGGGTCGGCTTTCTTTGTTAAATCATGTGTTGCAAAGTATTCCAATTCACTACCTTTCGATCATACAGACTCCAACATTAGTAATTGATAAATTGAAACGGATTATGAGTTCATTTTTTGGGGTGTAATGGATGGGAAAGAGAAGAAAAAATCGTGTGCAAGGGATGGATTATGAAACCGGTTACCGAAGGAGGGATTGGAGTCCGTGATTTTAAAGAAGTTCAGATTTCTCTTCATATGAAATTGGCTTAGAACCTTTTTAAATGTGACTCGTTATTGTCGGATTTCTTAATAAAAAAAATATGTTGGATTTTTCTGTGATTGACTCTAAGAAGGGATCTAATTTCTGGAGGATGATTATGAAGTGTATGCAGTTAGTTCAAGCTAACTCGAAATGGAGAGTTAGGAGGGGAAAGTATCATTCTAGCGTGATAATTGGGTTGGTGCTGGAGCTTTGTGTGTCTAACAAATATAATTAATCTTCCGAAATTAAAATTGCAGGATTGCAAGTCTGAGTTTGGATGGAATATAGATTTATTTTTTGGTTAGTTGGACAGGAAAAAATAGACAAAATTTTACAACAATTGGAAAGTCTTAAAGTAGGTTCAGATGTGTTGATATGGCTACCTCAGTACAATGGAATTTTTTCTACTCACAGTGCATGGGAATGTATTAGAACCAAAGCTTCAGTTTTTCCTTGGGCTAGATGGATTTGGCACAATGCATTATTGAAAAAAATATATGTAACTATGTGGAAAGCTTTACATGATGGGTTGCCATTGGATGATCGAGTTCGTCAAGTCGGTATTCCTATAGTGTCAAGGTGCAACCGTTGTATTAAAGGGGCATACGAAGATAAAAATCATGTTCTCTCAACAGGTGAGTTTGTGGAAAAAATCTGGGATTTACGTGCTATAAATCTTGGAATGCCCAGAATGGTGGGTCGTTCATGGCATGAGAAAGTTGAGAGTTGGTATAGGAGGGCCCGACAGTCATCTGTTTGTGGTCAATTTTTGGGAATTCTTCCATCGATCATCTCTTGGAGACTTTGATGGAGACGCTATAAAGCAAGAACGGAAGGAATTATGGAGTCAGTGCACTCGGTCACTAGGTGTCATGTACTGCATTAAAGTTAAAGGATGCCGAGGTTCTTAGTCGCTGTGATGAACATGTAATTTGGTGTTTAAATTTGCCTATTAAATCGGTTCAACAACAACTGATTAAATTGGTAAAATGGATGTATTCGACTGATGGCTGGATAAATTGAATGTGGATGGTAGCTCTTTTGGAAATCCTAGTCTTTCAAGTGTAGGAGGGGTGATTCGAAATTCAAGTGGGGAGATGGTATGTGCTTTTGCAAAATTTATTGGTCATTGTACTAACAATTTTGCTTAAGTCATGGGTATAGTTCATGGCCTTCGATATGTTTGTCCGTTGGGTTTGATAAATGTTGAGATTGAACTAGATTCTATGCTTGTGATAAAATGGTTGAATGCGAAAAGATGTGAGCTTTGATATATGGAGGACTATTGGGATGAAATTCAAAGAAGACTAGAGGATCTTTGGGTCTCTTTCTCGCATTCTTTTAGAGAGACTAATGCAGTAGCAGATGATTTAGCGCAAAGAGGTGCAAAAGGTTCCAATGAAGTGTGGAACTCAGGTTCAGATTTTCCTTTCCAAACTAGAGGATTAATTAGATTAGATAGGGGGTTTTCCTTATATTCAGAAAAGCTGTAAATGATTTTGTATAGGGGCTAATTTCTTTATTCTTTAGCAATGTTCGTTTGGGAAGGGATGGTTTTAGTTTGTTACCATAGATTTTGCCTCCACAGGTTTTTTTTTTTAATTATAAGAAGGCTTGACCTTCAAGTTTCATTTAAAAAAAAAAAAAGCAGTTACTTGAGCATCACCAAGGCAAAACCATTGACAAAACACCATAAATGCCACTTTACACACACATTATATACATGCAAACTACTTTTAGTAAGTAATAACGTATTAAATTACAAGAAAAATAAAAAATATAGCAATCATTACACTCAAAATGAAAAAATTCTAAAGCAAGCAAGTCACATAGTACTCCATATTGGTAACTGACACGTCATATCCTCTAAAACATCATAAACCTGAATAGCATCAAGAGCACAAAACAACCAATCACCTAGACTCCTTGTTTCCTTGTTTGTTTTATCTCTACAACTGGAGGCCTAGTTCTATCAATGATTCAACGGTTTCAGTGGCTAACAGAGGTCGAGTGTATGGCGACTATTGCCGTCCATGGCAGGCCAACAGAGGTCGTTTCTTGATCTGGTTTCAGTAGTGCCGTAGCCTCTGCCGGAGATGGACGTGGCTTTCCGAGTAGCGAAGATAATTGATGTAGAACTCTGCTTCACGTTCTCTGTGGAAGAAATAGAAAAAAATAACGCAGCCTTTTCGGTTCTCTTTTGTCCTGAAATTCCTTGGACAGGGGTTGTCTTTGGACTCTATTAGAACATTTATTCGTGGTCGATGGGGGCTAGCTATTGTTCCTGTCGTTTCAACCATGAGACGTCCAAGGAATTTTTTCATACGGATGTCGAATGAAACCGACTTCAATAAGGCTTTGTCTAGAGAGTCTTGCGAGGTAAATGGTGTGCCGTATCTGGATTTTTCTTGGACGCCGGACTTTGATGAAGAATACAAACCTGCTTCTATGCTGGTGTGGGTGTTCTTGCCAGGTTTGCCTCCTAACTTCGATCACAACTCGATCCTCAAAATCTTGACTACACCGATGGGTAGGTTCATCCACAAGGATAATCCTACCCTTTGTGCGACCAGAACGGATGGAGCCCGTGTCTGCTGTGAAGTTGATGTTTCTAAAGAACCGGTTACACATTTTTGGATAGGGAGACCTGGTTTGCAACGTAGTAGAAGACAGGAGGTGGTCTATGAGACCCTCATTGCATATTGCCATAATTGCAAAATGCAGGGACACAATTTGCAAACATGTAGAGTGGGGGATGAGAACCTGGAAAAAAATGAAAGGAGGGCATTTATGGGTGAAGAAAGGGAAGAGGGAGGTGCCGGGTGATGTTTGCAACGAAGGAGTTGAGTAGTTGTTGATAAAGCAGGGGCCGCCAAACGCTTCACAGGTTGCTGATGATGTGCTGGGAAAAAAGATTGCAGATGATCCTACAATACGGTTTAGCAGTCATGAAATTATAAGGGAAGGAGAGAAAGACATTGCACAGGAAAATAGAAAAGGTCTACTGGGAATAACAGTTTGATTGTGAACTTTTTGGCCAGTGTTTCGAGTGGGAACATCTGATCGTGAAAGGATGGAATCGTATAGGGAAGAAAGTGTTTATGACCATGACCCTATGAATCCCATGCAAGAGCCTATGCACTCAAGTGCGCCAGACCATGACCCTATGAAGTCTATGCACTCAAACGCGCCTGTACGCAAGAGCCCCTGCAAGAAAAAGCCCAAAGCGGCAGAGTTTGCCTCGGGTGGGGACCATGCACAAAACATGCAGGAGCTCTGTGATGCAGGTGTTGTCTGCGAAGCAGAGGGTTTTTTACTAGCTGGAGACTATGTCAGTGATTTGCAGAAACAAAAATGGACTGTGAAAGTAAGACAGACCGATGGTGTTGAGACCATTGTTTTGGAGGGTGATGGTGCCGAGGCTCCTGAAGATACTCATTCAGAAGATGAATTTGAGAGGGATAAGATTAGGGAGGATATGCAGAAGGACTATAGTACATATTCAGAAATTTCAAAAAAGTCATATGGCCAATTTTTGAAAAAGAGCTCCACTAGGGCGGTGTTTCGCCTCTTAAAACTCAATTTATGATTAGTCCTAAAAATTTTTGGAATATAAGGGGAGTCGAAATGTCTCAATTGCATTTGAAAAAGATTATTTCTAAGTATAGGCTTAATATTTTAGCTCTAGTTGAACCTTTCTTACCGGAAGAAAGAATTCCTGGTTGTTTGAGAAAGTTCTTTGTGTGATTCTTACCTCACAAATGAAGCGTATGGTGGTAAATCTAGTTATTGTGGAACTCAGTAGTATTAGTGCGTTGGGTGGCAGGTTCTAATCAATTTGTGACTGTGCAAGTTGAGGAGAATGGTCACGTGTTCATCCTAACTATTGTTTATGCTAAATGTAATCAACTAGGGCAAAAATTCCTCTAGGAGAATTTGGAGTCCAGTGGCAATGCAAATCTCATGTGGATCATTTGTGGAGACTTTAATATCATTAAAGATGATTCTGAGAGAATAGGTGGTAATGCCCGCTAGTTTGCTGCAATGGAGGATTTTAATTTTTGTATTCAGAATTGCGGATTGTTGGAGATGTGTTCCAAAGGACCGATGATGACTTAGTGTAATAGCCAAGGCGGTTTGGCTAGAAGCTGAGCAAGATTAGATAGATGTTTTATTTATTCTAACTTTCTTACTTGTTTTCTAAATATTTTTTATCAAGTTCTGGCGCGCACTATCTCAGATCACTCTCCTTTGTTGATACAGATGGGAGAGGACCCATTCTGGTATGGACCTAGCCCCTTTAGATTTCAATTTATGTGGACAGATCATGTGGATTTTCTTAATTTTATGGAGGGAGTGTGGAATCAAGAATGTATTGGCTCTGGGATTCATAAGTTGTCTGTTAAATTGAAAAGGTCAAAGGTGGCTTTAAGGGAGTGGAATCAAAGTGTTTTTGGTAGAACCAATGTCGTTATTCAGGAATTTGAGCAATGTATTGAAAGATTGGAAAATCATTTTCAAGGTTGCTTTAACTCAAAGGATGATAATGATCTCATGGTGGCTAAGTTGGAACTTTTGACTTAGTTGGGTAGAGAGGACACGAGACTTTCTCACATAGCAAAAAAGAACTAGTTGAAAGATGGAGATCAAAATTCAAAATCTTTCATAATATCTTGAATGCTAAGAAGTAGAACCGGGTTAATGAAATGTGCTTGGCCGATGGTACTCTATTCAGTACCTAGGTTGATATTCACCTTGCTGCTATTGAGTATTTTCACCAATTTTTGGGGAATAGCAGTAGTCGCGAGTTGCCTAGTTTAAGCAACTTTATCTCTCCTGTGATATTCGATGCAGATAATCTGTTCATTTGTAAAGATCATTCCCTTGAAGAAATTAAAGATGCCCTTTTTAGTATACCAATTGAAAGTAGCCCTAGTCCGGATAATTTTGGTTTTCAATTTTTTTTTCAGTTTTGCTAGGATTTAGTTAAGGAGGATTTATTGGAAGCCATCTCAGAGTTTTTTCAAACAAATTCACTCCCCAAGTTCTTCACTGCGTCGTATATTGTTTTGATCCCTAAGGTTGAGAACCCTACTAGGTTTGAGATATTTAGTCCAATTAGTCTATGTTCGATTTTCTATAAGATATGTGCTAAGATTATTGTTGCTCATATGACGAACATGCTTTCTAAGATTATTTCTCAAGAGCAAGGGGCATTTATTCCTAGTCGTAGTATTTTTTTAGAATATCAGTCTCACCCTAGAATTCGTTCATTCTATTCACAAAAAATCTAACGGGGGTAATGTTTTGATAAAGCTGGATATGTCTAAGGCCTATGATGGAGTGGATTGAAATTTTCTGTTACATGTCTTGGAGGTGTTTGGTTTTTCCGCCCAAGTGTGTGCTTTGGTTAAAACGTGTATTTTTTCACCGTAATTTTCTGTCATGATGAATGGCACTCCTCTGGGTTTCTTTAAAGGTGAACATGGCCTGCGATAAGGTGACTCCCTCTCGCCTTATCTTTTCATTGTTATGTAAGAGATTTTCTCTCGCCTGCTTAAGAAATCCTTCGAGAATAAAAAAAAAAAGGGTTGTTCACTCAAGCTCGAGGTACTCCTCTTGTTTTCCATCTTATGTATGCTGATGATATTGTTATTTTTGCTAATGGTGGTCAAAGGTCTCTAAATGCTTTGATGCAAATTTTGAATTGTTACGAAGAATGGACGGGACAGGTTCTCAATAAGAATAAAAGCGCTATTTATTTTTATAAATAGATCCATGTCTCTAAAAATGCTATATTCTTTGTTTTACTGGCTTTTCTGAAGGGTCATTTCCTTTTAAATACTTGGGGAGTACTTATTATTGTTGGTAGACTAAAGGCGTGTGATTTTGGTGATTTAATTGACAATTTTAAAAAGAAAATTGCAGGTTGGAAGATGAAAGTGCTTTCTGTTGGTGGTAGAATTATCTTGATCTGGCATGTTTTGTCTAGTATGGCCACTCACCTTCTAGTTGTTCTACACATTCCTAATGTCGTGATTCCTAATGTCGTGATTAAGTCGTTGAACAGGCTCCTGAGTTCTTTCTTTTGGGGAGAATCTAAAGGAAAAGGTAAAAGGAAATGAGTGGCTTGGACTAACATTTGTAGACCTACAAGAGAAGGTGGTTTGGACATTCGGGATTTTGGGGATATTCAACGGGCCTTACATATGAAACTTGTTTGGCGCTTAATCTGGGGCAACTCTTTGTGGGCGGATTATTTTAGAAGTAAGTATGTTAGGGATAATCATTTATCCATCTTAGAGCCTAATAAGGGTACTCGGTTCTGGAAGTCTATTGTTAAATGTATCCCGAAAATCTTATATCATTCAAAGTGGCTAGTGCGTGAGGGTAATATTTTTTCTAGTATGACAACTGGGAGGAAGATGGACCCCTAAAGAATCAATACCTGGTTACAGAGTGTAACAACTCGACTCGATATTATTAAGGATAATTGCAAATATTTTATGGGGTTCGATAATTGAATTATTTTTTTTCGGTTAAATTTTATGGACGAAGTAGGATTAAAATTTTAAGGTGAGATATATTTTAAGATAGGTTTCTAAATAGTGTTTATTATTTCTTCCCCTATTCCGTACGTGTATTCTTAGACTCCCCGTTTGAATAAAACTCTACATAAAACCATTTTTGGTAAACTCGGCCAATTGCATCGTATCACCTTTCACGCCTCAAAACATTTTCCTATTGTCATCCATTTAAGAATCCTAAACCATACCAAATGCTATATTACCCACGGCTCCACCCCCATGCATGCTGCCTTCCATTAATCACACATGCACATACACTTCATGCACAGCTCCTTGCACGTACACCTCTTCCCCTCGGTTTGCATACCGATCCACTTAGTGTTTGTATCCTCGTAGGATTAGGACTCCTAAGTTCAGCCAACTTCCTCCTCCCCATTGCCTATAAAAGCCACCCGAGACCTGAGAAACACACAACCAGCCTCACCATAGAGCAAACACGTTGAGCCACAGCCAGCCACCCCATGCACGCTGCCCTCCACATCATGCACGCAGAGAACCTTCGTTCAGCACTCCCCAAACCGCCAACCCACTGCCCAACCCGAGTACAACCCCGTCCCTCTCAGCCACTGTGCAACGTCAAACTGCTCGACACCCGTGACCCCCAGACAACCACCCAGACCTCACCGCCAAAGCCAGCCGTGAATCATTCCCAACCCATTGGAATACTCTGTTTTTATACCAAAAAATAGAGCACATCATTCCCAGCGTAAGCCACTACACTCCACCCTCACCAAGAGTTCCTCCACGTAGAGAGCCCACAGAAACCGCCGCCAAGGGCTATTCGGCATCCCCAGTCCGTCGCAAGCCTCTCACGGCTTCATAATAGGTTCTCCCTCTCCCTCACGCCGTGTTTCTTCCCTCTCGTTCATCTCGTCTCTCTCACTCTCTGTCTCACCTTCGCTCATCACGTTGCCTCTCTCTCTCTCAGTTACGTGCAACGCCCAGCTCGCCGAAGTGCCACCGCACTTGCCACCGTCGAGGTGCAACCCAGCCTCAAGCCTAGCCCTCGGTAAGCCCCTACCCTTTGCCTCACACGTAAGTCCAAGCCCAATTTCATGCAAGCCGTAGACTAAGTTCTTAGGTTGTTTAATGAAAATTACATAAATACCCATGCCCAATATGTTATTTTTCCAAAAATAACCCTGCCTTTTAAAGATTTCCAAGTCATAATATTTTAGGGTTAAGAAGCTTATAGGAAATATAGGCTATTTTAGTATTGCAGGTTTTAATTGAAGTCATTGGTTTAATTAGAAATTTAGGCTTAGGAAATATAGATTATTTTATTAGTTTAGGTTTTAAATAAATTCATATGATTAATTAGACATTTATGCAAATTCGTATTTATTTTTATAGGCGTCGAAAATAGTGGATTACGCGTTGGAAATAGTGGATTAGCGCTGCAAGGTAAATAGCATGATTATACCCTTACACGTATGTACGGTAAACGACATGTCTTTTATAAAAATATTATGCATGTACGCCCTCCATTGGAAGCCCCTTTTTACGTACCCAAGACATAATAAAAATATGGAAATCTATGATTTTATGTAAGTAATTATGCATCAAGTTATTTATGAAAATTCATGATTTTTATGAAAGGAGTTATGCATTTAAAATATTTATGAAAAGTTATGATTTTATGTGAGAATTATGCATTAAAATAATTTATGAAAAGCCATGCATGATTTTATGAGAAGGTTTAAGCATTAAAGTATTCATGAAAAAAATCAAGATTTTATGTGAGAAGTCATGCATCACGACATGTTATGGAAGAATGTGATTTCAATTGAAATCTATGATATGATATGACAAGACATGACAAGAATGTATGTGATTTCTTTTGAAATCTATGATATGACAAGTATGCAAGTATGATTATGATGAAATAAGAATGATAAAATACGTAACGACCTATGTTATGATATGAAGACGGTACCTATGTTATGGGCATATTGCATTGCCAGGTCGTACATGCTGGTAGTGCACCTAGTATGTCTTCTTATGTATGGATTCCACAACCCGCGGCCATGGGCAGAATCGGAATCTATTTAAACTCGCTAACCCTAACTCACGGGGGTCAACAGTGGGTATCGGCCTATGACAAGTGAAAGATAAGCTCATATTCATGTTCATGTTATTTACGTATGTATTTATGAGTATGCACGTTTTTCAAGAAACCTTATGTTTATTATATTTACTGTATGATGTGTACTTATTGAGTATTCGACTCATTTTAGTTTATTTTCATGTTTTTAAACCACCCCAGGTGATGACATTTATGAGGAGGAGACTGCAGGACAGGACTTAACCCCGAGAGGCGAGGCACAGGCCTAGACAGATTTTGCTATGATTAAGTTTTATGGTTTAAGATTTCAGTAAATTATTTTGATAAGCACATGAGACTTCCGTATTTTTTTTTTAAATAAGTGCTTCCGCAGACTCTATGTTGGATTCTAAGTATTAATTAAATTTTATTTTATTTATAGAATCTTTTGCATCTGGCTCGTTATTAAAAGGAAAAGTTTTAGTCAAGTTCAGTAGTAGCACACTGGCTCCCCGAAAATTTCTAAAATGTTTTTATTAGAGAGCGGGGTGTTACAGTTGGTATTAGAGACCAGGTCGAAAGATTCTGTAGACTTTTTCAAAATAAAGAGGAAAACGTTTTGCAAAGAAATCTTTTTAAAAATCAGAGAAGTTTTTGGAAAATAGAAAAAGAAGGAAAGGAATGTCTAGGCCAAGGTCTCCCCAAGGCAGGTTTTACTCTGCAATAAGTTTTTTTTTTTTTTTATTGTTACTATTTTACTATTTTAAAGAAAAAAAAATTATGAATGAAAGATTTGTTAGATACATGAATGCATATTAAAGTGCACCTACTACGTGAAAGGGTTGTAGCGCGAAGGTAAGGAAGCTTCCAAATATGAGATCAGGAACCTTTGCTTTTAAGATTGTGATGCATCTTGTTTATGAGGATATAGTCTTATATTTTGTAGAGTCTTATTTGAGAAAATTAGGAATGAATTTAGAGGATTTTTGAAGTTATGACCTAGATTTATATATGGTATATGGTATTTCATGATGAATTGTGGTACTCTTATGTTCTATAGATAATGTGATTTTATCGCTAAGTATGAGTTGTAAGATTTAGGATCCGAACTTTGGAGAATTTTGGGTTACGAATTGTTGAGGTTATTATTGCATCAAAGTAGACTATCGAACTTTCAAAACTTTCCAATCCCCACCTCCCGTCTACCAGCAATGTTAAATCTAACGAAAATTCACTGCACGTGCTGTTCATGTGCATAACATTCACTATAAAGATGTAATTCTCATCTAATTTATTATCATTGCCATATAAAATATAAAATTATATATGCTATCAATTAATAACAAATCATAAATCTAAATATTTTTTTTATTAATTTATATATGGTTAATTAATATCAAATAATTTCATTGTGTACATAAATTACTCATACTAGCTTGCAACTTAGGTATAAAATAATTTTATATATGGTTAATGCTTAATGATTTATTATTAATTAATAGCATATGTTATTTTATATTTTATATGGTCAATGATAATAAATTAGATGAAAGTTACATCTTTACAGTGAATTTCCTTTAGATTTAACGTTGCTGATAGATGGAATGGGAGATTGGGAAGTTTTGAAAGTTCGAGGGTCCACTTTGATGCAATTAGTAGTTTCAGAGGCATATTGTAAATTGAGTGAAAGTTAGAGGGGGTAAAATGTAATTAACCCTTTCTATTATGATGTGGAAAGCTACTAATAATTGTTTGAGTATGGATGCCAAGATTAAAAGGGTTGGTATCCCTATGGCGTCCAAATGTAATTGTTGCTCTTCGGGACATACTGAGGACCTTAATCATGTGCTTTGTACATGTGATATGGCTAGACATATCTGGCGCCTGGCTTTGGTTCAGTTAGGTGTGCATATGGGCCTATTTCGTACTTGGCAAGAGCAAGTGAATTTTTCGTTTCGCCGTGCTGGCAATTCTACTCAGGTCCGGACTGTCTTTGGTCTTCTTACTTCCATTGTCTCCTGGAAACTTTTGGACTAGCGTTGTCTAGCTATGAAGGAAAATGTGATACAGTGAACTCGGTTTGGCATGCTATTAAATTATGGATTCGCAAAATTATGTAGTTGACCAAGAAAACTGGGAAACTCCATACCACTGACATGGTTATTTTAAAGAGGTTGGATATCCCGGTGCTCTTACCTAAATACAAGAAGGTATTAATGGTGAAATGAATTCAACCACAACAGAATTAGGTGAAGCTTAATACGGATGGTAACAATTTCGATAATCTAGGGCCGGAGAGGAGGAGTTATACGTGATGTTGGTGGAAGATTCTGGGTGGCTTTTGCGGTATGCTTAGGCCATGGTTCTAACAATTTTGCTGAAATGAAAAGTTTGCTGGAAAGAGTTAGAAAGTGCTGTCAACTGGGGTTTCATCAAGTTCACACTGAGACAAACTCTAAAATTCTTGTTAGATGGCTTACTAGGGGAGAATGTAATATTTGGTATCTTGAGGATTATTGGGACGAGCTTCAGAGTTGTTTGGGAAGCATGGTTTATAGAGTGAAAGTCATGTGTTTCGTGCAGAAAATGTTGTGGCTATTTTTTAACTAAGCAGGGAGCTGAGGGTGTAAACATGGACTGGATTGAAGACAAAGACCCTTTACCCAGTAAGTTGAGGGGTCTTTTGCAAATTTTGTAGTGAGGTATTTGTTACTTTGCACCTGTTTTTCTTTGTTATTATTCTTATCAGAGTGAGTTGACGTTTATCTGTAGGATTGTTGTTCTTTTTAGTTTTTTAAGGTTTTCTTTCATGTTTATTAACCTGTAACCCTTGGATATTTGTCTATTGTTGATTTATATTAGGTTCTTTTGATGCCTAGATTTTGGTCTTTATGATTATCTGTAACCTCTAAGTTTCTGCCTATAATCAAGGTTTTCCTCCACCACAAGTGAGGGCATGAGGATCTCACTCATACCCTTATTTCTTGCAAACATCTGGAAGAGGTATGGCAACAATATTTTTTTTCTCTAGATAGAACTGGTTTTTCTCTGATTGAAATGGCCCTACACATTGTTGATGGGCGACATAAGGAAAACTTGGAACTTTTCTTTTCTCTAGCTTGGGGCTTCTGGTACAGAAGAAATAAGATGGAGTTTGAGAAGATGCAGGTGAGTCCTAGACAGGCAACAGAAACTGCTTTGGCCCTTATGAGTAGGCATAAGAAAGTACAGTCACTTCCAAGAGCAGCTCTTAAACAACTTTTACATTGGAAACCACTTCCCATGGAGCTACCTTCGGTGGACTGCATAGGATGGGTATAGGAGGGATCCTAAGAGATGCTAAGGGCCAGGTGATTATGGCAGACAGCTTGGTGGAGCAAGCAGTGGAGGGACCTAGGCTATAGAGCTACTAGCTATTTTTCGAGGGCTTCAGTTATGTGTTAGCATGGGGATATCACAGTTAATAGTTGAAAGTGATTGTTTAAGGATTGTTGAAGCTCTACTGCAAAACACTATAATAAATTCTATCCTTGGGGTTTTATTTGGGGAAATTGCAAAGCTCTCAAATTGCTTTAGATCTTGCTCTTTTATTCATATCTATAGGTAAGGTAATACAGCCGCTCATTGTTTAGCCCGTTATGCCTAGAATGTTGTAAATATTGAAATGTGGTGGGATTGTATTCCAGACTTTCTTTCTCAAGCTATTTGGCTTGAAAAATGTCTGTAATTCTCATTATTAATGATATTGTTGTTTCCTATCAAAAAATAAATAAATAAACTTGGGATACCATCCTCTTTCTTATTTTTTTTTTAAAAGAAGAGAGAGCACAAAACAGCTCATCGCAGCATCCCATTGAAGGAAGCCAATAATACCAACTAAACAGCAATGGCTGGTCACATCAAGCCTTCGCTACTTCAAACTAACTACATTTTCACCTAAATTATCTCTAATAAACTTTTTTTCCCTTCATCTAAGTCATAATTCTAGGTACATCCTTGCATTCCTTTTTTTTTTTTCCATTCTCGCTATAAACACCTGGATACTAGTAACAAACATATATTGATGGCCGAAGTCTATTTGTTTCATAATTAATCTTCTCGCTTTTATCTTTTTTTCTACTTATCATTTTGCTTTTCTTTTTGGGTTTGTATTAGTTGTAAAAAATATGTGGCACATAGTGATTTACTGAAAGAGTATAAATACATGTATCTATACATGAAGACCAATTAATTGAAATAACAGAAAAGTATATTTTCTCTACCGTGTTCTCTCTCATTCTCTCTCTTTTTCTAAACTTTCCTTTTTCCTCTTGATCTCGAGCATGGAGATTCACATTTTGTCATGGTATCAAATGGTATCTTTCTGTTTTTGACTCCACGCTTTTCGCAATTTCTCAGTTCCTTTATCAAGATTTCTTGAAGAATCTTGATTTAGGTTTTTCCAAACATAATGTCTAATTCCTCCCATTCAAATCCCTGTGATGATTCTTCTAGTCCTTATTTTCTTCATCATGGAGAAAATCCAGGCTCTATGCTGGTTACGCAGTTGCTTACGGGGGATAATTTCCATACATGGAAGAGATCCATGTCCATGGCTATTAGTGCGAAGAACAAGACTGCTTTTGTGAATGGTAGTCTCCTCAGACCAGCTGATAATGATCCTTGCTTGGCTGCTTGGATACACTGCAATGACATGGTAGTTTCTTGGCTTGTCAATTCTCTTTCTCCAGACATTGCCTCTATAATTTTATTCATGCATACTGCTATTGATATATGGAAAGAGTTGCATATGCATTTTGCTCAAAGTAATCGCCCTAGGATTTTTCAATTAAGGAAAGATCTCTTGGCTTTAACACAAGAAAATCATTATGTCAGTGTGTATTATTCTCAATTGAAAGGGTTCTGGGATGAACTATCCATTCTTAAACTATTAGGGGCATGTAATTGCAAACCAGCATGTGTTTGCACTGCCACAATGTCCTCACTTGAAAATCAACAAGAAGACTATGTTCTTCAGTTTTTAATGGGGCTGAATGATAGCGACTCCAGAGGACAGATTTTACTAATGAAACCATTTCCTACCATTAGTAAAGTTTTCTCTCCGACTTTACAAGAAGAGAAACAAAGAGGTGTTTCTATGAATAACACACAACATCTCAGCACTTCTACTACCTTATCCATTAAGGTCAGTGCTCCTGTTTCAATGTCCAAGAATGGTGGTAAACCTTTTGCTTGCAAAGATAAAGTGATTTGCAGTCATTGTGGTTATAATGGTCCTACTGTGGATAAGTGTTACAAGATTCATGGTTATCCACCTAATTGAAAGTCTGCCAAAGCCAAGAATTTCTCTTCTGGAGTCGTAAATCAAGTTAGTGTTTCTGGTCTGGACACTGGCTCAGTTAATCGTGTACAACTTTCAACTATACAACAGCAATGTCAGCAGTAGCTTGCCTCACTTCAATGTACCTCAGACTCTAAATCTGTAGTGAATCAGTCCAATTTTCTGCAATATGCAGTTAATCAGGCTGGTTTATTACCAACACCTATTTTAGATATCCAAAATTATGTTAATCTGTCAGGTAAAGCTTCTAATTCTTATTATTCTCATTTTTCTTCTCACGAATGGATCATTGATAGTGGAGCGACTGACCATATGGTATGTCCCACTTCCTTGCTTACTTCTGCTTCTTCACCTATCAAGCACTTAGTTAAACTCCCTAATGGAGCTATTGCACATATAACTCATATAGGTACTGTGCATCTTTCAGATTCCTTAGTACTAAAGAATGTGCTTTGTATTCCTGCTTTTTCCTTCAACCTCATTTCAGTTCCTCGTCTTACTGTTGATTCATCTTGTTCTTTCATATTCTTACCCAATATTTGTCTTATTCAGGACCTACACTCTTGGAAGATCATTGAGAGGGGTGAGCAGAAACCTAGTCTATATTACTTGCTGCAGGATTTTCCAACTAGCTAGGAGATTGATGTCATTTCTTCTGGTTTGACACCCAAAGTTGCTTCTGTCAACTTCTCTTCTTTTGATTTGTGGCATTATAGACTATGTCACCTTTCTATACCTCGATTAATTCTTCTTAAAAAAACTGGTCCTGCCATAAAGCTGTAGTTTTATTACTGCCATAAAGCTGTCCAATGTCAACAATTCTCCTTGTACAGTCTCTCCCTTAGCAAAACAACACAGACTTCCATTTCCTTCAAGTCAAAGTGTATCTCATTTTCCCTTTACAATAATACACTATGATATATGGTGTCCCTTTTCCGTATCTTCTATTGATGGCTCTAGATATTTTCTAACTATTGTGGATGATTATTCTAAGTGTACATGGGTCTATCTCATGCATCATAAAAGTCAAACAAGGCATTTTTTGCTTTCCTTCTTTGCCTTAACAGAGAACAAGTTCAATAGAACAATTAAACACATTCGGTCTGACAATGGCCTTAAGTTCAATATGCTTGAGTTTTATGCTTCTAAGGGAGCTATACATCAAAAGACTTGTGTAGAAACCCCATAGCAAAATGGGGTTGTAGAGAGGAAACATCAACATTTATTAAATGTAGCTAGATCTTTAAGGTTTCAAGCATCTCTACCTCTTAAATTCTGGGGTGAATGCAACTTGACAGCTACATATTTGATAAATAGAACTCCTACACCTCTTCTTTCCAATAAATCTCCATACGAAGTCTTGTTTTCAAAAACACCTTCTTATTCTCATTTACGAATTTTTGGTTCTCTGCTTTGTTTCCACCATATCTAGCCATAGACATAAATTTGATCATCGTGCTAAGAAATGTCTATTTCTTGGATATCCTTTTGGTATCAAAGGGTATAAAGTATTTGATTTAGATACTAATTTTGTTTATCTCAAGAGATGTAATCTTTCATGAGAATGTCTTCCCTTTTCAGCTTGGTTCCTCTTCCACTCCAATTCCTTCTTCTTCACATAGATCTCTTGTTTTACCACATTCTATCCTTGATATTCCTTTATCTGCTTCTACTCCTGTAGATATTCCTAATTCTAATTCATCTGTAGATTTTTTCTTCCCATAGAAAATGTTTCCTCTTCTTGTTCTCAGCCTTCTCAAGTTATCAGACAATCTTCCAGAGTTCGTAAGCAACCATCTCACCTGCAAGATTATCATTGTAGACTAGCTAATCCTCATGCCTTTTCCAATCCACCAAGTGCACGACATGGTAAGACAGCTTCAATTCCTTATACTCTTGATTCTGTTTTGTCATATCATAAACTTTCTCCTTCTTATAAGTCTCTAGTACTTTTGATTTCCTCTCATCTTGAACCCAAAACTTTTAGACAAGTTGTTCAGCATGCTCATTGGCGTGATGCCGGCTGCATAAATCAGTGCCATAGAAAATAATCATACTTGGTCTCTTACTTCTTTACCTAATGGAAAGCAAGCTATAGGCTGTAAATGGGTGTATAAAATCAAATATAAGTCTAATGGCAACATTGAGAGGTATAAGGCAAGATTGGTAGCTAAAGGCTATACCCAAATTGAAGGTCTTGATTTCCAAGAAACCTTTTCTCCCGTGGCCAAGCTAGTGAGTATTCGTTGCCTCTTGGCTGTTGCAACTTCAAAGAACTGGTGTCTTCACCAGTTAGATGTTAATAATGCATTTCTTCATGGAGATTTAGATGAAGAAGTTTACATGAAAATTCCTCCTAGTTTTTCTAGACAGGGGGAGCACAGTGTATGTAAACTGAATAAATCCTTGTATGGTCTTTGACAGGCTTCTCGACAGTGGTTTGCCAAGTTATCTTCAACCTTCCTTTCTTATGGATTTGTTCAATCTCAAGCTGACCATTCTCTTTTCACTCTTCAAACTTCAACAACTTTTACTGTTCTTCTAGTTTATGTCGATGACATAATAGTTGTTGGAGAGCATTTGCAGTCCATGTTGGATTTAAAACAATTTCTTGATCAGAAATTCAAGATTAAAGATCTTGGAGATTGGAAGTTTATTCTTGGCCTGAAAATGGCACGTTCAGCTAAGGTAATTGTTTTGAACCAAAGAAAATATGCTCTTGATATTTTGGAAGAATGTGGTTTTCTTGGTTCTAAGCCTTTAAGTTTCCCAATGCAGCAAAATATCAGATTAAGTAAGGATGATGGTCCTCTTTTCGCAGATGCTTCTCTTTATCGAAGACTTATAGGTCGTTTGATTTATTTGACTATCACTCAACCTGATCTAGCATATTCAGTGCAAGTGCTTAGCTGGTTTATGGATAAACCGAGACAACCTCATTTAGATGTTGTGCATCGAGTTCTCAGATACATTAAATCATCTCCTGGTCAAGGTTTATTTTTCACAGCACATACTTCACTTCATCTTAAGGCTTTTATTGATTCGAATTGGGCGAGATATCCTGATTCTCGTAGATCAGTAACTGGATATTGTGTTTTCTTGGGAGATGCTCTTATTTCCTGGAAATCTAAGAAGCAGCCGACTGTTTCATGCTCTTTTGCAGAAGTCGAGTATAGGGCCATGGCATCAACTACGTGTGAATTGACTTGGCTCCTTTCTTTACTTGCTGCCTTATGTATTTCTCACTCACAATCTGCCCCTTTGTTTCGTGATAACCAAACAGCCCTCCACATTACTTCCAATCTGGTCTTTTATGGAAGGACCAAGCACATAGAGATTGATTGCCACCTAGTTCGTGAGAAAATTCAAGCTGGCACCATTAAAACTTTACATGTTCCAAGTTCTCATCAGCTTAGTGATCTTCTTACTAAGCCTCTTGGATCAGTGCAGTTTCATTTTTTACTTTCCAAAATGAGTGTTATTAATCTATACACTCCATCTTGAGGGGGAATATTAGTTGTATAAAATACGTGGCACATAGTGATTTACTGAGAGAGTATAAATACATGTATTTGTAAATGAAACCAATTAATTGAAATAACTGAAAATGATATTTTCTCTATCGTGTTCTCTCTCATTCCCTCTCTTTTTCTGAAATTTCCTTTTTCCTCTTGATCTCGAGCATGAAGATTCACATTTTGTTAGTTTGAATGATTACTCTACTTCTGCAACTCATCAAGTATAATATATTTTCTTTTTGGTAAAGCCTGAAGTGTGGTGGATCTCTTGGCGTGTTGGAGAAGACAATTTGATTGTAATCATTGTGAAGTTTTGAGAAAATTGATCATGGCTTGCTTAGAGCATTGGCAATAACCTAGACAAATGCCAATGCAAGTCCAAACTTTAGCTAGATGTGAGAAAAAACCTCCACATTGGACTAGCCAATGGTCCAAAGCTCAACACTTGAGCTATAGTAATTCTTGGATGCTCTCCAAACTAGGCAAGTTATTGTTCATGTTGGATAAGTGTATTTTATTATTTCATCTACCTCCCCCACTCTCGTTCCTTCGTTCTTTTCTCTATCTTCATCCCGAAAGCTGCCCATTTTCCTTGTTCTTTCTTTTCTTCATCCCGAAAGCTCCCCAGCACACAATACCTTGTAGGTTCTTCTTCAACCCACAAGCCCCCTTCTCTCCAAACATGGCACTTTTGTGTTTGTTTCTATGTGAATTTTGGGCTGTCTCGAAATGGTGGGTGCTGATCATCTGGCGATCGAGAGAAGCAAGGCTCGTTTTGATGTGGAGGAGATGAAGGTCGTCTGGGCCGGTTCTCGCCACACCTTGGAGCTCTCCGATCGTATTTCTCGGCTTGTTTTATTGTTTATTTTTTGAAAATCTTTTTCTACATTTGACCATGATTGAATATCTTTATGGAGTTTCATTTTTCTTGTGTAATTCACATTGGGAAGTTTATGATTACAGAGGAAGAGGCATCTAAGTTAAGGTTTCATGTGGATGAACCCATTTTTATGGGTCTTCACTGGGTATGCTCTATTCCTTTTCTCTGAGTCTCTCCTCTCCCTCTTCTCTTTCTATTTTCTCTAATTCTCATTTTCTCTTCATTAAGCGATTAAATCACCATGTGAGTTCAAAATGTCTAAGTAATTGAGTATTCCCCTTGTTTCTTGGCAAGATAATATTGAAACTCTTCAGACTCTTCAAAAAGTTAGATTGATGGACTTGTTCCAAAGCAAACATATTCGCTCTGTGACTATAAGCATCTTTCTTATATTTGTAGAAACTTTGTCTCCATGTTAGACTCCTTTTCCGAAGGGCCTTGTGTGTTGACTTATAGCCATCTGGTGACTATTTTTAGTTTGGAACTGCATTGATGATATTTCAACAATTTGGAGGAATAAATGGAATAAGTTTCTATACAAGTGAAACATTTGCATCAGCTGGTAATTCTGGGTCTTTACACTTAATTCTTTATGCTTTGTTTCTAGTCTAGTCTCTTGAGACTTTTCTTTTAAATCCATTTCATTTCACCTTTTTTTTTTAATTCTTTTAAACTCATTTTTTGCTTCTATTATCTAAAATGCAGGACTTTCTTCAACCAAAATTGGAACCATAGCTTATGCTTGTGTTTAGGTATTCAATTTCTGCCACTGTCCTCAAAGCTATATCCTTAAAACTTTCATCCAAACCCAAATGACCTAAAATTGATTCACAGGTTCCAATAACTGTAGTGGGAGCAATATTAATGCAAAAAAATAGAAGTAGTTTCCTATACATTCAACTTTCTAATGAGCTGGAGTGCTTCGAGTACAAAAATAAAGTCCTCAACATTGGAACAAAACAAAAGGCATTCTTAGTTTCCACATTTGTTCAACTAATGACTTTTATCACTCCTTTATTTGATTTTTCTTCTTATTCTCCTTCTTCTCCTTCTTCTTCTTTTCCAGAAGTACTGTTTCTGTTCATGTTAATTGTTTAGCAAGGTGCTGTTAGATTACTTGATTGTTGATTTGCTATCCTATAGTTATGCTAGAGAAGATTGCCTTTCAGTATGCTCTATAAGATAATATGGAGGAATTTAAAAACACTTTAGTGCTAAATATATCAGTATTTGACTCTTAAATTCATACCTTTAGAAGGCATCGATATTATTAAAGTAGTTCAAATTCATACCAGAATCTATTTATAGTAGTTCAAATTCGGTTTTCATTTGTGTTAATGTCTCTCATACTTCCTTTTTATTTTTTATTATGAGAATATTGACAAATTATATTGTTGTGTCATTGTCTTAGGATTGCTTTTGATGAAAGCTTCTGAAGGATATCTCCTAGAAGTATGACTGATATATATATAAATATATATATATATATATCAAAATATATATACACACACACACATTAGCTCTCACCAGAAATGTGTCATTGACCACATGTAAATTAATTTTGCATTTTGCTATAAACTACCTTTTGCAGGCAAATCTCAGTAAAGTGGTTTCTGAAAATGATGGAGTTGAAAGTGGAGCTCAGACTGATAAAAAAGAAGCTGATAAAAGAATAGCCACTAATATCTCGAGGCATCACATGGTCCTATTACAAATTGACTATAAACCAAATAATATATTGGCCGTAAACCAGATGATATATGTGATTTACGTGATTATTATTATTTTTTCTAGCTCCTTGCAAGTCAGATTGGCTGTAGATGATATATGTGATTTTGAATTACAAGCATGTGATACTCAACCATTATTGCTGGTGCCACAAAGGAATTCATTTTCTTTGGGCAGCTTGATAATCTCTGCATGTCATTTTGCTTTCTAAATGTGGATGTTGGGTAGAAAAAAGGTTAACATGTTTGTATATGTAATTGTTGGGTATGAAGAGTTGGCAAAATGTATTTATTGAATAATTAGGTTGAGAAAAAAAAAATATGAAGTGTATTTGCAAAATAAAAATATATATATATTTTGTCAAATATTATTAAAATATATAATATTATATTATTATTTTGACTTTAAGATAGCTAGTCCAATGTGGCTTCACCTAGCCAAAAGTTAATATTATAGTCAAAAGTTGAGATTCTAGCCAAACTTTGGACTTGACAGTGGCCAATGCTCTTAATACGGTGTATGTGGAGAGAATGAGATAACCGACATTTTAAAGATTGTGAGAAATCAGCGGACGAGCTCAAAGGTTTTTTTAGAACCTTTTATTTTTATATTTTTAGGTGGACACTAATATTGGTGATACTGCACTTTGCTATAAGGACTTTCTTCTTCATTTTCCTTCTAACTTTTTAGGTCTATCCATTGTATACTCCTTGTGAATATGGATTTCACAACTTTTTTAGGCACTTTGACATCATCACAAGTGGAAATATTGTAAGGTGGGATTGGGTAAGTCGTAGGTTAAGACTGGATTTGGATAGCGAAAAGTGTTGAGAAGTGTTTTGAATAGTTGTGAGTAGAGATTAAAATGAGTTTGTGAGTCCCATTAAAAGTATTCTGAGTTGTTTGAATGTATGAAATATATTGAGTTGTTGACTTTTGGATAAGTAGTTGAAAAAGGTGAGAGTCCCATAAATATTATAGTAATTTTATAATTGTGATAAATATTATAATGATTTTGTTATTATAATTTTATAATAATGATAAAGATTATAGTAATTTTATTTAATTTTTATATATAAAAGTGATAAATATTATAATAATTTTATTTAATTTTTATATATAAAAGTGATAAATATTATAGTGTATTTTATATATATATATATATTAGTGATAAAAATTATAGTTATTTTATTTTAATTTTATATTATAATAGTGATAAATATTATAGTATTTTTTTCTTTTTCCTCACTTACTCTCTCTCTCCTCTGCCCGATCCTTTCCAAACACCCGAAATTGGTTTCAGCCGTGCGCCGCCCAACCTCACCGCCACCACCAGCGACTCCCTCTCACGTCGGCGACTCCCCCAGCCACCATCGATGTCCTCCACGCGCGCCTCCCTCTCTCCCCTGCGGCAACCTAACCGAAATGGGTTTCGGTGGAAGTCTCTCCATTTGCACCACCGTACGCGGCCACCCAGCCTCTCCTCCACCACCGGCGACTCCCCCTCACGCCGGCGACCAAGCCAGCCACTACTGATCTCCCCCACGCGCAACTCTCTCTCTCTCCAAGCAACAAAACCCAACCGAAAGGGATTTCGATTGTTTCTCTTCGTTTGTGCCGCCGTACGCGGCTACCCAGGCCACCGCACCTCCACCACCTCACACCGGCGACCACCTCTCACAGACCCAGTCACCACGAACCTCCCTCTCCCTCTCCGTTGCACACTGGCATTCACACGAAACACTTGGCTCGAAACACAGTGGCAAGATAAATTGGAAAGTGTTGAGAACTGTTTAACAATTGTGTTTGGCATGTAGAGTATTCTCATCCGTACAAAAATACTTGGAAAGTGCTGAGGAGACTTGGTTACCCAAACATAGCCTAAATCTAGCCAATGAAAAATAATTACCATGGAAGGTAATGTGCAAAAAATGCCCTCTATAAACAAAGATGCTGTCTCCACTAGTTGAGATAACATGAACAGCCTTTGGTTTTGGTGGTTGTACAGCATCAATTTAAAACTCATACTGGAGATCCTAGTATAAAATTGTTAGAAAAGCATGATTGAAAAAGAGGATTGTGTTTTCGCTGATTAAAGTTGTTGTCTCACTTTGGAGAGACGGTTGATCTCACTTCAGAAAGATAACTGAAACTGAAAACGAACATAGAAACACTTCCACATCTTGAATGAAATTAAAATAATGAAATTTCCATGTTACAGAATCCAGGAGAAAAAAGTGATAATTCAGTAAGACTGGTTCTCAAAACATAATAAGCTAGCTCAATTAGATCAAAATTAGAATTACAATTGAATCAGTTCAATGGGATCATAAAAGAATGGTGGAAAGGGTAGCACAGATTTAAGATTTCGACCAAGATATCATAGAGAATACCGGAAAGATCATTCGCAGAAGAAGTCATGAGGCTGTAATGCACGTTGAATCCCTGGAGTAAAATCTGGCAGTACAACCACACTGTCAAAGTAGTAGCGATCATTCTAGAGAGATACAATTTAAAACAAAACCCATGTCACCAGCTCATTGGCCCAAACTAGGAACTTGTAGGCAATATTCAAAATAACATTGGAAGACAAATGACAACAGCACAAACCAACTAAAATACCATATATTAATAGCAACACCATATGATATCGACAGATCATATATATAATTTTTATTTTTATTTTTATAAGTGTGTATATAATTTTTTATCAGTAATATCAACTGATCATATATGACATTAATAGATCTAATTAACAATTTTTCTCATAAGTAACTTGGAGTAATTAACAAATACCGCCGTGATGTGATTGATTTCAGAAAACTATATTTTATTCTACTTACTGTGAGATATATAATCATTCATGAATTGAGAGATATCAGCACTTATTTTTTTGTTGCAAAGCACCAGAGCTTCCTCATGACACCAAATAATGGACAAAGAGACATAAATGTTCATAAAAGTTGGTTTAGCTTTGACAAACTATTCAAAATAAGCAAACTCAATTCCCTTTTTTTTTATTGCACGCCTGGAATGTTCTTTAATTAAGATCAGAGAGTATAACGTTTTATATATATATATATATATATATATATATATATATATATATATATATATACTAGGTGAAAGGAACGTGCAATGCACGTTTGCTTAGTTTTTATTTATTTATTTTTGTTAAATAAATATATTATTTATTAAATGATTTTATTTATTAAATATTTTAATTAATAAATAAAATCATTTAATAAATAATACGTATATATTATTTATCACATTTAATAAAAGATATTGCTTAAAAAATTAATTTATATGTATTAATTGGATTAATACAAAAATAATTATTATTGCTAATAATAATTATTAGCAAGTGTACCAAGTGTCAAAAATCGACGGACAAAGTGACTGTTAATCCTGCTTTATTCTTACTTTTATCTAACTTTAATCACAGGTGTCCTCTCTCCTTCTCTATAATCACCGGCTTTCAGGCCATGGCCGACTCGAAGTCCTTCTTTGGAGCAGTATCAGCTTCTGCTGCTTCTTTTTCTTGCGTTAATCATCTCTCTGTCTCAAACACACACTCGCTAGTGATCCAACTAATTATAATAGCATTTTTACAATTTTCCCACTTGCTCAGAGGGTCTCATCTGTTGAACTCGGAGCTACTATTCTGAATCTATCTTCGTCTTGCTGAAACCCAAAACAACCGAACCTGTGAGACCTAGATCTGCCAATTTCCATCATCTCGACCTCAACCTCTACGATTTCCATTCAGATCTGCCATTTCTCTTCTCGATCAACTCCACCTCGCCTTAAAAACAGTGGTTTCGTTAGCTCTCTCTCTCTCTCTCTCTCTCTCCACCGTCCATGGCTAGAGAAGCCTAGCTCTGACTTAGTTTCTTTTTTTCCTTTTTTTACGTGTTAATTTGTTCTATGATTTTCTGTTTCTTAGTCTGGGTTTAATTCTTGGTTTTTCTTGGATAGGGTTTTGTGACTTTGGCTTCTGGAGAACGTTCCTTAGGGTTTGTGTTAAAGGTTTTATTGGGTTATTATTGTTAGATCTGCAATCATGTTTTATTTGTTTTATTGGGTTATTATTGTTAATTAAGTTATATTTTTGTTTTTGTTTTTTTTTTTAAATTTTGAAGAGGATCAAGTCTTCCCCTCTATTCTCTTCAATTTTCTTGGTAACCAATCAGAAAGTCAACATTCAACAAATATACTTCTGAGCCCAATAGCTAATGTGAATTTTTACCTTATAGCTTCTTTTTTTTTAAATCATTTTCTAGAGAAAGTTCTCAGTTTTAGCTATGAAGAAAGATGTTTTTCTTGAGAAATCTTAAATTTTTTATAAGTTTCCCTCTTTACATCTACATGTTTTTCCGATTCTTTTGATAGCTTAATATATTTTTTTAATCTTTAGAAGCTTCAAGACATGTACACATTTTAGTTTACATCTGAGAAGTTTTTGTTTAGAAGTTTTAATTTAGATCTGAAATTTAGACCCATCGATTTACATGGCTAAATATTTTTGAAAAAAATGTCATTCATCTTAATTCTAGTGAGTAATCTTAATCTGTTTAGGCTTAATTTTTATTTCTTACCTGTAATTTCTAGTTTCTTTGTCATGCATGTCTATTCGGGTATGAACTTGTGTAAATATCTTTTAGATGTAAGTTTTAGATCTGAAAGTAACAAATACTTAAACACATCTAAAATATAAATATTGGGTTGTAAATATTGTATGTTTTTCTTGTTTCGCGACCAAAATATATGTGCCAAACTTTGGTGAGTAATCTGTTTAGGCCTAATGTTGTTTTGGTTAACTGTAATTTCTACTTTGTTTGTGATGCATATGCCTATCCTCTTATTGATTTCTGTAATTATTTTTTACATGTAATTATTGGGTCTGAAAGTAACAAAGTCCAAATTTTTGGGCAATTCCGTTTTGAGTATCAAATACGTAAAACATCTAAAATATAAATATTGGGCTGTAAATATTGAATGTTTTTCTTGGTTTGTGACAAAAATATTTCTGCCAAACTTTGGTGAGTAATCTGTTAAGGCCTAATATTGTTTTGGTTATCTGTAATTTATTTTGGTTTGTGACAAAAATTCTCTAAAACACAGATTTAAAAACACATATTCCTTTTAGATATTTTCATATATTGTTGATTCTGTTCAAACACAATACAAACCTTATACACAACACCAACTAAGCCACAGACACACTATTATAAAAATTAACCCACCCAAAAAAAGAAAAAAGCATATTATATATCTATGTATATATATATATATATATATATGTAGTAAATCTATCACACTCCAGCGAAACATGATCTACTACCTGGCGTAGCTCAATTAGAGTTACTAATTGATCTCTCCAGTACTTAAATCTCATAAACCTTATAAATATATATATATATATATATATATATATATCTTGACAAGTTAAATAACGACGTTATAATATTTGTGTATATTGTATCTTTTGCTTAGGTTGTAGAAAAAAACAGTTCTGCCAAACTTCTCCCAAACACAGTTTGTGATGAAATTTTCTCCAAAACATTCACAATTACATAAAGTAAGGAAAGAATTATATAACAAATGAAAATTTAAAATAAATGACAACATACACTTGCAAAGACTATAATCGGAAATGTTCAGACTCCACAACCAAAAGACCTGAAAACGAACGACAAAAAAATCCGTACAGAAGTTAATATCCATGCACGAAAGTAAAATAATAGTAGAAACCATAAAAAACTGGACCAAATAATTGAAATTTTTTAGTTTTTATACAGTAAGGATTTTCAAAATAAATATTACCGTAAAGTTGCAAAGATAAAACAGAAATGTCCCGTTTTGAATGTCTTTAACCGACGAGACCTGAAAACAAATAATCAGAAATAATCTCCAAAAAATAATAAGCACTTCAGTAACCAAAATAAAAAAAAATGGCAGGAAATACTATACTTAAAACCGCAGAGGATGTTCAATCAAATAAATTGGAAAAACGAGATGACATAAAATTAAGTAGAATTTTTTTTTTTCTGTAGAAAATTACCTGAAATGAAGAACACCTGTAACAACAATTTGCAGAAGCAAAAGAACAGAAGATGAAATTGCAGAAGCAAAAGGGTAGAAGATCAAATTTTAATTTCAGAAAGAGGGCTAACCCACTTTTTAATGTGCAATGTGCAGCGTTCTCGGTGTTTGTTGGGATTACCAATCGTCGGACTGACATAATGGCAATGGCAACTGAAGAGAATGAATAGGCACGAAAGAGATATGCATGGTTTTTTGTTTTTTTAAGATATTTTTACTGTATATCATTAAATATATTATTTCTTCTTTAAATCACTCTTCTTCTTTCTTCCCGAGGACAGACGAATCATTTTTGTTATTATTATTTATTGTAATCACCCCGATATATTATTTATTTTTTGTTCTTTAAATATATTATACTGACAAACGGTTTTAAAAATAATGATCTGGGTACAGACTGACAATAGAGTAATAAAGAGTAATAATATTTGTCTTTATCGAGATGGACAGTAGTGAAAGGCAGACAAGTCAAACAGACGGGAAAAAACAGTGGACCAAAAAGTTTTAATCGGCTCGGCTTGATAGCGAATGGAAAATAGATAACTAACAAATTGATAAATTGCGTTAAAGTTAACGGAAAATAATTAAAAAAACGTTAAACCAATAATTTCTGTTAGATACATACTTTTTATATATAGAGAGATATACGTACACAAATGCATATAAAAGTACAGGAAGATGGATGGGCAAATTATTATCAAAAGAAAAAAACCTATGCTATTAATGACAATTAGATTGTTTAAAGTTGATAGTGGCCAAAGAAAAAATAGCTTCTATTGCATATTTAATCGCACAAGCATATGAATATACTCAGTCTAACAAACATAATAGATATAGTTAATCAAATCAAATTTAATTAGCATGGCTAAAGAAACATTACACGATAGTTAAAAATCAGTTCTTGCCACGGTCGTGCTGCTAATGTAGAAATCAACTCAATAAACTCAATCAAACCAAGAAATTCAACTAAATTCACACAGTTAGACCTGAAAAATCAACTCAATATATCATACTTCTAAAAAAGCTCATTTAATCATGTAGCTACCGCAAATTCATAAACTATGATAATTTATGTCAATCGACTTACATAAACAAAAAAAATGTGCAAAATGCGACCACTTCCAATTTCTCCAATTTCCAAAAGTAATAGCAAGAACTCGAGCACACGGATCACCAGAAACCAAAACGCACAAAAAATCATAAAAACCCTACCGTCAGGAAAAAAAAAAAAAAAGGGAAACAAAACAAAAC
The DNA here is from genome assembly GCA_029856935.1 of Cyclocarya paliurus. Classification (NCBI taxonomy): domain Eukaryota; kingdom Viridiplantae; phylum Streptophyta; class Magnoliopsida; order Fagales; family Juglandaceae; genus Cyclocarya; species Cyclocarya paliurus. The sequence goes on from CM056951.1 coordinate 24,074,227, forward strand.
TCAGAATCCAATGGTCAAATTCCAACCTCTCAATTGTTCTCAAGCATTTTAACCCAGCTACTAAGCGAAAAAAAAAAAAAAGACGCCTGATTAAGAGCCGAAGCATCAGAACACAGTGACAGAGTCCAAGAACTATTTAAAAAAAAAAAAAAAACTGTTTCAGAGTTTAGTGTTAATTCCGAACGACCAAACATGTTTGGAAAAGAAGAAAGGACGGGGAATTGGACGAACTAGGGTTTCGAATTTCGAAACTTACCCCCAATTGGGAAACTTCACAGGAGCCTTAATAGGCGATACTTCTGGTTGGTTGCAGGAAATGAAATTAAATTCCGAATCGGAAAACGAAAGTTTAAAGGAACTGGAAGTTCTGGAATTCCTTTTACCAACGTACTTCACTGCTACCCATCCATTTCACACGGCCGTTTTGCCCTTTTCTACTTCCCAAATTATTTACCATCTTACAGACAGAGAGGGAGAGCGTTTTGGGCTGAGATACGGGTGCTTTCGGTCAGGGGAGTGGGGCTGGCCGGGAAGTGGGAGGGGCTAATCCAGTACACAATTTATGCGGGGCCACGAAGTGGGTGGATGGGATTTGAGAGGTAACTACCGACTGTCGTCGTCTTCCCAAGTTCCGTTTGTGAAAATGTACGGATCAGCTGCACGTGACACCACGGGAGAGGATGTGGTGATCTCATCGGTATCAAATTATTAAAAAGAAAAAAGCTAGGAAGCAGCCCCACTTTCAAATCAGCCGGATCACACCTTACGTGGCCTGATAAAATGACCAATTTCTCTTTGTATCAAAAATCATGTTCCTTCTCTCAGATTTCACTCTTGAAAGTTGAAATGCCCAACAGACCTCCTCTCCCCATCCCCACCCCTACGTTCCGTCTGCACTCTCCCCCCACCCCCACCCGTGTCGCCCCTCCCTCCCTCCCTCCCTCTGCCAAGCGCCACCCTGCGACACCCCTCCCCCTGTCCAGCGCTAGCGCCGTCCCTCGTTGGCTCCTCGGTCTGCCCAACGTCGGGCCTCTGCTCGTGAGCTCTCTCTACTTAGCTTCGTAGGTAACTCCACTGTGCATTTTTCCTTCTGTATTATTATTCTACTTGTGTACTGAGAGAGGTGAATTTTGGGGCAAATTTTGGCCTTTGTGAGATGGGTATTGCGGCTTAGGGCATGGAGTATCGAAATCATTTGCATCTTTAACATCTTCCTGGGTCGTCATAAGTAATTTGTTCACATTTACTCAAAAAATGGAATTTTTACAACGTCAATCTCTCCGTCTCTCTCTCTCTCTCTCTCTCTCCCCACTGCAATGGTTCTTGAAAAGCAAGTTCGTGTAATATTTCCAGAACTATGGAGTGCTTCCAACTGACGTGGTTTGTGCTCCAAAACTTGAGAACTGATATTACTACCTGGTGAGACTCTCAGTGCTTGAAACTGTCCAAGAAAGTTTAAGGATTAATGGTTTTCATCTTTGAATTATTAAAGTTCTGCTTCTTTTGAATTATTCTCTTTAATGCTCTAAAATTATTTCTCGTTCCTGTTTCCCATATTTCTTTTTCTTTTTTCTTTTTTTTTTGTCTTGTGGGCTTGAATTATTGGGTAATAGTTATATAAGGATTATGGTTGCATCTTTATGATAAATCACAAATGGGTTTTCTTTAGTGTTGATGAACTTGCAAATTGACTGCCCCAGATTTTACTAAATGATAGATGTCTTGAGTGGCATGCGTGAGTTCCATGAATTTTATGTTAAGCAGGTGATATATGCATGAGAGCTTAACATTTGCATTTTTTTTTTTTCAAATCTGAGTGGTCTTTTTTCATGAGCTCATTGTTGGTTGCCTGAAAATGTAATGGTTGCTTATGAGTTTTTCCCACCTTCCCTTCACATCAATACTCTCATCCTTTTTATTTGTTTGGAATAAAAGAATGACTGTGAACCTAGAATTGGAGGATTGTTTACTCCATAGTTTAATTTAGTTTGTTGTATCCCACTTATAAAAAAAAAAAAAAAATTGTTGTATCCTATAGTTGAAGGATATATTGTGTTTCTAATTAATTAGGATTTCCTACTCTCAATCTAATTTCCAAGTTTATAAATTACACAAGGCAGGTTTCATCACCATAGCTGATCTCGTGATAGTGGTCCATTGTTTTGAACCCTTGAAGAAAAATATCTGCATCCCACATCTCCATCAATTTGGATTCAAAAACAAAACTAACTGCAATTGGTTAAATTTAATGATCTGAATCAAAAAGGATATTCTCATAGTACATTTTACAGAACTACGTCGATGTTGAACACGTCGATGAAGACACAAATATAACTTCCATGGCTTGAACTCATGTTTTTTACATGACTGACATGAGTAGCTCCAACAAGAAAAATTAATTAATTTTTTGCTTCCTTTTACAGAGTTACGAGAGCAGCAGCTGGAAAACTACAGATTTCTTAGGACTCAAGATATTCAGGCTGTATATCCTTCCATGATTGGACAGTTGCACTAGAATCAAGCAATATGAAAGTTAAATAAACTCAAGACGAAGCTGGATTGGATATTATTTTGTTGTGATTTGTGCTGTAATTATTTTATATTTGAAAAAAAATAATGTATGTCGGTCTGTGCTACGATATGGATATTAGGACATTTGTAATGTTCAGCTAGTTAATTTTTTTTAAAATGTTGTAATATTTGTAAGACATTTTCGAATGTAATTTTGAATGTTACTTACAAAAACATGTTTAGAATTTAATTGTTTACATTGCACTTTGTTGATTGTGATTGTAATGATAACAATATATGTCCAAGATTATATGGTAATCTGTCCAAAATCATAGGGTAATTTGTCCAAAATTAGAACCAAACTCTACCAAAAAATACACTAACCACGAAAATATTTCTAGAATTACAACAATCAATATGTCCACAGCATTACACTCGACAATATTTGTCCACAACTACAACCAAGATCTGTCCACATTACAGCCAAGCATTACAATCGAGCATAATTAGCAAAAATAATTAGCAATGTAAAAGAAACCATAATTAGCAAACTCTGGAGCAACCCCTACAGTATTTGTCACTAGCAACTGATTTGTTTGGTTTTGTGAGCAATTCTTTTTGGAATAATGAGCTTGTACATTTTTCCTATTCATTATCCATTTCTCATTATCATTCCACTTTGATAGCATGGGTCTGAACAATGATCTTGTAAAGGGATTATGTGCTGATCTCTCCCCCTTGTGAAACTCAAAACTAGACAAGCTAGCATTGCTATCGTAATAAAGATTTTCATCTTCTATGGTTTTCATAGGATGAATTGTGCTTAAATGATCACTTTCATATTTTGAAAACTATTGCATTTTAACGCAACCCATGTCACCATTTTCCTTTTGCAATGACTCTTTCTGCTGGCAAGGAGTCTGGTTTAAGAATGCCTCACTTGACAACTTCAATGACGGAACTTCTAAGCTGGATTCTGCTGGAAGATGTAACTGGAGGGCATATATCAAAATTAATATAAAAGTAAAGATACATGTGTTTGTTCATTGCAAAAAAAATCTATCTATAAATAATAATTAAAGAAAATTAAATCAAGTGAAAGAGAAACTGGTATTAGTGCTCTAGATAACAGTTGCGAACCTTCATCAAAGTCTCCACTATCGGAGGCTAACAAGCTGTTCTTCACAAACTCAGAATCCTCAAGCTTGGAAGGAGAAGTTCTCACAAAGTTACCATTTGATCTATCCTTTTTTTTATGATTGTGAGGCCCAATGAGCTTCATCCTCAGCTTACTTGGAGAAATAATACCAGTCTGCAATTGAAGAAACCAGACCACATCAACCTATTAATCTAAAATGAATTTAGGAAGCTCCAAAGCTTGTCAAATTTCCACAAATTCATATCTTCCTCATAAAACACCAAGTGTCTCGGTATTCTTGTGGTTTTCCTCCTCTGTGAAAAGCAGAGTAATGGTTTGCAAACAAATGTAAAGAAAAAACGAGGGGCGACAAAACTCAAGGTTCTTGCTTATTTTTATTTAAACCGTGTATATATGTATATCATATATATAAATATATATATATATATATATATATATATATATATATATATCCGTTTGTACATAAACAGAGTAAAAATCAAGAAAACAATTCCATCATTATAACCAGGAAAAAGTAATAAACAAAAGAAAATCCATATTTATGGATAATTGAATTAACCCAACCTTCTCAGCTTCCCCAATGGAAAAATTCAATCACCCGCCCAAGTAAATATTCTGAGTTGAAGAAAACCTACAACTCATACAAAATCATATTTCCCAAAACCATTTTAAGACCAAACCAAGTGCAACAAATGCCATATTTTGAGCCCAAATCCAAACATTTCCAGTCCAACCCCTTTTTATACGATGAAAGAGGAAAAAAAGAACAACTCATCCCAAAACCCACATTAATGGAGAGACAACGCTTGGGGAAAGAGAGAAAATGGATAGAAAGGAAGAGAAAGTGGGAGAAAGGGATAGAATCGCTCCAAGAAACGAAGAAAAAAAATTGTATTCTCTCAAACAGAGTGGAAATGGCGATTTAGAGGGAAAAAACGGAAAGAAATAGAGAGAAAGTGAGTTTCATACCAGAGAACCTTGCTCCAGGAAACAGAGTGGCAGCACTGGCTAGATGGAGGAGCGTTGCTCAGTATCGCTGGACCGAGAAACGATGTCGCTGGATGGCGCTAGGCAGAGGAACATGACGCAGGCAAGGGAGGAGGAATTTCGCGGGGGCAAATTTGAATGGAAAAAAGCAATTGAACCAACCTTTTGAAACCACCATTTTGTAATTACAAAAAAAAAAAAAAAGCAACACGTAAGGTGTGTTATGGATCAGCCGTAAACTACGGCTGATCCTTAGCACAGCTCTATTAAAAAACAAAAAAAAAGGAGAGCACATGTTTAAAAAGAAAAAAAAAAACCCTACTTTTTAACCTTTATTTCACCGGTACAAGTTAAATGTCTGGTTGAGAATACAACCCTTGATTTTAAGGTATCTTTTGGATAATAACTTCATATAAATAAATTGAGTTCAAAGCGAAAAGTAAGATAAAATATTAATAGAATATTATTTTTTAATGTTAATATTAGTTTAAATTTTAAAAAATTTAAATTGTTTATTATATTTTTTATAAAAATTTGAGAAAACTATAATAATGAGATGAAATGAAATACTTATTGTATCCAAACAGAGCCTTTAAGTATTCTTAGATTTTTTCTTCCCTAACATTATTCAAATAAAAAATAATTTTAAATTTTAAATTTTTAACTTTTTTATCTAATGATTACTTAAACATTACAACTTTTCCAACTCCTAAACAAAACACAAAAAAATATAAATAATGCTAGCTATAAGCCTCAAATGGACATGTCTTGTACAAACCTTTTGTAAAAATGTTGGTCTTGTCAAGAAAAAGTGTGTTTTTCATACTTTTTCACGGTGGTGTCTATTTTTTTTTTTGTATAAAAGTCTTACATGAGACTTGTGTATTTGGGACTTATATATATCATTTCTAAAAAAATATTTACTTTTTTAAATTTTAAAACAAAAATTATATTAAAAAATTATATTCAAATAATATTATAAATTTATAATATTTTTATTCAATTTGTTATCTCTTATTTCTCAAAATCTAATAAACATATTAACTTAAATCATTTCACTATTATTTACAGATACATTAAGATATTCTTAATATACAAACAGACTCTAAATGACTGAGAAATAATTAATGAATAAGTTATTACATTAAACAAGGCTGACAAACGACCTGGTTTTCAGAAAATATTTTAACTCATCTCATCTAATCTCATCTAATTATTACAACTTTTTCAAATTCTAATACAAAATAAAATAAACGATTCAACTTTTTCAAATTTCAAAATAAAAATAATATTAAAAAAATATATTCTAACAATACTTTATTCAACTTTTTAAATTTAATCTCAACTTATCTCATCTCATTTCATCGTATCTGCAAAAACAAACGAGACAACATATTTATGAAAATTTGTCACATCTATTAAATAAAAGTTATAGTATTTTGACTATTTTAATAAATATAATGTATCTTCATGCACGTTAGATTTGTAAGAGTAATGTTAACGATAAAAAGTCTAAAGTGCACAAGTTATATGCAATTTTTTGAAAAAAAAAAAAGTGAGATTTATCATAGAAAAAAAAAAATTCACTTACACATCTTAAATATTTACAAATCATTTTCCAATTTGTAGATAATATAAAATTCATATTAAAAAATTATTTTCCCTTCTACTTTGTTAAATACACAAGTTAAGAACAGAGCACATAAAAATGTTAATTGCAATGCACAATCTTTGCAAGAAATTGAAATGTTCGTCTTTGTTGCCTGCGTTTGCATTTTAAGCTTGAAAGTCATTTGTGTTGGAAAGGATGTCATTGTTTAATTAGGGTCATGTTTGGAACTTGAACACTGATATCAGTTTAATTTTAAGTTGAGTCTAATATTCAAAATACCCAACTATTTAAGCACTAAACTCAAAACTTCTTTACACGTGGAGTCCATAATATTTTTCAACTCAACACCTCTTTACATTCAGGACTCACGACTATTTTCAACTTCTCATAAATACATCTAAACACATCTTAACATCTAAACACATATAAACTCATCTTAGGTGGCTCCCACAAAACTCATTCCACCATCTCAACTCAATATTATTCATAAAGAACTCAACTTCCAAACGGGACCTTTTTCTTTGTATCCTTACTGATTAAAGAGTTGCAACAAACGTACAATGGAATCTTCTTTGATAATGCTATGATGTAGTTTTGAACTTAGAAGAAATTCGGGTAGTAGAAGTCTAATATTATATGCTCATATCTTATATCCTACTAAGTTATTCTATTTTCAAACTGATATGTAGAACATATAATTTAAATCACTTGAATGATAAAATTTGATTTGTAAAACTCAAATTTTAAAATTTATATTCTAAATCGTAAACATTTTATTAAGTGTGTTGAAATGTATGTTATTTGAGCGGCACATAAATCGGTGAAACTACAACATCTTGAATTTTGAACTTCTTCGTAAAGATGCAATTTGTTTTATATGAAAGTTCCAACTTCCAAGTATTCACCAAGGACAAAGATACATCACTAACTATATTAAAACTTAACTACTACTATATATTAAAGGAAAACTCTAAATCCAGGCATGATTCGGCCTGACCATGGACGACTTCCTATATGGAAACAAAATGCACCGTTTTGGAGTAAATAAAATGGTGCATTTAGAGTCCATGGATTTATGCTTGCCTTCGACGCAAAACCGCATTGTTTTACATTTGTGCCTTCGATCTCTCTCCCAAGAACTCTCTGCTCTTTGTGCTACGATTCCTTCCTACCGTTAGAAATTCTTCTTCATTTCTCTCCCTTACTCACTCGATCTTCTTCGTTTCTCTCCCATGCTCGATCTTTCTTTCATTCTTCTTCATTTCAAATATATAAACAGAGGCAGTTCCTCTAAATACGCCCGATTTCTCAAATTAGAAACAGTCATCCACTTCCTCTAGCTTTCTAGGCCAATCTCAGGTTCTAGGATTTTGATTCGCATTATAAAGTCAATCCAAATACCTCATTTTGTAATGATGGATTGATTGGCGCTTCAAATTGATCTCAATCTGAAGGTAAAATGGCTTTTCTTCCGTTACGCACATTTGTATATTGTTTTCTTTGCTTTTCATCTTTTAGATCTACATATTTTTGTTGTTTTCTTGGATATCCATTCCTTTTTCTTTTTCGTTTAATATGAAGGTTTTCTTGTAGGCACTATGATAAATTAGATTTTGTCTTCAAGGCGCCAACTTTTTTTCCTTTGTCATCCAGAGGTTCAATTCAATCTCTCTTGTGCAATGTTGGCTATTTACTATGTTTCCTTTATGGGATTATGAATTAAAATCTTTGTTGATGTTGCTTTTTCTTCTTCATGGTCCATCAATGTACATGATTTTCTGTTTGACGTTTCTTGCAAATTATAGCCCACCTTGTTTTTCAGATACTTAGGAGAGAAGAAATTTCGATGTTTCTATGTTTTTATTTCACGATACAGATGCATGGCTGTAGTCGGTATCCAATCCCTGCATTACAATTTTATCTGGTGAAATTGGCTCCTAAACTAGAATACCCACTCTAAACTTTAAAAGAATTTGTAGTAAAGCTTTTTGGACTATCAAATTTCTTACTTTCTTCTCTTTCTTCTTTTGTTTTGTTTTGTTTTTTTTTTTTTTTTTGAAGGGGGGTGGATTAGCGGCCTATAATGTAATTATTTTCAATTTACTTATCACGGACATCAATTTTAAGATCATGGATTTCCTTTGACTTCGATGAACTTTTTGGCATGTCGTATGCATACTCTCTTGTTAAACTAATGGATTGTTTAACTTTCAGGTGCTGCTGGACTTCTTCCATTTAAGTTTACCAGTTTTGATTTTTAACATGGGACTTTGCTTCGGTAAGGTATGTGTTTTTGAAAGCTCCTGTCAAGTTATTCTACAAAATTTCATGCAACTGGTGCACGCCGGAGCTACAACGCCGAGGAAGAGAACGAAATGATGAGGCACGGCGTTTTCCCCTTCCGCTTGAATTGGGCATGCATTTTCTGCTTGAATGGTTCTCCCAATTCATTTGCATCTTTTTTTTTTCAATTTTGTTTTTTAATATATAATTACTGACGTGGCAAAAGTCAGTGGCGTTCGTGGGTAGGCACGGCATTATGCCTGCCTATAGTAGTACTCATTTTTTATAGTTAGTTGTAAACAAATTGTAGTATAGTTGTTCTTATATCATTTTCCATTCACCAAAGCTATTAGTTGCCGAAACAATGTGAAAAACGAGTTCAAGTTGAGTGATAGTTTGGGATTTTAGTTTTCACCATCCTCAATAATTGATTAATAATTGTGTTGGCTTTGTAGTTTCAAATAAGGGAATTATGGCACTTGTGGTTGTAGATAACTACATATTCTCTTTTGAGGTTTTCCTTTCAATAGAAAACTAAGAAGAAATAAAAGGAAGAAAAATAAAACAATAAATCTTCTAAGTTTTCTTTTTCCACCCAATAGATTACAAGGCAAGGAGGCATTGCCACTTTCGGTCTAATTTACCCTAATTTAGGGTTAGAGTTAGTAAAGCTGCAATTGAGGGATGTGAAAAGATATTTTTGATGATGCAATATTAAGTAATGTTTTGTAAATTTATAAATATATAATTTTCGTCGAGATATTTTAAAAGTCTAGATTTTTTTAAAAAAAGAGTTTACACAAAACTTAATATTTAAAATTTGTAGATATCATTATTCTTAACTCAAAAAGAATAGTTTAACCATCAATTGCATTGCATTGAAAGGTCAAATGCATTTCTAAAAAAAAGATAAAAAGTAGTTACACAATCTGTGACTTTTTTCACAAAATAAGTTAATAATAAAGCAACCGAATGGTAAAGAAAACAGATTATAAGATTCCAACACTAATAATAAGTAAAAATAAAAAACCTCAATGAATACTTTTGAAATGTCCCTAACTCATAAAATCCACTCATTTATTCTTCTTTCCTCTTTTGGTTGGTACCGATGCAGTAATTAGAACAGTAATGCCGGATCACCCTTGAATCATGACCATCATCATCGTCATTCGTGTTGTTGAATACAAAATAGACTCCCAATCTTTTATTAAATTTATTCTCGTCCAGTACTCTGCCTTTGACTAGAAATTCAAGTGAAACTCGAAAGCAACCCCCTAAATTGGTCTCACCCCACCAGTCACCACGTGGAAAACAAAACAGCCACACGACATCATCTAATTCCGATACAAGGTCATATTTGAGGCCTGGACTACTATCCCATCGATCATTGATATATACGTTGATGCGGTCAGGACAGGGCGACAAAGCTTCCCGTTTCAAAACAATACCGATAACCAAACCTGCTAACTTGGCATTTTTAGGTGGAGGCATTCGGAAACACATCTCATTCTCCCTAGTTTGATGCCGAAACCATTCTGGTAACTCCCCTCCTCTAACTTTTATTCTAATTTCCATTTTTCTACAGAATCTATATACCATAGGCAACATCATCGGTAAATTCTCGATGAAGGATTTTCCACCACTACTTGCATTCATTTGTCGAAGCCCCTCGCAATCCTCCAAACTAAGGGATCGCAAATTGGTAAATCTAGTGATACATGCAGGGATGCTAACGAAATTGTTTCCTGATAGATCCAAATATCGTAGAGTGGAAAAGCAATGAAGACTCTCGAGGAAATCAGCTTCTGCTAGATCACAGTTAGTGATCTCCAAGCATATCAAAGCTGGGAACCCAACAGAGAGCCTCATATCTTGAGTGTTGTTCCTCTTTGACGAAGCCAGCCAGCCCGAACTTGTTGATGATGACGACGACGACGATTTTGGAAACCTTCCAAGGTTTGTGCAATCCCGAAGACAAAGATACTCGAGACGTGGCAACTTAGAAATGCTTCTAGGGAGATCTCTAAGCTTCTTGCATGATCTTATTGTTATCCTTAAACGAGGAATTTCTCCCACAATATTTGGAAATTTCTCAATACTTGTGCCCAGAGCAAGTTGTAGGGATTCAAGAAGTGGCAACTTCAGGTTAGGAAGACGTCTAAGTTTAGAGCAATACCACATCCAAATTACGCAGTTTGTTTAGTGTTGGAGTATAGCATCCCACGTAGAAAACATGGAGTTAAAATCCAAAGAAGAAAAGGCCAAGGCTAAAATAGACAATATACATTAGTTAGTTATTTTCTGTTATCCTGATTTTCAGTATAAATAGATGTAAATACAGATGATCAATTCACTTGATTCATTAATACAATTCCTTTCAGATAGCCTACGTGAATACATTTTTCTGTTCTTCATACTTTTCATTTCCAGTTTATGAAACTCTTGACATGGTATCAGTTTAGTAAACATTCCGCAACTCTTTTTTCCTACTGGAAATTGATTCTTTCCTATTCTTTCTTCAAGATTTATGCACTACATTGATTTCTTGTAGTGATTCTTCTGTTCTTTCGATTCTTTACTCTTCTTATCTTTCTTGAAATGGCTTCTATCAATTCTACAGATTCTATTCCACCAGATAATCCATCAGATAATTCATCAAGTCCATATTATCTACATCCTAGTGATAATCCTGATGCTCTTCTTGTCTCGAAGATTTTAAGTGGTGATAACTATGTTGCATGGAGCCGCTCGATCACAATTGCTTTATCTGTCAAAAATAAAGTAGCATTCATTGATGGCTCAATTCGACCTCCACACTTTTCTCAGTCAATTCTCCACACAGCATGGATGAGGGCTAATAATTTGGTACTTTCTTGGTTGATAAACTCCATTTCCAAAAATATTCGAAATAGCTTGTTGTATGTTAATTCAGCTCTTGATCTTTGGAATGAACTGAAGACATGGTACTTAAGAAGTGATGGGCCAAGAGTCTTCCATCTTGAGAAATCTTTGAGTTGTATAAACCAGGGCTCTTCATCCATTACTGAGTATTTTAGTGCCTTCAAAGCATTATGGGATGAATATGTTAGTTTTCGTCCTTTCCCAACTTGCACTTGTGGAAAAATGTCAAGTTGCACATGTGACATCTTTCCTTTTCTGTTACAAAGGCAGTAGTTAGATTATGTTCTGAAATCTCTTGTTGATTTGAACGAGTCCTATGCATCTATCAGAAGTCAATTACTCCTTTCTAGACCATCACCAACTATGGCAAAGGTTTTTTCTTTACTACTTCAAGAAGAGAGCCAAAGGCAACTGACCAACTCAGTTTCGACTGAAACTCATGCATTGATGGTAAAGCAATTCTCTACTTCAGCAGCAAACTAATACAAGTTCTCAAAAGAAAAGGCCAAGAAGTCTTCACTCCATTGTACACATTGTGGGTATAATGGACACACTATTGACAAGTGCTTCCAACTTCATGGATATCCTCCTGGTTGGACTGGACCAAAATGAAGGAGAAACTACTCTGCTGCTCATGCTGCCATTTCAACCAATGAAGTCTGTGATCAAAATAAGGATGAGTCTCACATGGTTTCTTTAACCTTTGAAGAATTTAATAAACTTTTAGCTCTTGCCAATTCTTCACAACCTTCTCAGCCTTCTTCAAATATCCAGAATACCTTAGCCTGTAACCTTGTTACTTCTACCCAATGTTCTGGTAATTTTTTCTGCAATTCTGTTTCTGCTATACTAGATCACTCTTGGATACTAGATACTGGTGCAACAGATCACATGATCTGTTCACCACATTTCTATTGTTCTCCTTCTAAACCAATCAATATATCTAGAAATCTACCTAATGGACAAATTATACTAGCCACACACACTGGTACAATTTGCATTTTCAATAATCTTTTCTTGCAAAATGTCTTGTGTGTACCCTCATTTACATTCAATCTTTTATTTGTTTCGAAGCTAACACAACAATCTAATATTTCTTTGTCTTTCTTTGGAACTCATTGTCTTTTGCAGGACCAATCAAAGAGGAGGATGATTGGGATTACATTTGAGAAACAAGGACTATATCACTTTGTACCTTCCTGCACAACCTCTAAATCCAATTCAGTCCATTTTTCTGTTGTTTCTCAAAAATCCTTAGACCTATGGCACTATAGATTAGGCCATGTATCTTTCTCTAGACTTTCTTCCCTCAAACACTTAGATTCTTCTATCTCTATGGATTGTCAACATATATGTGATATATGTCCCTTGGCAAAGCAAAGAAGGTTACCTTTCCCTGTATCACATACAAAAACTAATAAAATTTTTGATTTGGTTCACTGTGACATTTGGGGTCCATTTGCAACTATTTCTTATTCAGGTTATAAATACTTCTTGACAATTGTTGATGATTTCACACGATGTACTTGGGTTTACATGCTTAAAGCTAAGTCCAAAGTTTCTTTTCTGTTAAAAACTTTTTGTATAATGATAAAAACTCAATTTAATGTTGCTGTTAAAACCATAAGGTTAGATAATGGACCTAAATTTTTTCTCATAGAGTTTTATAGTGAAAATGGAATTTTGCATAAAAAAAAGCTGTGTAGAAACCCCATAGCAAAATGGAACAGTTGAAAGAAAGCATCAACATTTACTTAGCACAGCTAGAACACTAATGTTTCAATCAAATATTCCATTATCTTTTTGGAGTGACTGTGTTCTCACAGCAGCCCATATAATTAACAGAATACCTAACCCTCTTCTTAATAACAAAACCCCGTATGAAATGATTTTTAACAAAACCCCAAAACTATCTGTAACATCCCGAATTTTAGTGTATTTTAACGAATGATTTATTTAATTTATTTCATGATTAATTATCTTGTTTTAAAATTTTGGGAGTTTTTAAATATTATTTTATAATATTTTTAAGTTGTGGAAAGTATTTTATTGGGCTTTTTTATTGTTAATTATTGTTTTAGATTTAAATTGATTCTTTTAATTTAAATTGGTTTGTTTGTGGGTTTTAAAATTTCTATTGTTTTATTAAAGTATTTCACTGTGTTTGATTAATTTAAATTAGTGATCTGTAATTTAATTTCTTTTTATTTTAAAGGATGTTTTTGTCAGAATTTAATATTTCATTTTAGCTAATTTTGAGTTAAAGTGATTTATTTATTTTAACTGTTTTAAAAATAGTTTTGTTTTATTTAAATGGACTTGTTTTTGGATTTTAATATTTTTACTGTTTTAATTGAGTATTTCATGGAGTTTGAATTTTTATTTATTTAGTAGTTTTAAAAATCGTTTTCGTTGGATCACTTTCGAAACCCAAGTTGAAAAAGACGGGATCTCCTTTTTCTTCTTCCTCTTTTTCTTTTTCCCTTTTTCTTTTTCTTTTTCTTCTTTTCCCCCCAGCCCCGATCGGATCCCTTTCTCTCTCTCCTCTCTCTCTCACGCCGATCGGTCTTCAACGTGCAGCGCCGCCGCCGGCCGGCGGTGGTCGACACCGCCGGTACCGTTCGGCTCCCCGTCGACCGGCGACCCTACCGTACCAATCTCAGGCCGAGCCTCGCCGCCGTTTGCCTCCACGGCACGCTCGAACCCGCCGCGGTTTCCTCCTTGCTGCGCCGCCGTCCGGCCACCTCCGGCCACCAGCTCCTAGCCACATCATCACCGGCCCATTTCCGACCTAACCGACCCAATCCCGGCTCCGATCCGTCGCCGGAGAAGCCCCAACGAGCATCAAACCCGAACCCACTTTTCCGGCCTTCCACCGCCGTTTCGGCCGCCACCCACGGCCAACCATCACCACCATTAGATTCCCCACCTCCTATAGGCCCTACCCTACCGTTCTCAAGTCTTCGTTTGACCCCGGGTGAAATTTGAGATTCACTGTGTATTTCGGCCACAGTGTATTTTTTACACTGTGGTGTTGCTGTTTTGGCGCTTCCAGCTCTCCCGTGATCCTTCATAAATTATTTTAAAGCACTGTAAGTATTTCTCCAAAAGACTTTTAAGATTTAAATATATTTTTGCAATGATCTGTTTTATAAACTGTGAATTGGATATCTGTTGGTTATTTGGAAATTATGGATATCTGTTGGTTATTGGTTTTTGGTCATTTTCATGGCATTGAGCACGCATGCGTGGGTGTATAAATGGAAAAGGCTTTTCGGGTGTGTGTGTATCACCCCCAAGCCGAGATGGGTTATTATCTCGGTGGAGCTCCTCTGGGCACTCGGGAGCGGAATATACTAAGTGTCGTCCCCTGGAGCTGTTGCTCGGGACTTGGACCGGGATGGTAGCGCTCTCGGATCCGACTCCGTGATCTCTCGTGCTGGCGGAAATCAGAGGATGCTTGGCTATGTACGCGATGGGCGCGGAACTGGGCATCACTCGTGTTGTATCACTCGCATGGTCGCTACCTGTGGGGTGACGTAGGGAGCCAGGGTATGTGGATGGTCCCTAGGGGAGGCCATGGTGCATACGGGTTAAAATTGGAACTAATGTAACTGTTCCTGGTTATTAATTTGCCAAATGGTGATTTTTGGCGTGCGTGGGAAAAACTTGTGATTTTCGAGAAATGGTGTTTTTCTCGGGTTTTGAACTTGGGTCATCATGTGCATGCATTGGTCGCTGTAATTATATATTTGTTATCTTGGAGTACTTTTGGGTTTTTACTTACTGTGGTACCATTTATTTGGTACTGCAGATTTTGACGCAGGTTTTGAAGAGGTTGAGCCCGAGGATGCGGCTCCACCTGAGGAGTAGGGGCATTTGGTTATATTTTTATTTGGTATTTGTATTTATTTGATGTCGTTTTATGAACAACAAAATTGTATTATGTTGACTTGTGGATTTCTGTATTATTTTTATACTGTATTAAATTCTGATACTTAGTTATCTGACTTAACCTTTCCGCTGCATTTTATTTTGTACACGTGTTGCATTTCACACACTCGGCACGTGTTGTTGGGGTGCGTGACCGTGCTGTCATCATCCCGGGTGTCTCGATTTCCGTGCTTGTCCGTACATGGAAGTCGGGGGCGCCACACTATCCCATTTAAAGGTGTTTGATTGCCTTTGTTTTGCTTCTACACTTCAAAATCACAGACATAAGTTTGATCCTAGAGCTGTCAAGTGTATATTCCTCGGGTACCTCTCTGATGTAAAGGGTTACAAAGTCATGGATCTCAACACTAATAAAGTGTTCATTTCTAGAAATGTCACATTCCATGAAAATATTCTACCTTTTACAGAAACACCTTCGAATCCACAAAGTCATACATTCCTATTCCCACCATCAGAAAACAACTATTATGTTTCCACAAATCCCATTGTTCTTCCTAATTCATCTATATCATCAACTTCTCATGATGAGAACCTTCATTCCCATTCCTACACTGATCAAGATGTGTCTATATCTCAGAATAATGCCATTTCCAATTATCTATTACAACTCAGAAAATCAACCAGAATTCGAAAACCATCTATTCTTCTGCAGGATTATTATTGCAGTCAAGTTACCTCAAATGCAACCCATTCAACTTCTTCTAATGATGGTTCTACTAAAGGTAACTTCTATCCCATTTCTTCTTTCTTTCTGCCAGCAGACTATCATCTTCTCATAGAGTTTTTCTTGCCTCAATAACAGCTTCATCTGAACCCAACACATATAAACAAGCTGTTCAATTTCCAGAATGGCAACAAGTTATGAAAAATGAATTACATGCTTTAGAGTTAAATAAAACATGGGAGCTTGTAACTTTACCTAAAAATAAACAGACAATTGGTTGTAAATGGGTATTCAGAATCAAATACAAATCTGATGGAACCATAGAAAGACACAAAGTAAGATTAGTGGCAAAAGGTTACACTCAATAAGAAGGGTTAGATTTTTTTGATACCTTCTCACCTGTTGCCAAGATTACTTCCATTCGACTTTTACTTGCTGTTGCTGCAATTAAAAATTGGCACATTCACCAACTAGATGTAAATAATACTTTTTTACATGGTGAATTACATGAAGAGGTTTACATGGACTTGCCTCCTGGGCTGCCTAATCAGAACAACAAAGTTTGTAGACTGCTAAAAAGTCTCTATGGCCTTAAACAGGCATCTAGACAATGGTTTGAGAAATTGTTTAACTCTCTCATTACCTATGGTTTCACTCAAGGGAAGTCTGACTGCTCACTGTTTATCAAAAAGTCAACAACCTCTTTTATGGCACTGCTTGTTTATGTTGATGATGTGCTGTTAGTAAGTGATGATTTAGAACAAATTCAGCTATTGAAGAAGTTCTTACATGATCAATTTACAATTAAAGACTTGGGACCATTAAAATATTTTCTTGGTCTAAAAATAGCAAGATCTAAAACTGGCATTTCAGTTTGCCAACGAAAATATGCCTTGGACATATTACAAGACACTGGTATCCTTGGCTCAAAACCTGCTGCTTTTCCAATGGAATCAAATCTCAAACTCACTACTGATGATCCAAACCTTTATGAAGATCCATCATAGTATAGGAGACTGGTTGGTAGATTGTTATACTTGACAATTACCAGACCAGATCTTGCCTATTCTATCAAGTGTTAAGTCAGTTTCTAGCAAAACCAACTGTCAGCCATCACAAAGCAGCAATGAGGGTCCTCAGGTATCTAAAAGCTACACCAGGGCAGGGTTTTTTTTCTCATCAGCATCAAAACTTCAACTCAAAGCCTTCTCAGACAGTGACTGGGCAGGCTGCCTCGACACCAGGAGAAGCATAATAGGTTTTGCAATATTTTTGAAAAATTCCTTAATTTCTTGGAAGTCCAAAAAGCAAGCCACAATTAGTAGATCCTCTGCTGAAGCAGAGTATCGAGCTCTTGCAGCTACAACATGTGAGATACAATGGTTGGTCTATGCCTTGAAGGACTTGCAGATTGACCATCAACAGCCCACATCTTTGTACACAGATAGCAAATCAGCAATGTCTAATGCCACCAACCTAGTTCAGCATGAAAGAACTAAGCATACACAAATTGATTGTCACTTGGTTCGAGAGAAATTGCAAGAGAAGCTTATCAAGTTGTTTTACATTCCCTCTGGGCTATAATTGGCAGACATATTTACCAAACCACTAGGTTCATTACCTTTTCATCACACTTTGCGCAAGATGAACATTCTCAATATTCATGTTCATCTTGAGGGGGGTGTTGGAGTATAGCATCCCACATAGAAAACAAGGAGTTAAAGTCCAAAGAAGAAAAGGCCAAGGCTAAAATAGACAATATACATTAGTTAGTTATTTTATGTTATCCTGATTTTCAATATAAATAGATGTAAATACAGATGATCAATTCACTTGATTCATTAATACAATTCCTTTCAGATAGCCCACGTGAATACATTTTTCTATTCTTCATACTTTTCATTTCCAGTTTAAGAAACTCTTGACATTTAGAAATCCAACAGATTGATGAACCTCCACTAAATTGCCACAACGACTAAAATGCAATCTCTCAAGATTTACCATCGCTGAGACCTCAGGGGTGCACGTCAAGTATTTACAAACAAAAAAACTTATTTCTCTCAAATTTTCATAAACCTAGAAAATAAAGGTGAAAGGACCAATATTGTATCAGCTTCCAAGAATTACCCATATAATTTCATTTTTACAAGTATATTTTTTTGAAAGAAAAATTGATCCAGGCATCTGAATTCTTATTTTAAAATCCAGAAAAGAAATAAGATATTTAGATCATAACTTTACCTCTATTCCTTCGAATCGCATGATTTTACTTTGATACATGTTGAGAGTAACAAGTTTATGAGGATGAAAATTGGACGGCAGAGATGCTGACGGGTATCCAGCCCAATCAAGCAATCTTAGCTCATTAGATAAACTTTTAGGACCCTCTGAAAAGCGTGCATGACGGATTATAAGCAGTCTAAGCCTTTTCATTTCTGTAAAGGCTCCAGGGTTTAGCAAAATATCTTTTTGTCTGAGCAAATCTAGCTTTATGCCTTGAATTGCATTAGTTCCCTAGTAAAACAAATTATTAGGACTCAATTGATAGAAGAAAAATGATAAAATGGTTTGTGTGTGTGTGTGTGTATATTCTCTTAGGTTTTGCCTAGAAAAACAAATTCCGTCACTAGTTCTTACCGTGTTTTCCATAAGAACATGGAGAATATCCTCATGAGACCATAATCGGCTACGCTTTCCTGGCTCGTTGGGAGATTCTTTATGAACAATATTCCTACCCATCAATTGTATCAAGTCATGCATCTGCAATTCGTTTTTGTATTCAATCACCAAAGATCTTTCAATGAGAACTTGTATTCCAATAACTGGATCAAAATCGCTTGCTTCCAAAATTTTTGTTACATAATCTTGGTCTTCTCCGTTAAAGAAACTCGCAATATCGAGGAAAATAGCCTTCTCATTGTCTTCCAGTGCATCAAAGGTTATTTTAAGTATTTCATAGATCTCTTTATGAAGACTTCTTTGCAATTTACATATTGTGCTTTCCCATTGAGCTTCGCTTCTACAATATAGGAGAGATCCCAGCACCAATAGAACCAAGGGAAGGCCCTTGGCATACTGAACCACACGATCCATGAGTTCCTCATACCCTTTTTCAAGATAAGATTTCCTGAATGCATTCCAACTAAGAAGTTGAAGAGCATCAGAATCACTTAATCCTTGGACCTCATATTTTCTTTGTACCCCATGGGTATCTAGAACATGTTGATCTCTAGTTGTAATAATGATTCTACTTCCTGGACCAAACCAATTCTTATCTCCTGCTAATTTCTCAAGTTGTTCCAATTTATTGACATCATCAAGAACTAAAAGAGCCTTCTTATGGCAGAGCCTCTCCTTTATTACATTAATTCCTCTATCCTCATTTCCAACCTTTAAGTTGGAATTGCCCAAGGTCTCAGATAGAAGTGTTTCTTGTAATTGAACAAGGCCGCGCCGCTTTGTAGTTTCTCGGACATTAGCAAGAAAGCTGCAACTTTGAAATTGATCAGCAAATAAGTTGTATACAGCTTTTGCAATAGTTGTTTTACCTATTCCACCAATTCCACGGATTCCAAGCATGCGAACATCGCCATACCGAACTCTCAACAACACCTTCATGACATGTATGTGAGAATGTAATCCGACTAGGTACTTCGCAACATCTAAAAATGTGCACTTGAATATTGTGCTTGATATCTCTTCAACAATGCTCTGGATAAAATCAGACTCATGCCTGCCATTCAAACAGGACAATCTAGAAATCATACTATTACATATCAAAAGCATTTCAAAGAGAAATGAAAAAGAGGAGAGAGACCTATTTGGTTTTATGTTACAACTCAAGTATTTGAGTCCTTACTTTATCAGAATTATTTGATATTAATGCTTGCATTAAATAAAACTGAAAGCGTACCCATTGTTCAAATGCCAACCAGACAAATTGGCTGCCTCCTTGAGAGCCACCTTCCACCTCAACACCCTCTGCATATCATCCTTGAATTTATTTTCATGCATATCCATCACTTCTCCAAACTCAAGTTTACGCACATCTAAAGGATCCACATCGTAGAAAATAGGTTGAACCATTTGAAACTGATTAGCAAATTTCTTCTTCTTTATCTCTCCCATCTCTCTATCTTTCGCCGAACGATATTCTTCTTGTAAACATATAGATAGTATTATAAAAATAAGAAATACAAAATTATTTGAGTTTATTCAAACTTAAAGCCTTAAACAAGTCGATTCCAGCCGAAATATATACAAATTTTGATCCTAAAAAAAATATACAAACGGCCTCTTTATATATAGACAATTTGAAATGACAAATTAAGCATGACAATGAAAATTCAACCACTCGTTAGGAAATTGATTGGTTAGTTTTGTATCCTTTATTGTGGACCCAATTGATTACGGTGTAGGATGTTGATTGCAGAACTAACACACTTAGGACTGTCCATCCGACCCGACCCGAAAAGACACACCTCCAATCCGACCGACCAGTGGATGTTCCATTTGGCCGGTTGACCCGGCCTGGAAATGGTATTCCAAACCAACCCGTTTTTAAATTTATTTTAATAAATAATATTTAATAAATTTTTATATTTGTGTGGTAATAATCTTGAAAATTTTGATTAACATTCTATAAAAAAAAATTGAAGGAAACAAAATCAATACATAGATTAAGAAATCAGTTAAAAGTTAGTTATCAGATTAAAAAAAAGTAATAATAATAAGAAAAAGAAAAAGAGTGACAGAAGACATACTAAGATCTCATTTGTTTTCACAACTCTTTTCAACCCATCTACTCTCATCTCATAATCATTACAATTTTCTCAAATTCTTATATAAAATAAAATAAACAGTTTAATTTTTTTTTAATTTTAAAATAAAAATAATATTAAAACATATATTCTAACAATATTTTATTCAATTTTTAAATTTTAATTTCAATTAAAATCAACACATTTTATTTTATCTATGAAAACAAACGAACTCTTAGAGACAAACATACCGACAGACAAGTATAATCAATAATGTACAAGGGAGCACGTATTTCATTTTACAATAAATTATAAAATTTTGTTTTTGGGCCAGTTGGCTTTTTGGACGTGCGGGGCCTACATGCTTCAATTTCAGAGGTTGTATGTCAGAGATTCAATTTCAGGAAAATGGAGGTACAAAAATTAACTTTTTGACTACTTCTTTCTAGAAAGTGTTACAAAGTTACGGCTAACGGGTAATTAGCCGATACCGAACCGTTTTATAAGAAAGAAAACATAAGTGAAATTATTTACCTGTTTCATGTTTCGGGTCGGTTAAATAAGCTCGACTCGGGTCAATAAATCGGGTCAGGCAGATTACACGGTTAAATTGTTCAGCCCTAATTCTAAACGTATAGTAGCTCTTAAGATGTGATCCGGCAACTTGGAATCCCGATTGTTTCGAAGTGTACCTGTTGCGTAGACCTCCAAGTTGAGACAAAACTTTATTTATTTTTATAAATAAGATGAGATGAGTTGAGATAAAAATTAAAAAATAAAAAAATATTATTAAACCTTGCACCCCAGCCAAATACTACACCTTGCTTCTCGACACGGGCAGCTCCTTCTCCTGGCTCCAGTGGTAGCCTTGTTCTGTTTATTGCCATAACCAGGTAGACCCCTTCTTTGATCCCTCACAATCCAAGACTTACAAAAGGCTCACATGCAGCACCTCCCAGTTCTCTTTGCTCATGGAAGCCACCCTCAACAAACCCTTATGTTTTGTTTCTTCCAATACTTGTATCTACACGGCAAGCTACAGCTATAGTTCCTATTCGATAGGTTATTTGAGTCTAGACTTGCTTACCTTAGCTCCATCTCGATAGTTTCTTGATAGTTACTAAAGAAAGCATACCATAGGTTTGTGGAGGATATGGCTGTGAATCATATGGGGCAAAGATGCTTTTATAATAGGGATCTAGATATAGGTATACTGCCAGTGCCTTTAACAGATAAGACAAAATCAAATTATTTAAATACTCCATAGTTTCCAAATTTAAATATGAAAACAGGGAGAGAGCGAGAAATCATAATCAGTTGGGAATTAATTGACAACTATTACCACCAGTTTAGTTCTTATACTTTTACATTAAACAAGGAAATCCAGAACTCATACTACCATTTTCGTTTTGATATGCAAAACTCATACACCTTGAAAGAAAGGACAGAAAAAACAGAGAGGACAGAGAAAAAGAAAGCTAAGCCTATTTTTTCCCCTTTTGATAAGTGAGCTAAGCCTATTGTTATAAACCCACCATCTCTCATAATGCAGACATACAAATTTATGGCTAGTCAACTGCTTCACACAAAAGACTGAATTAAAAAAGTATCTTGTTTTCGTTTGACAAGCAGCGTGCACCTGAGTAAACAAGATGTACACGATCCCAAACAAAGTGAAACTTAAGATCTAACATTACAAAGGTCCATAACATCCAAAATGAAGAGGACGAGCCAGTAGTTGCTATCAATCAATCTAACGAGAATCTCAAAACATCATCTTCAACTTCTTCAGTAGAGTGTTCAATGTCTATAAATCTGTAAAATTGTTGAAAACTGAAACTATGATATGGAAGAAAACTTTCTAAGTCTCATTAAGATCTAAAAGTATTAAGTAATGACTTATACAATCACAGTATTTATACACATAAAGACTATACATCATCTGTAACTTGGATCAGTAATTTACATCTCATTCTCAATTAACTTAACTGTCAAGTACCCCCTCTGTTTGGCTTCAAGGGATTTTAATTTCAATCTCTCTATAAGGCTTTGTATATTCCAACACCCCCCCCCCTCAAAATGAGAATGGATGTTAATCATTCTCATCTTGCAAAAAAGATGATGAAAATTGAGAGACTCGAGAGGTTTAGTTAATATGTCAGCTAGCGGATGCTTTGAAGGAATATGAATTATTTTGATGAGGCCTTCTTGTAGTTTCTCTCGAACAAGACGACAATCTAGCTGGATATGCTTGGTCCTTTCATGATGAACATGATTAGAAGCAATATCAGAAGCAGGTTTGCTATCAGTGTACAATAATGCAACTTGAGAATGAGTAACTCTTAAGTCAACTAAAAGGTAAACTATCCATTGAAGCTCACAAGTTGTAGATGCTAAAGCCTTGTACTCAGATTTAGCAGATGATCTACGAACAGTAGGTTGTTTCTTTGATTTCCAAGAGATAAGAGAATCTCCTATAAAAACAGTAAAACCAGTCACACTTCTTCTAGTGTCTAGGTAGCCACCCCAATCACTATCAGAATATGCTTTTAGATGTAAGGAAGATGCTGTAGATAAGAAAATTCCTTGACCTGGTGTAGCTTTAACATATTGAAGCACTCTTTCAGCAGCTTGAAGATGTGTAGTGCTAGGTTTAGCCATAAATCGACTTAAAACTTGAACTGAATAAGCTAGATCAGGTCTGGTTATAGTGAGGTATAATAGTCGACCAACAAGTCTTCTGTATGATGCAGGATCAGATAGAGGAGAGGAGGAATCATTTGCAGTTAGCTTTAGAGTGGATTTCATAGGAAAGGCTACTGGTTGCAACCAGAAAAGCCATTGTCTTGCAAAATATCCAGGGCATATTTCCTTTGACACAAAGTAATACCTTGTTTGATCTAGCCACTTCTATACCCAACAACTATTTTAATTCATCCAAATCCTTAATTGTAAAGGAATCATGTAAAAATTTCTTTACAAGATTAATTTGATCAATGCTATTAGATGCAAGAATAATATCATCAAAATAAATGAGTAGAACTATAAAACTTGCTGAGATTTGTTTTATGAACAAGGATGAATCTGATTTGCCTTGAATAAAACCAAGTTGAAGCAAAGAAGAAGATAGTTTGGAAAACCACTATCTTGAGGCCTGTTTCAAACCATAAAGACTCTTCTTAAGTTTGCATACTCGAGGGTCATTATAGGATGAATATCCTGGTGGCAGCTGTATATACACTTCTTCATTGTGATCTTCATGCAAAAAAGAATTATTTACATCTAATTGATATAAATGCCAATGCTTTATGGCAGCAACAACAAGTAAAACTCGTATAGCTGTCATCTTTGCAATAGGTGAATAAGTGTCAAAGAAATCAAGGCCTTCTTGTTGGGTGTATCCCTTTGCTACTAGTCTAGCTTTATGCCTTTCAACTGTGCCATCAGCTTTAAATTTGACACCATAAACCCATTTACAACCTATTGTAGTCTTATTTGGAGGTAAAATGGCAAGTTCCCAAGTTTTGTTTAATTCAAGTGCTTTTATTTCTTCTGCCATAGCAGCTTGCCATTGAGGGTGGGAGATGGCTTGTTTGAAGGTTTTTGGTTCAAATGTAAAAGAAACAGCAGAAATAAAGGCTTTATATCGAGGAGATTATTGTGAGTTAGAGAGGAATTGAAATATGGAGTAAGACTTACCAGAAGAAGAAGGTGAATTGCAGTTGAGATATTCTTGAGATGCTGAAGCTATCTGAGTTGTATTTTCACAATAAAAGTCATGTAAATATGCAGGAGGTTGCCTGGTTCTTTCAGACCTTCTAAGGTTTTGATTTTAATTTTGGGAATTTGAGGAAAAAAAATTTGAAGGAGATATATCAGATTCTATAGAGTCATAGATTTGAGGAAAATCAGGAAAGACAAATGGTGTATGAACAACATTTGGTATTGAAGGAAATATGGATTCATGGAAAACCATAATCCTGGATACAAATATTTTTAGACTAAGAAGATCAAGAACTTTGTAACCTTTGATATTTGGTGGATATCCCAGAAAAAGACACTTTGAGGCTCTTGGTTGGAATTTGCTTCGATGACTTGTGATTGTGCTAGCAAAACACAAATATCCAAAAACTTTAAGATAGTTATAATCTGGAGGTTTTTGAAATAGAAGGAAATATGGTGTTTGATTTTTTAGGACAGATGAAGGGGTTCTATTAATAAAATGTGTAGCAGTTAATACACAATCAGTCCAATAGGAAAAAGGTAATTTGGATTGAAAATGTAGTGCTCTAGCTACATTTAATAAATGTTGATTTTTTTTTTCAACCCTACCATTTTGCTGAGGTGTTTCAACACAAGACAGTTGATGAATTATGCCATGTTCTTGATAAAAAATAGGCATATTAAACTCTTGACTATTATCTGTTCTAAGAGTTTGAATAGTTGTGTTGAATTGATTATGAACATAAGCAACAACATTGGTGAGGATTGTACGAGTATCTGTTTTAGCTTTCATGAGATAAAGCCAAGTAAAACATGTGAAATCATCTACAATTGTTAGAAAATAATTGTAGCCAGAGTATGATAAAGTGGAAAAGGGGCCCCAAATGTCACAATGGACCAATTGAAAAGCTTTATTGGAATAACTGTTTGATACAGAAAAAGGTAGTCTCTTTTGTTTAGCTAATGGACATATTTCACAAGTATGATTATGAGAAACTTGTACAATAGGATCCAATGCACTAATGATTTGTAGTCTTGCAGGTGGGTTATGTCCTAATCGAAGATGCCAAATATCATAATTTATATTACAATTGTTGGCTAAAGAAACATAAGGTAAATTGATTGATTCAGGTACTTCACTTTTTGCTTTAACAAGAAACTTTTGTAAGTGATATAGACCAGACTTTACTTCAGGAAACCCAATCATCTTACAGCTGTTGAGGTCTTGCAGAATACATTTGGATTGAAAGAAGAACAAACCAATAGATTTTTCTTTAGTTAGCTTTGAAGCAGAAATGAGATTAACATTGAAAGAAGGAACATAAAGGACATTATGCACGGTTATGTCAAAAGAGAAATTGACACCTCTAGTAAAAACAATAGGAACAAATTGGTCATTTGGTAGATGAACTAGATATGGTTTAGTAGGTAAATGAATTGAGTTGAAAAAATGAGGAGAACAGATCATATGATCTGTTGCTCCAGTATCAAGAATCCATGGAGAATGATTATTGAAGATGAAACAGTATTGCAAGAAGAAGTATTACCTAAGGTAGAAGTAGTGTTAGCTGTTGAATTGGGATTAATGTTTGAACTGGATAGACTATTTACAAGTGTCAGTAGATTTTAGATTTTGAGGTATTAAAATAGGTATTTCAGGTATAATTACAAAGTAACTGTTCAATTGGAGATTTATTTAACTAGTCCAGACTATCTTTGGTCTTCTTCCTTCCATTGTCTCCTGGAAACTTTGGGATTGGTGATGTAAAGCTAGGTATGAAGGAAAATGTGATACGGTGAACTTAGTTTGGCATGCTATTAAATTATGGATTCACATAATTATGCAGTTGACCAAGACAACTGGGAAACTCCATACCACTTGCATGGTTATTTTAAAGAGGTTGGATATCCCAATGCTTTTACCTAAATCCAAGAAGGTCTTAGTGGTGAAATGGATTCGACCACAACATAATTGGGTGAAACTTAATATGGATGGTAGCATTTTGGGTAATTCAGGGCCGGCAGGAGCTGGGGGTGTTATATGTGATGATGGTGGAAGATTTCGGGTAGCTTTTGTCGTATGCTTAGGCCATGGTTCTAACAACTTTGTTGAAATGAGAAGTTTGCTGGAATGAGTTAGGAGGTGCTGTCAACTGGGGTTTCATCAAATTCACATTGAAACAGACTCTCAAATTCTTATTAGATGGCTTACTAGGAGAGAATGTAATATTTGGTATCTTGAGGATTATTGGGACGAGCTTCAGACCTGTTTGGGAAGCATGGTTTATAGAGTGAGTAATGTGTTTCGTGGGGATGTCCTCCCTCTCTCTCTAACAACCAGACCCTCTCTCTCTAAACACCCTCTCGTCCGAATCCAGTTGGGGGGAAGGGGGAGCCCCGGCTCCTTCTTCCTCGCCTTTTCCTCCCTCTCCTCGCCGGCCCTTCTTCTCCGGTGTTTTATTTTCCTCTTCATTGTAGTTTTTTTGGTTTTTTTAAGTTTTTTCAGGTTACATTCGGGAGGATCACCGTTCGGGTCTTTCCCGCTGCCGAATCGTTACACGCGCCTCATCGGGAGGACACCCTGGCACTGATCTTCAAGACCTACAAATCCGGCGTCCATCGGAGTGGCACATAGCCCACATGCGCAGGATGAAACTTTCGGACCCCGTTGGCACGTGTCCACCACGCGCCACCGAGGAGGCCTCTGCCAACACTACGCTCGGCTTCTTTGGGCTCCCTGACTAATGGGCTTCCAAGTTTGACCGTCGGCTTTCCTCCCCGAGAAACAGTGCCCTGCACGAGCCAATGTCGAATCTCTGTGCGCTGTTCATCCTTGTTTTTTGTTGTTTATTTTTCTGTTATGTAATTTTCAGCATTTTGTAGTTATTTTATTTTTTCTGTTTTATTGTTAATTTTGTTGACTCGAGTGTGGTGTTGGGCCTTTGGATTGGACGTACTTCATGGCAAGAGCTATTCGAGAGTGTTGGGCGATGCTACACTGGTGGTAGTACGGCCGGGCTTTGTGGTCCATGCGCAAGCTGGGTGCCCGTCCAGTCCAGATTCGAGATGCCGATGCTTGCGGTGGGCGTGACGTCCGGGATCGCACCAGTGCTTGGGGTCCTTTCGTTGTTTTGTTTTGTATTTAGGTGTAGGTTTGGTTTTTAGTTAGTAATAAAATAGAAATAGGTTATTGGATTTGATGTCCATAGCAACGTCCCATACTCATTCCTCTAGAAATGTCTAAGGGGCAGTTTAATTCTGTTTTTACAGAGCGCTTTCTCTATTTAGGAGAGAGTTTTTAGAAGTTAAGACACTGTCCGCCACAGAGCAGTTTGTGAGTGGGGAAGCCCCAGAGCTGATGCGTAGTTAACTTATAATCTGGATTTTCCATGTATTGATAAGTCACATTTGTAATTTTGGTTCATTAATGAAATGAGTCTGTTTCCATCAAAAAAAAAAAGTTTTTCGTGAAGGAAATCTTGTGGCTGATTTTTTAACTAAGTAGGGAGCTAAGGGTGTAAACATGGACTAGATTGAAGATAGAGACCCTTTGCCCAGTGAGTTGAGGGGTCTTCTTCGCATGGATAGAATTGAAATTCCGTATTTTCGAATTCGTAGTGAGGTATTTGTTACTTTGCACCTATTTTTCTTTGTTATTATTCTTATCAGTGTGAGTTGACGTGTATCTGCAGGATTGTCGTTCTTTTTAGTTTTTTAAGGTTTTCTTTAATGTTGATTGACCTGTAACCATTGGATATTTGTCTATTGTTGATTTATATTAGGTTCTTTTGATGCCTAGATTTTGGTCCTTTATTATTATCTGTAACCTCCAGGTGTCTGCTGTAACCACGATTTTCCTCTGCTACAAGTGAGGGCTAGCAATAAACTTAGGGTACCATCCTCTTTAAAAAAGAAAAAAAAGAAAGCACAAACCAACTTATCACAGCATCCAATTCCCAATTAAACGTTCCTATAGAATATAAGACCAGTGCGAAATCCCTCCTTGCCAATCAATAAGGCTCCCTACTGTTGCTTTCTTATTCATTGCATAAGAATAGAGGTGGAAAAACAGAGTTGAAGGAAGCCAACAAATACCAACTAAACAGCAATGGTTGGCAACATCAAGCCTTCGCCACTTCAAACCAGCTACATCTTCACCAAAATTAACTTTTTTTCCCTTCACCGAAGTCATAATTCTATGTACATCCTTGCATTCCTTTTTATTTTTTTTCATTCTCGCTATAAACACCTGGATATTGGTAACAGTCATATATTGATGGTTGAAGCCTATTTGTTTCATAATTAATCTTCTCGCTTTTATATTTTTTTCTACTTATCATTTTGCTTCTCTTTTTGGGTTTGTATTAGTTGTATAAAATATGTGGCACATAGTGATTTACTAAGAGAGTATAAATACATGTATATGTACATGAAGACAAATTAATTGAAATAACATAAAAGTATATTTTCACTATTGTGGTCTCTCTCATTCCCTCTCTTTTTCTGAACTTTCCTTTTTCCTCTTGATCTTGAGCATGGAGATTCACATTTTGTCATGGTATTAGACGGTATCTTTCCCTTTTTGACTACACGCTTTCCACAATTTCTCAGTTCCTTCCTTAAGATTTCAATTTCTTGAAGAATCTTGATTTAGGTTTTTCCAGACACAATGTCTAATTCCTCCCGTTCAAATCCCTGTGATGATTCTTTTAGTCCTTATTTTCTTCATCATGGAGAAAATCTAGGCTCTATGCTGGTTACGCAATTGCTTACGGGAGATAATTTCCATACATGGAAAAGATCCATGTCCATGGCTATTAGTGTGAAGTACAAAACTACTTTTGTGAATGGTAGTCACCTCAGACCAGCTGATAATGATCCTTACTTGGCTGCTTGGATACACTGCAATGACATGGTAATTTCTTGGCTTGTCAATTCTCTTTCTCCAGACATTGCCTCTACAATTTTATTCATGCATACTGTTGCTGATATATGGAAAGAGTTGCATATGCATTTTGCTCAAAGTAATCACCCTAGGATTTTTCAATTAAGGAAAGATCTCTAGGCTTTAACACAAGAAAATCATTCTGTTAGTCTGTATTATTCTCAATTGAAGGGGTTCTGGGATGAACTATCCATTCTTAAACCATTAGGGGCATGTAATTGCAAACCAGCGTGTGTTTGCATTGCCACAAAGTCCTCACTCGAAAATCAGCAAGAAGACTATGTTCTTCAGATTTTAATGGGGCTGAATGATAGCTACTCTCAATTTTAGAGGACAGATTTTACTAATGGAACCATTTCCTACCATTAGTAAAGTTTTCTCTCTGACTTTACAAGAAGAGAAACAGAGAGGTGTTTCTATTAGTAACACACAACATCTCAACACTTCCACTGCCTTATCCATTAAGGTCAGTGCTCCTGTTTCCTGTTTCTATGTCCAAGAATGGTGGTAAACCTTTTGCTCGCAAAAATAAAGTGATTTGTAGTCATTGTAGTTATAATAGTCATACTGTGGATAAGTGTTACAAGATCATGGTTATCCACCTAATTGGAAGTCTGCCAAAGCCAAGAATTTCTCTTCTAGAGTCGTGAATCAAGTTAGTATTTCTGGCCTGGACACTGGCTCAGTTGATCGTGTACAACTTTCAACTATACAACAGCAATGTCAGCAGTTGCTTACCTCACTTCAATGTACCTTAGACTCTAAATCTGTAGTGAATCAGTCTGATTTTCTGCAATCTACAGTTAATTAGGCAGGTTTACTACCAACTCCTATTTCAGATATCCAAAATTATGCTAATCTGTAAGGTAAAGCTTTTAATTCTTATTATTCCCATTTTTCTTCTCACGAATGGATCATTGATAGTGGAGCGATTGACCATATGGTATGTTCCACTTCCTTGCTTACTTCTGCTTCTTCACCTATCAATCACTCAGTTAAACTCCCTAATGGAGCTATTGCACATGTAACTACTATAGGTATTGTGCATCTTTTAGATTCCTTAGTACTAACGAATGTGCTTTGTGTTCCTGCTTTTTCCTTCAATGTCATTTCAATTCATTGTCTTACTATTGATTCATCTTTTTTTTCATATTCTTACCCAATATCTGTCTTATTCAGGGCCTACACTCTTGGAAGATGATTGGGAGGGGTGAGTAGAAAGCTGGTCTATATTGCTTGCTGCAGGATTTTCCAGCTAGCTTGAAGATTGATGTTATTTCTTCTGGTTTGACACCCAAAGTTGCTTCTGTCAACTTCTCTTCTTTTGATTTGTGGCATTATAGATTAGGTCACCTTTCTTTACCTCGATTACTTCTTCTTAGTAAAATTGTTCCTGCCATAAAGCTGTCCAATGTCAACAATTCTCCTTGTACAGTCTATCCCTTAGCAAAACAGCACAGACTTCCATCTCCTTCAAGTTAAAGTGTATCTCATTTTCTCTTTGAAATAATATATTGTGATATATGGGGTCCCTTTTCTGTATCTTCTATTGATGGCTCTAGATATTTTCTAACTATTGTGGATGATTATTCTAAGTGTACATAGGTCTATCTCATGCATCATAAAAGTCAAACAAGGCATTTTTTGCTTTCCTTCTTTGCCTTAACAGAGAATCAGTTCAATAGAACAATTAAAAACATTCACTCTGACAATGGCCTTGAGTTCAATATGCCTGAGTTCTATGCTTCTAAGGGAGTTATACATCAAAAGATTTGTATAGAAACCCCACATCAAAATGGGGTCGTAGAGAGGAAACATCAACATTTATTAAATGTAGCTAGATCTTTAAGGTTTCAAGCCTCTCTACCTCTTAAATTCTGGGGTGAATGCATCTTGATAGCTACATATTTGATAAATAGAACTCTTACACCTCTTCTTTTCAATAAATCTCCATACGAAGTCTTGTTTTCTAAAACACCTTCTTATTCTCATTTACGAGTTTTTGGTTGTCTATGCTTTGTTTCCACCATAGACATAAATTTGATCCTCGTGTTAAGAAATGTCTATTTCTTGGATATCCTTTTGGTATCAAAGGGTATAAAGTATTTGATCTAGATACTAATTCTTTGTTTATCTCAAGAGATGTAATCTTTCATGAGAATGTCTTCCCTTTTCAGCTTGGTTCCTCTTCCACTCCAACTCCTTCTTCTTCACATAGATCTCTTGTTTTACCACATCCTATCCTTGATATTCCTTTATCTGCTCCTACTCCTGCAGATATTCCTAATTTTAATTCATCTACAGATTTTGTTCTTCCCATAGAAAATGTTTCCTCTTCTTCTTCTTAGCCTTCTCAAGTTATCAGACAATCTTCCAGAGTTCGTAAGCAACCATCTTACTTGCAAGATTATCACTGCAGACTAGCTAATGCTCATGCCTTTTCCAATCCACCAAGTGCAGGACATGGTAAGACAACTTCAATTGCTTATATTCTTGATTCTGTTTTTCATATCATAAACTTTCTTCTTCTTATAAGTCTCTAGTACTTTCGGTTTCCTCTCATTTTGAACCCAAAACTTCTATACAAGTTGTTCAGCATGCTCATTGGCATGATGCCATGGCTGCAGAAATCAGTGCCTTAGAAATTAATCATATTTGGTCTCTTACTTCTTTACCTAATGGAAAGCAAGCTATAGGCTGTAAATGGGTGTATAAAATCAAATATAAGTCTGATGGCAGCATTGAGAGGTATAAGGCAAGATTGGTAGCTAAAGGCTACACACAAATTGAAGGTCTTGATTTCCAAGAAACCTTTTCTCCCATGGCCAAGCTAGTGAGTGTTCGCTGCCTCTTGTCTGTTGCAGCTTCAAAGAACTAGTTTCTTCATCAGTTAGATGTTAATAATGCATTTCTTCATGGAGATCTAGATGAAGAAGTTATCATGAAAATTCCTACTGGTTTTTCTAGACAGGGGGAGCAGAATGTATGTAAACTGAATAAATCCTTGTATGTTTTTCTTATGGATTTTTTCAATCTCAAGCTGAACATTCTCTTTTCACTCTTCAAACTTCAACAACTTTTACTGTTCTTCTAGTTTATGTCGATGACATAATAGTTGTTGGAGATCATTTGCAATCCATTTTGGATTTAAAACAATTTCTTGATAAAAAAATTCAAGAGTAAAGATCTTGGAGATTTGAAGTTTATTCTTGGCCTGGAAATGGCATGTTTAGCTAAGGGAATTGTTTTGAACCAAAGAAAATATGCTCTTGATATTTTGGAAGAATTTGGTTTTCTTGGTTCTAAGCTTTTAAGTTTCCCAATGAAGCAAAATATCAGATTAAGTAAGGATGATGGCCCTCTTTTGACAGATGCTTTATCGGAGACTTATAGGTCGTCTTATTTATTTGACTATCACTCGACCTGATCGAGCATATTGTGTGCAAGTGCTTAGTCAGTTTATGGATAAACCAAGACAACCTCGTTTAGATGTTGTGCACCGAGTTCTCAGATACATTAAATCATCTCCTAGTCAAGGTTTTTTTTTTCAACACATACTTCACTTTATCTTAAGACTTTTATTGATTCAGATTGGGCGGGATGTTCTGATTCTCGTAGATTAGTA
Organism: Cyclocarya paliurus; assembly: GCA_029856935.1. NCBI lineage: Eukaryota > Viridiplantae > Streptophyta > Magnoliopsida > Fagales > Juglandaceae > Cyclocarya > Cyclocarya paliurus. The sequence goes on from CM056951.1 coordinate 24,107,351, forward strand.
ACTGGATATTGTGTTTTCTTGGGAGATGCTCTTATTTCCTAGAAATCTAAGAAGCAACTGGCTGTTTCACGCTCTTCTACAGAAGCCGGGTATAGGGCCATGGCATCAGCTACATGTGTACTGACTTGGCTCTTTTCTTTACTTGTTGTCTTATGTATTTCTCACTCACAATCTGCCCTTTTGTTTTGTGATAACCAAGCAGCCCTCCACATTGCTTCCAATCCGGTCTTTTATGAAAGGACCAAACACATATTGATCGATTGCCACCTAGTTCGTGAGAAAATTCAAGCTGGCATTAAAACTTTACATGTTCCAAGTTCTCATCAGTTTAGTGATCTTCTTACTAAGCCTCTTGGATAGTGCAGTTTTATTTTTTACTTTCCAAGATAGGTGTTATTGATCTATACATTCCATCTTGAGGGTGAGTATTAGTTGTATAAAATATGTGGCACATAGTGATTTAATGAGAGAGTATAAATACATGTATCTGTACATGAAGACCAATTAATTGAAATAACATAAAAGTATATTTTCACTATCATGTTCTCTCTCATTCCCTCTCTTTTTCTGAACTTTCCTTTTTCCTCTTGATCTCGAGCATGAAGATTCACATTTTGTCAGTTTGAATGATTACTCTACTTCTGTAACTCGTCAAGTATAATATATTTTCTTTTTGCTAAAGCTTGAAGTGTGGTGGATCTCCTGGCATGTTGGAGAAGACAGTTTGATTGTAATCATTGTGAAGTTTTGCGAAAATTGATCATGGCTTGCTTAGAGCATTGACAATGACTTAGCCAAATCTCAATACAAGTCCAAACTTTAACTAGATGTGAGAAAAAATCTCTACATTGGACTAGCCAATGGTCCAAAGCTCAACACTTGAGCTACAATAATTCTTGGATGCTCTCCATACTTGGCGAGTTATTGTTCATGCTGGATAAATGTATTTTATTATTTCATCTACCTCCCCCTCTCTCGTTCCCTCGTTCTTTTCTCTTTCTTCATCTCGAAAGCTGCTCATTTCCCTCGTTCTTTTCTTTCTTCATCCCGAAAGCTCCCCACCACACGATACCTCGCAAGCTCTTCTTCAACCCACAAGCCCCCTTCTCTCCAAACACCACACTTTTGTGTTTGTTTCTGTGTGAATTTTGGGCTGTTTCAAAATGGTGGGTGTTGATCATCTTGCGATCGAGAGGAGCAAGGCTTGTTTTGATGTGGAGGAGATGAAGGTCATCTGGGCCAGTTCTTGCCACACCTTGGAGCTCTCCAATCGTATTTCTCGGCTCGTTTTATTGTTTATTTTTTTAAAATCATTTTCTACATTTGATCATGATCGAATATCTTTATGGAGTTTCATTTTTCTTGTGTAATTCACATTAGGAAGTTTATTATTACAAAGGAAGAGGCATCTAAGTTAAGGTTTTATGTGGATGAACCCACTTTTACGGATCTTCACTGGGTATGCTCTATTCCTTTTCTCTAAGTCTCTCATCTCCCTCTTCTCTTTCTATTTTCTCTGATTCTCCTTTTCTCTTCATCGAGCAATTAAATCACCATGTGAGTTCAGAATGTCTGAGTAATTGAGTATTCCCCTTGTTTCTTGGCAAGATAATATCGAAACTCTTCAGACTCTTCAAAAAGTTAAATTGATGGACTTGTTCCAAAGCAAACATATTAGCTCTGTGACTGTAAGCATATTTCTTATATTTGCAGAAACTTTGTCTCCATGTTAGACTCCTTATCCGAAGGGCCTTGTGTGTTGACTTATAGTCACTTGGAACTGCATTGATGATATTTCAACAATTTGGAGGAATAAATGGAATAAGTTTCTATGCAAGTGTAACCTTTTGCATCAGCCGGTAATTCTGGGTCTTTACACACTTATTTCTTTATGCTTTTTTTGTTTCTAGTCTAGTCTCTTGAGACTTTTCTTTTAAATCCATTTCATTTCACCTTTTTTTTTTTAATTCTTTTAAACTCATTTTCTGCTTCTATTATCTAAAATGCAGGACTTTCTTCAACCAAAATTAGAACCATAGCTTATGCTTGTGTTCAGGTATTCAATTTCTGCCACTGTCCTCAAAGCCATATCCTCAAAACTTTCATCCAAACCCAAATGACCTAAAATTGATTCACAGGTTCCAATAATTGTAGTGGGAGCAATATTAATGGACAAAAATAGAAGTAGTTTCCTATACATTTCTAATGAGCTGGAGTGCTTCAAGTACAAAAATGAAGTCCCCAACATTGGAACAAAATAGTTTGCATTCTTAGTTTGCACTGTTGTTCAACTGATGACTTTTATCACTCCTTTATTTGATTTTTCTTCTTCTTATTCTCCTTCTTCACCTTTTCCAGAAGTACTGTTTCTGTTCATGCATATTGTTTAGCAAGGTGCTGTTGGATTACTTGATTGTTGATTTGCTATCCTATAGTTATGCTAGAGAAGATTGCCTTTCAGTATGCTCTATAAGATAATATGGTGGAATTTAAATTCATACCTTTAGAAGGCATCAATATTATTAAAGTAGTTCAAATTCATACCAGAATCTATTTATAGTAGTTCAAATTCAGTTTTCAATTGTATTAATATCTCTCATACTTCCTTTTTATTTTTTATTATGAGAATATTGACAAATTATATTGTTGTGTCATTGTCTTAGGATTCCTTTTGATGAAAGCTTCCGAAGGATATCTCCCAGAAGTATGACTGATATATATATATATACACACACACACACACACTAGCTCTCACCAGAAATGTGCCATTGACCACATGTAAATTAATTTTGCATTTTGCTATAAACTACCTTTTGCAGGCAGATCTCAGTAAAGTGGTTTCTGAAAATGGTGGAGTTGAAAGTGGAGCTCAGACTGATAAAAAAGAAGCTGATAAAAGAATAGCCACTAATATCTCGAGGCATCACATGCTCCTATTATAGATTGGCTGTAAACTAGTTGATATATTGGCTGTAAACCAAATTATATATGTGATTTTGGTGATTATTATTATTTTTTCTAGCTCCTTGCAAGTAAGATTGGTTGTAGACCAGATTATATATGTGATTTTGAATTACAAGCATGTGATACTCAACCATTATTGCTGGTGCCACAAAGGAATTCATTTTCACTGGCGGCTTGATAATCTCTGCATGTCATTTTGCTCTCTAAATGTGGATGTTGGGTAGAAAAAAGGTTAGCATGTTTGTATATGTGATTGTTGGGTATGAAGGGTTGGCAAAATGTATTTATTGAATAATTAGGTTGAGAAAAAAATATATGAAGTGTATTTGTAAAATAAATAAATATTTTGTCAAATATTATTAAAATATATAATATTATATTATTATTTTGACTTTAAGATGACTAGTCCAATGTGAATTTACCTAGTCAAAAGTTAATGTTATAGTCAAAAATTGAGATTCTAGCCAAACTTTAGACTTGGTAATGGCCAGTGCTCTTAATACGGTGTATAGAGAGAGGATGAGATAATCGACATTTTAAAGATTGTGAGAAATCAGCGGACGAGCTCAAAGGATTTTTTAGAACCTTTTATTTTTATATTTTTAGGTGGACACTAATTCTTTAAAAATTGACTTCAAATATAGTACCAAAGCAAGCGCTGCTCCAAGCTGCTGAGGTGTTTGATACTGAACATTTTGACTACTAGTAGCAGGATGAGACATTCCAGTTGCGGGAGACAAAGACTGAATCTGAGATTCTGAGTGCTTTTGCTGCTCATCAGCTTCACTATTATTTGGACAATCGTAAGTTTAGGTACATTAAAAAAATCTTATGAAGAATTGGAAAAAATTAGAACAAAAAGGATATATGTAAAGCTAAAAAGAAACTAGAAACAAGTAAAACAAAAACTGAAGGGACCAAGCACTCGATTTGGTGTTCTATCAAACATTAGGTGTCATGGGCTGCATTAAAGTTAAAGGATGCCAAGGTTCTTTGTCGCTGTGATGAACAGGTAATTCGGTGTTTAAATTTACCTATTAAATCGGTTTAACAACAACCGATTAAATTGGTAAAATGGATGTATCCGACTGATGGCTGGTTTAAATTGAATGTGAATGGTAGCTCTAATGGAAATCTTGGTCCTTCAGGTGCAGGAGGGGTGATTTGAAATTCAAGTGGGGAGATGGTATGTGCTTTTGCAAAATTTACTGGTCATAGTACTAACAATTTTGCCAAAGTCATGGGTGTAGTTCATGGCCTTCGATACGTTTGTTTGTTGAGTTTGATTGTAACATCCCGGATTTTAGTGTATTTTTAATAATGTTTTATTTAATTTATTTTGTGATTATTTGTCTTGTTTTAAATTTTGGGAGTTTTAAAATATTATTTCTTAATATTTTATGTGGTGAAAATTATTTTATGAGTTTTTAAATTTTATTTGCTGTTTTAGCTTTTAAAATGCATTTTAAGATTAATTGATTTATTTTTGGGTTTTTGATTTTTATTGTGGCATTTAAATTATTTCACTGTGTTTGGAATATTTTATTTAGCTTCGGGTTTTAATTTCATCTTCGTTGGATTATTCGGGACCCAGCTTGAAAGACTGGATCTTCCTTTTTTCCCTCTTCTTTTTCCTTTCTTTCCTTTTTCTTCTTTCTTTTTTTCTCTTTCCCCGGTTCCTTCCCGCGCGCCCGACCCCTCTCTCCCTTCTCTCTCTTCTCTCTCCTCTCTCCACCGTCGCTCACGGGCTTACTCTCGCCGCGCCGCCTCCCAGCCGCCGTGCACCTCACCGCCGGCACCAGCAGCTCCCCCGTGCGCCGGCGACCTCACCCCTAAAATCTCAGACCACCTTGTGCCGTCGTTAGCCGCCGTGAGCTAGTTGAACCCGCGGTGGGTTTATCCTCCTTCCGCCGCCGTCCGGCCGCCATTGGCCACCAACTTTCTACCACTTCATCACCGGCCCAATACCAAACTTTTCCACCCAAACCCGGCCCCGATCCGTCGCCGGAGCCGGTCGAACGAGCACTAAACCCGATTCGGGTATTCCGGCCAAAAACCGTCCAATTCCGCCGCCATTCTCGGCAAACCACCACCACCATTAGATTCACCACCTTCCATAGGCCCTACCCTATCAATTTCAAGTCTCCGTTTGAAACCGTGAAAAATTCTCATTTCACTGCATTTCGGTCAGTGTTTTTACACTGTGCGAATTTTCAGCTTTGGTGATTTCCAGTGCCTCGGAACCTTCGTTAAATTGTTTTAAAGCGCTGTAAGTATTTCCTAAACATTTCTTTGAGATTTAATTATATTTATGCAATTAACTGCTTTTATTTATATTATGTATCCTGGTTGGTTTCCGGACTGAGTCCGAGGAGTTCGGGGGTGGTTGGATTGATCGGAGTAATTGTTGTGTTTGATTATTGTGATCTGGTTGTGAATTGGAGATTGGATTATTTGTGGATTTATTAATTGTTGGAAATTGAATTATTTGTAGATTGATCAATTGTTGGATATTCTGGATTTGTTGGTATTGTGATTTTGGGAGTTGATCATGGATTTTGTTGTCTCATTGCATATTGCACACATGACATGTTTGTAAATAGAAAACTGGGTTTTCGTGTATTGCATTCATATTCATGTGGTTTTTATGAAAACTGGGCTTTTATGTGTTGACTGGATTTTTGGGTGCGTGTGTATCACGACCCCAAGCCGAGATGGGGTATTATCTCGGTGGAGCTCCTCTGGTCACTCGGGAGCGGAATATACTGAGTGACGTCCCCTGTGTCGCCGGGCGACAACGGGATCGGACGTTGGACGTGCCGACTCCGTGGCCCTTCTGCTGGCGGGGGCTAGAGGATGACCTGGCCACGAACGCACCGGGTGCGGAACTGGGCATCGCTCGTAAAGTAGCCAGGACGTGCGGATGGTCCATAGGGGAGGCCATGGTGCATATGGTTAATTGGATTAAATGGAAAAGAGCTGTTTTCTGGAAAAATAGCGTGAGTTGTTTTTGTGTACCATTTTCGGGGAAAATGGTGGAAATGGATTTTTCTGATAATGATTTTGAGCCAATGAGATTTTTGGCGTGTGTTGCATTTTTTCATGTTGCATCATTGGGCATGCATGGTTAATTGTTAGAGTATGGTTTTATCTCTGGGCATGGTTAGGTTATAACTTACCTGCGGTACCATTTAATGGTACTGCAGACTTTGTTGATGATGCAGATGCAGAGCCTGAGGATCTGGCTCCGCCGGAGGAGTGATCTGGGATCACTCATGCTGTAGTTTTATTTTCAGACTTGTATTTTATTTTTCTGGGACTTGGCTTTATTTTTAAGGTATTTTGTATATTTGGATATCTGTATTAATTAAAATTCTGGTACTAATAGACTTTATTACCTTCCGCTGTGTTTTTAATTGTGCACTGTTTATTTGTTGCACACACTGACACTTGTCGTTGGAATGCGTGACCGGTTGTCATCATCCCGGGTGTCTCGATTTCGTGTTGGTCCGTACATGGAAGTCGGGGGCGCCACATTGATAAATGTTGAGATTTAGATTCTATGCTTGTGATAAAATGGTTGAATGCAAAAAGATGTGAAATTTGATATATGGAGGATTATTGGGATGAAATTCAAAGAAGACTAGAGGGTCTTCAGGTCTCTTTCTCGCATTCTTTTAGAGAGACTTATGCAGTAGCAGATGATTTAGCACGAAGAGGTGCAAAAGGTTCCAATGAAGTGTGGTATACAGTTTCAGATCTTCCTTTGCAAACTTGATGATTAATTAGATTGGATAGGGGGGTTTTCCTTATATTCGAGAAAGTTGTAAATGATTTTGAATAGGGGGCTAATTATAAGAAGGCTTGACCTTCAAGTTTCATTAAAAAAGAAAAACCAGTTGCCACTTGAGCATCACCAAGGCAAAACCATTGACAAAACACCATAAATGCCACTTTACACACACATTATATACAAGAAAAATAAAAAATATAGCAATCATTACACTCAAAATGAAAAAAATTTAAAGCAAGCAAGTCACATGGTACTCCATATTGGTAACTGACACGTCACATCCTCTAAAACATCAGAAACCTGAATAGCATCAAGAGCACAAAACAGCTCATCGCAGCATCCAATTCCCAATCCGACGTTCCTATAGAATATAAGACCAGTGGGAACTCCCTCCTGACCAA